>OV651830.1:11215981-12415981 GCA_927349885.1 Psylliodes chrysocephalus
CCCTATTGCATTTTTATCAAAATCATCCACAGAGCCACTAATTTGTTTATAACGTAGCTTTCTTTTTGGTTCAGAAAATTTATGAATCTGCCTATATTCCTTCATAACATTAAAAACGGTTTTAGCGCACATCCCTGTTTTATCAGCAACTCTCCTTTCAACATCATGTACCAACATATCAGGGTTCTATAAAATTTAATGCTTATAAATATTAAGAACCATTTCTTTAGTACGGATGACCAAATGTCCCTTTTTCGGTCGCTTTTTAGAAGGAGTAAAAACATTTTTCTGGACTTCATCTGCTGTATCTGTGGAGGACATAGTGTCACGCAGCAGTTACAAAATATAGTCAATTAAATGTCCATAAAATAGAGTAAAAATATTCAAACTAACAACAACCACAAAAACAAAAAAAAAAAAATAACACAATATATGTATATCTAAACTATAATATAATGAATTATAATCAATCAAACATACAAAATGTCCAAACTAACCAACACGGTGAATGCTACCAAACCGCCGTTTATAATTATCCAAATTGAACTGAATTCGACTCTGACAAAAAATATTTGCGCGTCGTCTAAATGACTAACGACCGATTAACCAATAGAAGCGCAAAAAAATGCCACGTGTGCTGTTGTTGGATGGGAGAGATTGTTTTGACGCGGCGCAAATGAAATCTGAATAGACTTTAGAGCTAAAAACATACATTACATTTTTACGAACTTTTATAAGATACAGTTTTAACAAAATTAAATCTAGAAATTTTTTCAGACCGAAGCATATTTACCATATTTTCAATAAATTTTAATTTATTTCTGACTTGCTTGTCTTTTATTTTTGCTGTAATATTTAAACTTTTTATTTTTAAATATGAATCGATCTGGAATTCTTTTAACTTTTCTATAAAAATAAATATTGAAGGGTGGCAAGAATAAAATGAAGAATTCAATTTAGAATGGAACGATTCACAAGCGTTTGTGGTTCGTTTTATAGATGGATTTTCGTCTGCCCATATATTTGGTGGAAAATCGGAATCAGGTGCTATATAATATATCATTATTTGGTTTGCAAGACATTAAATCAAATATAAAACAATCCTCAACATCAGATGGTTTTGAATAAGTAAGCCCAAAAGTGTGAATAAGCCATTTACTTTCTTCAGAGTTTTTGTCTTTATATATTTGACTTAACTCTAAAGACTGAATTTTCCTGTACCACGCTTGATGTAAGTGAAATTTACAACCATTTATTTTCGTTTTTGATAAAACATTTTTTAGTGCGATATGTATTGATATTTCAAAATCTACGAATGCCTCCATCGGTTCAAAAACTATATTAAAAACTTCCAAAATTTTAGATTTAAGCAACAGAAAAAGTTTAATATATGTGTCAGCAGTCTTATTTGGTAACAGACAATATAAAAGAGTTATATAGTGCCCATTTTCCAGGCCATGAATGGTAAATAATTGATAAAAATATTTCGTACAAAAAGAAAATGTGCCATCCATATATATAACATTCATTTTACACAACGTAGTAATATTTGTTTGGCAAGAAAAAACAATGATATTATCAACTAAACTGTTAATAAACAAAAAATTTTCACCTGCTGTCGTTTTAGGAGAATACATATCAACTACAGTATGTACTTCATGAATATCTTTAGGCAGGGCTGGCAAGAGCTGACGACGACTGTTACCCTTTTTATAATTTTCGAAGGTTTCTCCGATATGTCCTCCTGGGCTTTTCGCTTGCATGCATTGGTGACAATTTTTCTCTGCAAAGAACGTTGATCTGGTTCATGATTGTGAGTTAACTCACTCCTGGTCACAATATATTCGGCACCAACAGTATACAATTTAGCTAAACATTTAAAATTTTTCCTGATGCACCTCCAACGCACTTCCCCTCTCTTTAATACGTCTTGTTTACAAAATGAAAATTTTTCTACAATAAGCAAGTCACAACCGCGTGAACTCTTTACTATCGAAGCTGCCATCATGTAATATAGATGTTTTCTATCTCTTGGTTGCCCACAAAATAAGTGGTTAGTATCTTAGTATTAAAAGGTCCGGTACTTTGTAATTAGGTAATCACATTGTTAAACTAATGAAAATCAAATTAAGAAAGATGAATGTAAATGTTTTAACTTTTCTAAGAAATGGAAATATGAAAAGGGTAGATTATTATTTTCAGGTATATTCCAAAATCCTATCATAAACATTACCCTCGGCCGAAATTACCTATGCCATTAGATGGGCACTTAGCTTTTGGCAGGTAGGCGAGGGGATTACCCGCCGAAATTACGCCCGCCGTGTAAACTAAACTAAAACGGTAATAAACAAATGACATAATTTAATATTTTTATTTTCGGGGATGTAGAAGGGGACCAATCAATATGTCCTTTTCATGTTCACAAACAAATATTAGGTAGTTCTTGAAATATATATTAATAATAGATAATACTAAATATTTAAATTCGTAATCTAGGATTTAATCTGACCCCTCTCAGCTATCTAAATTTTTGACCGATATTATATCAGGTAAAAACGGGACTCTACTCCGTTCTGTCCCATTTAACACATCACCCATATTCTTCTGATAAGGATGAATCTTCTACGAACCACTCTGCTCTGTCATAGTACCTCTGGCTTTGTTGACATATTCAGCAAATATTAAAAAAAAAATACTGAGTGATTATAGAGTACGGAAGAATTGGGTCAAATGCAAAAAAACACCCTGTAACTCGGTTTCAAATTCAAATTTTGTCGAGGTATCATCATATTAGTATAGACATACTAAAATGGGATTTTAAAAACTAAATAAAACAAAAAGTAGACGTTCAGTTTTATATTTTCTTCTTCTAAAATTAATAAGATACTATTATAAACCTTTTGTAATAGTTTTATTAAGTCAGGATTGTTTCTGTTTTGTTTCGTCCATTGTTCAAAATTTCCAGTAGTTGTGGAGTATAAAAAATTGTTTAAATTTTCTTTTATATTGAACTCGCTTCCCTAAAAAATAAAAATAACCTGTAATTAGTTAGACGAAATCATTGTAGTTAGCAGTCTTGACATTTTAATAATATAGAGTAATGGTAGTGGATGAAAAAAATCCTTTTTTTCTCACTGTGTTATTGAATCAGCGTCCGATTTCGATGTAGTTATATCGTCTAACAGACCATAACATAACCGTTAAGGATCAGCTACTCTATGTAGCTCTTCAATTTTTTTTACATTAATCAATTAAAAAAGCAACTAATTTACCTAACCTATACGGCCTGAAGCCATCGCAGATTGCTTCGAAAAAAAATATATATAAAATGAGAAAATTTAGAAAAATTCTAAGCTACAGGTCACACAAGTTCGGTGAATTGAAGTTTCTTATTTTTGTTATTGTATGTACAACTTTTTTGCAAAGCAACCCGCTATGGCTTCACGCTACACAGGTTAGGTAAGTCAGTTAATTTTCTTAATAATTTTATATAAAAAAATAATTGCGGATTATTCCGCGATGGCTCCAGTCGTTATTTTGATAGAACACTAATTAGATTGACGCTATAGTCGATATACCTCGACCTTTGATTATACAAAGCGTCTCATAAAGAAATATAACATGGTGTAAGTGCTGATATAATACATGAGTACAGCCTGTTCGCTATACTTACGCGGGTTTCGGATAAAAATTTTTATGAGTATTTCCAGGTAAGTACCCGAAAATTTGACCTGTTCTTTGGAGAAATAGCAACTGGTTAAATGAAATGAAAAATAATGTACAACTTTTTAATTAAATAATAATTGAGAATCTTGTGTATAATTGAGAGCAGAATTAAACTTCTTCATTAATAGAGTCTAATGTGGCTATTATAAACCTTATAATAATTTTATATTACACTTCACACAGAAAATATGGTCTATGTATATTAAGAGGGTTATTTAGCTCCAATAAAATATTTTCTAACAAAAATTTGTTCCATGTAGAGAATTTCAAATTAAAAATAAAAAAATTGAACTTGCCAACAAAAATGAAAATCAATCATTATCATCCAAAATATCATAATCGTCATCATCACCATTAATTGTTATTATGATTGGACTCATTTCGTTTATTTTATTTTCACGAGTCCACCAATCTTCTATTAGTTTCTCGCACTTGGATATACAGTTCCGCCACACTTCTGGAGTTGCAATTGAAAGTGCTTTTCGCCAAGTTTCCCGAACTGCGTTGTCACTATAACCACTAGGCCCAATATGGTTGTCATAATATTGTTTTGCTATTTCCCATATATATTCGATGGGATTAAACTGGCAATGATACGGTGGCAGATGTAAAACTTGATGACCGTAACTTTCAATAACCTGATCCACAACAAAGGTTTTTGGTTTTGCGTGTATATTTGCCAAGCGTAATAATTCTGATTTTAATATATATTAAGGAAATGGTATATGTTCCTTTGTCAACCATTCTTTAATTTTATCAACAGTCCAAGAATTCGTTGGACTTTTGTTTGATAATTCAGAATGTTAAGGGGCATTGTCTAAAATAATTAGGCTGGGCTCACTTAAACCTGGGAGAAGTTTTTCATGCAACTATTTTACAAACATTTCTGTGTTCACATTATCGTGATAGTCACTGGATTTTGATTTAGATGAAAATATTAAATCAGCACCTTCTATAAAACCCGATTTCCCTCCTGCATGTAAAATTATGTGTCGCTTCCCTTCTCCATCGATATGTTTGATGGACTTTACGTTATAATCTTGTCATATTCTCTTGGTTGCACCCCTAGAAAATATTCATGTTTCGTCTAAATACAGGGTGTTATTGAAATACACGTACATATTAAAACTTGGTATTGCGCAGATCCCCACTGAATGTAGAAAAATATTATTTTTTAAAAATACCCCTTATTAAGGGAGTTATTAATTTTTGAAAATTAATTCTAAAACAAACGTACTTCACTGATATGTTGAGGATGACCTATATAAATTAGGTTTATTTACCTATTTTAAACATCAACAGTAATTAATATGCAAGTTTTTGTCAGATGATAAGAAAACTAGTCTTGTAAGAAATAACCATGTTGCCAAGATTTTCGAATTAATTTCTATTTCCGAAGACTGGTTTTTACTACCCTCGTTATCAAAAAACTAGAATATTTGATAAATGATTGTTTTTAAACTATACATTTTTGAAATTAGAAAATTTTAGTTGATTTACGAATCTGGCTAACACGAGCGCGTCATTTCCAAGTTGATAAAAAGTGTTGTTACGATTACTTTTAAATATTTTTTTACGATGCCACTATTTACGAATATTGAACTAACGGATATAGTGCTGGTTTTTGGGGCAGCTTGAGAAAATTCTCGGCAAGCACAAATCCTGTATCGCGAACGGTTTCCAAATCGGAGAATTCCGGACTGTCGTACGTTTATTTCAACTGTTCAGCATCTAAGAGACCATGGAAAATTTGAGAGTGTCAATGCAGATCGAGGGAGAACAAGAACACAAAGAACATTGGCGGCCGAAGAAGAAATATTGAAAGCTGTTGAAAACCGGCCTCAATTAAGTTGTAGAAGACTAGGTCTTGAAATTGGAGTGTCCTCATTTGTTGTGTGGCGGACACTTAAAGAACAAGGTTTACATCCTTATCACATCCAAAAAGTCCAGGCCTTATATCCAGGTGATGAAGAAAAGAGAGTGGAGTTTTGTGAATGGATGATTCAAAAATGTGTTGATATTCCTGATTTTCTAAAAATATTATTGTATACTGACGAGGCTTCATTCACTCGTGATGGCGTGTTCAATATGCACAATACGCATATTTGGAGTGATGAAAATCCTCACGCCATTAGGGAAACTGGGCATCAAAGAAAATGTTCAATAAATGTTTGGGCTGGCATAATAGATCAGTATTTAATCGGGCCTTATGTTCTCCCGAACAGATTAAATGGGCCAGGATATATCCACTTTTTATTAGAAGATATTTTGCCAGTACTCCTAGAAGAGATACCGTTACAATTAAGGCAACGGATGTGGTACCTACTAGATGGCGCTCCTCCTCACTTTGATTTAAACGTACGGCAGTTTTTGAACATTAGATTTCCTTAAAAGTGGATAGGCAGAAATGGGCCTACTAAGTGGCCTCCGAGATCTCCGGACTTAAATCCATGCGATTTTTTTTTGTGGGGTCACATGAAACAACTGGTTTAGAGTGAACCTATTAATAGTGTTGAACAATTAACCAATAAAGTTTATGCGGTAGCCGAGGAACTACGACAAAATCCAAGACTAATTTCTAATGTTCAAAGTTCTTTGGAAAGACGATTGCAAATGTGTGTAAATAATAATGGACGGCATTTTGAACAATTACTGTAATAAACTTTATTTTGAATTAATTGGTTTTGCTACGGCAACAGTGCAATTTCTATGGGTAAGTTCAATTTCGATTTATTTTACTTCTTTAAATATGGAAACTAGTAGGTCGAAAAAGGGGACTCTTCCCCAATAATTAAATTTTAGAATTTGAAGTTAAAATTGGTGCCAATCGTTTTTGGTCATTACATACTATTCCCCATTTTAATATGTACGTGTATTTCAATAACACCCTGTATATAAAATTCGCCCCTTCTTCTTTAAATTTAGAATATTTTCTAAGAAAGTTAATTCTCTTGTGCACGACAGAACTTATTTCACAAAGGGCCTTTCTGTTATCCTCCTCTTGAAATTTGAAACCCAAGTTATGTATGACTTGCCATAGACTTGTTCTGCCAATGTCGTCAAATTTCTATTAATTCCGAGAGAATTGTATGTCACATGTTCCTTGTTGGCCCTCATTCGATAAATGGTATCACGAATTTCAAATTTCTTTCCATCTGGAATATCTTTCGTTTTCAATGATGGGCGAGTTTTGCGGTGATCTTCTTTCGGCAGTTCACTATTGTGATTTTGTAATACTCCTCTTAATTTGGTTTCACTAATTCCTAGAGCATCGCATACGCGTTGTTGTATAGACATTACCGATTTTAAAGGATCGCCATTTTCTTTTTCATCCGTAAAATACTTATGTACACTACAAATCTAACACACGTCTAGGCATTTTTAAAATTTCCACTAAATTTACAGTATACATACAATGTCAACACTTGCAAAGAATCAATTCAACTGCAATATTTTTAACAAATTTAGTACCTACCCTAATGTTATTTTAATTTAAATCTGACCATTAGGGCAATTTTACCTAAGTTCTTGGGAAAAGGCTTATTGGAACTGGTTGTCAATGACTAATTTGCATAATTTTGTTAATCCGAAACCCGCGTAAGTATAGCGAACAGACTGTATATAGTAGTGTTATCAAATTAGAGATTCACAATGAAATAAAGCACTTACATAATAAAATATTTCTAATACCATACTTACATCCAGGCATGTGCAGGTGATGTGTGGTTGAGGATGAGCCTTAAGTACTAATAGATTAATTAAAAATTCCAAAACTTGACTTATAATACAGTCAATACATATGTAGTTGTAGTCGTATAATGCACAGACAACTGGTTCTATTACATTTATAGCTTCTGTTAGAAATCTACTAACTGCATCGTTGTGCCAAAATCCCGTGATGTAATTCTAAAAAATAAAAATTCATGAATTTTCTTCTATTTACTTGGTTTTGCCTTGGTGATGTATTGACTTTTTTTGTTAAATTTCGCTTATCTGTAGTGTTTGTTTATGTGAGATAAATACAAGTGGACTGTATAATTTAAAAATCTGGTCAATTAAGCAGAAAAATACAATTATTCTACCTATTGCTTTTAATATTCTCGGCATAGAAGACCAGCTATTTAAAATTTTTCTCTTCCTGTATTAACAATTACTGGGGCCTCCTCCTGCCTAAAGATCTCGGTTTTTTTTACCCCTATTTTTAATACTTTTCTACACGTTTCAGGCAACCCTAAGTCTAAATGCGCAAAAAATCTTCTTTAGACCTCTGTACGAACATAGGTATGTGTGTCGACACGATAATTCTAGAACCAAAGCTTCTATCGACTTGTGGTTTTCCTTTTCTTTTTTTTTTTTTCTAATCAATAACTCGATTTTCAATTTAAATGTGATGCTTTAAATTAAAGTATTTTTGAAATGCAATACATTTGTTATGAAGGTTATTTTATGCACTGCGGCACTGGTATTGATTTAATTAGATAACCATTCTTATCAACTGTGAAACTACAGATTTTTAGTTTCTTAAAGGTCCCAAATATTTTTACATAAATTGTTTGAAGTTCAAAGTGCATAGTTATGAGATTTTACCAGTTATAATGCATTGACAAATTAATACTTACTTCTTTAGAGTGACGTATTGAGAGCTGCACATTTAAATCCGCTATACTTAAATTCCTGGAACCTATATCGTTTAAAACCAGATTCATATATAAGTTGATATCAGCTATACCTATTCTGAAATATGACAAATATTGAATTAAACAAATTATTATTAATCTCAAAAATACAAAACGTCAACTTACTGAAAACCCCCTTTTCCAAATACAGGTAATAAATCTAATACTCCAATATCTATATCATAGTCAGTTTTTAGACCAATTTGAGCCAAATTTAAATTTATTGTAATATTTTCTTTTGAGATCCTTCCTTCTTTTGGTAGTGAAATAACTTTATCAGTATATGTCAAAGTATTGAAGCCGTATGTACTGAAATTTCTCAAATCCAAATTCCCAATGCTGAAAAAAAAATAGCTGATGAAAATGTGTATATTCTTTAATAAAATCAAATATAAACGGAAAGCGGTTGTTCTTCACTCTTTTTTCCATTGTACAAATACATACTTAACGTATGTCACATAGGTTTTGGGAACAATGTAATAAGTAATAAGTGATGACTTTACAAACATTTTACCTTATTTAGTACTTATTTTTTTTGTGTTAGGTATACGACTATAGTCTATTTTTATGTAAGAGAGAGTATTAAAATAATAAAGCGTTCGTAATCCATAGGCTTCTTTTAGTAGACAGTTAATATATTTTTTGAAGTTATTCCTCGAGTGTACACTTATATTTTCACCTAATTAACCTGCTTATAACTTCTAAACAGCTGAAGGTAAAAAGTGCATTTTTTTTCTAAAAGGTTTTATTTTTTCACAAGGTATGTTAAGAACATTGTGTCAAACGGGTTATGTAGGTATAGGGGTTTAAACTTTGACTTTTAAACAACGTTACGTTCATAAATAATAATTTTATTATAAAAACTACTTCTTACCTACAAATCCAAATCAGAATCGAAATCAGAAGATGAACTGTCGCAACCAATATTTACAATGAGTGGCTCAATCATTTCATCAGTAATATTGTCCAACTTCCACATTTTCTCTTCTTCTTTAATCGTATGATTTACTGCCTTTTCCCAGTTTTCAGGCTTCACATTATTTACAGCCTCCAAAAACAACTGTTTAACATCACTTATTTTAAAAAAAATATTTTTTCTTGAAACTTCTCCCTTTATCTGTGCCCATATCAGTTCAATCGGGTTTACTTCGCAATGATATGGTGGTGATCTAACCACCGTCATCCCACGATTTTTTGCAATTTCATCAATTTCATATTTTTTGAATTTTTCTTTATGAAGGAAACACAAATGATATAGTTCTTTTCTCACAGAACCGGGATGGAACTTAATATTCTTTGAATTTAGCCAATTCTGTAAATCTTTTTTTAACCACTTGGTTGTGGGCATTTTTTCTATAAGTCTCGAGTGATAACTTGCATTATTCATTACTATTATACAGTTCTGAGGAAGAAGATCTATAATTTGTTCGAACCACTCTTTAAAGACATCAGCATTCATGTCCTCATGGTAGTCACCGGTACGAGTAGGTTCAAAAGTCAATAAACCACCTTTAACAAAACCGTTTAAACTACCGATGTGTACTATTATTAGCCTGCGCGCCTTTCCTGATAGTGGATTTAAACCAGTAGATAAATTATTTAAAAAAGCCTGTCTTCGACTTGTAACAGTTTCATCTTGCCAAAATTTATTTGGTTTATGTCCCTCGTTGATCCATGTTTTATCTAAATAAAATATATTTCTTCTTTGGTTTCTCATTTCTTTTATAGTCCTTAGGTAATTTCTTCTCCATACTACAATATCGCTTCTTTCTATAAAAATAGACTTTATGGAATGCTTTTTCCATAGAAAACCTATTTCTTTTAAAAGTTTCCATAGTGTGCTTTGACTCATTTCAGGGTAATCCTTATCATCTCGAACCGTGGCAAGAACTTTGTCTACTGTCGGAAATTCTTTTCTAAAGAAGAACTCATGCACTTTCCTTCGAAGTATTTCTTTCAAAAGATTTTCTCATTGAAATTTTGGTTTTCCTGGAGCTTTACGTGCTGTTTGAAACTTGCCACATTTCTCTTCTTTAACAACTCTGTAAATCGTAGATTTCCCAACACCAAGCGTACTAGTAATTCCACTGTGTCATCAACACTTTTACATAAATGTTTGTCTGTAAATGATTTAAAACAATTAAATATTAATGTTTTTTAATTAACTGTTAAAGGACCGATTTTTTGTCGTTTACGCGGCCCTTCCAAATTATCCATGATCACACTAGAATTCACACTGCACCTTGCAAGTTGCAACTAAACGACATTTAGTAAACTGTCAAGAATACACAACTTGGACCTCCTTACTAAATGGAAAACCTATAATCACATTTTCGGTGAAATTTGTTGGGAAGGTATTTATCTACTTATAAAGAAATTCTTGGAATTAAAATAAAACAAAATTGGCAAACAGGTACTTATTGAAAATAATCTTAAGATACGGCTATGTAATCTTTAATACACAGGGCTTTTGCCCTTTCCAAACCTTTTTCTATTGTTCTGTACAGCTTATGTTTATAAAGGATCAATAAAAGACCCAAAACTTGTAATAGCTCAGGTACATTTATTACAATTTTAGGAAATATTTAGAATATTCTGTAAAAATATTTAAAATGACCGTACTAAGTTTTGCATTAGAAATGCTGTTTTATTACTCTCTCATTCATAAAAATAGACTATAGTATATAAGTTAATAAAATGGCAACAGCACAACAGCCAGTCGTGTAATAGAATTAGAAGATGTGTGATACGAATGTCAGTCTCAAAGCCAAAGAGCATAACGATAGTGGGGATATCGCAGTTGCCACATGTTGGCTGTGAAAGCACGGCTACACCTCATAGAAAATATTAAGTATTTTATATAAATTAACTAAAAATAAATTTAATAGTGTAGAAAATAAAAAATATACTTACGCATACTCAGTAAAGGCATCTGGTATTTTCAAAGGTAGTAGGTCTTTTTTTACATTAAATTTGTTTTTTATAATATCCATTGCCACTTTTATTCCTAATTCAATAAATACTAAAAATAATAAATTTATTTTTTAAGCGAGGTTTAAAATATTAACAAAAATATTTATTAATATCCATTGACATATCTTAGCAACTGATTTTCATCATTAATACAGTTTCTGAATACATGTATCATAATAGACTCTAATTGATACTTACATGGAAGGATTGCTAAACAATTTTCAACTACTACGAATAGAGTTAAAACCAAAAAAATTGATTTATACTGCATTTTGGGTTTACAACAAAATCTAACTAACAGATTCTAAAACACCCATTTGAACGTTGATTTTATTCAAGTAGGTAATGATTATTTTCTTATCATGATTTTCATAGAAAACAATTTGAAAATAAAAAAAATCAATAGTGTATAGGTACTTGTAAAAGTAGATTAAGAAATGATCAGTGGCGGTTTTCCCGTAAGGCACTTGGGCACGTGCTCTAGTATTGTTACGTTATAAAATAATTAATAAATATCTAAATAAATAAATTAAATGACGCCCAGTATATTATAAAATCCATCTAACAAAATATTTTAATTATCAGCAGTTTATTATTATCTAAACAATGAGTCAATATTGAAAACACCATGCGGAATGCGAGAAAAAGAATGGATACGAGGTCATGTTGGCTTGGGGCGTCGGCCTAGGGGTTAAGTTAAATTAGATAAAAAGTTAGGTTGTGTCTAATCAGTGAACAAAGGGTACCCTCAAAAGAATGTGAGTAGATTGTTCTTATTTTATTATATCTATATTTTTGATAGTGGATGTTATGTATGTTTATATTAGTTATTTAAATGAAACACTAAATATTATAGTTATATTAACTTGTACATATATTTCTAGGTTAAATTCACAATGGTCCACATGGGTATGTCGCGTCGCAATATTTGCGCACTGCTCGATAGCAGCGGAAGTTAAAACAGTAGTGCCAACCTACTATTAGTAAAATACACCACAATACCTCCCCCTTTAATTTGGTAACAAAAATGTACAACTAAACAATATAATAACTACTGAAATTAACAAACAAACAAACAAACAAACAAACAAACAAACAAACAAACAAACAAACAAACAAACAAACACACCCCACCCCCCCCCCCCACACCACCCCCCCCCCCACCCCCCCCCCCCACCCCCCACCACCCCCCCCACACCACCCCCCCCCAACCCCCCCCCCCCACCCCCCCCCCCCCCCCCCCCCCCCCCCCCCCCCCCCCCACACCCCCCCCCCCCCCCCCCCCCCCCCCCCCCCCCCCCCCCCCCCCCCCCCCCCCCCCCACCCCCCCCACCCACCCCCCACCCCCCCCCCACCCCACCACCACACACACCCACACACACACACACACACCACCCACACACACACACACACACACACCCCACAACCACCAACCACACACACACACAACCAACAAACACACACACACCACCACCCCACACACACCCACACACACACAACCACACCACACCCACACACACAAACACACCCACACACACCAACCACACACACAAACAAACCAAACAACAAACAAACAAACAAACAAACAACCACACACAAACAAACAACACAAACAAACAAACAAACAAACAAACAAACACACACACCCACACAACAAACAACACCACAACAAACAAACAAACACACAAACCCAACAAACAAACAAAACAAACAAACAAACAAACAAACAAACAAACAAACAAACAAACAAACAAACACACCAACACACACACACAAACACACACAAACAAACAAACAAACAAACAAACAAACAAACAAACAAACAAACAAACAAACAACAAACAAACAAACAAACAAACAAACAAACAAACAAACACAAACAAACAAACAAACAAACAAACAAACAAACAAACAAACAAACAAACAAACAAACAAACAAACAAACAAACAAACAAACAAACAAACAAACAAACAAACAAACAAACAAACAAACAAACAAACAAACAAACAAACAAACAAACAAACAAACAAACAAACAAACAAACAAACAAACAAACAAACAAACAAACAAACAAACAAACAAACAAACAAACAAACAAACAAACAAACAAACAAACAAACAAACAAACAAACAAACAAACAAACAAACAAACAAACAAACAAACAAACAAACAAACAAACAAACAAACAAACAAACAAACAAACAAACAAACAAACAAACAAACAAACAAACAAACAAACAAACAAACAAACAAACAAACAAACAAACAAACAAACAAACAAACAAACAAACAAACAAACAAACAAACAAACAAACAAACAAACAAACAAACAAACAAACAAACAAACAAACAAACAAACAAACAAAAATAGTAACCCTTATATTAAAGTATAAACTAGTCTATCTATTGCCTTAACATTTCGTTTAGGCCTATTATCTAAAGTTTTATTTTCTATTACGGCTTCTGACTCATTATTAGACATTACCTTGCTAACATCATCAATTTCGGTAGATGTAGAGGTATCAGCATTGCAAATAGGAATTAGAGGTGTAACAGAGGCATCTTTTATTTTTTTATTTGATTAGCGTGACTTTTTTGCAATTCGGGTATCTCTACTATTGTATAAATTTTCTATTACGGCTTCTGACTCATTATTAGACATTACCTTGCTAACATCATCAATTTCGGTAGATGTAGAGGTATCAGCATTGCAAATAGGAATTAGAGGTGTAACAGAGGCATCTTTTATTTTTTTATTTGATTAGCGTGACTTTTTTGCAATTCGGGTATCTCTACTATTGTATAAGTATGTTTTACTATCCTTTTTACAATTTTTCCTTTGACAAAACCTGGCTTATTAACAACTCTATAATCTTTAGCAAACACTTCCGTACCAACATTATATTCAATACCCTTTTTTCCTCCACTATTTACAATTTGCTTTTTTTGTTGATTTTCTACCCGCTCCCTTGCTTCATTATATTTTACAGCATTGAAACTTTTTACTTTACGCAGAGGAGGCAATAATGTAGAAAAACGTGCTATTTGCCTTCTTCATAAAATTTACCGGTTCTTCTTTGACGGTAATTTGTTGAAAATCTTTAGCAGCCATCTTGGTCGCCTAAAATTACCATTTTTTCAAACTCCTCTGTCACTTTTTCTTCCATTAAGCGATCCAAGATAGGTCCTTTGTTAAATCCGAACACAAATCGATCTCGGAGACATATTTTTAACTCTGCTCCAAACTCGCAGCCCACTGCTAATCCTCTTATTCGTGCAGCCCACTGATTTGCTGTCTCTTCCGGTTCTTTCATCGCCGTGTAAAATTTGTATCGCGCGGCAAATGGACTGTGTTGCGACTTGAAATGACTGTTTAGGATATCGAGTAACTGCTTGTATGTTTTTTCCTCCGGTTTAGCTGGACTAACCAAATCGAAAACCAATTTGTACACTGCCTCGTCTAGAATATTTAGCAAAATACTTCGCCTTTTACTGGCATCCTTACCGTCGATTTTAATACCATTTGCATTGAAATAGTTTTCTAAACGAGCCCTAAATATAGTCCAATCCGAACTGTTGAAGCAAAACTCTCGTAAATGTCCTATTGTCCCGGTTTCTGACGCCATTATGTCCGAATATCACAATTCATTAATTAAATTTACAGAAACTTGCACTGTATAACGTTTATTACTACTTCAGAACGCAAAATCGTCGCCAATTTGTTATGTATGTTTATATTAGTTATTTAAATGAAACACTAAATATTACAGTTATTAACTTGTACATATATTTCTAGGTTAAATTCACAATGGTCCACATGGGTATGTCGCGTCACAATACCTGCGCACTGCTCGATAGCAACGGAAGT
This sequence comes from Psylliodes chrysocephalus, assembly GCA_927349885.1. NCBI lineage: Eukaryota > Metazoa > Arthropoda > Insecta > Coleoptera > Chrysomelidae > Psylliodes > Psylliodes chrysocephalus. Next base: position 11,231,227 of record OV651830.1, read on the forward strand.
TAAAACAGTAGTGCCAACCTACTATTAGTAAAATACACCACAGTGGAAAATATAATTGGTTTTTTTGTAAGTGTTCTTATTTTTCTGTGTTCTCCTCCAACCCTTTCTGGTAGTTAGTGGCTACGCTGATGGGGTTAATAGCACACCCCGTAGCAGTATAATAAACCAAAAAAAAATTAACTTACATATTTTATATTTTCCTCAATGCCTATTATTATTTTATCTAATATTCAGCGCAAACCGCGCTGGCATGACACTGGACGACCGGGCGTTGAGCGATGTTCCGAGAATTCCGAAATTAAGTGGGCACAGGGCACAGTAAATGTGTGCCTCTGTTGTTTTTTTTCTTATTTTGATGCAAAAAACAAGGACAACGACAATATCGCTTAGCAAGAGATGAATACATGCGATGGATAATACGTCACAAGCGGGGCGCTGTCCTGATCGTGACGTGCTGTACCCATGGCACATATTACCTAGACTAGATACGATGCCGGTTTCGGCTTAAGGTGCGAGTTTGTTGGACCATGATAATAATTTATTTATTGTGATTATGAAAAAAACGTTAGTTAGACCTTTGGAATAGTTAAGAAATAAAACTACAAAGAAAAATAACTTTTTTGTTATAAAGCAGTCAAAAATATGATGAAAAAAAATCAATAATATTTATAAATGGGACAAAATTTTAATTTTTCTTTTGGTTTTGTCTGACTTTTTCGAGGATTTAAAATCTCTGTTAGCATAACCTAACCTAACAATTGCAAGTTTATTTGATAGTGAAAAATTTAAAGACTACCAAGGTTGTTTTCCAAATGAGGACGTTAAAACTGTGTGTAGTTTATTTCCAAACGTAAACAGCTTAAAATTCAAAAAAGAACTGTCCATACTTTACACCCGAGATGACTTTGTGTAACACAATGGGACCGTACCGTTATTACAAATGTTTTTTGAGAACAATTTGACAATTACATTTTCGGAATCTATGGGGCTGCTAACTATCCTGTGTACAATTCCCATGACCACAGTGGAGAGTGAAATATGTTTTTCGATACTAAAACATTTTTAAGGAACACTATGTGCTAAGATAGATTGTGCGCGTTAGCCATGTTATTCATCGAAAAAAAACTTATTCGGTCCAGTCCAAATTTTAATTTTAATTAAAAATCCAGAAGAATGGTCTTCAACTATAAGAAATATTATACAACTGCAGCGGTACCTAGCAGTTAGTCTTCAATTTTGTAATATTTAATTTGTTTTGAAATATATTTAATTTTCATTAAGCGGAGAACTTGTTTTCCTAAGGGAAAAACGAATCCCGGGATTCCTTTCCAGTGTGTGCCCCACTGCCGCTAGTGTCCACGAGGCGCCACTGGAAATGATAGTAAATATTTACTTTCTATAGGAAATAATGGATAGTATTTAATATAGATATAGAAACAATGTCACAATCTAAGATAAGATAAGCGAAAAAATATTTTGTTCTTCATTACAGTAATATTAAATTTATTGATTGTAAAAAATGACAATTCACAATATTAATATATTAATTAGTTTTTTTCATAAAAAGTAAACATTTTCCCGATTATTATTTTTGGAAAATATTAAACTCTTGTTCAATTGCATACTTAACACAAAAAGAATAGGATAAGTAATTATTTGGGTAGTAATAATAAAATAACTTATTCTTATTACATATTCATAACATACAAATTTTTTCATTAATGTTTATTTTTTAACAATCTTGTATTATCCAAGCCAAGAAAAGTAAACAAATCGTTTTTCAGATGTCATTCAGATCTTGAAAGAAATTATATATGGTTTGAATTATTAGGATTTGTAAAAAAAATATTTAAAGCATTCGATTTGATCTGGCATAATAAAATATTAACAACCTTTAGAATTTTATGATTTTCAGAAACATATATTAGCTCTCGTTCAAAATTTTCTTCTTAACAAAAACTTTCAAGTTAAAACTAACGAAATTTATCCAACACCAAAATCTAAGAAAACCGGACACCACAAGGATCCGTCATTATCTTCCCTGAACCAGAAAATCAGGTAACCATTAGCACCATTAACATTAAGGGGGGCAAAATTACAATAGCTGCAATCTATTGCTCACCAAGATACAACCAGAAAAAAGAAAATTATCTCAATGTACTCAAAAAACTAGGTAACAAATTTATAATCGGTGGAGATTACAACTCCAAAAACACCAAGATTAACCACAGTCAAAGGAAAAAAATTGCACCGAGCTGCATCAGAACTTGGTTGTACATATCAATCTTCTGAAAAACACACCTATTGGCCCACCCACCCAAATAAGATTCCAGACCTTTTGGATTTCTTTATTCTGAGGAAAATTTCACCAAACTATACGCAAGTAGAAGAAAACTTTGATATAAATTCAGACCATTCTGCAGTAATCTTACTCTAAGTGATAATGTTATTCACAAAGAAGCCAAACCGACCCTAGCAAATCGGAAAACTAATTCAGAAGGTTTTCAAGAGGACTTAACAAATGTTATTCAACTGACTATAACACTAAAATCGAAAAAACATGAAGAGAACTGGTAGCAGAAAAAAGAAAACTAAGAACGAAATGGCAGATGACAAGATCACCAAAAGATAAAAATATATTAAATAGGGCTACCCAAAGACTGAGAAAAGAAATCCTAAATCACAAAAAAGAATCCTTCAACAGATACCTAGTAGGGCTAACAGATAATAAAGAAACAAAAAGCTGATATTTTTGCTGACCACCTACAAAAGACGTTCCAATTAGATGAAAATCAAGACACTCTTAATGAGACCATCCATAATATGGAACAACTTGAAATTAAGCTAGTTACTCCCAATGAAGTTATGAAAGAAATTCAGACAAACATCAACTCACAGCAAGCCCCAGTATATGACCTTATTACTGGAAAAATATTAAAGAAATTACCACAGAAGGCTATTGTTAAATTGACATACCTCATTAATGCAGAATTTCGCCTACCTGATGCGCGAAAAATGGCTGAAGTTATCCTAATTCCTAAGCCAGGAAAACCTATGAATGAAGTGCCATCATATAGACCCACATCCCCAACTAGCCATTCATAAAAGTGTATTTGTTGTGAAGTTCTCATCATCATCTATTGTATAGTCCAGGAGACAGTGACGATTTTCGGTATTTATTTTCCCAGTCAGCAAGCACGAATAGAGAATTGTAGGATTAGCGATTCTAAGCAAAATTCACATATATTTAGAGGGGGATCCGATGGGCTGAGGCCGAAAATGCGTCAAAACATACGAGAACACGGCCCTTTTTTTCCATTGATAAAAATAGTTTTAGTAGTAAGAGATGTACTGAAGTTAAGTAAAAAAATAGTCTGATTAATCTATATGGATAATATATTTGGCAAGTGCATAAAATACACTTTCAAACGAGTTATGTACACAATTATTTCTACGACCACAATTATTTAAATAATGTTCCAGGTGTTTTGTATATTAAAGTGTACGCATAGGACACATAAATAAAATCTTATATCACAATGTTTCACCTAACCAGTTGGTTTATTTATAGAAATTAAACATAATAATTGAAGATATTACAGAAGAAAATAGGGAAATAAATTACATTTCCTTTTACACTTTTATATAATAATTGTTTTATTTAGAATTCACGAATCACTTATTTACTCTACATTAATTATAATTATTGTTAGTTTCGTTATGTCAAATCATTTATACTGGAGGTGTGAGGAAAATACAGTGAACTGTGGAAGGTCAATATCGTTGAATGTGTGTGGTAGAAATGGTCCTATATTACTGCTAAAAACATAGCTAAATTTTCATGGAAACACTACTTTTGACATTTGCGATACTCCGACGCATATGCATTATTGATGTAATCTCATGATTTTACAGTAATAGTTTTTGCAATTGTAGTGTGATTTTTAGGTTATTATGGTTATTCATTTTATTTGGTTCTGATCTTTTGCGCTTTGAGAGTATTTGTCTTTTATATAGTTTTTAATTTGAATTTTAATATTGTGGTCTATTTATATTTGATTGCTGCTTTTCGACTAGTGCTTTATTCTTTTTGTGTTAAAATAAACTTTATAACCATTAAGTACATGCTTCTAGTTGATATCTACCTAATCGTCATCGGGTGCTTGCAACAATGGGAAAAAGTGTATGGTTTTTTTGGTGTAAAGTTAGACGCCTTCATTTTTCAGGTAAGTTATTTGTAGTTATTTTTTACTTAAAAGGATAGCAATACGTCCTGGTTCGGGGTGTGACTTTTGGGTTTTAGCTATCTGAGCCAAATTGTCGGCTAAGTATCCTCTTTTAGGGCACCCAGAACCGAAAACTAAATAGGTATATAATATGTTTTTTTTTTAATTATTTTTTAATATGTATGCAGCTTGGATGAGGGCTTTAGGAAGAGATCCTAAGACTGAACACTGACTGCTATAAATGCCGTTTTTAGAGCACATTTCATAGTAAGTGATTTCATTCTAGCATCAATGAGGAAACGTTTAAAAAACATGCTGTACCAGCTATTACTTTAAGACCTCGTCTCTTTAAGTTATTATTACTTCATTCTAATGCATATATTAAAATGGTTTTTAACTTATGTCCTTATGATTAAAAGATGTAGGTATTTTAGTTATGTTATAATAGAAATATATGATACTTTGTATTGACTGACCTACTGGCCACTGGTCATTCCACTTTTACTCCCTTTTTTCATAAATTATCAAATTATTTAAAAACAAATACATACCTAGCTATTTTCTGTAAATTACATTAAAATTTTAGTATTAATACTTTACTAATAAAACTTCAGTTAATTTATCTTATATATATACACAACGGACGAGTTAATTGGATTTTCTCCTTGTTGAGTTTCAAAAATAGTAATTTAAAAACAAATACATGAAATGGGCAAAATAGGCCTGCAAAGGCACTTTGTAAACAATCTCACTTGTATCTATGTGACGTAATGCGCGAATTCAATCTGGCTTACTTTTGTTAATAAATTGGCGTTCCATTTTAAATATACAGTTCACCGGGAATAGATTATTTAAATATACACGGACCGGGAAAACAAGTACGAAAAAATTCACTGGCTCCTGGACTAGTACTGTATCGAAGGAATTTTTATGAATGAAACAATATACGACCCTCCACAATTGCGGTCTACTCTACTTCCGCTGTTGTCAGACATTATTTTTTTTTTGGACAATTTAAAGACCTAACAGTAATTTAAGCAAACGCAATAACATTACTACAGTTAAAAACATCGCAAACTTGGCATCAATATTTTAATTTTATCCAAATATTGCATTTCTGTCGAGGATCATCCCGCGTTGACTTCAGAAATTGTGTAATCTGTATTGGTTATATATATCTATAGTTAAAAGCACGTAAACTTGGCATCAATGTTCAATCCGATTATTGAGTTTCTACCGCGGACACCACCGTTCATTCTTCAAAATTTTTGTAAATAATCCTATCTGTCTTGGTTATATATCTATGTATAGACCCATGATACTATTACTCGAGAAGATAAACCCACGCGCATGCGACCAGCCCATCTCTCTCGCACGCCTGACGTCACTGGGAGACGACCCGACTCAGCAACAGCCAGTTCTGCGCAAAGCAGTTTTGCGTGTATTTTAAAATCTGTTTATTAAATAGGGATATGAAAAATCCAAAGTGAGAAAGAGAGAAATGACAAAAATTGTAAAATAAATTAAAAGTGTAAATTTGTAAATATTTGTCCTATAAAAATTAAGTACTTAATAAGTTGTTTATCATTTAAAAAAATTTACCGACTTCCAAAAGTCCCAAAAAAATACTGCTGCAAATTAAATCAATACTTCCAAATTTCTGTTGCTGTTTAACTTTTAACGATTTATCACTTGTTTATCCAAACATTTTCAATTTTTACCCCTTCTTTTTAACATTCATCCGTAATTTTTATAAACATATTAAATTGATTGTAAAATGAAAATGTCTATACTTTAAAAGCTCTAAAATAAGATTTAACTTGATTTTTTTTTTCAAATATTTTGAATTTTTACCCTTTTTCCTTTTTTCCCCTACCTGTAATTTTTATATTAAATCACTAAACGAATTTTAAAATTAATATAGTACGAGATAACTCGATTTTTTAAATATTTTAAATTTTTATCCCTCCCCTTTTTTCTCTTTCTCTAATTATCTATTAAAATGTTAAACGGATAATAAAATCAAAATGTCCATAGCCAAAAACCTATATAACGACATATCACTTAATTTTTTACGAAAAATTGCAATTTTTTATCATTTTCCCAGACATTTCACCCCCTTCCCTTTTACAAATTTTAATAAAAAATATTTCAATTCGATCCCTAATAATTCCTATCTATAGCGCAATTTCTTTAAAAGTTATGGTGAATACCGACAGACAGAATTTTTTTTTGCTCAAAATACTTTTTTTACACGTTTTGGGACATTTTAAGATGATTAGGCAAGCCAAAAAATACTTAATTTAATAATATATCAATATTATAAAAATAATATATCGATATTATAATAAATAAACATAAAATATTGATTAAAACCGCTCTAGCGTAATGCTTTTCCATGACCACGAGCTGGATTGTTGTCATCGGGTGACGTCATGCGCAAACGTGCTCGAAATTGGATCGTCAAGTGAGCTTATCTTCTCGAGTAATAGTATCATGATATAGACCTATATCATCTCATAAACTTCTTAGATGACTCGAACTAAACCTCTTGAGATACTTGAAATCAACTTCTGTAGCTGGAACTAAACTTCTAAGTTTCTAGACTTCTAAACATGCAGCTAGAACGTTATTCCAATCTTTTTCGATAAAACTTCTACAAAACTTCTACAGAACCATCGATATAACTTTTATAGAACCATCTAGATACAGCCAGGCTACAAGGAAAAATGTAAAAATATCAAGAAGGGAACCAGGAAGATTATATAGGAAACAGATAAGATGCTTTTTACTATTAAATGAACTATTTAAATTATTAATAATAATAATAATAATAATAATAATCTGCTTTATTCAATAAAATACATAATACAGTTAATTTTATACAATAAATGCAATAGATAAAATAACTATAGATACATCACAGTAATGTCAAGAATAAAGCTTTGGATTCCAATAAGTGTATAGACACTTGTTTTGGCCAAAAGTAAATAAAAGGTTACAGAAGAGTAAAATCTAATAATAATTAATAACAATAATAATAATAATAATAATAAAATCACACAATAGGTACTAATACATTTCTAACTATGATATACAGATAACTTATTTTTAATTTGCCTAAACTTAAGTATATATTGCTGTAGTATTAGAAGTAATCATCAATAATGTGACGCTCGCCTTTGAAAATAAAATCTTTTAGCTCTGTTTTGAACAAGTATATACTATCAATGATTTTTATGTTTTCCGGAATTGTATTGTATAATTTTGGTGCCATATAGGAATATGACCGTTGAGTACAGGTTTTTTTCATAAACGGAGTAATGTAATGATGTTTGTGCCGAGTACTATATTCATGAATTGCAATTGGAGCTTGTTGTTTATGTACATGATATCTGATTCCTGAACAGAGGTAGTAAAGCTGCCTTATGTCCATTAACTCTATCTGAGTATATAAAATATCTGATGGATATCTGTTTCTTTTAGATAATATTATTTTAAAAAATCTTCTTTGCATTACCTCTAATGGATAGATATGTGTTTTAAGGGCTACACCCCATGCTAGAATTCCATATCGCAAATGACTTTCTACTAATGCAATGTACAATGTTCTTAGATAACTCACAGGTAAGAGATCTTTTAGTTTTTTAAATTTATATAGGAGGCTTCGTAATTTGTTATTTAAATTTGTGATATGTTTATCCCATCTCATGTGTGGATCAATAATTATTCCCAAATATTTAATTTGATTTTTAGGTTTTATGGACATTGCATCGGTTATATTTAGATGGTCAAAGGTAGGAGAACCCAAAGAGTTACAACTAAAAGGTAGGTAATTCGTTTTGCTTATATTTATTGTTAATAATTTATAATCTAACCATTTCTTGATATGCAAGAAGTCTTTCTCGGCTATTTGTTTTAAGTCTTTCCAATTATTTGCCTGATAAAATAAAGCTGTATCATCTGCAAATCCGATAATTTTTCCACTGGTCCTCAATGAAAACAGCCCATTTATGTATATATTAAACAAAGTAGGGCCAAGTATTGAACCCTGCGGTACTCCATATTCGATCGTTTTTATATTGCTCAGTACATTATCCACTCTCACAGATTGTAATCTATTGGTAAGGTAGTTTTCAAAAAGTTTTAGATCATTATTTCTTATACCAATATCTTCCAAAGACTGCAAGAGTAGCTGATGACTGACCGTATCAAAAGCTTTCCAAAGATCTATGAATATACATAAACAAGGCTTGCTTTCATTAAGTGAGTCTGTTATCATTGTAGTCAAAGCAATGACGGCATCTTGAGTGGAAGTTTTTTCTCTGAAGCCGAATTGTTGTTTTGAAAGTATTTGATACTTATTTAAATAAGACGCAAGCCTGTTTTTAATTAGTTTTTCAAATACTTTCGAGATATGAGTAATCAAGGATATAGGCCGGTAGTTGCTCGTATTGGTCACATCTCCTTTTTTATATATAGGGATAACAATAGATTGTTTGAAAACTGATGGGTAAATGGAGTGTTCAATACATTTATTCAAAATAAAAGTAAATGGCTTTACAATGTAGCAGCAAATTTGTTTAAGTGTTTCCGCTTTTATATTATCAATTCCAACTGCTTTCTTGTCTTTTAAATTAAAAATTATATGTTTTACCTCATTTTCTTCAATTGGTACAAAGACGAATGAATTTGGAAGAGATTTTCTGTTATATTTATATTTTTTATCTTGAATAATTTGATTTGCCAGTTTTTTACCAATTTCGCTGAAATTTCTGTTAAATTCATTGGCAATATCCAATTTTTCCACCAAGAGTTCATTTGTATCTGTATGCATTATATTGCCAATAGGCTGTTTTTCTTTTTTTGTATTGCTTATTTGCTGTACAACTTTCCACAGATTTTTGCAACTATTTTTATTTACATTAATTTGTTCTTGATAATATTCAAATTTTGCTTTTTTTATTAAAACATTTACTTTATTTCTATATTTTTTATAATTATTTTTTAAATCGAGATTGTCGGGATTTTTTTGTAGATCAACATGCATTTTGTTTTTTTTATTAATTGAGTTAAGCAGGGAGTTAGTAATCCAAGGCGTTATTTTATATTTTTTTCTTAACAGTTGTTTTTTCTCTGTACAAGCTTCAATATTATTTGAAATAGTTTTAATTAGCTCATTTATTGCAGCTTCTGGATGTTGTTTATAAATGGAGTCCCAGCAGATATTTTGAAATTTAAAGTGTAGCTTGGAAGTATTTATAACGTTTGTGAATCTTGGACTATATGTTTGTTTATTTTGTACTTTACCCGTTACTATTTGAAGAATTGTTGTGTAATGATCCGTTATAGTTGTTTTCAGGACGATTGGTATAATATTATTAAAATTGTTGATATTAGTTTTAAGGAATATATGATCTAGACAAGACTTACTCTTACTTTGTACTCTGGTTGGTTCATTTATGGTTGATATGTAACCATATTCATTCAAAATATTTAAAAAATCAGTAGTATTGTTATTCTTCGGTTGTAGCAGATCGATGTTCATGTCTCCTATTATAATATTATAATTTTCTTTTTCATTATCATGCTTTTCAAGAAATTCATTTAATTGTATATTGAACTCAGCTGTGTCCGAGTTTGGAGATCTGTAAAATGTAATTAACCTTACTGAGTTCTCATTGTCTAAATTTATTTTAATTATTAAAGCGTTTGTATTGTAAATAGGTACGATTTCAAACATATATTTTAGAGACGATCGTACATAAGCAACAACTCCATCGTTTTGATTGAAATAACTTTCGTTATATAAGATATCATATCCGGGTATTGCGAAAAGACTTGTGTCATGTACTTCTCTGGTTTCACTCAAAATTATACAATATACTATTGGTCGAAGATTTCGTAACATAATCGAGAACTCATCTATATTTTTGTTTATACTCCGAATGTTCATGTGTAAAATTTGAATTTTATTATTTTTTTCATTGATACTTAAAATCTGTGTGCATTCATCAGTTGTTTCTATGCTATAGGTAGGCACTGTATGATATTCAAAATCTCTGATGTATTGATCCATTTTAAATGCTTGTAAAAGATTTATATTTCCAATTTGCAAATATATAAGTTTCCTTAAAAACCAGAAAAAGACTAAAGTAAAGAAGTATCTAAAAACGCTTACCTATATAAAATTTGAATTAAAATAGAATAAAAAATGTTCCTCAAAATTTAAGGAAAATAAAAATATATCAAGGGAATAAAATTTTAAAACGATATCTTTAAGTATGACTATAACTAAAAACACATTTATTATTAATAGTTCATTAAAACAAAAGTATGACAACTAAAAACACATTTATTATTAATAGTTCATTAAAACAAAAGCACCATATATCAATATTAATTTTTAGAATTTAGCCTTGTTCTAACACCTTGTGTACGAGTACTGATCTTACTAACTATTTTATTATTAGGAGTTTCTATTTTATATTTTGATGTTTCTTTTAGAATAGGTTCCTTTTCTTCGTCGAGATTTGAAGTTGACTGGTTATTAACATCAGGCGTAGCAGGGGCACTGTTTATATAAATATTTCTAGATTCCTTTTCAACGAGTTCATCTACGGTATATGGTATATTGTTAACATATAAGCGATTACCTTTTATTTTTGCAGGTTTATTTTCTTGTTTTGCAATATTTAAATGCCTTCTTAAAAATTTCGCCTCTTCTCTTTGTTGAATAGTTAAATCGTTGACGATCGAAATATTCTTGCCTTTCAGTTTAAAGCAATTGGCTAATACGATTTTCTTTTTCCAGTATGCGGTGAATATTACTTTTAGTGGACTATTTTTGTCCTTGCCTAGTTGATAATAGTGATTTAAATCACTTGGTTCCAAGTTAATATCTAATATATTCTTGATGTCTCTGCAAATATTTTCTGGCGTTAGTTTTTGTTCTCTTTGGTTTAATCCAAAGATTATAACTGAGTTTTTTTTGTTTTCTCTATTTGTTAGTTCCAATTCCCTTTTAAGCAATAAGTTATCTTTTTCTAAATCTTTAATTTTAGTTTTAAGTCCTTCTACTTCCATTAACTGTCTTGTCTCAGCTGCTTCAATTTTCTGTGTAAGTTCAGTCCTATTTTTTATTATTTCATTAAGTAAATGTTGCAACGTGACTTCGTTATCTGGCATTGTTTATTTGATATATTTATTTAAAAATATTTTATAGAAAATCACTTCAATAAAACAGTTTTATTCCCCAGACTATAAAAATTGGATATATTCTGATTGCTGTTATCTGAGATTATCTATAGTTTATTTTGGTTTTTTTCTATTTGGAGACTTTAGTAGATAATCTAGTCTTTTAAGTTATAATATTATTTATTTAAAATATTAAATGATAAAATATTAAATGAATAGTTTCACAGAGACTAAAATTAATAGAAAAAGTCTTATTTTACATATTTAAATATAGTAAATAGATAAAATATAATAGATAAAATTATATAAAACATGTGATTTTTTGTGTCATTCAATGTGTTGAGGTTATGTTTCAAATTTGACCTTTTAATTAGAATTTCTTGTACAAAATATATATTTTCAACAAAATATCGGTAGGAAACTTACCTTTTTAAAATTAGACGGTCATTAAAAATATTAAAGACAATTAGTACATCGGATGTCCTCTTTAAAAGATAATTAAAATTCAATAAATCAACTTGCTCGATGACAGATATAGATCGAAATGAATTACCCTTTTGACATAAGGCATAAACGACAAATGACATTTGTGTAGAGATGTTGGTGTCAAAATAACGAAAACGGTTACAACCGTTACAACACCAGCGATATCTCTCAATAACAATCTGTTAAAATAGAAACATTTGCGGATGACACTGCAATATCTATACCTACTGTATAAAATTGTATTCTCTTTTGGATTGTTCTAGTTTCAATTTTTTATCTATATACAGGGTGGCTCACGCTCAACGGGACGGAGCTTTATGGGAAAACGACCAAAGATATAAAAAATTCGTTTAGGAGGTTACAGACGGCTACAATTTAAAATTTGTTAGATGTATACAGGATGTCCCACATAAGAGAAAATATACAAAGTTATATTATTTTTAATGGAACACCCTGTTTTTTATTTTAGAATTAAAAACTACATCAAAAATAATGTCAGTTAACTAAAGGTTCCCTATTACTATTATTAATAGTTTTCGATTTATTTGAATTTATAAGGAAAAAAGTCTCCCAGAAATTAATTGTTTACTCTTGTTTGAATAATTTTTAATGAACTAATTTTTTTTTTCTTATGTGGGACATCCTGTATACATCTAACAAATTTTAAATTGTAGCCGTCTGTAACCTACGTATTCCTCCCAAACGAATTTTTTATATCTTTGGTCGTTTTCCCATAAAGCTCCGTCCCGTTGAGCGTGAGCCACCCTGTATATTGGGCATTTTTTCAAATTTTTTACTTCGGCCTTAAGTACTTTATAAGTAGTAAAGTTTAATATGAACTAATAAAAAAATTTGACTGGGTCAAAAAAAAATAAAGATGAATATAGAGTTTGAAATACTTTTTTTTTAAATTTAAAATTTCTCAAATACCAAATGTCAGTTGTTCTTAAGAAATTCCACTAATGGAAAAATCAGGATTAAATTATCAGTCATGTGATTTATTTTAATAAATATAAAAATCTGATGTGTCCAACACATGACTTTCCTATCTAGTTATTATAGGCATTTTCCGGTTATTTTGTACAACCTATTGCAGCATCTCTATAAATGTTTAGAGGATAAACTAAATATATACATTTTCCACATACATCTACCTCGAAACATTTTTCTATAGATATCCATTGAAAACGAAAATACAGAAAAATTTAAATTTAGCACTTTTCCATTACGGTCCATTTTAGAAAAATCATATATAAACAAAAATTATAGAAATCGATATCGCAAACAACTTTTAGTTCAACAATTTTCATAAAAATCAGAATTTTGCACATTTTGTCAAATTTCTCGAATACGGACCATTTCAGGAAATTTTGACATAGAACAAAAATTATAGATAATAATATTAGAAGTAACTTTTATTTGAACAATTTTCTTCTCCAAACATAAATAACAGATATATTCCATAAAATATAAAAACGGCCTCCCATAAAGTACCCCCCCAGATGTTCCGACTTTGTCCAAAATCTAATCATTTCACGTCAGGTTGAAATAAACCTTAAGTTTAAAATTTAATGTTTTTTCCTTTATCCGTTTTTGAGTTTTCTTCAAATTTCGAAATTTACACATTTTCTCAAATATCTCGAATACGGTCCATTTTAGAGAAATTATGTATAGGACAAAAATTATAGAAAATTATATTACAAACAACTTTTATTTGAACAATTTTTATAAAAAATTATTTTTTTTTACATTTTCTCAAATTTCTCGAATACGGACCATTTTAGGAAAATTTTGCATAAAACAAAAATTATAGATAATTATATTAGAAGTAACTTTTATTTGAAGAATTTTCTTCTCCAAACGTAAATAACAGATATATTCCATAAAATATAAAAATGACCACCTATAAAGTACCCCCCCAGATGTTCCGACTCTGCCCAAAATCTAATCAGCTCATTGGACGCTGAAACAAAGCCTAAGTTTAAAATTTGGTGTTTTTTTGTGTATCGGTTCATGAGTTATGCGTTATACAGACACACACACACACACACACACACACACACACACACACACACACACACACACACACACACACACACACACACACACACACACACACACACACACACACACACACACACACACACAGACACACACACACACACACACACACACACACACACACACACACACACACACAGACATCATCGCGAAAATAGTCAAAACGGATTCAGGGGACCTCAAAACGTAAAAATCCGTCAAAAACTCGAGGTCGAAAAAAATCATGATTCCTATACTTTCCTTATATCTGTATACAGATAGGAAAGTAAAAATTAAAAAAAAAATCTGATGTGTCCAACACATGACTTTCCTATCTAGGTATTACAGGCTTTTTCCGGTTATTTTGTACAATCTATTGCAGCATCTCTATAAATGTTTAGAGGATAAACTAAATATATACATTGTCCACATACATCTACCGCGAAACATTTTTCTATAGATATTCATTGAAAATGAAAATACTGAAAAATTTAAATTTAGCACTTTTCCTACAATTTTTCCATTACGATCCATTTTAAAAAAATCATGTATAAACAAATATTATAGAGATCGATATCGCAAACAACTTTTATTTCAACAATTTTCATAAAAATCAGAATTTTGCACATTTTGTCAAATTTTTCGAATACGGACCATTTCAGGAAATTTTTACATAAAGCAAAAATTATAGATAATAATATTAGAAGTAACTTTTATTTGAACAATTTTTTTCTTCAAACATAAATAACAGATATATTCCATAAAATATAAAAACGGCCTCCCATAAAGTACCCCCCCAGATGTTCCGACTTTGTCCAAAATCTAATCATTTCACGTCAGGCCGAAATAAACCTTAAGTTTAAAATTTAATGTTTTTTTCTTCATCCGTTTTTGAGTTTTCTTCAAAATTCGAAATTTACACATTTTCTCAAATATCTCGAATACGGTCCATTTTAGAGAAATTATGTAGAGAATAAAAATTATAGAGAATGATATTACAAACAACTTTTATTTGAACAATTTTTATAAAAAAATATTTTTTTTACATTTTGTCAAATTTCTCGAATACGGACCATTTTAGGAAAATTTTGTATAGAACAAAAATTATAGATAATAATATTAGAAGTAACTTTTATTTAAAGAATTTTCTTCTCCAAACGTAAATAACAGATATATTCCATAAAATATAAAAATGACCACCTATAAAGTACCCCCCCAAATGTTCCGCCTCTGCCCAAAATCTAATCAGCTCATTAGACGCTGAAACAAAGCTTAAGTTTAAAATTTGGTGTTTTTCTGTGTATCGGTTCATGAGTTATGCGTTATACAGACACACACACAGACACACACACACACACACACACACACAGAGACACACACACACACACACACACACACACACACACACACACACACACACACACACACACACACACACACACACACACACACACACACACACACACACACAGACATCATCGCGAAAATAGTCAAAACGGATTCAGGGGACCTCAAAACGTAAAAATCCGTCGAAAACTCGAGGTCGAAAAAAATCATGATTCCTATACTTTCCTTATATCTGTATACAGATAGGAAAGTAAAAATCTGATGTGTCCAACACATGACTTTCCTATCTAGTTATTATAGGCATTTTCCGGTTATTTTGTACAACCTATTGCAGCATCTCTATAAATGTTTAGAGGATAAACTAAATATATACATTTTCCACATACATCTACCTCGAAACATTTTTCTATAGATATTCATTGAAAACGAAAATACAGAAAAATTTAAATTTAGCACTTTTTCATTACGGTCCATTTTAGAAAAATCATATATAAACAAAAATTATAGAAATCGATATCGCAAACAACTTTTAGTTCAACAATTTTCATAAAAATCAGAATTTTGCACATTTTGTCAAATTTCTCGAATACGGACCATTTCAGGAAATTTTGACATAAAACAAAAATTATAGATAATAATATTAGAAGTAACTTTTATTTGAACAATTTTCTTCTTCAAACATAAATAACAGATATATTCCATAAAATATAAAAACGGCCTCCCATAAAGTACCCCCCCAGATGTTCCGACTTTGTCCAAAATCTAATCATTACACGTCAGGCCGAAATAAACCTTAAGTTTAAAATTTAATGTTTTTTCCTTTATCCGTTTTTGAGTTTTCTTCAAATTTCGAAATTTACACATTTTCTCAAATATCTCGAATACGGTCCATTTTAGAGAAATTATGTATAGGAAAAAAATTATAGAAAATTATATTACAAACAACTTTTATTTGAACAATTTTTATAAAAAATTATTTTTTTTACATTTTGTCAAATTTCTCGAATACGGACCATTTTAGGAAAATTTTGCATAAAACAAAAATTATAGATAATTATATTAGAAGTAACTTTTATTTGAAGAATTTTCTTCTCCAGACGTAAATAACAGGTATATTCCATAAAACATAAAAATGACCACCTATAAAGTACCCCCCCAGATGTTCCGACTCTGCCCAAAATCTAATCAGCTCATTGGACGCTGAAACAAAGCTTAAGTTTAAAATTTGGTGTTTTTCTGTGTATCGGTTCATGAGTTATGCGTTATACAGACACACACACAGACACACACACACACACACACACAGACACACACACACACAGACATCATCGCGAAAATAGTCAAAACGGATTCAGGGGACCTCAAAACGTAAAAATCCGTCGAAAACTCGAGGTCGAAAAAAATCATGATTCCTATACTTTCCTTATATCTGTATCAGATAGGAAAGTAAAAATGGAAATTGGTTAATAAAAAATATATTTCTACGAATTGATAACCTCCTTCCTTTTTTCCTTTTTTTGGATTCAAAATGCCTCAGATATAGTTGTTGATGTCAGAGTTTGGCAAAGAGCGCTGTAGATTTTGTTATTTATTTTTCTGTTTAAAAATACTTTGTATTTTTAACAGATATTAAGCTTGTTTCTTTTAAATAATTTATTTTTAATTTTTATAATATTTATTCTATAACTTATACAATAAAGTTACATATTTTTAGAAAAATTAAATTCCAAGCATTTTTTTTGCGAAAAAGATACCACCATCTAAGATACCACCCAGACTCTCCTTCCAGTTTTCCTGAAATGTTAACAAGAATATTGTTAAACTTTATGTAATAGTTACAATGATATAATATACTAGTTAAATAATTAATTTTAGAGTTTCTGAAGAAGCTGCTTTAAACTGAAGAAAAAAAATCGAAGAAAAGAAGTACATAGTGCCCGTAGGCACACAAAGTTTAGTTTACATATTAGTCAAAGTAGTTTTTGTACATTATTAGCTGAAATAATGACAACTTTGTACTATTAAGGGTAAATTTAGAATACAAAGGGGTCTATTCTGTAACAATTCCTTTATATTTAACGGCCTTTAAAAATATTTTATTCTTTACTTCTGTCATTATTTAAACGAATCTTTAAAATACATTAAAGGACTATCTTAAAGAAATCTGTTTAAATAATGACAGAAGTAAATTAACGAATACGAACATATGTTTAAAGGCCGACAATATTTTTAAAGGCCGTTAAATATAAAGGAATTTTTACAGAATAGACCCCAAACACTGTTTAGTATGTGTGATTTCATTATTAGTTTTATCCTTAGTGGGTTTTAACTAAAGTTGCTTGTTTTATTAAAATATATTGGAATTAGAGTACTAGAATTATTAATAAGACTCAAAAGATGTGTAATAAATAGAAAATACATTGCATTTAACTATTTTGTATTTAAAATGCTTTAGTAAAGTATTAACCTGTTATACAAAGTGTGACACCTTACATATAATTTTATTGGAATTCAATGCACCATCTAACATTGACTACAAATTGATTGTTTCATATACTAACTGATTTTTTAATAATAGGGTGTCACCCTTTTGATTCCCTAACAATTTTTTTTCCTCAAGATTTTTTCATAATTTTCAATTTTAAAACGGTAAAATTTATTTTCTTACCTTTATACATGAACAATAAACTGGATATATTTTTTTGGCATCAATCACTGAGTTTATTATGTATTCCATAGAGTTACTTAAAACGCAATCAATACAAGGTTCTCCCAATAGGTTCAAAATCCATATTATAAATTGTGACACTAAATTTATCTCTGTTGTTATATAATTACTCACTTCATCATTATTCCAAAATCCAGTAATATATGACTAAAATCAAAAGAGTCATTATATATATGGAGATCTAGTAACTCCGTTTACAGTTAAAAATCAGTAATTACGAAAAGTAGCCCCAATTGTAGTAGCCACCGTTACTACAAATAAATAAAAACTCTTCGCCTATTGTATAGCAAAACTCGGAGATAACTGAGTCCACATTTGAATCAGAGAAAACGAAGAATACTAGAACCAAAAAATGTTCAAAAAGTTCAAAACGAACTTTGTAAAACTGCTAAAACAAAAAGCAGTGGTAAAAATTACCTCTTAAAAATAAATATGATGCAGTCTAACAGATAAGAATTGGATAGACATAAAAAAGGGGAAACCCACTGCCAAAATCCCCAAATAAACCCAATAATTAAAGGCAAGTACTCCATAAGATAAACAAATACCACCACGGTTATTTTCATTACTAGGAAGTATTCTAGAAATCCATTTATACTAATAGAATTTAAAAAACCTAAGCCTTTTGAGAGGAATGGCCAATGGTTCGAATACAAATTTGATAGATGAAGACCAAAAGAACTTATACGAAATTAGAGTGAAGGACATTTACCAGACGGTATCTAAACAACCACCCCTTTCTCATAGTCACCGACCAAGCTAGAACTCTGGACTATATTATTAAAAATATGAGAGTAATAGAAAATGAGAGTATCATCGGAACTAAAAAGGTCAACAGAGAGCATTATATAGTGTTACAGATGCAAAACGTGGGGTCATATAACTTATAATTGCAAAAGGCCTTCGAAATGCCTGAAATGCGATGGAAACCACTTTACAAGAAAATGTATTAAAAAAAGGGATACACCAGCAACATGCTAGAAAAACGTAAAGCTGTCAAAATGCCACTGAAGAAGTTTATTCAGGCACCACCGCTGAACATGGGACAAAAACATAGAAGCAAGAAACCCTAAAGTACACGAATTCCCTTCCCTACCAGCTACGAGACAGCCCACAAGACAGCCATCGGTACAGAATCAAATGCAATACGAAATAACTAGAGTCCAGTGGGAATGAACGCCATAAATCAGAAATTTATAGAACTAAATGCAATGGTAAATTTAGCAGAATTCATTTGATCTTTCAGAAAGATAACAATTGTATGACTAACATAAGAAATTAAATTCAACGATACACACAAAATCAAACTGAGAATTTGTTTTGCCAATTTGCGCGGGCTGCTGAAGAAGATGGTACAGGTATAAATACGACATCACAATTTTGACAGAAACCATTTTAACAGATTGACAAAGTATAAATCTTTCATACAAGGTATTCCTCCTAACATTGCTCGGAGAGGCATTCCAAACAAAATAGCTACCCATTTGAAATGACAGGCCACTGACAGGTTATAATATGGCAACACTGTGATAGGGGTAATAATATAGATAGTTATGGGGATTGAACATCAATGTTTTTAAAAATAAACATAAACTTATGCCTTGAAATAAAAATGGTTACCAAATAACACAATAAACGATAATTTGATCATGCAGTACATCAGTAATTCACTATATGGAGGCTTATGTGTAGACTGATGGCACACAGTTTGAACATTTGTTAAATTAATAATTTGTATTTCACGTATTACATAGTAGTATTTGTCTTTTCCCTATCTTTTTTCAATAAGTTTTTCCTTTAAACTGTTCAATGTTGTTCATTGGTACAAAACAGTACAATTAGTGTACAACTCACCTCATTATACTCTTTGATTCGAATTTTCAAAATTAAATCATCTAATCTCATATTCCGGAAATGTTTGTCGGTAAATTTTACATTAGAGAATATATGCACTTCTGCAATTCCAAAACTAAAAATTAAAAAATTGAAAATACCTTGGGAAATACCGTCACCTTAATAATTCGAGCTTCATATCAGATTTATCAAGAATACCATTGTTAACCCTAGTAGTCAAAATAAACAATGGATACATATAGTCTAAGAACTAGAGGTCGCAAGGTGGTTGGCAGGATCATCAGGAAGTATCATTTGTAAGGATTTAGTTTAGAACCCCTGAAAAGGCGATGTAACAATCGTACCTAGCTAAGCGACTGCTAAAGAATTGTCAGACGCCATCAAATAACATTGATGGTTTGATGATTTAAAAAGCAAAAATGTTGTTCATAAGAAGAGTAATTTAAAGAAGACATGTTTGTAGAAAAGTATAAAGAAGATGAATAGTTAATGGATTAAATTGAAGGAGATATGTGTAAATATAAATTCGATATAAAGTGAATTAATGCTGTAAGAAGTGAATAATTAATGTATAATAATTAAGGCGATAATTAAAAATGATCAGAGCTGAGAACCGTTACATATTTTACTCAAAACTACTCTAAATGCTACCTGTTTACGCTAGCGCAGGTCAGGTCAAAGCGATAAGTGGATATAAACCATTGATGTCAGTTTTTGTTGACATTCGTTAGCGCAATCTTGACCACCATATATAGCAGTGGTCACCAACCTGTCGATCGCGAGCTACCGGTAGCTCGCGGAGGCAATTCTGGTAGCTCTCACAACGATTTTAATTTAAAAAATACAAACTGCAAAAATCAGAGAAGCTTCCGGAAATTCCACAAAAAAATCTAATTGTCATAATATTAAACATAAACAGCGGCAACATTGCGGTGAGCGATCTGCCGCTGACGCCATCAAGCTAAAATCGGCTAGAACCGACCAGCCGGACCAGCGCGTTAGTGTTCGAGAACGATCAGGATTGCTTTGAACGGGATAAATACGCACGGCGCGGCGCTTAGTTTAAAACTGAACGCGTAACCAACGTCCAGCGGTTGGGTTAGTAGAGAACAACAAAAAATAATATTATGGCAAGCAGTTGTAAAAAGGTAAAGACATACCACTTTCATTTGGAATAGGAAGAACAATACTTTTTTACAGAAGTTAAAGATAAAAATGTGTGTTTGTTATGTAATACTTCGGTCTCCGTTGCTAAAAAAAAGGAAATATTGAGAGACATCATAAAACTGTACATTCTAATTTTGAAAAATCATTTCCACTACATTCTGCCGCCAGAAAGGAGAAACTGAAACAGTTAAAAAAGCAGTTAATTGGACAACAATCAATATTTTTAAGAACAGTCGACAGAAATAAGGCTGCAACTGAAGCATCGTACCGTGTGTCCCAGATAATTGCACAAAAAAAGAAACCTTATGAAGACGGGGAAATGATAAAACAGGCGTTTTTAGAAGCTGCTGATTCGTTATTTGCCAACTTTAGAAATAAAGACGAGATACTTTCAGCTATAAAATCTATGCAACTTTCTGCTGATACAGTGATGAGACGTGTAGAAGTAATGAGCAATGATATTTTTTACAGTTAAGAACTGACTTAGATAACTGTGTTTATTTTTCACTTCAACTGGATGAATCAACAGATGTCGTTGACACTGCCCAGATCGCTGTGTTCGTCAGGATGGTTTTTAGTGATTTTACGATTAAAAAAGATCTTTTGAAGTTTATTCCACTGAAAGGACACACTACTGGACAGGAGTTGTTTTCTCATTTAAAAATTATTATTTCTTCCTAGAAAATTCCAATATCGAAAATGGTAGGCTTGACAACCGATGGCGCTCCAGCTATGGTGGGTTGTGATAAGGGTCTGGTGGCGTTATGTCGTAAAGATGAAACTTTTCCGCAATTTCTCTGTTACCACTGCATTATCCATCAGCAAGCATTATGTGGAAATTTCCTGAAACTAAACAACGTTATGAAACTGGTGGTAAAAATTGTGAACAAGATTAGAGCTCAAGCGTTACAAAGAAGATTATTCAAAACCTTGGCCGATGAAGTTGACTGTTAATACGGGGACCTACTCCTTCACTCTGAAGTCTGATGGTTAAGTAGAGGACGGGTGCTGAAACGTTTTAATGATGTCCTATCTGGCATAGTTCAATTTTTCAAACAACGCGATGAACCGACTCCGGAACTAGAAAATTCAATCTGGCTTAGAGATTTTGGTTTTCTCGTGGACATTACAGAGAAATTAAACGAACTTAATTTGCAGCTTCAGGGGAGAGACAAAGAACTAGCGGAAATTATTTCTAATATAAAAGCATTTATCAAAAAGCTAGAGTTTTGGGAACAAAATCTAATTAACAGCGATGCCAAGCATTTTCCTATTCTTTCAGAAAAAATATCTCAAAATCCATTAGAACCATATGACAGCAAATATCATGTAGAAATAGTTTCTACCCTGAAGAATAACTTCAAAAATCGTTTTAACGATTTCAACGAAATGGCTTTAGTAGCGCAGTTTGTTGTTTCACCCTTTATGGAAATTGATATCCAACAGTTTGCAACTTGTGTTATGCAGAACTTTGGCGAAGACATCGCTGCAACAGAAATGGAAGTAATTGAGTTTCAAAATGATTTAGCCTTAATATCGTTAGTCTCAAGTACCAAATGTATCTGGCCTAAGTAAAGACAAATATTCAATTCTATGCCGTGTTGCCTTGAAAGTGAAAGCATTATTCAGTTCAACCTATTTGTATGAATCTTCTTTTTCCAATATGAAGTTTATTAAGAACAAAGATCGCAATCGACTTACAGATGAACATTTGGATAATTGTATTCGAATGGCTCTATCAAATTATACTGCAAACATTAAAAAAATTATCGATGAGTCTGAGTGTCAGCCTTCTCATTGAACGTGCTTTTCTATTTTTCAATGTTTATGTTCATGATAGTGCGTTACTTTTTTGTTGTTATTATTAACTATTTTTAAATCTTACGTGACATGCCGTTGTGGCTGGATAAAAGTTTGTGTTTATTTTTCAAACACCTTCGTTTGGTAGGTAGGAATGTAGCTATGAACAAGTACGTACTAGTAATATTAGTTTATTATTAGTACCTATGTATTATGTATTACCAGTTAAATAAATACATATAATGATAAATTAACTGTGGATTATTTCATTTACGTTGCGTTACGTGGCTTCCGTGTGGGTAGCTCGCTGTTTATTCCAAAATTAACAAAGTTGCTTAACACATTGAGAGGTTGGCGACCACTGACTTAGTGCATACAAACCTAAATGTACCAGATCCATATAACGGTACTGTATTTAAAAGTGCAATATCCAATTTGTAATCAGTAAATATGACAATCTTGTCGAAGGTTAACTCGAATGTAATATTGTTCTGAGTAAGTTTTTCTTTTTTTGGCGTAAGAAGATTGGCCTCAATGAGATCTAAATTAGCTGTCTCCAAACCAGAAATAGAATTTTTTTGAAATTCCGCTGTTCCGGCCCTGAAAGATAAATCATTATTTAAGAAAATTATAATAACTGTAATAGAAAAATTCATTACAGTCTATTCGCGATACTTACGCGGGTTTCGGATTAACAAAATTATGCAAATTAGTAATTGACAACCAGCTCAAATAAGCCTCTTCCCAAGAAATTAGGTAAAATTGCCCTAACGGTCAGATTTAAATTAAAGGCTCTTTGTGGAAGAAGTTCTGTCGTGCACAAGAGAATTAACTTTCTGAGAAAATATTCTAAATTTAAAGAAGGTGCAAATTTTATATATTAAGACGAAACATGAATATTTTCTAGGGGTGCAACCAAGAGAATATGGCAAGATGATAACGTAAAGTCCATCAAACATACCGATGGAGAAGGGAAGCGACACATAATTTTACATGCAGGAGGGAAATCGGGTTTTATAGAAGGTGCTGATTTAATATTTTCATCTAAATCAAAATCCAGTGACTATCACGATAATATGAACACAGAAATATTTGTAAAATGGTTGCATGAAAAACTTTTCCCAGGTTTAAGTGAGCCCAGCGTAATTATTTTAAACAATGCACCTTACCTTTCTGAAGTATTAAACAAAAGTCCAACGAATTCTTGGACTGTTGATAAAATTAAAGAATGGTTGACAAAGGAACATATACCATTTTCTCAATATAAAGAGTAATCCAATTTCAGTTTCCTACATTGGCACTACTGTAAATCAGACAGTTGATAATATGCATTTGTTTTCAAAGTGTCAAAAGTCAGTTTGTAGTAACACATTTACGAAACGGGTCGCTTAACGACCGCTCAACGCATGAAAATTGTGCGATTGTTTTATCAAAACAACAATTCCATACAAACCGTATACAGACTTTTACGCGCAGATTATGGTCAAAGTAATCGTCCTACGGAGCGAACTATTCGAAATGTCAAAAAATTTGAAGATACTGGAAGTGTTGCAGATATGAGAAGGTCTGTGAATCATCGTCGTGCACGTTCAGCTGAAATATTGCTGCAGTTAGTGAAAGCTTGGCTGCCAACTCAAGAATGTCGATTCGCCGGCGCTCGCAAGTTTTAGGCTTTTCTTATGGCTCCCTTTGGCGCATTTTACATCAGGATTTGCATTTATACCCATATAAAATTCAGCGAACACAAGAGTTAAAGCCTAGGGACCATAACCAATCAACCCGACACGTTAGTTTATCTGAAAAACAATATTGCCAACATACCACCCGAAATGTTTCAAAAAGTCATCGAAAATTATCTAAAAAGGATCGACTCTTACAGAAGGGCTAGGGGCGGCTATTTAAATGATATTATTTTTTATACTTAATGAAATACTTAATATTTTCTATTGCTAAAGTTAAAATATAATTTTTTCTAAATTTTTGAGTTTTATTCCATTTTAAAGATGGGAAATTCAAATTGGATCACCCTATATTAAAATCTGAATTATTACGCTTGGCAAATATACACGCAAAACCAAAAACCTTTATTGTGGATCAGATTATTGAAAGTTACGGTCATCAAGTTTTACGTCTACCACCGTATCATTGCCAGTTTAATCCCATCGAATATATATGGGGAATAGCAGAACAATATTATGACACAACCATATTGGGCATAATGGTTATAGTGACGACGCAGTTCGGGAAACTTGGCAAAAAGCACTTTCAATTGCAACTCCAGAAGTGTGGCGGAACTGTATATCCAAGTGCGAGAAACTAATAGAAGATTGGTGGACTCGTGAAAATAAAATAAACGATTATTATTTAATTAAAAAGTTGTACATTATTTTTCATTTCATTTAACCAGTTGATATTTCCCCACAGAACAGGTCAAACTTTCGGGTACTTACCTGGAAATACTCATAATAATTTTAATCCGACACCCGCGTAAGTATAGCGAACAGACTGTAATTTAAGTATAATGATTTATATAGATTTATTTCTACCAAAAGGATGTAAGTGTAGAAAATTTTCGTCAGGGGTTTGCTTCTCGGTTTCTACTTGCATCAAAAGATATTTGAAATTGTTGTGACTCTGAAGATTTTATGCTAAACAGTTTTAGTGTTCACTTACGCATAATCATTCCACGTTTCTGGTATTTTAAATTTGTAATCCTTTATGTTCAGTGTAAGATCTTTTAGCATCGGGATCAATTCTTGTAATGTCAATTTTATGCCGTCTAAAAAAATACATGAGAAATATTTTTTTTTCTATAGTAAATAATAATTAATACTTACCTGGATCCATTCCCGATACTGTTTCAGTAAAGAAGACAAATAAATAAACTGAAAGACAAATATTGCATTTCATTGCTTTATCTTGTAAAATAAAAATGTATTTTAAATCTGAAAAATTTTTAAAATTATTGATTTATACATGGGTGAATTTTAAGTTAAAATAAATAAATTAAGTTTCAAAAATTAAGTTAAATGAGAAGTACGTTTTTATCCGTTTTACCTTTTTTTTTTTGTAAGAATCATGCGCGTGCTGGTATTGTAATTCAGTCGTCTGAGATTTACCTCACGTGGTGAACAATCTAGTTTTTTACTTTATTTTGTTACGTTTTATTGACTTTTTATTTAAAACATTATTTCTTACTTTGAAATTTTTGTGGTTGCTTTGGTTTTCCACAAATAAAAATGCCAATTAGTACTCCATTTCTAAACTATTTATAATATGTTGTGTATTAGTGTATACCATTATCCCCAGCTATTTACCTCTCGAGTAGAAATTAATTTTAATCAGAAATAAATTAACTAATTTATTAAAAAAACCATAAGTAAATAAAATGAAATTTTGCACATTTATTTTAAAAAAAAATAACAATTTTTTCTAGATTACGGATTTTTTTTTTATACATATCGGTGTATTGCACAACGCACAATTATTGTTTTAATCATATCTTTATTCTATTAGAGTTTACGGTTTTACTTACAAAATTAAGAATTTTCATTTGAACAATCATTACATGAAATATTGAAAAAAATTCGACTATTTAGTATTAGAAATAAATAACAGCAAATTATCATTACATTTCCTAGTTTTTCACCTTTTCAATAACTGTATTAACTACTGATGATACGTATAACTAAATGGCAGACCAAATTTATTAAAATATTAATTAAAAAAAAGAAACGATATAATTTAAATTAATATTTTAGTGTAATTAAAATTTCATTACACTTGATTATAGTACAGGCAATATTGATCTTGGTGTAGATCAAATTAGAAACGAGCTATTTTTTTAAATATATTAAAAATCCCATTCGGTCCTTCTATTAAAAAAATTGTATATTTACATATTTACCAAAAATTATGTCACCTAAATTTTAAATTGTAATAATTTACTTTTAATTTATTATTGTTTTGTATATAGGGATCCGTAATTACTTTCTTGTAATCTCGTTTAATTGTAATTATTCATTTTACTTAATTTTCCGTTTACCGCTGTGCCAGAACCACATCCCCAACTAGCCATTCATAAAAGTGTATTTGTTGTGAAGTCCTCATCATCATCATCTATTGTATAGTCCAGGAGACAGTGACGATTTTCGGTATTTATTTTCCCAGTCAGCAAGCACGAATAGAGAATTGTAGGATTCGCAATTCTAAGCAAAATTCATATATATTTAGAGGGGGGATCCGATGGGCCGAGGCCGAAAATGCGTCAGAACATACGAGAACACGGCCCTTTTTTTCCATTGATAAAAATAGTTTTAGTAGTAAGAGATGTACTGAAGTTAAGTAAAAAAATAGTCTGATTAATCTGTATGAATAATATATTTGGCAAGTGCATAAAATACACTTTCAAACGAGTTATGTACACAATTATTTCTACGACCACAATTATTTAAAGAATGTTCCAGGTGTTTCGTATATTAAAGTGTACGCATAGGACACATAAATAAAATCATATATCACAATGTTTCACCTAACCAGTTGGTTTATTTATAGAAATTAAACATAATAATTAAAGATATTACAGAAAAAAATAGGGAAATAAATTACATTTCCTTTTAGACTTTTATATAATAATTGTTTTATTTAGAATTAACGAAACACTTATTACTCTACATTAATTATAATTATTGTTAGTTTCGTGATGTCAAATCATTTATACTAGAGGTGTGAGGAAAATAAAGTGAACTGTATAACGCCAATATCGTTGGATGCGCGTGGTAGAAATGGTCCTATAATACTGCTAAAAACATAGCTAAATTTTCATGGAAACACTGTACTTTTGACATTTGCGATACTCTGACGCATATGCATTATTGATGTAATCTCATGATTTTACAGTAATAGTTTTTGCAATTTTAGTGTGATACTTAGGTTATTATGGTTATTCATTTTATTTGGTTCTGATCTTTTGCGCTTTTAGAGTATTTGTCTTTTATATAGTTTTTAATTTGAATTTTAATATTGTGGTCTATTTATATTTGATTGCTGCTTTTCGACTAGTGCTTTATTCTTTTTGTGTTAAAATAAGCTTTATAACCATTAAGTACATGCTTCTAGTTGATATCTACCTAATCGTCATCGGGTGCTTGCAACAATGGGAAAAAGTGTATGGTTTTTTTGGTGTAAAGTTAGACGCCTTCATTTTTCAGGTAAGTTATTTGTAGTTATTTTTTACTTAAAAGGATAGCAATACGTCCTGGTTCGGGGTGTGACTTTTGGGTTTTAGCTATCTGAGCCAAATTGTCGGCTAAGTGTCTTCTTTTAGGGCACCCAGAACCGAAAACTATATAGGTATATAATATGTTTTTTTTTTAATTATTTTTTAATATGTATGCAGCTTGGATGAGGGCTTTAGGATATATATATATATATATATATATATATATATATATATATATATATATATATATATATATATATCTATAGTTAAAAGCACGTAAACTTGGCATCAATGTTCAATCCAATTATTGGGTTTCTATCGTGGACACCACTGTTCATTCTTCAAAAATTTTGTAAATAATCCTATCTGTCTTATATATCTATGGCCAAAACCGTGCACTACCACCGCTGTATTTTTTTTGTAAATATATATTTTAATACCTATTCCTGTGTTTCTCTTATTAGGGTACCGTAGGGTACGAGGTGTAAAGGAGATAAGTGTTTTATTTTTACTTATTCTAGCATAATGGCTACCTAGCAGTGACCGCCTGGAATTATTTTTACCTCTACTGAGTTTTACCTTGAGTACAGTCTGTTGTTGTGCTCATTTGAATTTATTAATTTTCCTTTCTTAGTTTATTTATTAACCTATTTTGTTGGTTTGTGTTTAGTGGGGTCCCGTTATCATCTCACTCATTTTTTAATTTATTTTAATTGACATATATATTTAGTTTACTTATTGAGTCATACAGGTCCAGAGAAAACCTCTCAAGATGTTATATAATATGATATTAAAATATCGTCCAACAATCCTTTGAAATGATACAAGCGGGTAAAGTACGAACTTAAAACATTTAAATTTAACAATTGATTCCAATTATGATTTTTCTCGATAGAGAAATTTAATTCACATTTTACTAAAGTCAAATGTTCAAGGCAAATTAAATAAAACACCTACCATAAAAGGGAAAACTAAATTTATTGACAACATACAAATTTGGTTCCTTAAATTGCAAACAATATCTTATCAATTTCATTTGAAATCAATCTGATGTTTAATAACACTTTGTAGAACTGTATTTATCATTAATATGATATTTCCTAGCTTCACTGCGGCATCTTCTAATTACCAAATAGTACTATAACAAAGTTAGTGCGCATCCTCGTAGTTTTTAAAGGCTGCCATGGCTATATCTTTGAGTTGAAGGGACATTGTAGGTCCGGTCTCCATTACCAGTTTATTCAAATGACCTCCTGGAATCTGTAAAAGTTTGTGTGGATGGTCGAATTCGACCATTTGTCCAAAATTCATAACTAAAACTTTATCCGAGTCCATGATGGTGTTAAGCCTGTGCGCAATAGTTAGAACTGTGCATTCTTTAAACCTCTTGCGAATTGTAGTTTGAATAAATGAATCAGTTCTACAAATATTAAATATAACTTTTGTACTATAACTAAATTATTAATATTTTCTTACCTAAGATCAACGTTAGCTGTTGCTTCATCCATTATAAGAATTTTGTTGTTTCTTAAAGCTGCTCTAGCTAAACAGACTAGCTGTCTCTCTCCTAAACTGAAATTAGCTCCCCCTCCAGCTACTATGAAGTCTAAAGAATCAATTGAATCTTTCAATTCGACCTAAAATGGTATATTCAGCGTAAAAACAAGACAATTAGAAACAATGAGGTGTTTCTCTCACCTGTTCCAAAGCTTTCCATATCTGGTCATCTTCAAATTCATCAAAAGGATCTAAGTTGTATCTTACAGTTGCTGAAAAGAGAACTGGTTCTTGTGGTATAATTGAAATACTTCTTCTCAATTCGTTTAAACCAAGTGTTTGAGTATCTACATCGTCTATAAATATGTAACCTTCTAGTGGTGCCAAACGGAATAATGCGTTTATTAGTGAAGACTTTCCAGCCCCTGTACGGCCGACAATACCGATCTTAAAAAAATTATAAATTAACAAAAAGATGATATAATTATTTACACAGAAATGAAGAATATTCAGGAATAAATACCTAAATAACCTGTTAAAATCGAACCTACAACTTTTAATAGTAATCTAGTAACCTTGCATTAAATCTGATAGTTCTGATTTTTTGTTGAGATATTTATAACTAGTACTTCGATGTTAAAATCGCCAAAAACTAAAGAAACGGAGGAAATATAGTGTTTTTTTGGAGATGTTTTTGTATTTTTGACAATATTGCATTCGGCGCTCGAGGTCGAAAACTTGGATTAGGGGAACAGCTGTTTTGGTGTCGAGGTTTTTTGAGCTGATTCTATTACAATTTGATGTCCTGAATTCAAATAACGTATTCATTTTGACCTAG
This sequence comes from Psylliodes chrysocephalus, assembly GCA_927349885.1. NCBI lineage: Eukaryota > Metazoa > Arthropoda > Insecta > Coleoptera > Chrysomelidae > Psylliodes > Psylliodes chrysocephalus. Next base: position 11,261,628 of record OV651830.1, read on the forward strand.
GAGCTACAATTTTTAAGATATACAATTTTAGAGAAATATAAGTTACATTATTTTAACTCAAATCCGTAAGTGTAGTTAACAAAAGTAGATACGAAATGTTTATTTTAGATATACAAAATACAATATTATGTCGTACTTACAAACAAAAAAAAACATTGAAGAAATCAAATAGTCACTCAACACTTCGATAGCTTCTTTTCCGCGACATTCTTGAATGTTTTTTAAACAGGCCCTTTCTAAACTACAGCAGTAATCTGCCATCATGTGCATGTCCCATCTTCCTTAGTAGCGGTCCTCTATAACTTTAATATCTTGGTGAAATCTTTCACCTTGTTACTCACCCATATCTCCTAAATTTTCTTGTCTAAGTGGTTGTGTAAATAGTGTATTTTAATACTCATATTGCACCCTAAGGATTTGAAACTATTAAGCATCTTGTTAACCATTTCAACATAGTTTTGAGCTTTATGTTTGCCTAGAAAATTTTCTACAACTGCAACAAATGATGTGCAAGCTTCTCGTTCAACTTGATTCATTGAAATTATGAAGGCAGGATCCTTAATTAATTGTCTTATTTGTGGGCCGTCAAATATCCCTGCTTTTAGTTTTTCTGTGCTCAACTGATACATTTAAGTAATTGTTGAAATAGTTATTTTCCTACGACCACTTAGGAAAGTGACACATATCACACTATATAGTCCTATGGAAAGTGTCCTATTCGCTCCGTGCGCGACAGCAGCGCCAATTTGTTTTGGCATTAAAGGACTATTTCTTCCTATACTGACAAATACGATTTTTAATAGAATTCGTAAATAAAAAGTATATATGTTAGTTTTAATAAAAGTATATGGATTTGTAAAACAAGTAAAACATTAATTTATTATTATTATATATTTTTCCCGCCTAAATTAAAGAAAATTATGTTTAATCAATAAAAATCAATAATAAAATATAGGCAGGCAACAGTATTTACTGGAAAATGTATGAGAAGTTGCCTAAGTCTAATAAGTTGTCATTGAAGAATTAACCTATTCTATCAAAATAAAAAATACCATTTAATAATAGCGTGAAGTTAAAATGTATAAAAAAGGATCGTTATTTATATTTTCATTTTTGTTCGAAAGAAAACATAGAATGAATGATTAAAACTGGTTTTCCATCAGTCAAAAAATTGCATTCCAGTCACATATTATAATCAAAGGCAGAAATCTTGAAATCTAGTCCTTGCTGAATGAACATTTAAGAATAAAGGGATATTAAAGAACATCGTAAAATGATAATTTATTGTTTATTTAAAACCTTTCAAGTTTCTGATCTCTACTATTTCCAGCATTACTGTTATTATCACAAAAATAAAGGTAATTTTTCGTCTTATTGTACACCTATCCGTTTATTTCTTTGATTTAATTTCCACTTTGCTAGTGAAATTTTTTATATAAGTTTCACTGTTTTTTTTGCTAGTATTTGTACAATTTTCAACACCGCAACTCCGGTTGCTTATTGTGTTGTTTTTACCTACTTTTTTGAAGAAAAGTAACATGTATACGTGTACTTGATATGCGAAAATTACAAAATATCGCCCTAAAATGCACAAATTATCCGCAGCTAGCGCTAGTATCGCTTTTGCTTCCCTTTCCATGACTTCGCACGAAGCGAATATCACACGCGTATGACTAAGAATTTACTTTCCACCCAAGTGAGAATATGTTACTTTCCGCAGTAGTTGTCAAAAAATGTCAAACGCCTAATTTCTATTTTGATCTATGTAATGTCCATATTAATACTAAAATCGATATGATTGTTAAATTATTGAAATTGTTTTAAATTAGATCCTAGATATTTATCTTTAACAATTATTATTAAAATAATTTTAAAATAACTAAGATTGTTTGCTCTTTAATTTGGGTAAATACATAACCGATTAGATCATTCAATTGACGTAAGGCCCATTAGCTCAGTTGGTTTAGACGTCGAACTTATCAACTTTGCCATTTTTTGACCGCGTTCAATCTATGGTTCAAATCCTGGCGGAGCCGAATTTTTTTTTTGTTTTTTTTTTTATTTTTTATTAGTTTTTTTTGTTTAGAAAATATGAAAATTGAATAAATACGATTATTGTTGATTATTTTTTTAAATACATTTTAATTAATATAGTAATAATAACCTTGGTTTTACATTTTTTTGATATTATTTTGTAAGCTAATTTCTATTTTGATCTATGTAATATCCATATTAATACTAAAATCGATATGATTGTTAAATTATTGAAATTGTTGTAAATTAGATCCTAGATATTTATCTTTAACAATTATTATTAAAATAATTTTAAAATAATGTTTGCTCTTTATTTTGGTTAAATACATAACCGATTAGATCATTCAATTGACACAAGGGCTGTTAGCTCAGCTGGTTTAGGACGTCGAACTTATCAATTTTGCCATTTTTCGACCGCGTTCAATCTATGGTTCAAATCCTGTCGGGGCAGAATTTTTTTTTTGTTTTTTTTTATTTTTTTTTATTTTTTTTTTATTTTTTTTAGTTTTTTTTGTTTAGAAAATATGAAAATTGAATAAATACGATTATTGTTGATTATTTTTTTAAATACATTTTAATTATTATAGTAATAATAACCTTGGTTTTACATTTTTTTGATGACATTATTTTGTGATCGTAGGAAAAATATTGTACATCACTTGTGTGAAAAGTGATTTTCCACACTCGTAATGTAATATACTATTTCCTAACAAGTGCGGAAGTGTTACTTTCCCGCACGCGACTGCATTTGGCCCGAACGACGCGAAGCGGAGTTCGGGCAAGCGGTCAAGTGCGGGAAAGACACTTTACGCATGAGTTAGGAACATTATTTTTTCTACGACCGTATATACAAAAAAGTAGGAAAAATTATTTTTGGAAAATTATTTTATTTCAACATATACAAATCTTTAAATAAAAACAACTAATTATTATGGATATTAATGTTTAATACACAATTTGTAGCATTTTGTAAATTATGTAAAATTGCCGGTACAGAGGAATTAGTTGGTGTTAATTGGCTGTTAATAGTCGTAACGCTCGTAGATTGAAAAGATGACGTGGACGGGAGTGACATCGGTTGCAGGTCGCATGAAGGTGAAAATGACGGTGGCAGCAAAGGTTGCAAGTCATTTCTATTTGAAAGAATTTTATTAAATGGAATAGTTGGAAAATACTAAATTACCTCCAGCAAACATTTTCTATAACATTAGCTATAACTCGACTTTGTTAAAGACGAATTTACTTATTGAGGTAATTATTACGTAAAGTTGACTAGAAAAATATACCTCTAATGTAAATTTACCAAACGGTTTTAATTTATATTTAAATTTACGTAAATTATACCAAGAAATCTACCTTTTACACAAATCTGCTTAAAAGTAACTTTAACCATATTAGCAAGGGAAAAACTACTATAAAAAATAACCAACAATTACTTCAAAGTTAAATTTCCTTTGTAGTAAAATTAGGTGCCATATTTAGGTTATATCTACCTGTTTGGCAACTAAAAATCGTCTTTATAGTAGAATATCCAACTAGGTAGATTTGGTTAAAAATTTTACGTAATTTTATGCCTCCATAGTAACCTATTTGGCCGCTTTTATTTACTCTCCTTTACAGTAATATTAGGTCGAGATCGTAGCAAAATTCTACCTGTTTATCTACCTAATTTCAACCAAATAGTCGAATACTCATTTAGTTGACCTATCAGTAATCTTGAAGAAATATTTATTAACTTTGTTGTAGCAATTACCTGAAAAATCTACCACAAAGTAAATTCGACTAAAAACCACCAATTTAAAAAGAGTTATACATGACCTATTTGTAAAATTTGTATTATTGAGGTTATTTTAACAATTAGGTTGTTCAGTTACTGTCTTCGTCATTATTCTTAAGAATTTCAGCCATTAAAAAAAACCATTACAATCGTAATCTTAATTTACGTGTGGTGTAGATAGAGCTTTAAATGAGTGCGAAAAATAATTAATAAAATGAGTTCGAAAAATAATAAATCATATCGTTATACTTCCGATTTTTATCGTAAAGTGAAACGTCTAAAATCTCAAGTGCAGAACAACGCGACCTAAACATGTTATATTTACCTATAGGTAAATTTTTTATAAAACCTATAAGTTATTATTTCTTTAAATAGGTAAAGTTAACTAATATGTCGTGAAATTGAAGTTAATTCAACTTAATAAAAAGGTATTTGTAAAATACGTAGATTTCCTTAGTCATAATAACTTTTAGGTCGAATTCGCACAATACGCCATATTTTCTTAACGTAATTGAAGTACGATTCCAAATTTTAAATTTTTAAATTTCCCATAACTAGAACATACGAATTAAAATACCGAAAAACGAAACATTATTGATTTTCTAAAGTGATACACAACAAACGTAACATAGTTTTAGCTCATAATATTATTATTTTTTTACACGATCATATTTTTTTCTTATATTTTTTTAATTAGAGAGTATTTTGGAAGGGCATTGTTATTTTTCTAAGTAGAACTGTTAACATACACGACAAAATTTTCTTCGCATTAATTTCAACAAGCGTGAACTGTATATTCACCACAATTACATTACATATATTTTTGTCACCGACATTTATTTATTTTCAATCTTTCATGTGAATTAGGTATATGTTTTAGTTGTGTTGGTGACTTCTTACAATATTTCTACTTATATATAGATAAAAATACCAAATAAGTATAAAATTTCTTTTCGTACACTTGGAGGCATACGTCATCTGCAAATATTTTGGTAGTTTCTACCTAAACTTAGTTAAATCAACGTCGAATTAACGTTATACTGACGTCAAATTTCCCTAGAGAGGTATTACTAACCAAACGTACTGGGCTACTACAATGTGGATTTAGATGTAATTCTACCTATTTTGGTAAATAAAACCAAATTTCGACGTCGTCTTATTCTCCACTTATGTCGAATCCACGTCGAGCCAACGTAAATTTTACTTAATTATGGTTAAATCTAATTTTGCGACCAAATTTATTATATATAATTTAGGTAGTATCGACGTCAAATTACACCAAAATGTTTGCTGGGCAATAGTTATAACATCCGAGGTAAAAAAACTATACAATAGGTAAGGCCAAATATTCATAATTTTACTTTCCCGCACTAGTGCAGGAAAGTGATTTTTTCCCGCACTAGTGCGGGAAAGTGACACTTTCAAAACTAAAATGCGTGCGGGAAAGTGGGTAAAAATACACGGTCGTAGAAATAATAATTATTAAAATATTTTCCTAATATTTATTTATACCAACCCCTCAGACTATGGTTTTAATTTAATGTGTTCTTATGTTGCTAGGAAATAGTTTTTTTTATGACTTTGATGTATTGTATTTTAATTAAGACAGAATATTTTTCCTTTAATAAAACTCATATAGAATCTATAGTTTCAATTAAAAGGAAAGTAAAGTAAAATCACAACAGGTTATGAGCCCAGGGGCGATGATTGCATAAAAACTGCCAAGTAAAAAAACACGAACTGAAGAAATAAAAATAAAAAAAAAATTCTTCATTTTTTGGCGTCTGTCAGGTCAGTCACTGCGGAATAAAGTAAAAAGGGTAATGGTAAAAGTTTAAAACAGTAAAATGGCAGCTGAAGGATAAATTAACCAAATTGAGAAACTAACTGACTCAGAAAGTTTTGTTTTGTGGAAATTTTAAATCACCGTAATATTGAAGGCTCATGGATTGTACGAAATTTATCAAGATTACAACTATAAATTGACACATTTTAACAACTTATAACTCGAAAACGGAAAAAGATATCGAGATGCAGTTTTCACTAGACCTTTTACATTTACTTCAAGTTGTTCTTGACATTGTTGTCACATGTAATTTTTTTCTGAAAAGTGTCGAAAAAAAAACGAACTTTTTTGAATCAAAATTGTGAGCTTATTTTAAATAGAACACCCTATAATTTTGAACATCCTCGGAAAGACCATTTCTTTCCCTTTCTAAAAATGTATTCATTGTAAGCATTTATTCAATTTTTTTGGGAAAAATTTACTTTTCTATGAAACCATGTCGATAACTTCTAAACGTAAAGTATCACAATTTAAAAGCCTTTAACTCGATAATGTGACAATTTATTGATAAGACGTTTTGACTAAAATTCTGAGAAATGTTTAATTTTTTTATAAAATGGTTGTAAAGTCTCAAATGTCTAAAATTTTCGTAAAAAAATACTTTTACCAATTCAGATTAAGGGCTTATGATGAATAAAATTCTTCGTATTTGTAACGTTTATTTGCAAGCCTTTATCCATAAATCATCATTTAAAAGAATATCTTAAGCGTTTTCAATATATACCTATATCTGTTTTTTTTTGTCTATTTAATATTCCTCTTTTTGTAAATTAACTTACTCTTTGGATAGAATATGAATGAGTCAATAAATGATACTACTAATTTATCAAGGGTGCTATGTAAAACAAATCGAGTTGACAGAAGTCTATATTTGTATTAATTAGTGCAAGAGAAAGCAGGTATTAAAAAATGTTTACCAAAAGTGAAAAAGCCCGGTGCATTTTACTTTATATTGAAAGTAGATCAATTACACATACACAAAGAAGATTTAGAAATATGTTTGAAAAAATTCGCCAACCAGAAATTCTATTTTAAACTGGGTAAGTCAGTTTAACGAAACGGGAACATTAGATAGAAAAAAAAGACAAATTGAAAACGCTCAAGATATTATTTTAAATGATGTTATACAGATAAGGAAAATTTTAGCAAGAAACAATAATAAAATATCTATTAGAAAAATTGCCCAATCCATACATATGTCAAAGAGTAAGGTGCATAAAATTTTAAAGGTAATCAAGTTTAAAGCATATAAGGTTCAGACTTTTCATAAAATTGAAAATCATGCATTTGAAAAGAGAGTTTTTATGTGTGAGACGTTATTAGATTTATTTAGACATCAACCAAATGTAAATCTAATAATGTCAGATGAAGCAACGTTTCATTTAAGTGGACGCGTAAACAAACACAATTGTAGGATTTGGGGTGACGAAAATCCTAGAGCTTTCAACGAGTTTGAAAGAGATGCTCCCAAGGTAAATGTATGGTGTGGTGTGTCCAAAACTAAAATTTATGGACCATTCTTCTTTCAAGAGGAAACAGTATATGGAAACAATTAACGGATATGCTAGAACTATTCTTTTATCCTCAACTAGAACAAGAAGAAATACTAAATACTGTATATTTCCAGCAAGATGGTGCTCCACCGCATTACTCTCTTGTAGCCAGGAATTCTTTGAACTCAACCTTTGGAGATAAATGGATAGGTCGGGCTGGTCCCATCGAGTGGGCTCCATATTCTCCGGATTTAACTATACCAGATTTTTTTATATGGGGGTATGTTAAGGAAAGATGCTACGATCCAACACCTACAAACTTAACTGAACTCAGGAATAATATAATTCATGTGTTTAATACAATTACCCCAGAAATGCTGCAAAATGCATTTACAAATTTTTTAATGCGTCTGCATACATGTATTGAACAAAATGGAGGCCATATTCAACAATTAATTTATTAATGTTTTTGTATATATTTTTTGTATTCAATAAAAATTCAGATAGGTACCAACATGGTGGGACACCACTTACGCCACAAAAATCCGTGTGGTATGAGGTGCTCCCCTCTGTCTTTATAAGTAAAATATCATTAGTTGATATTATTCTGAAATTTATACCTAAGGGACAAGGCAATGAAAAACAGTATCTTATCAATGATCGTTCGATGTAAAACGTCAATTTATATTTCGATATGTGCCACCAAAATGTAATAGACACCGTTAACATTGATTTAATTACCTAAAATTAAAACCTATTAAAGTAGTAAAAAAATTATAAAAAATTGACTTTTTTTAAAAGGCAAAGAAATAAACTATCTAATGACTATGAGAGACCTTAATCTGAATTTAATTTTTTTTACGAAAACTTTACAAGTTTAAGATTTGGCAACTATGTCAGAAAAAAATGTAAACATTTCCAAGAATTTTGGTGAAAACCTTTTATCAATACATTGCCTTACTCCCAAATTTAATTAATTGTGATACTTTACGTTTGGAAGTTATTGACATGGTTGCATAAAAAAGTGAATGTTTCCCTAAAAAATAAAGTAAATGCTTACAATGTATACATTTTTGGAAAGGGGAAGAAATGGTCTTTCCAAGGATGTTAAAAATTATAAGGTGTTCTATTTAAAATAAGCTCACAATTTTGGTTCAAAAAAGTTCGTTTTTTTTTTAGCACTTTCCAGAAAAAAATTACATGTGGCAACAATGTCAAGAAAAACTTGAAGTAAAATTTTCGATTTTGTAAAAAAATACTTTACTCTTGAGCAAAATTCATATTTTTTGACAAACCTCGTATACGGCTTGAACAATTTGATATCTGATGAATGTATTTTAAGTTTTGGTTCATGCAGGACTTTTTATCAAGAATAACTTTTTTTCCTAAAATCAATAATAAAAATGTTTTCCATATGGTTCCAACTTAATAATTTTAGAACTCTCATAAATGAATATACTGAATAAAAACCACATTGGTAGATAAGTTGATGTATCTAAAAAAGTAGAGCTGATAGAGAAAAACTGATTGCATGTACAGATTTAGCGTCTCAAATATAATTAAAATCAGCTCTAAAATCTCAGGCACCAAAAAAAAAATATTATTTTGTTGCCCTGTGTTATTCATTCAGTCAAAATCATAAATTACTACTGAATATGAAGCAAGGTTATCCCTTTTCGGGCGACAGGGTTACTACACTATACAACAACCTAGCTGCTACACCATATGAACGTATCTATTTTTTTTTTTTGTATCAAAACTTAATTCACATATTGAATTATATTTGTAAAATAAACATAATGAGTACAACAAAACTTAAATAACACAAACCTTTTGTCCTGATTTTACCAAGAAGTTAAGATTATTTAAAACTGGTGGATCATCTTCAATATACTTCAAAACTAAATTTTTAAATTCTATTCGACCTTTACTTGGCCATGGACTCTTTGGAAGATTTTCTAAAAGTTTAAAACAAATATAGTTTATTACTTATCATAATACTAGATTTGGAACCTCTGCTATTGCCCTAGTCCGTCTTCGGATCCATAGGGTTTAAGCTTGGCGGCAATATAGCCTTCTAGCGTATTATTTGATGGTTAAATTACAATTACATTGAAAGTAGCTAGAGGGTTTAGTTTTACCTTTGGGTGTCTCAAAGGGTCCTTCTTGATCAATTGTGGTGTACTGCAATACCCTTTCTATACTGGTAAGTTGGTTGATAACTTCCGCCAGTTCACGCATTCCAGATTGCAACATTCCAGTTAAAACCATTGACTGTGAAATGGCTAGACCAACTAGACTGCCACTCACATTAAATACTAGAAACAATTTTTACTTATAATCTTCTAAACGCTTGAGTTATTGTATATTTTAAGTTCATAAATTTTTTTGAAAATTATTCTGAGGCATCTACACAATGCAATGTTAAAAAAATCCACCTATTTTAGTTGCAAAAAAATTATTTATAATGAATTAATAAATATATCGATCTATCGACGAATGTAAACATATTGATGTGAGCTCGTGTTAAAAGTTTAAAATAAGTGGTTTATAGGAAAGTGAAAATTCTGAAAACCTGCCAGTTGATGGGATATGTGTTTCTTAGGTTTCTAGAAACAATTGGACAGTTGTAAGTTACAAATTAAGTTTAGAATATTATTTAAAATCAGCGTTTACTACTTAGCCATATTAAATTGGTTAAAAACTTAGAAATCAATCATTAGTTCGGGGCAAGAATATGGTAATTAATTATTAAATCGAGTAACATGGATGAAATAAAACAGTTCATAATTGAACAAAACAACATACTTGTCAAGAAACTTTTTGCTGAAATTAAAGAAGTGAAAGACTTAATAATAGGTAACTCGACTAAAATTGAAATATTAGAAAAAGATATTGAAGATCTTAAGTCAAGAAATAACTTTCTGGAAAACAGGATAAGACCAAATGGTATTTTAATTTTCAATTCCAAATTCCAAGGCAGTGACGTTCTGAATTTTACAGTTAACTTAATAAATTCGAATCTCGGTCTTGAAATAAAAACTGAAGACATTGATAATATATATATACAATTGGCAAAAATACTGAAAATCAAACAATATTTATTAAATTTGTAAGATATTTGGTTAAAAAGCAAATACTACAAAATTGCAAAAAATTAAGTGGAACCAATATATCAATAGTTGAAGATTTATCTGCAGAAGAAAGAACGGAAAAAAATTTCTCGTTGATAAATAGCATAAAAAAAGAAACAGTAAAAAGAAAGTACATATATTTAAGAATAGATTATTTATAAGAGGTAAGGGGTATACTTATTAAGAACTACTTCGTTCTGAGACTGAAATAGACAACGCAGAAGAACTGCCGAAAATAATTCTCAAAATCAAAAAGTACCCAAGAATAAATTAGAAAGGACTGATTCTTCATCTAGCTCCACGTCTATAATAACATTAATAACCAAAAGCCAAAATCTGAAAAAGTAAAAGACTTTTATTTAACTAGTTTTATTTCGCTTGTTTTATGTATTATCTAATGTAAATAAAAACTAGTATCATTTATAATTTCTCAAATAAACCTTATTTTGTATATATAGGTATCAGTCAATTCTCAACTAAGTATATTTCTTTTTTTTTAATTACAAATAAAAATTATGTTATTTTATTTTGGAAATTTAAATATCTGTTCGCTACTGCCGAAACTAAATCATATTAAAAATATTTTAAATTCAAATCAGTATGATGTTTTCGGTCTCTGTGAAACGTGGTTACATCCGGGGATTGTCGATGAATTGGTACATATTGATGGTTATCAGTTATAGTCTATTTTTATGTATGAAAGAGTATTAAAATAATAAAGCGTTCGTAATCCATAGGCGTACTACTTCTTTTAGTAGACAGTTAAAATATTTTTTGAAGTTATTCCTCGAGTATACACTTATATTTTCACCTAATTAACCTGCTTATAACTTCTAAACAGCTGAAGGTAAAAAAGTGCAATTTTTTCTAAAATGTTTTATTTTTTCACAAGGTATGTTAAGAAAATTGTGTCAAACGGGTTATGTAGGTATAAGGGTTTAAACTTTGACTTTTAAACAACGTTACGTTCATAAATAACAATTTTAATATAAAAACTACTTCTTATCTACAAATCCAAATCAGAATCGAAATCAGAAGATGAACTGTCGCAACCAATATTTACAATGAGTGGCTCGATCATTTCATCAGTAATATTGTCCAACTTCCACATTTTCTCTTCTTCTTTAATCGTATGATTTACTGCCTTTTCCCAGTTTTCAGGCTTCACGTTATTTACAGCGTCCAAAAACAACTGTTTAACATCACTCATTTTAAAACAATTATTTTTTCTTGAAACTTCTCCCTTTATCGTGCCCATATCAGTTCAATCGGGTTTACTTCGCAATGATATGGTGGTGATCTAACCACCGTCATCCCACGATTTTTTGCAATTTCATCAATTTCATATTTTTTGAATTTCTCTTTATGAAGGGAACACAAATAATACAGTTCTTTTCTCACAGAAACGGGATGGAACTTAATATTCTTTGAATTTAGCCAATTCTGTAAATCTTTTTTTAACCACTTGGTTGTGGGCATTTTTTCTATAAGTCTCGAGTGATAACTTGCATTATCCATTACTATTATACAGTTCTCAGGAAGAAGATCTATAATTTGTTCGAACCACTCTTTAAAGACATCAGTATTCATGTCCTCATGGTAGTCACCGGTACGAGTAGATTCAAAAGTCAATAAACCACCTTTAACAAAACCGTTTGAACTACCGATGTGTACTATTATTAGTCTGCGCCCCTTTCCTGATGGTGGATTTAAACCGGTAGATAAATTATTTAAAAAAGCCTGTCTTCGACTTGTAACAGTTTCATCTTGCCAAAATTTATTTGGTTTACGTCCCTCGTTGATCCATGTTTCATCTAAATAAAATATATTTCTTCTTTGGTTTCTCATTTCTTTTATAGTCCTTAGGTAATTTCTTCTCCATACTACAATATCGCTTCTTTCTATTAAAATAGACTTTCTGGAATGCGTTTTCCATAGAAAACCTATTTCTTATAAAAGTTTCCATAGTGTGCTTCGACTCATTTCAGGGTAATCCTTATCATCTCGAACCGTGGCAAGAACTTTGTCTACTGTCGGAAATTCTTTTCTAAAGAAGAACGCATGCATTTTCCTTCGAAGTCTTTCTTTCAAAAGATTTTCTAATTGAAATTTTGGTTTTCCTGGAGCTTTACGTGCTGTTTGAAACTCGCCACATTTCTCTTCTTTAACAACTCTGTAAATCGTAGATTTCCCAACACCAAGCGTACTACTAACTAATTCCACTGTGTCATCAACACTTTTACATAAATATTTGTCTGTAAATGATTTAAAACAATTAAATATTAATGTTTTTTCATTAACTGTTAAAGGATAGATTTTTTGTCGTTTACGCGGCCCTTCCAAATTTTCCATGACCACACTAGAATTCACACTGCACCTTGCAAGTTGCAACTAAACGACATTTAGTAAACTGTCAAGAATACACAACTTGGATCTCCTTACTAAATGGAAAACCTATAGTCGCATTTTTGGTGAAATTTGTTGGGAAGGTATTTATCTACTTATAATTCGATTACTGTAAGACATTCTTGAAATTAAAATAAAACAAAATTGGCAAATAGGTACTTATTGAAAATAATCTTAAGATACGGCTATGTAATCTTTAATACACAGGGCTTTTGGCCTGTCCAAACCTTTTTCTATTGTTCTGTATAGCTTATGTTTATAAAGGACCAATAAAAGACCCAAAACTTGTAATAGCTCAGGTACATTTATTACAATTTTAGGAAATATTTAGATTATTCTGTAAAAATATTTAAAATGACCGTACTAAGTTTTGCATTAGAAATGCTGTTCTATTACTCTCTCATACATAAAAATAGACATTAGTGAGATCTTATCGATTATCTAAACGCGGAGGCGGAGTAGCCTTCTATATTAAAAATAACCTTCAATTCAAAATAATTAGCATAGAAAATTTAGAATTCTTAGAGTATATTTGGCTTGAAATAAGAGCTGTCAAAATCATAACCAGCTGGATGAAAAATAAAAGCTTTAAACTCACACCACACAAAACAGAAATTATGATATTGGTAAGTGGTAGGAAATAGAAATCTATATCAATGAAAGTTGAAGATGTTCAATTACAAAGCCAGGAAATGTGCAAATACCTTGGCGTGTATTTTGATAGAAATATGAGAATGGGACAACATATCCGTATGATTGCTGAAAAGGCCACGAAAGCGTTAGCAAATATCAGTCGCATAATGCCAAATCTGGGAGGACCAAGGGAAAATAACAGAAGAATATTATGTTCGGTGATACAGTCAATAATTCTATACGCTGTAAGCATATGGAAAAGAGCAATTGAGAAGAAAATTTATAGAAATATCCTACTGAGAGTACAACGAAAAACGGCTATAAGAATAACTAGTGCGTACCGGACAACATCGACAAGTGCTCTACTTCTAATTGCGAGGATGCCGCCGATAAATCTACTTGTGGAAGAACGAATTATGGTTGAAGAAGGTAATGAACCCAAGACCAGCGCTCGAAATAAAATAGTAGAAAAACAGCAAGCGACGTGGGCAATAGACGACGCAAAAGCAAACTGGACTAAGAGATTGGTGCCACATATAAACTACTTTCTTACACAAATACTGACAGAACACGGAGCCTTTCAGGCCTATTTATATAGATTTGGACTAAGTGATACAGCTGACTGTATCTATTGTGGCATGCGGGATACATCCGAACATACGTTCTTCGAATGCCAAAGATGGGAAGACGAAAGAAGGCAGCTAGAAACATTTCCAGGGAGGATCAGTCCATAAACCCTCGTAAGTAGAATGATGGAATCGAAGGAAATATGGGAACTTGTAAATAACACAGCCATTATTATTATGTCCACTAAAAGAAAATACATGAACTACATTATAAGATGAGCCCAAAACATCAAATAACAAAGCGTCTTCTCGAAGTAATGCCAGCAGGTAGTTCCAAGAAGACCCACAACGCTTTAAGGGTGATTTTAGTGGGTATACCGGCCTTGCACCTTCCAGCCGGGAGTCCCACACTACCAGGTACAGGTAGAACCACATGCCTGGGTGGCTATTCTTGAATTCGAGGGAGTAGAAAACCGGTTTCTCCTCTTTATCTGCAACGCAAAAAAATGTATTTTTGTCTCATTCTTCCCTCAAAATTTCTACTCCCTGAGATTCAAGAATAGATTCCCGTAATGGATTCCCACCCTACCAGAAAAAAAAATGCTGGATTGTTACAGTCTCAATAATAATGAACGATTGAATGAAAATGCTACTTACAGTTAAACAAGAGAACAAAGCTAAATATAACAGTAGCTGCAAATACCAAGCATACTAAGTCGAGCCATAATCCAAAGGAGAACATACATGAGAGGATCAAGTACCATGCTGAGGTGTGAATGTCCTACAAAAAGTATATTATTATAAAAATAATAAAAAAAATTTTAAATATTACCTGATGATTATCGAATTCTACAGATAAAATATTTTGTGCATTTGATGCTCTGATGGTCACTATGCCGTTTAAGGTGGAGTTGACATGTGAAAAAACTGGTGATTTTGCTAAAAGTAGTAATGAATAATTTTTGTTAGTATATGAATATTGTATTTCATATTTCGTCGTATTGGTGGTAAAAAGAGCTAAGCCACACACTTATTAATTAGAGAAAATGGGTAAATTAATTTGTAACTCTTAGGTTGATTTAAATCTTAAGTTATTTATGTACTAAATATGATAAAATTTGGTACAAACGGAAACACGTCCTTCATTTTAAGACTGATTTAAAAATGGAAGAAAAAGAAATGTATATCGCTTAAAAATGCTTTACCACTGAAAGATATATATGTATTTTCACCTAGCTTTTTTCAGTTTGTGGGATTTTAAGGTTATAATTACAAAATCGCTTATCTCTCTTCACCACTGTATGTGGCCTAGCTCTTTTCACCACCAATACGACAATGTTAAAGTTTTGCAACTGTACTTACTAATTCCTTCTAGATGTTTGAGAGCTTTAGCAGTCAACATATACCATCCTTTAAGTTTGATACATATTGCTCCTAAAATAACTATAGCGATGACTATATAGTGATTGGTTATTGCAACGTTTATCAAAATTCCAGTCATTACTAAAAGAACCTAAAAATATTCAATAAGAAATACTGACACTGAAATCAAGGATGGATTTAAGAGGGGCAGGGGGTCATGATATCCCTCCAAAGATTAACATTCTTATAATCCATGAGCCTTTTATTGTCAAAAAAATATGCTAAAAAGGGATTTGTTATTGGAAATTATAATTTTAGTTCGTTCTCTTCCCAAGTAACATTTTTAGATTTAACAAAGTATACAAGGTATCCATAAAACCTTTTTTTAAGACACTAATAAAACTTTTGATTCCGCGAGATAGCCTTAAGGCTGCTATAAATCTGCTTTAAGAATAAAAGGCAGAATTCTATAACGGTTTTGAGGAGTATTTTTAAAACAATATCTTAAGACTAATTAGACTTAAGACAAAGTCCGTAAGAGTATGTTAAGAATTTTATTAAACCATTTTTAAATCCTTTTTAAGATTATGATAATTAGTGGAATAGGCATAAAAACTTTATAAAACTAATCAGTTTTAAGATAATTAAATTTTAAACTGTTTTAGCTTTATTCTGTTTTATCATACTCTCTGACAGAATGATTTTGCAAACATGTTGGGAAGACTGCCATATTAGAAATTAATTATTATACAGTGTATGTTTAATTACACTTGTTATTGCTTTAATTTTCAAATACACACTAAAGTACTATTAAAAGTGGGCAAGGTGGGTCGAAATAAATGATGGGCCTTACAATATATGAAATATACGTGAAAAACGATTATTATACGGATTATAATCTATTTACCGAAAGTTATTTAATAGAAAATAACATTGTAAATATCGAATACATACCACATATTCCTTAGACCAAAATAAGTCGATTTAAGTAAAATTACCTTAGTACAAAGTTGCTTCGTTTGGGCTCCAGAGGGCCTTGAAGTTACAATTTTTAAATCGTTTTTCCTATATAAATTTAAAACGGCATATGCGATTTTGCTGAAATTTGGTATATTGGTAGAGTTTTAAGTGGCAAACAAAATGGTAATAAAATTTTGTCCGATAATAATACAAAGGCGTAGAACTTGATTTCTTTAAATAATTGTACCTTTAAAAATTCTACGCCAATGAAAGAAAAGGAGTTTGAGTATGAAATTTAGATTGCGCAACTCATTTACTTTAAAAAAGGTACTCCTGATAAAACTCGATTTCTCTCATGGTTTTCGCTAAATTTCTGTTTTAATAATTTAGAGTGTATAGGTTTCACAAAAATATTTATTTACAACATAATCAAAATAGAGATTTTACAAAAATTGTTCAAAATGTTCACCATTTTCACGCATACAAAGATTTATACGTCGAAGAAAATTAAAATGTATCCTTTCCATAACTTCTTCATCCCCTCTAAGATTGTTTATTGCATCTTGAATATGTTGCCAGAGTTGTTCCTCATTTTCTACAGATTTCCTATAAACTGAGGATTTCAGATGTCCCCATAAAAAGTAATCCATCGGTGTTAGGTCTGGGAAACGTGGTGGCCACTTTACAGGTGCGTCATTACCTCTGCCTATCCATGTGTGTGGATATTGTTCATTTAAGTGGTTTCTAACGTTTAAAGAAAAATGTGGTGGAGCTCCATCTTGCATAAACCACATATCTCTCCGAAGTTGGAGAGGTAAATCTTCTAACAATTCTGGCAACGTATTTTGTAGAAAATCCAAATAATTTTCTCCAGTTAATCTTCGTGAAAGTATGACAGAACCAACAATGAAATTACCAATTATTCCAGCCCACACATTAATTTTGAATTCGTGCTGAAAATGGTTTACCTTTATTGCATGCGGATTTTCAACGGTATAAACATGTTCATTATGGGTATTAGTTATACCTCTTCTTGTAAAACCCGTTTCATCGGTAAAGAGAACCTTCTTGACAAAGTTTGGATCTCTTTCTCTTTGCATATTAACAAATCGGCAAAAACCCAAACGAATTTGAGGATCATGGACTAATAATTCTTGTACTGGCTTCTTATGGTATGGATATAGCAATTGTTCTCTAAGCACTTTATGAACGACATCTTTACTTACTCACAGTTCCCTTCCAATTCGTCTGGTGCTTAATTCTGGATCTTCTTCAACACGTTCTAAAATGTCTTCTTCAACTTCAGGAATCCTTACAAAACGTTCTCTTCCATTATCAACAGTGTTGGGAGCAAAGGAACCGGTCTCCCGAAGACGTCTCTCAACAGCAGCAAAAGTTGGGTGGCTAGGTACACGACGATTTGGAAACCTTTCAGAGTACACCCTGACACTCTCTCGACCGTTTCCTTCACAAAATCCTAATGTCAGTAACATATCGGTATATTCTGCATTGGTATATTGTACAGCCATATTAATAAACCACGTATTTGTTTTTTTAATTATTGAGTCAGATAGAACACTTTCAATCGTTAACAAGAGATTAGGTGTAAAAACTTGACAATATTTTTATTTAGATGAAACTATGGAAACCAACAATAAATGTTTTTGTATATGTATTGCAGGCAAATAATTAATATTCCTCAAAAAATCGTACATGGCAAGAATCGAATATTTTTGTTAAAAGTCTCGATTAGAGGTGTTGAAGAAGATATGAAAAAAGTACATTTTATGTTTTTCATCGTATAAAATTTTGTTCGATAATAATACATAGGCGTAGAACTTGAGTTTTTAAATAATTGCACCTTTAAAAATTCTACGCCAATGGCAGAAAAGGGGTTTGAGTATGAAATTTGGATTGGGTACTCATTTACTACAAAAAAGTACCCTTGATAACACTCGATTTACTCTCATGGTTTTGACAAAGTTTGTATTTTAATAATTATTGTTTATGTTCTAAAATTACTAAAATGCAAATTTCGTCAAAACCATAAAAGTAATCGAGTCTTATCTAGAGTACCTTTTTTAAAGTAAATGAATTGCGCAATCTAAATTTCATACTCAAACTCCTTTTCTTTCATTGGCGGAGAATTTTTAAAGGTGTAATTATTTAAAAAATCAAGTTCTACACCTATGTATTATTATCGGGCAAAATTTTAATACCTTTTTTTTTGGTCACATAAAACTCTACCAATATACCAAATTTTAGAAAAATATTTTCTATGGAAATTACCACTTTTCTTTATTTTGAACAATTTATCTTTCAACGTCAGCATAATGTGATTGAGTTGAAAAGCTAGGTTATGCTTTAAAACAAACTGTTGAAATTACATTTCTATCTGCAGGGCAGATTAATTTAAATCAGCATTTAGCAAACAAAAAAGAATAAAATACTAAATAGACACGCCCTGTATAAACCTCCGCACTTAACAAATAAAATAGAATAAAATAGTAAATAGACACTCCCTGTATAAATCAATTATCCAAAGTTGTGCAATAACCATCCTTTTAACTTTCAAGTAACCTTCAAAGACACCTGTTGCTTCTAATACATTTAAAGCTAGTTACGCGAGATTTTTCACTCAATCATAAGAAAGATCTTAAAAACAATGGTCTCGTGTGCAAAAACATATGATTAAAGAGAGCCAATTAGAAGAAAGCTAAAAAGCCGGCGTGGGTTGACAAGCTACGGCAAAACAAACTAAAATCACTTTCGCTTTTTCAGTCGAACAAGCAACAAGTCGCAAAAACTTTAACCTAAAAAGCCGGCATTCGCGGTAACCATTCCAAGCATGTGCGATTTGATTTTATAAAAAGTTGATATGTAACTTGTCAATACTTCTATGTAACGTATCAAACAGCGAATATATCAAATTCAAATGTAGGGTGATGGTTTTATTTTAATACACCCAGTGCTTCAACTAGAACTTCAAGAATATCTTCCAGAGGCTACAGGGTGGAGCATAAGGCCTCCACCCCAGGTAATCTAATTTGAATACAGTCCACCATGATCGAAGGCAGTATACGTCAGGCCCTATAAAGATAGGTCTATACAAACTTTAGTTCTTATTAAAATATGTAGTTTTAAAAGAGCCCTATGGGTTACTAGATTAAATAAATTATAAGAGTTATGTTGTAAAATTGTAGAAAATGTACCTAAAAGGTTCTGGGATCAATTTAATTTAAAGTATAATCCTAAAACACTTTTTAAAACTAAGTTTTAAAACCTACTTAAGATAACTGCTAAAAAGTATGCCTCTTTAACACCAAACACACCTTAGGAGTATCTTAAAACTAAATAGTTCTAAAATTACTTATTAATTAACCCTTACAGGACAGCGATAAAGCATAGTTTACTTTAGGATAAACTAGTTTTTTAAACAGATTTAAAGGAATCTATAAAACCAAGTAATAAGATCCATTTATCCTGCAGTCCTATTAGCAAAAAAAACTGTAATAAAATAATTGTTAATTTTTATGCTTTTACAAAATCCTAATAAAACATAAATAAAACTTTATTCTCTTAAAAATGTTACTTGGGTTTTTAATTTATTCTAATAAAAGAATTGTTAAATTTCCATTATTAATATTATAATAATTTTATAAAATAATATACGAGTACTTATATATTTACCTGAAGAACAGTTAGTAATACCCTTGGAAGAATTTCATCTATAGCTCCAATATCTTTCGAAAATCTATTAAGAATTCGTCCACTCGGATTGGTATCAAAAAATCTCATTGGAGCTTTTAACAACGAATGAAACATTTTGGAGTGCAAATTTTTCGATGACATCATGCACATTTTGAAATATAAAAACGATCTTCCTGTGGTCAACAAAATGGCCCCTACTATCAAACCTCCGTAAAAGTACATAGCATAATATGTTTTAATGATTTTATAATGCTCATTATCGATTGTTATATCATCAAAAATACCATCAGATGGAGGAGTAAATACGGATGTATTTTTTTGAACTTCGTATGTATAGATGTGCGTGTCTTGAGGGTTAATTGAATCTTCTAACCTGAATATCTCAACTGTTGCAGTTACTGGAGGACCCAATGTGGCATTAATTAAAGTAGAGTTATTTTTAAAATGTCGTATCTCTTCTTCTATGGTCCTAAAAATTAATAATTGTAATAATTATCAATAATACTCAAAATATTAATGGAAATATAGTTAAAAAATCGAGTAACTAAGTGATTTTATTAATTTAAAAGTAATACTTACCAAAAAGCTACCCACAAATCAGCGCCAGTGCATATACTTTGAGCTAAAATCATTAACATAATCAATAAACATAGAAGGCAAATATTATTAGTAGCTAAAAGATATTTCTTAAAAGCTTGATGATTTCCATCTTTTCCTGAGTCTTCTTCTTCAATATCCAAAGGTTCTTGTATATATTCAATTGTATCAGCCTTGCTGTCCTAAAAGAACGATAATATAAGTATGGTAAATGCGTTTGAAAACTGAAAAAGTTTCGATTTACCAAAGAAATAGAGGAAGTTCGTCTACTTGAAATAGTCAACATAAACTCGGATAATCCCGGCTCTTGTTCTTGTTTTTCATGCGTTTCATCTGCAGCTACTAATAATTTAGTGAAATCCAATTTAGAATTTGAAAGTTGTTCAAAGGTACCTTGGGCTTCAATTGTCCCCTAGAAGTAAATATACGAAACATGATTCCAAAGCAAATGGAAAATAAATTATCTTGGTTAGAAATAAGAGAATTTATTATTGACTTACTTTATTTATGACAATAATCAAATTAGCTTGCTTCAGATATTGTAACTGATGTGTTACTAAAATTCTTATTCTTCCTTTCAAGTGTCTATTGATGCAGTCTTCAAACAGTTGCTTTCCAACGTGGGTATCTACAGCAGATAACGGATCATCGAACAAATAAATATCTGCTTGTCTATAAACAGCTCTAGCAAGATTGATCCTTGCTCTTTGCCCTCCACTTAGAGAAACTCCTCGTTCCCCTACAATTGTTTTATCACCTAGCGGAAACTGTTCAAAATCCCTTTCCAAAGCACACACTTTTACCACTTTTTCATAGAAATACTTCTCGTATTTTCTTCCAAATAGGATATTGTTACGCACTGTTGATTGAAACAGCCATGGTTCTTGGGAACAGTATGAAATTTCACCACCTATTTGAGTTTTTCCAGATTTAGAGGGCAGTTCTCCCAGCAGAAGCTTAAAACAAACACATTAGATTCTGATATAATTACCGTAAAGAATATTGAACGAAGAAAAGATTGTATACCTGCAACAACGATGATTTTCCTGCACCTACAGGTCCAACAATAGCACACAGAGTTCCTGGGAGTATTGTTAAAGATATGTCCTTTAAAGTCGTTGTAGACTCTTCCCAAGACGCATTTACACTACTAAGTATAACAGCTTTCTTTTTCAGCTTTTCTATTTTAGATTGCTCTTTTTCTTCTAATAGCAAAAATTCTTGTAGTCTCTTAACTGAAATCCAAGCTTCCGCTCCTTGGCTAATGGCCATTGGGAACCAGATAGCCGTAGCATTTTGTAGAATATTATACGATTGAGCCAATGAGAATACTAT
The DNA here is from genome assembly GCA_927349885.1 of Psylliodes chrysocephalus. NCBI lineage: Eukaryota > Metazoa > Arthropoda > Insecta > Coleoptera > Chrysomelidae > Psylliodes > Psylliodes chrysocephalus. The sequence goes on from OV651830.1 coordinate 11,283,482, forward strand.
GCCCGAGGTAATATTATTGCCTGAAAATAAAACGGATAGTTCAATTAATTGTTATTTTTGCTACAGATAAAAAATATAAAGTAATTCAAACTGCTTTAGTGCTAAATCTGAAATAAATTGTACTGCAATCGCTTCTGTGGTGTAACTAGAAAGGTTTTATAAGGTATTTAGTTTGAACAAATTTTTTATGTGCTGGGATATAGTAGGTACATCCAGTGCCTAAGTTTGACATCGGTGTTGTAACCTACCGCACCTAGGTACCTTAATAATTTATTAATTCCATTTATTAAATATACAGTTCATCAAATTTCTAGAGGCTTTCGACGGCTAGACAGAGAAAGCACTACTGACAGGCATCCCGACGGATTTACGCAATGAAAGTACACTCTGCGCATCAAGTATTTCACTATTTCATTCAGACGTAAATGTCAGATGTAAATTTCGCTAAAACATTTCTTTTATTTTCGTTTGTGTTTTTTGCTCATTACAGTTTAATAGAACCTAAGTATGGAGTTTAATAGCAAATTAAGAGGCCGCGTGATTAACAGTCAATCTCGCGAAAAAATAGCCAATGTTATAGAGTTTATGAGAAGAGAAGGAAACTTTAATTCACCTTCAATACCATTTAAAAATGTAAATGATCGTGTTGCTGCAGCCACAGGAGTATCTAAAAACACTGTCGTCCGCATTTCTGGAGAGAAAAAAAGAATCGATAACCGTGAGATATCGGAATTTTCATCACCAAGAAAAACCATTAAAAAACCAAAAACAGTTAATGATATAGATGAAGCTGCACAAGAATCAAATTTTATTTTTTATTATTAGATAGCTATTTTTGTTTTTGAGTTGTGTTCATTTACAGGCTCAATTTTTTTCCGTTTCTCCTTTTTGATTTTATATGGGGTTTCAAGTTGTTTTTGACTTATTTCGACGTAAATCACAACAACACACTTTTTTAATAAAGCAAACAAGTGTTAAGAGGTATATGTACGTGTAAACTACAATTACAAAAAATTGATATGAAACCCATGAAACCACCAACAAAAATGTTCCGTACTAGAACATGGTGTCATTCGTCGAGATAATTTATCGTTTTGTTTAATAGATCAAGAAATGTAAATATTCCCCTGTTATTTTTTATAAAATTATAAGAGAAGTAAATTTTTTTCTAAATAGTATAGTTTATTATTTTGTAGAAAAACAAAATTTCGAAAATTTTAGTAATGTTTCAGAAACAACCGTTATTAATAATAGGTACCATTTTCCTTAATAAGGTAGAAATAAAATATAAACTATTTCCACGATTTACAAAGGCCTACAAAAAAATTATAGGTATTTTCCGCTATCCTATAAAATTTATATTTTCTGACTCAATTTCAAAAGGTTGAAGGAATTCCAAAACACCTTTTATGGCATAGTAATTATTTTCAATTCTACATACTATCTTTAGCTGCTTTTAAAAACGTTCTAAGAAAGTCCAATCAGACCAATTTAATCCCTAAACTATTCCACACTTTTAAAATTTAATTACCTAAAAATATTAAAAACTATTTAAAATAACTTGTTTAGCAGACTGTACAATAGCTATCTTAGTCACACGTAGCGCGTTCTCTGTCTGGGCGTCGAACACCTCTAGAAATTTGATGAACTGTAATATTGCATTCTTATTAAATTTAAAATCCTTCATTTAATGAAAAATCTCCCAGATAATTAAATCTTATTTACGACACCTAATAAATAATAACTATAACCACGTTCATAAAAGATCCAAATTTCGTGCACGTGGATGAGCTCCTAGAACAAGAAAACACCATAAACCATATTTCTTTTCACGAAGTAATTATCATTAAAACACTTAACTCGCTTATCTTGCTAGTTTCGATGTTAAGACCGATTTCAAGAATATTTTGATACACAAAGCTTTCAAGACAAGTAATAAATAAGCCACTCCTTTCACCCACCGTATTTCTATGAGAACTAAAGACATAGAGACGTCACAAAAGCCATTAAAACTTTATTATTAAAAGCCAGACCCAAATGAGCTCGAGGCACTAATTTTTAATTATTTGATGTGCAAGCATTCATTTATTATTTGTATCCAGTTATATTTCAAGTTCAGTAGTCAGTACCTTTCCTAAAACGCTCTTCCTAAACGACGTCTATCCTACAATACCTCCTATCCCCGAAGGTGTCAACGTCTCGACACCCAACGTCCTGCCTACATCTCAAACGCTGTCACATTCCTCACCATCTAAGTATTTCCTACCGTACACTTAATTCGACGCCCAACGTCCCACGCCTTATTTCCGACGCTTGCCGTCCCTAAATATTTCCTTCATAATATCACGTCCCGCACCACCTAAATAATTCTACCGTATATCTGTCCCAATACAGTACCATATTAAATACCTTCCTTTCCACAACGACGCTAGGCGTCTCGACGCTAGGCGCCTCGACGCTTAACGCTGCGATGTACCTGAATCGAGACCGTCACAACGCTAGATGAAATTAGTACATAATCTGTCTGCATTTTCAATGGCGAGTCAAAAGATTTATGTACCTTTCTTTGAGATACCACCCGGGTTTCGTTTAAGGACAGGTTTGACGTTTTTAAATAAAACAAGGATTTTAAGTTATAATTTTATTTCATAAAACTTCATCTCGAAAAGAAGTTTTGATATGAAATAAAGTAAGGGTTCATAATTTCACTCCCCTATAATGTAACAGGAATATTGAAAAAATACCCGTGGTTAGTCCTTTGCGAGTGTACGAAAATGACAAAATTTCAAGTTTATAGCTTTACTGAAATTTTAGAAAAAAAATAAAAACTCAATTTTAGTCACCACCTTTTAAGGGTAATATTTCGAAAAGGGGTGGGCTGAGGAAATTTTGTTATAGGAAAGACCCATCTTAATTTCATACGAGCAATCACCTCCTGAATTTTGTCGCATGAATTTAGAAACACCCTGTACCTTTATTTATTTTAATTTTTTACATCTATCACTGGTATTTTTTGATAAATTACGATTTTTTTTATTCAACTAATTAAGGTAATAGCACCAAAAGACGACACTCATGATTGCCACACCAATAGATGACACCCTATCAAAAACCTCAAATATTTAAAGTACAAACTCTTTCTCACTGTTCCGCAATATCTGGCAACATTGTTTGCCCTTTATTTGACCTGAAGCACATGTTTTGTTAGCATAGCATTAATGGTATATCTTGTTAATTGTGTTTTTAGGGCTGAATCTAATTAAATCAAATGCATGTGTTTGTTAGCGTCAGTGTCAGCTACTGGAGTAAGTAAAAGTCTTCACACCAATAGCTGACACAGAGTGTCATCCATTAGATTTGGTCATTTTACAAGTTGGTTATTATTAGTGAACACTATTTTTTAAAATATTCTTATTTATATTGAGTTTATTATAAAAAAATGTAGGAAACCAATAGATGACATGGGTGTCATCTATTGGCTTTTGAAGGTGTCAGGCATTGGTTCCCAGTTTGCAGTGATAAATTATTAAACATGGGAAAAATTTGAGTATATACAAAACTCACCGATTTTTACAAAAATTTGAGAAAATGTTGTATAGACTGTTTATAATTCGGTACCATACTTTTTTTTTAGCGGAACTACTATTGCACCTTATTTTTTTCGTTTTTTATTTTGAATTTTTACACCATTTTTTTGAGTGAAAAGTCATAAACCACTAATAATCCGATGACACGATGACAGAATTCTATTGTTTATAATCGATATATTCTATAAATCGATATTTTTGTTTTGATGTATCTACTGTAAAATTATTAAAAAAATACAGAAATAATCATTAAAAAGCCATTTTAACTGTAAATTAAAATCAGCTGATGAACTAACGCAGTTAATATTATGTTTTAATTTGTTAATTTGTATTATGACATACTTTAGATTTTCTGAATGAAAATCGATTTTTTCTTTAAATTACAGTGTTGCCGGTTTTTATTCAGAGTTGACCCGAGTAAAACAAAAAATACCTAATAATTACTTTGACATTTAAATTTTGTGCTCTTTTTAAAAAAGTCAAAATTATATCTTTAAAAATGTTAAATTTGGTAAAATTATTTAAAATTTGTGAAAATAAAGTAGCAATGATAGAATTTTTACAAAAGTGGAAGTTAATACCAAAAGAAGGCACTTTTTTGTGTCCACGATGCAAACAGCCGTTAAAACTTTCTGTAGATGCAAGATCGTAAGTTGTATTTTTTGTTGTAACATTTTTTATAATATGTTTGTGTATAAGATTTTGATAAACTGACTTAGTAATTTACCGATTATTTAAACTGTAACAGTATCGGTTGTTACTATTTTATTTTCAATTTAAAATATATTTATTTTATTTTAGGGCTGATCATTATTATTGGCGATGCCAAAATAGTGTTCGAATTAACAAAAAAAAACGGCGGCCATGTGGATACAGAAGCAGTTTGAGGAAGGGTAGTTTTTTTTGGAAATCAAAATTACCAATTTTTAAAATTTTGGGATTTGTAAATTTGTGGGTTCATAATGTTACATTAGAAGCAATTTGCATTCAACTAGATATAAATAGAAGAACGGCAGTAGACTGGGCGAGCTTTTGTAGAGAAGTGGTACTAAATGGTTTGTTGGGAAATGAGGAGAAACTTGGCGGGCCTAATACAATAGTAGAAATTGACGAGAGCAAATTTGGGAAACGAAAGTATAATAAAGGGCACCATGTGGAAGGACAATGGGTCTTTGGAGGTTACGAAAGGGGAACAGGAAGAATATTTATGGTGGCTGTTGAAAGTCGTGATAGTGATACCCTTCTTCCTATTATTGAAAAATATATCGAGAAGGGTACTACTATCATATCAGACTGTTGGAAGTCTTATAACTGCCTCACCGATCGTGGTTATAACCATTTGACCGTTAACCATTCCGTCACCTTCAAAGATCCAGAGTCGGGGGCACATACGAATAGTATCGAGTCATCTTGGAGACACGCTAAAGCTATAACGCTGTCAAATGGAAGAAAGAAAGCACATGTACCTGGCAATCTTGCAAGGTACATTTTTTATAAAAGGTGTGCTCATTTAAATGTTGACAGAACAACGGAATTTTTTGAAATGGCGGGAAAATTGTATGACCCCCGAATAAACGAGTTGGATCAGAATGATGATGAAGATAGGACAGATGAAAATAGGACAGATGAAGACAGGAAAGAAGATGAAGAAGATTTGGAAATGTAAAAATTATTATGTTTGTATTTGGTTTAATTTTATATTTTTTGTTTGTTCCTTTTATGTTCTTTTGAGTTTTTTTATTTAATAAAGTTTGTTTATTTCTTTTGTATAAAACTTTGGCTGAAATTGTTGTTTCATATAGCAAAATCACTAGTTTTTTCTAAATATATTTAACTTTATATAACTTTAACTGTCCCAATGGACCAAAAAATTAAAAACGGCGTCTTAATTGATGCAAAAGAAGTTTAAGGAAGGAGGCTTTTTATGGAGCAAAATTATAGTACAATCTATAAAATATATTATTAGTTAAAACTAGAGCTACCATGCGAAACTTATTGCTAAAAATACCTTTCATATAGGGTTGATTGTTCTAACAGACAATCTATAAAAGCCATATTAACAGCTAGAGCGAGCGCGCCCGACCGACGTTTCGAAATTCGTGCGCGCGAATTTCTAAACGTCGGCCGGGCGAGCCCTTTTTACACATAAACCATAAGAACACGGAACGCTCGTCCTACCCACCTCCTAACCATTACAGAAGAGAGCGAGCAAATCGAGCGCGCCTGGTAGACGTTTCGAAATTCGCGCGAATTTTGAAACGTCGATTGGGCGTGCCATTTTACACCTACACCATAAGAACAAAGTACCTTCATCCCATCTACCTCCTAACCTCTACAGAAGAGAGCGAGCGAAGCGAGCGCGCCCGGCCGACGTTTCGAAATTCGCGCGAATTTCGAAACGTCGGCCGGGCGCGCTTTTTTTACACCTACATCATAATAGCAAGGTACGTTCGTTCCATCTATCTCCTAAGCTCTACAGAAGAGAGCGAGCGAAGCGAGCGCGCCCGGCCGACGTTTCGAAATTCGCGCGAATTTCGAAACGTCGGCCGGGCGCGTTTTTTTTACACCTACATCATAATAGCAAGGTACGTTTGGCCCTTATACCTCCTAACCTCTACAGAAGAGAGCGAGCGAAGCGAGCGCGCCCGGCCGACTTTTATAAATTCGCGCGAATTTCGAAACGTCGGCCGGGCGCGCTTTTTTTACATCTACATCATAATAGCAAGGTACGTTCGTCCCATCCATCTCCTAACCTCTACAGAAGAGAGCGAGCGAAGCTAGCGCGCCCGACCGACGTTTCGAAATTCGCGCGAATTTTTACACCTACATCATAATAGCAAGGCACGTTCGTCCCATCCATCTCCTAACCTCTATAGAAGAGAGCGAGCGAAGAGAGCGAGCGAAGCGAGCGCGCCCGGCCGACGTTTCGAAATTCGCGCGAATTTCGAAACGTCGGCCGGGCGCGCTTTTTTTACACCTACATCATAATATCAAGGTACGTTCGTCTCATCCATATCCTAACCTCTAAAGAAGAGAGCGGGCGAAGCTAGCGCGACCGGCCGACGTTTCAAAATTCGCGCGAATTTCGAAATGTTGGCCGGGCGCGCTTTTTTTACACCTACATCATAATATCAAGGTACGTTCGTCCCATCCATCTCCTAACCTTTACAGAAGAGAGCGAGCGAAGCGAGCGCGCCTGGCCGACGTTTCGAAATTCGCGCGAATTTCTACACCTACATCATAATAGCAAGGTACGTTCGTCCCATCCATCTCCTAACCTCTACAGAAGAGAGCGAGCGCGCCCGGCCGACGTTTCGAAATTCGCGCGAATTTCGAAATGTCGGCCAAGCGCGCCTTTATTACATCTACACCATAAGAGCAAGGTACGTTCGTCCCATCAACCTCCTTACCTCTATAGAAGAGAGCGAGCGAAGCGCAACGTCAGCAGGGAGCGCTCGCTTACTTCTGTAGTGATTAGGAGGTGGGTGAGAAGAGCGAAGTGTTTAATTATCTCTCTCTGGTTCAAAATGATTTTTTTAATATTTGAAATATTTTTATTTTAAAAATAAAGAAAAAAATGTTGAACGCCGTAAAAAGTATCCACCGAGTAACGTCACGGTTCACATAGCAGAAATTGAAATAATTCAGTTATCCTCTTTATTTTTATTTTAAAAATAAAGAAAAAAATGTTGAACGCCGTAAAAAGTATCTATCCACCGAGTAACGTCACGGTTCACATAGCAGAAATTGAAATAATTCAGCTGTCCTCTTTAGTTGATAGAGTATTCTTTAAATTTGGCTTTAAATTTTTTTCAATCAAATAAATTCCCTTGTTTCAAAAAGTTTAAAAACTTTTGGATAACACAAAGTAATTATGTTTAAAAGTTTTCGAAAAGTACATTGTTTATTACTTTATAGATGATGTAATTAATATTTAATTATCGTTTACTACAACAATTCAATCAAAATAAATAAATAAATCGTCGGATATGACTGGAAATAAATTAATAAAAGTTAATAAAAGTGTTTGGAAATGTTATGTTAAGAATAAGGTAGTTTTTATATTTATTTTTCGTTGATTTTAATTGGCCACTTAGTACTTAGTAACACTGCGATTTGTAATGACAGATATAATTCATATGAACAAGTTAACATAAATAATCCTTTTAAGTAATTAATATGTAAATTAAAAAAATTAATTCATTTATGGGGTTACCGGTGGTATATTTAAAAAGTACTCTCCTTCCTAAAGCCAAAAATTTAATTTTTGTAAAAACAAATTGAACTTTTAGGAAATACCGTTTTCCCAATAGGTATTTACCCAGAATTGATATGTGTATAATGTTTCAAAGTGTTTCAACTTTTAGTAAAATTGTAAAATTTCAATAGTAATATCCGCCGTTCGGATGTCGGCGTATATAAGCAAGGCTTAGGTATTGATAATTTTATTGAAATTCCAACTTATATTTAATTTTGAATATATCCAAAACATAGTCCTTTTATTTAAGAAATAATACACAACTTGGCAACCATGTGCTTCTTATATTGCATCCTTCAATGTCAAATGACAACCAAAATAAATTTATTGAATTAATAAAATAGCCTAAAATATCATTATTAAAATTTAAAAAAAATAGGATTTCTTTAGGTTTCCGCCAACAAATTTCGATAAGTATATGTTATTCTTGGTGTCTAAAAGTGTAAAAATACATTTTTGTGAAAATATAAAAGTTTTGTGTATTAAAGTACAAATTTAAAGGCAAGTTACCCGCGAGAAAAAGAATGGGCCCTAAAAGTATTTTTCCTCCAGAGCAAGAGAGTATTTTAGCAGAATGGGTAATATCCATGGCAAAGGCTGGTTTTACCTTGACAAAAGATACATTTATGATTACTGTTTCCAAACTTGCCCACGAGTTAGGTCTAGAAAAAAACTCCTGGACGAAAATGGTATCAGTTGTTTCGAGGTAGAAATAATAGAATTAGCGACAGGATCTACCAGACTTTAACTCGTTGTAGAAGTAATATTACTAAGGAAGATCTAACTCGATGGTTCAAAGAAGTATGGTCTTACATTCAAGAAAAAGTTCTTGAAGATATCATGTATCAAGAGTGTTCAACGCAGATGAGTCTGCATTTTATTTGAATCCTAAAGGTGGAAAAGTGTTGGCAGAAAAAGGTAGTAAGTCAGTATATTTATCTGGAGCCAATGATGAAAAAGAGAATATCACAGTCTTATTGACTGCTAATGCTGCTGGTCAGATAGCACCTCCAATGATAGTGTATGCAGCAAGAACACCATTCTCCTGATAAAACTGAACCTGGACCGTCTGGAATTCCGACAATAAGGACACCAGCAAAAGAAAATAGTGAGGTGTGCACAAGCTCTACATTTAACATAGATCCGACTGTTCCATCCCCATTCAATCGAGTGCTCTTTTGGCCAGATAAAAGACCTTCTCAAATTAAAAAAAATAAAACTGAAAAAATTCCTGCAGTATTAACGTCACCCCAAGCGTTACAATACTATCAGAAAAAAGAAAAACAAAAACAAGAAAAAGCAGAAGAGCAAGCTAGAAGAAAGGAGGAAAGACAGAAAAAAAGAATAGAACAGCAAGAACAAAAAAAAGCTGCCCAAGACCAAAAAAACATCAAGAGAAAGGGCACTACTAAAAAAAATAAAAAGAAGGTTGAAGATGATTCAACAACATCAGAATCATCTCTATCGTTATCTCTGTCTCTATCGGATGAAGATTTTGAAGATCCCGATGAAGATGAAGTAATCACCAGCCACATAACATTGGAACAGTTGATACAGGGTGACTTTATCCTATGTGAATTTATTGGAGGAAAAAGAAATCGAACAAAATTTGTGTATCTTTGTGTGGTGCAGAAAAAGGAAGAGGCTTATATTCAAGTAATGGGATTAAAATCCAGTGACAAAGCAAAAAAGGAGTTTGTGCCAAATGAAACGGATATTTCCTCTGTAAGCATTGACCAGGTGATCGGTAGAGTTCCCCAACCGCAAATTCTGACACGAGGAGAAAGACTTAGTTATGTTTATAAACACCACATTCCAGTGAAAGAACTCTAGTTTTTCTGCATGCTATATGCTGTTAATATTAGTAGATTATTAATAAGCTTCTGGGAATATTTCCATCATTTCATATTCACTTAGTAGTGTCATCTATTGGCTTAAAGTCTGTCACCTATTGGCATATTCTTGATTAGGGGTGTCATGTATAGGTACAAATGATAATATTAATAATAAAAAATAATATTAATTTTTATGTTGTATATTTTAATAGTTATCTGATAATCTGCCAAAGATTATTAAAATGAAATTTTAACTTATGTTCTCATTTATTTATTTTTACATTCTTTATTTTTGTATTTTTATTTCTTAAGAGTGTCATCTATTGGTATACTTACCTTAACATTTTTTATTAATATTGTAGCGGTTTGGCTCTACGGACGAGACAGTGCCAGGGTTTGCCACAACAGTACGAGACAACGAACCGTCAAGGTGGCAGGAAACCCAACCTACAATCGGGCAGGCTGACAGAAACTGGGAGAAAGTGTGAAGAATGATCGAGAACGGTCATGGAAGCGGTTACCATAGGTTGTTGATGATATGACACTGTCAAATGGGGAGTGGAAGATAGAAAGCCGGTCAGCGCGTGGCGGATCAACGTTTCAATTGTAATTAGTAATAATTGTAAATAGTTTTCGCGTTCGGATAGTTATTTTGTATTTTAATTAAATAAATAGTTTCAACCCACACTCGTGTTACAATATCTATGACTTACCAAGTAAAACGTAACAAATAACAGTGACGGCCAGTGCAGTTCTATCTAGAAACACCATACAGCTTGCGAAAATTCCTCTTAGATATGACGCACTCGTGATATCTTCAATTTCATTTTCCCTTGCTAATTGAACAATTTTTTCGAATGGCTTCTCCCAAGCGTACATTTTAATGACTTGTATTCCAGAAATTATTTCGTTCATTAGTTTCACTCTTGAATCTGACTTTTTTGATATGCTTGAACGAAATTTACCGATATATTTTCCAAGACAAACTGAAAAATATTCATAATTAAAAAAGTAGGTACGCTAATACAACCAGATTGGGCTCTATGATAAATCTTACCTTGTAAGGGTACACTAAAACTGATTACGGTTACGATACCGGCTACCGCGGATATACCAACTTCGGTCCAGATAAACCAAGATAATAGACTTATTTGAAACGGTAGCACCCATATAGTGTGCAGTGGAATTGTAACCAAATCAAAGCGATTGACATCATTTGCTAACAAATTCACAATTTGACCAGCAGTTGTTTGTCCCAGTGACTTTTGGTTTAGTTTGATAATCTAAAAAAATTAAAAATGTAATTTTGTTACCAGACGAAGCAAATTTTTACCTTTCTATATACTAGGGAAGAAGCTGCAATCCTTATTCTCATTCCAATAATTGCTAGCCCAAAGCTTGTATGATGGGTTATAAACATACCGCAACCTGTTACACCAACCAATAAAATGCCGTAGATATTCTTATCAAGTTGTTTGTCTGTACCGTTATAAGTTTCTGAGAAACAGGAAATCAGTTTTGCTAAAATTACTGGTTGGGAACACCTGAAAATGCAGAAAATAATTGTTTCAATAGCCGCTACACAAAATCACATAAATATTTCGTATTGTTTTTTAATCGTCAAAGTAGACAATTGCGTACACATTCGTAAATACTACGAAAATGTCATTTCACGCTGTTCAGTGCATTGAAACAATAATTTGTGGTCATACCTGGAAGAAACAAAATTGTATTTTACGTTAAAAGTCCGGTAGGTGACTTATTACAGTACGAGTTGTTTTACGGACGAGGCGACGCAGGAGCCGAGTCCGGAATATAAACGAGTACTGTAATAACACCTAACGGACGTGAATCGTTTGATATTTTATTTCATCCTGTCTTTATAATACTCTATAAAAAAATTAATATGTTGGTTAAAACTAAAAAAGAAAATAGTTGGCAATTTCACATCATTACTTTGCAATTGCAATTGAGCAATTGTTTCCATAGTTACCTATAACAAATAGACAAGATCGCAATATTTGTGTTTCAAATTATGGAGGTTATGGATGATATTTTAAATAATGCTGCAGAAGCAACAAATAAATTAATCCCATCAAAATCTTCACCAAGATATATCAAAGAATATAAATTGTTTTGTGAATGGAAACAATTTCATAAAGTGACTACCATACAGGAAGATGTTCTTTTGGCTTATTTTCTAGATGAAGTAAGTATGATCTGCATTATTTTTTTAAAATATATATTAATTATACATATTTTACATATTTTACATAATTAATATGTATTAATTTTATTTTATTTTATAGTCAAAGAGAATAAATAGCAATTCCTTGTTGGCAAAATATTCTATGCTAAAGGCAATGTTACTATTAAAGAGAACGTGAACATCAGCAAGTACCCGAAAATCATCGCTTTCTTAAAAAAATGTAGTGTTGGACATCAACCGATGCAGTCAAAGGTATTGACGAGACTTGAAGTAAATTTATTTCTCAATAAAGCATCTGATGAAGTATATTTGTTGGTCAAAGTTATTGCTATGATTGGAATTGCTGGAGGTTGTCGGCGGGAAGAATTGTATTCTATGACTCTCAATGACATTCAAGACACAGAAACTCAATTGGTAATCACGATTTCGCAAATTAAAACTAATGTAAAACGTGTTTTTACTGTAATAAATTTTCTGGAAATATACCGGAAATATCTTGCCCTAAGACCTAAAAATTTTGAAGAAAACTTTTTATTTCTTGTGTATCGAAATGGTAAATGCATCCAACAAAGAGTAGGAATTCATACTATAGGTGCAATGCCCAGAAAAATAGCAGAATATTTGAAACTTCCAAATCCTGAAAAGTTTACAGGTCACTGTTTCAGACGGACCTCTGCAACTCTTCTTGCAAATGCAGGTGTAGACTCATCTATCTTAAAACGGCATGGGGGTTGGAAAAGTTCTGCTATAGCAGAAAAATATGTTGAAGATGCACTTGAAGGAAAAACGAAAATTGCAAGAATGATTCAAGGTGGTGAGAATTTTGTACAAGTATTGCAACAAAATAAGAATACAGAAATAAATACTATTGTTTCTGATAAGAATGTTCCATCCACATCAGGAATCAATATTGTTAATAATACAAATTGTACTATAACGGTGAATTTTAACAAATAAATTGAACTTTGTCACATAAATAAAAAATTAGTGTAAAGATTTTGTTAATTACTTATTTTTAATAATTTATTACTTACTTACTTCTGAATGTTTTCATATTGTAGGTACTTAATTAAAATGGTATTGTGTTTAGTGTTTAGTAATAGATATAATTGCTGACTTGTTAATAAAATAATATAATAAATACTAATTTTGGTTAAGAAAAATATTGAAAAAATTGTTTTTGTTTAATAAAGTTAGTAGAAAGACATTTTTCAACAAGAACTATCTAAATAGTTTCAATATGCATCAACAGATATGGTCCAAACTGAATAAAAATTACTAATTTTAGTTAAGCAAATTATTTAAAAAAATGTAATTAAAAGCCTCTTTTATAGTTATAAAGCATTCTTTATTAACTAAAGTTAGTAGAAAAACATTTAGAATAAGAACTACCTAAATAGTATTAATAGGTATCAACAGATATGAGTCCAAACAAAATAAAAATTACTAATTTTAGTTAAGCAAATTATTTAAAAAAATGTAATTAAAAGCCTCTTTTATAGTTATAAAGCATTCTTTATTAACTAAAGTTAGTAGAAAAACATTTAGAACAAGAACTACCTAAATAGTATTAATAGGTATCAACAGATATGAGTCCAAACAAAATAAAAATTACTAATTTTAGTTAAGCAAAATATTTTTAAAAATGTAATTAAAAGCATCTTTTATAGTTACAAAATATTCTTCGTTTTCTAAAGTTAGTAGATAAACATATTTTTCAACAAGAACTACCTAAATAGTATTAATAGGAATCAACAGATATGAGTCCAAACAAAACAAAAATTACTAATTTTAGTTAAGCAAAATATTTAAAAAAGTGTAATTAAAAGCCTCTTTTATAGTTATAAAGCATTCTTTATTAACTAAAGTTAGTAGAAAAACATTTAGAACAAGAACTACCTAAATAGTATTAATAGGTATCAACAGATATGAGTCCAAACAAAATAAAAATTACTAATTTTAGTTAAGCAAATTATTTAAAAAAATGTAATTAAAAGCCTCTTTTATAGTTATAAAGCATTCTTTATTAACTAAAGTTAGTAGAAAAACATTTAGAACAAGAACTACCTAAATAGTATTAATAGGTATCAACAGATATGAGTCCAAACAAAATAAAAATTACTAATTTTAGTTAAGCAAAATATTTTTAAAAATGTAATTAAAAGCATCTTTTATAGTTACAAAATATTCTTCATTTACTAAAGTTGGTTGAAGAGTATAATTTATTGCAAGAAATGCTACCTATAATATGTGGACAATTTTCTAATAAAATACCTTATCCGAACGCGGTCGCATTTTTATAGTGGGCTTATGACTGTTTATATTTTCTTTGAATTATGACAATTATGACAGTTACTTATAAAACTTGTATAGTTATTACCTATTATATTCTTAGTTTTAATGAAAACATGGCAAAAGTAGTATTCGCTCCGTGCGAAGTCATGGAAAGGGAAGCAAAAGCGATACTAGCGCTAGCTGCGGATAATTCGTGCATTTTAGGGGGATATTTTGTAATTTTGGCATATCAAATATACGTATACATTTTACTTTTTTTCAAAAAAGTAGGTAAAAACAACACAATAAGCAACCGGAGTTGCTGTATTGAAAATTGTACAAATACTAGCAAAAAAAAAACAGTGAAACTTATATAACAAATTTCACTAACAAAATGGAAATTAAATCAAAGAAATAAATTGATAGGTGTACAATAAGAAGAAAAATTACCTTTATTTTTGTGATAATAACAGTAATGCTGGAAATAGTAGACATCAGAAACTAGAAAGTTTTTAAATAAACAATAAATTATCATTTTACGATGTTCTTTAATATCCCTTTATTCTTAAATGTTCATTCAGCAAGGACTAGATTTCAAGATTTCTGCCGTTGATTATAATATTTGGCTGGTATGCAATTTTGTGACTTACTGATCGGAAACTAGTTTTAATCATTCATTCTATGTTTTCTTTAGAACAAAAATGAAAATATAAGTAGCGATCCTTTTTATACATTTTAACTTCACGCTATTATAAATGGTTTCTTCAATGACAACTTATTAGACTTAGGCAACTTCTCATACATTTTCCAGTAAATACTGTTGCCTGCCTATATTTTATTATTGATTTTTAATGATTATACATAATTTTCTTCAATTTAAGCGTAAAAAATATATAATAATAATAAATTATTGTTTTAATTGTTTTATAAATCCATATACTTTTATTAAAACATATATACTTTTTATTTACGAATTCTATTAAAAATTGTATTTGTCAGTATAGGCAGAAATAGTCCTTTAATACCAAAACAAATTGGCGGTGCTGTCGCGCACGGAGCGAATACTCAGCTTGTACATTATGTACAGAATTTAAAGATATCGGTAATTGCCATCGTCAGTTAACCTATTTAACTGATTTACTTCGTAATTATGCTTTAGACGCGGATGATAAGATGTTGTTTTGAAAAATTGAAGAGTCTCTTTTGGACCTTTCTGTTAAATTTCGTGTCCCTAATAAGAAGAGAAATCAAATTGTTTCAAAATATTATATATATTATATGAAACATAAGCATTTTCTAGACAACGAATTCCATCCTATATATTCACCATTAAGAAGAGAAGAAGTTCTAAAAGAATTTGAAGAACATTTAAAAATTGCAGCAATAAATAATAAATTATTGATGTAGTTAATTTAAAAATATATTTTTGATGTTTAATATATTTGCTAATTATGTATATTTGAATATTTTATTTCTTATATTTTTATACATATAAGTGACAATTTGTCAAAAATCGAAAGTAATAAGTCAATCGTTTCTTCAAAACAAGGTTGCTAGGCAACACATTACAGTATCTGATACTGTAATGTTCCATTTACCGGCCGCAAATGTGTACAAGGTAAGTTGATTTACTGGACAGGATGAAATAAGAACAATTTGTTACACAATTCGATGAAAACCACTTACCGTATGCACACATTTACAAGAAACCACAGCAAACCATATAACATGAATTCGAAACGGAAAGTCTTTTGAATGGCTTTCAAAAAACTTGGAGTTTCATTTTCCGATCTTACTTTATTCAATTCATCTTTCCAATTTTTTTCTAATTTATTTGCCAGTTTTTCTGATTTATCATTCTCCAGTACTGCGTATAGGTCTTTTAGTTCTAAGCATCCTTTTGCTCCTTTTCTTACAGTTTGATACATCCATCTATAAAACAAGTATTATATTTATTATATCAAAAATACCTTGCAAGCGAAAATATACATATTTATATTTATATTTATATTTTCCATATTGAATAGGCTCACTAATTTATTTGAGTAAGATTAAAAATGTCAGAATTTGTTAGAAGATCAGAAGACAGACTTTACAGAATATTCACATGGTCAATATTGAAGTCTTCTATACCAATAATACGGGGTTTCCGAATTCTGTCTCAAACTTCAGGTAAAGAGACATTGATATCCGAACTCTGCCACGGATTACAGTTTTAGAGATTAGGTTCCTAAATCTCCGAGCAATTACTACTCCCCCCTTCACCGCGCTAAATTTTGTTAGCAACATCTACTCCCCCGAGGGGGAAAATACCTCTTCTGTAATAGGCTTATTTAATCAGCGTTGCCAAGTTTGGCAGCGCGAGTTCTGACACTTTCTGGCACATGTCAATTTCTTATTTGTATTTTACGGAAAATATTATTATTTATAACGTTGTAAGGGTTGTAAATATATATCTAAGATTTATTATCTCTAATAATATGGTGAAAACATGCTTTATGTGTAAAAGTCCTGTTGAAAATGCTTCTTCAAGATAATATCATAAGTAAGTACAGACACAACCTAATTATCAGAGGCGGTGCATTAGGCAATTACCTTTAATTTGCAATTAAACTTTCTTTTCTTTTCGAAAAATTAAAATTAAGAGCAAGTAAACTCCAGTTAAGTTCGTCTTCATCCATCTCATAATGATTATAGTAAAGGTTAATTACTTATTATTATTTTAATATCACATCTTTGTAAAGTTTATTGTTATTTTTTTTAAGTTACCTTTTCTTGATATAAGAAAGAAATACATGTTTTCAAAATATAGGCATTCAACAAGTGACCACCTGAATAACTTTTTATGTTAATGAAAATTTTTATTACAGACCTCAGCGGAGGAAAATATTAAAGAAAAATGCAATTTCGACGAAAAAAGTATAATAATCAATCCTGTTACTATTTCTACACTATATTCATCTGCTACTAAAATACTAAAACAGCAAGTAAGTAGAGAAACTTAAGTTTCTCTCAAAAAGAATATTTAAGGAAAAAGGCATAGCCATTTTTTAGTTGACACTTTTTTTTGACTAATCTAAAAGACTAATTTTGTGTATTGTTTAAATTTTAATTTTTTGTACTTATTTTGTTTTAGGTTTAAACAAAATGAACTTCTAAGATATGCATGGAATATCCCAAAAAAGCTAAGGAAGGTTTTAAAATGCTTAAGAAAACTATTCAGAGCCAAAAACATAAAATAGTCTTCCTGTCCAAAATATAAATATGTATAAATATTTAGATATGAGTGATTTTTTATTCTATAAATAGAACACAATTTGCTTTTAAATCACTACCTAATGAACTATATTATATAGTACAAAACTAAACAAGAATATCACATTATTCATGTTTTTTTTAATTTTCTTAAAAAACGTCCCAAAAAAATGTGAATATTTATTATTGGAGTTTACATCGTTATGCTAAAACAATACTAGAACAACTTAAATAATGTGGATTTTGACTATTTTGAGTTATGCAGATCATTATGATCTAAAAAAATGTTTGTCTGGTGCTATAGTCAGGTATAAAAACATTCTTTTATTTAAATACAGTTGCAATATACATTTTATTTAGTTTTTAAGTTAAAACCTATTAGGACATCCTAAAATGACTTTTTTCGTTTGGATGTGAGATTAATTATTCTACATTTTTGTTGGTGAAATAGGATATATTAAGATGTCTTACTGTTTTCTCTGATTATCTAAAAAGTTAGAACAATATACAAAGACTGTTATAACAAAAAAGAAATATACCTTGACTTAAACACACAATTAGTCAGTTCAATTGTACGATAATTTAAAGCAGAAATCCAGAAAATTTTAAAAATGTGTTTAAATGTGTTTTTACTATAACAAGAACATAATTATTAAAAAAACTTGGCACATTAACATTGACGATAGATTTTTATAATATATATTATACAAATCACAACGAACTACACAAAATGACATTATTAATAATTTAGCAATAAAAAAGTTAAGTACAATGATGACATTAAAAGTTAAGTTTCTCGAAATAATTTTTTTAAATTGTCTCAGTACCTACCTAGTATTTTTCTAGCACAATGATATTATATGAATGTGCATTGTGTGATATCTTATATTTTAGGAATAAAATGATATATTTTTTTGCAGGTTTCTGTTAACAACGATTCCAAGAACTTTTGAAAATATTATTAAAACGGCCTTTGCAACATTAAATTTTTATTCTCCATAAGGCTACAGCTTCCTAAGAAGAAAGTTCAAGACTTACCAGACCCAAAATATCAAAATTTTACCAATTAATTGATGGTCCTACTGGTTTTCATAGGAAAATTCTTCTCGTAACTACTAAAAGAAAAGTGGCAGAGGCAACCGAAGAAGGCAAAAAAGTCTTTTGCAAAACAAAAACTAGAAATTTGTTTAAGAATATAATTATTGTTTGAAGTTTTACCATTATTAATTTTTGATAACGATTTAAGATTATGAAGTTCTATTATGTATTTTACTCTTTGATAACCTATGTTTAAATTTTTATTAGGACCAAAATAAATTATAATTTTCATTTCAACTACAAAAACCCTCATAATATTAAAAAGGGGAAAAACGTTAGATTAGTTATGTTCAGGAATAAACTCTTTAAACATTTATCTACTTAAAATGTGTTACTTTTAGAAGGTATGTTATTAACTTTCTATTTGTACTTGTATTAATTTATTTCATTTTATTATCTGTTGCATTTTCAAATTGATTTTGATATTAATCTTATCTATTTATATATTTTTATGTTCAAATATATATTTTTTTTTTTTTCATTGAAACACACGTTTATTAGCTTATTAAATATAATGAATTCATGTTGTTTTATTATGTGCTTGTATGAATAATTACTTTTATTTCATTTTAAAAATGAACTTTGAAGATAAAACCGAAACGGTGAGTGAGAACAAAAAATTAGACGAAAGTGACGATATTTACTGGAGCTTTCATCTACACGCTCCTTTTTATAGCCATCTACACCTGAGCCAGCAAGTTTCGTCTTTCCTCCATCCATACATTCTCCAGATTTACAGAGAAAACGCCATCCTCTTTAACATATCCAGACCTTCTTTGACGGGGACTATACCACTACATTATCAGCTTTATTTGTTATCCCGAAGCAAATTAAATGCATTCGTAATTGCTCAGTCTCGCCTCTTCTCTTGTAGATTCCGTACTCAGTTTTCTTATTTTTAGTTGTTTGCACTGCTCTTTTATTTTCACAGCTTTAATTCTATAATGCTGTAACGCTACAATATGGATCCATTTTTGTGGTTTATACTATTTAATGTTATTCGTAAGTGACCAACCTATTATAATAATTAAAGATTATTGTATTACAGCCCTGAAGATGTTCCTGTAAGGCCGAAACTAGTCGCTCCTGTATTTATTTATAAAATTGATTTTAAGGTTTTATTCTTCAATTGAAAAAATTAGACCTTTAGTGATTTTGTTTCATTTCCTATATTAGACATATATAAGACGGTATTTATTTTTAAAAATAGTAAAATTAGCAATTTTTTTTTAGTTTTTTCTTACAATTAAAACGTTTGGACAATGTGTGTTTTTATAGATAAATGATACGCCACTGAACAAGAAGGATGTTTACCTTCCCCCTTGTGCCCGCTTCCTCACTTCCTCTACAGATGTTACTAACACAACAATCGCCTACAAACTCGTTTTCACGCTCCCTCTATTAGTAATTGCTCGGAGTCCTAAATCATTAGAGGGTCTCTCCGATCCGATTAAGATATTATCAATGTAGGTATCCAAGACATTGCTGATATTGTTTATTATTTGTGGTACTTACATAGCTACATAAATACATAAATAAAAATATGAAATAATATAAAAAAACAACTTATTATGAAAATATTCGAATTTATTAAACAAAAAACACTATAAAATTAGTATAAAAAACCATAGTCTAATCAACAAGTTCAAAAGCGTGTTTTTGGGACATACTACAGTCAACTCTTGTTAATTCAAACCTGCGCAAATTCGAACCTCTCTATAATTCAAAGTCATTACGAGTTCCCTACAAAATCTCTTTATATTTCGAACTAAATCAATACATTTTCATGCACTTGGTAATTCGAACGAAACAATCATTGCTATATAACAAAACGACGCGTTAATTCGAACTCATAGGCGTCCAACACTCGACAATTCAAAGTTGTAGAGAGAAAGAGACGTAAAAATTGTAAGTTCATACGTACATTTTGCGACAAGTTCAAACTTGTATCAACGTACACGAGTCTTTGTTTTTGTTATGACTAGTTTGACTATTTGACACGCCTTCTCACGAATGGGTTTGTTTAGTTATCATTCAGTTACTGTTACTCTTTCGTTGGTGTACAGATTAAAAGTTTGTCGTAGTTATGAGCCCTAGAAAGTATAAATGTTTGACGATTGCTGAAAAGAAGAAGTTAATCGAAAAAGTAGAGGAAGGTAAGAAGAAAAGTGATGTTGCAAAAGAATTTAAGATTCCTCTGAGTACTCTCTCAACCATAATAAAGCACAAGGAGAAAATTAATGCTGCTCAAACTGCTGGAGTACGGAAAATAACTACTAAAGGTGAATTTCCTCGTCTGGAAGAAAGCCTGGTCATTTGGCTAAGACAGTGTAGAGGACAAAAAGTGTCTATTAGCGGAAACTTGTTGAAGGAAAAAGCAAAAGAGTTCGCGTCTACTCTAAACATCAAAAACTTTGCGGCAAGTGAAGGGTGGCTTACAAATTTCAAAAAGAGAAATGGAATTGTGTTTAAAAAAGTTTGTGGGGAAAGTGGAAGTGTTGATGATGCAGTTTGCTTAGATTGGCACGGTAAATTGAAGACCTTGATTGAAAACTATGATGCCCGAGACATTTTTAATACTGATGAAACTGGCCTATTTTTCAAATGTTTACCGGACAAGACGCTTACTTTTAAAGATGAAAAATGTCATGGGGGAAAACATAGTAAAGAGAGGTTGACAGTTTTACTTGCAGTAAATATGGACGGATCGGAAAAACTTAAACCCTTAGTGATAGGAAAAGCAATGAAACCGCGATGTTTCAAAGGAGTGAAATCGTTTCCTACTGATTATCGTGCTAACAAAAAAGCTTGGATGACGACAGAACTTTTTAACAATTGGCTTTTAACAGTTAATGGGGACATGAAACGACAAAAGCGGAAAATTTTACTATTTTTAGACAATTGCACTGTCCACAACAGTCCCCCTGCATTGTCCAACGTGGAACTCTACTTCTTTCCGCCAAATACAACTTCCAAATTGCAACCATTGGACCAAGGGATCATCCATAATTTTAAGACGTTCTATCGCAAAGAAATTGTTAAGCTCGTTTTAGAATCTCTCGACAAGCATCTAACTGCAAATATCACGGTTCTGACAGCTATTTTACTGATTGACAAGGTATGGAGAGCTGTAACACCCCTAACGATTCTCAATTGCTTCAAAAAATCTGGTTTCTTAAAAGAAGATCTTCCAATACTTATGGATGATGAAGAACCAGCAATAGAACCATTAGTTGAAATTAGCGGTGTGAGTTTTTCTGACTTTGTTCAAGTGGATCAAGATGTTGCTGTCTCAGGTTCACTAACCGATAGCGAAATTTTATCTGCGACAGATACGAATGAAAAAAGTAATGATGATGATGAGGGCGATACCTCAGAACCTTTGGCAGAGGTGTCAGTTAAGGAAGCAAGGTCCTCATTTGATACCTTACAAAGCTTCTGTCTTCAAAACGAAAGTGATGAAAAAGCATTTCAGGCACTTTTTCTCTTAAAAAAAATTATTGAGCAGGCTGAGCAGCAGCAACATGCTTTGAAGCAAACCAGTATAACAGAGTTCTTTCGAAAGATTAATTAATTCACATTATGAATACATACATGTATGTATGTGCACGAATGTGCCTCTAAACTTTTGACCTTGTTATAGAATAGCAGTTAATAAATAATAATTGATCAACACTTAATAATTCGAAGTTTTATTTATTTTCTCTCACAAATTTCGAACCATTGATATTTCAAACACTCGATAATTCGTAATAATTTAAGAGTCCCTCCAGTTTCGAATTAACGAGAGTCGACGTATTACGAAAATTATGTTCAATAGCTGATCCGATTCGGAATAATGTCTAGATCAATGTGTGAAGAAAAATTTTGCAGTGCATAAAAAATTGCAAAAGTTATAAACAATTAAACACCTCAAAAACATGGTGTTTGGTTTTTCGCCTATAGTTTGTAAACTATAAATATTTTTGGATTTTTCAAAAAAGATCCATAAAGAGGAGAAAATTTGCTATAAACAAGTTCCCTCCCGGAACTGTACCTCCATTATTTATAATTTTAATTTAACGCTCAAAGTAGCCTTCTGCGCGTCATTTTTAGGTTGTGCGCACGGCGTCGAAACCGAGTACGTTACATAAAATAATTTTTTTAAGTTAATAAAATTAAATTCAAAAATTTTAAAAAATTACGGTGTATTCTAAACACTTAGAAGAATTCATTTCCGAAAAGAAATTTGTTATTACAATAAAATTAAAATGTTATTATATTACAACAAAAGAAGTAGTGTGTAGAACAAAATAAATTGTTATAGGCTCAACTGATTTTAATATTTTAATAATAATTCTTTATTTTAATAATTAACAATATTTTTTTTGAAAAATACAATTAAGAAATTGTTTGATAAATAAGAATAATTGAAGCCCTTGATGTAAAAAGGATGCAAGCGACAATTTGAGACTGTTTTACCTGAAAACATCTATTATAGTCTATTTTTATGTATGAGAGAGTAATAAAACAGCATTTCTAATGCAAAACTTAGTACGGTCATTTTAAATAATTTTACAGAATAATCTAAATATTTCCTAAAATTGTAATAAATGTACCTGAGCTATTACAAGTTTTGGGTCTTTTATTGGTCCTTTATAAACATAAGTTGTGCAGAACAATAGAAAAAGGTTTGGGCAGGCCAAAAGCCCTGTGTATTAAAGATTGCATAGCCATATCTTAAGATTATTTTCAATAAGTACCTATTTGCCAATTTTGTTTTATTTTAATTCCAAGAATTTTTTACAGTAATCAAATTATAAGTAGATAAATACCTTCCCAACAAATTTCACCGAAAATGCGATTATAGGTTTTCCATTTAGTAAGGAGGTCCAAGTTGTGTATTCTTGACAGTTTACTAAATGTCGTTTAGTTGCAACTTGCAAGGTGCAGTGTGAATTCTAGTGTGATCATGGAAAATTTGGAAGGGCCGCGTAAACGACAAAAAATCGGTCCTTTAACAGCTAATGAAAAAACATTAATATTTAATTGTTTTAAATCATTTACAGACAAACATTTATGTAAAAGTGTTGATGACACAGTGGAATTAGTTAGTAGTACGCTTGGTGTTGGGAAATCTACGATTTACAGAGTTGTAAAAGAAGAGAAATGTGGCGAGTTTTAAACAGCACGTAAAGCTCCAGGAAAACCAAAATTTCAATTAGAAAATCTTTTGAAAGAAAAACTTCGAAGGAAAGTGCATGCGTTCTTCTTTAGAAAAGAATTTCCGACAGTAGACAAAGTTCTTGCCACGGTTCGAGATGATAAGGATTACCCTGAAATGAGTCGAAGCACACTATGAAAACTTTTAAAAGAAATAGGTTTTCTATGGAAAAAGCATTCCAGAAAGTCTATTTTAATAGAAGAAGCGATATTGTAGTATGGAGAAGAAATTACCTAAGGACTATAAAAGAAATGAGAAACCAAAGAAGAAATATATTTTATTTAGATGAAACATGGATCAACGAGGGACAAAAACCAAATAAATTTTGGCAAGATGAAACTGTTACAAGTCGAAGACAGGCTTTTTTAAATAATTTATCTACTGGTTTAAATCCACCATCAGAAAAGGGGCGCATACTAATAATAGTACACATCGGTAGTTCAAACGGTTTATACAGGTGGTTTATTGACTTTTGAATCTACTCGTACCGGTGACTACCATGAGGACATGAATGCTGATGTCTTTAAAGAGTGGTTCGAATAATTTATAGATCTTCTTCCTCAGCACTGTATATTAGTAATGGATAATGCAAGTTATCACTCGAGACTTATAGAAAAAATGCCCACAACCAAGTGGTTAAAAAAAGATTTACAGAACTGGCTAAATTCAAAGATTATTAAGTTTCATCCCGGTTCTGTGAGAAAAGAACTGTATCATTTGTGTTCCCTTCATAAAGAAAAATTCAAAAAATATGAAATTGATGAAATTTCAAAAAATCGTGACATGACGGTGGTTAGATCACCACCATATCATTGTGAAGTAAACCCGATTGAACTGATATGGGCACAGATAAAGGGAGAAGTTTCAAGAAAAAATAATTCTTTTAAAATGAGTGATGTTAAACAGTTGTTTTTGGAGGCTGTAAATAATGTCATGAAAAGGCAGTAAATCATACGATTAAAGAAGAAGAGAGAATGTGGAAGTTGGACAATATTACTGATGAAATGATCGAGCCACTCATTGTAAATATTGGTTGCGACAGTTCATCTTCTGATTTCGATTCTGATTTGGATTTGTAGGTAAGAAGTAGTTTTTATATTAAAATTATTATTTATGAACGTAACGTTGTTTAAAAGTCAAAGTTTAAACCCTTATGCCTACATAACCCGTTTGACACAATGTTCTTAACATACCTTGTGGAAAAATAAATCATTTTTGAAAAAATTGCACTTTTTTACCTTCAGCAGATTAATTAGGTGAAAATATAAGTGTATACTCGAGGAATAACTTCAAAAAATATTTTAGCTGTCTACTAAAAGAAGTGCTACGCCTATGGATTACGAACGCTTTATTATTTTAATACTCTCTCATACATAAAAATAGACTATAATAATTAAGGTTACTAGCCACATACAAATTATTTTACCTCTATTTCGAATTTAAGGCACAATTTTTAATAATATTTATATTTTAATAAATTTTTATAATTTGCATTTGACAGATTTAAAACAAATGTAAAACTCCAAGGTCTTCAATTATTAAGGAAATAAATATTTTAATTGCATATATCTAATTATGTTTTATTAAAATAACAAAAAGTATATTTAACAAAAATGTTTGTCGGCAGTATAGCAACAGAACATTTGTTATTGTTATAGTGTTTTTTTTTTTAATATAACAATGCATGAATATACAGTGATATAGAATTATTAAATAATGTTTTAAAAGAACTGATTGATCACACACTTGAAAACACCTCACTTAGTTCTTATTGTTTTTCTTCGGGTAGCACTGTTTACGTAATTATAAAACTATATAAAAGCTACTTACCCAAAAAATAATTTTGTTATGCAATTCACGCTTTTTGTTGGATTTTCCGTTTTCAACTTGTAGCCGATATCCATTTTACACTTTAAAACGTATTTACAATCTCATTAGTCTTTACCATTTCAAATAAAACATCATAACAATACTATTGAATACCTACTGTAGAAAGTGCTTTTAGTTTTGTATACCAACACAACTTTTATAAAACTATTAATTTAGAATTAATAATTGGTATCATTCTAGTCTTAATCGTTAGACAAGTATTTATATAGGGTCTAATTAATAATTTTGCTTATTTTTGCATATTGGCGTAAGGTGGGAAAATACCAGCATTCTAAGGAAAAATTATAAAGAAAATAATAATATGTGCAAGAAAACAAAAAATGATTGCATTCATTAATTCATTTGCTCTATCTCATCGGTAAATATTTAGAATTTTATTATTATTAATATCACAGATTATATAGGTACTTTGTTTAACTTTATACATAAAATGTAAAAGGTCTTTACAAAAACATACCACATATTCCTTAGACCAAAATAAGTCGATTTAAGTAAAATTACCTTAGTACAAAGTTGCTTCGATTGGGCTCCAGAGAGCCTTGAAGTTACAATTTTTAAATCGTTTTTCCCATATAAATTTAAAACGGCATATGCGATTTTGCTGAAATTTGGTATATTGGTAGAGTTTTATGTGGCAAAAAAAATGGTATTACAATTTTGTCCGATAATAATACATAGGCGTAGAACTTGATTTTTTAAATAATTGCACCTTTAAAAATTCTACGCCAATGGAAGAAAAGGAGTTTGAGTATGAAATTTAGATTGCGCAACTCATTTACTTTAAAAAAGGTACTCTTGATAAGACTCGATTACTCTCATGGTTTTCGCTAAATTTCTGTTTTAATAATTTAGAGTGTATAGGTTTCACAAAAATATTTATTTACAACATAATCAAAATAGAGATTTTACAAAAATTGTTCAAAATGTTCACCATTTTCACGCATACAAAGATTTATACGTTGAAGAAAATTAAACTGTATCCTTTTCATAACTTGTTCATCATCTCTAAGATTGTTTATTGCATCTTGAATACGTTGCCAGAGTTGTTCCTCATTTTCTACAGGTTCCCTGTAAACTGTGGATTTCAGATGTCCCCATAAAAAGTAATCCATCGGTGTTAGGTCTGGGGAACGTGGTGGCCAGTTTACATGTGCGTCATTACCTCTGCCTATCCATTTGTGTGGATATTGTTCATTCAAGTGGTTTCTAACGTTTAAAGAAAAATGTGGTGGAGCTCCATCTTGTATAAACCACATATCTCTCCGAAGTTAGAAAGGTAGATCTTCTAACAATTCTGGCAACGTATTTTGTAGAAAATCCAAATAATTTTCTCCAGTTAATCTTCGTGGAAGTATGACAGGACCAACAATGAAATTACCAATTATTCCAGCCCACACATTAATTTTGAATTCGTGCTGAAAATGGTTTACCTTTATTGCATGCGGATTTTCAACGGCATAAACATGTTCATTATGGGTATTAGTTATACCTCTTCTTGTAAAACCCGCTTCATCGGTAAAGAGAACCTTCTTGACAAAGTTTGGATCTCTTTCTCTTTGCATATTAACAAATCGACAAAAACCCAAACGAATTTGAGGATCATGGACTAATAATTCTTGTACTGGCTTCTTATGGTATGGATATAGCAATTGTTCTCTAAGCGCTTTATGAAAGACATCTTTACTTACTCCTAGTTCCCTTCCA
Source organism: Psylliodes chrysocephalus (assembly GCA_927349885.1). Classification (NCBI taxonomy): domain Eukaryota; kingdom Metazoa; phylum Arthropoda; class Insecta; order Coleoptera; family Chrysomelidae; genus Psylliodes; species Psylliodes chrysocephalus. The sequence goes on from OV651830.1 coordinate 11,310,795, forward strand.
ATTCGTCTGGTGCTTAATTCTGGATCTTCTTCAACACGTTCTAAAATGTCTTCTTCAACTTCAGGAATCCTTACAAAACGTTCTCTTCCATTATCAACAGTGTTGGGAGCAAAGGAACTGGTCTCCCGAAGACGTCTCTCAACAGCAGCAAAAGTTGGGTGGCTAGGTACACGACGATTTGGAAACCTTTCAGAGTACACCCTGACACTCTCTCGAGTATTTCCTTCACATGTCAGTAACATATCGGTATATTCTGCATTGGTATATTGTACAGCCATATTAATAAACCACGCATTTGTTTTTTTAATTATTGAGTCAGATAGAACACTTTCAATCGTTAACAAGAGATTAGGTGTTAAAACTTGACAATATTTTTATTTAGATGAAACTATGGAAACCAACAATAAATGTTTTTGTATACGTATTGCAGGCAAATAATTAATATTCCTCAAAAAATCGTACATGGCAAGAATCGAGTATTTTTGTTAAAAGTCTCGATTAGACGTGTTGAAGATATGAAAAAAGTACAATTTTATGTTTTTCATCGTATAAAATTTTGTCCGATAATAATACATAGGCGTAGAACTTGATTTTTTAAATAATTACACCTTTAAAAATTCTACGCCAATGGCAGAAAAGGGGTTTGAGTATGAAATTTGGATTGGGTACTCATTTACTACAAAAAAGTACCCTTGATAACACTCGATTTACTCTCATGGTTTTGACAAAGTTTGTATTTTAATAATTATTGTTTATGTTCTAAAATTACTAAAATGCAAATTTCGTCAAAACCATGAGAGTAATCGAGTCTTATCAAGAGTAACTTTTTTAAAGTAAATGAGTTGCACAATCTAAATTTCATACTCAAACTCCTTTTCTTCCATTGGCGTAGAATTTTTAAAGGTGCAATTATTTAAAAAATCAAGTTCTACGCCTATGTATTATTATCGGACAAAATTTTAATACAATTTTTTTTGCCACATAAAACTCTACCAATATACCAAATTTCAGCAAAATCGCATATGCCGTTTTAAATTTATATGGGAAAAACGATTTAAAAATTGTAACTTCAAGGCCCTCTGGAGCCCAAACGAAGCAACTTTGTACTAAGGTAATTTTACTTAAATCGACTTATTTTGGTCTAAGGAATATGAGGTATGTTTTTGTAAAGACCTTTTACAGACACCCTGTATATGAACTACTGGACACTTAACTAATATATATTTATTGGGCAAGATGGTTTGTAGAAATCAATTTTATTATTTAAAAGTTTATGTAAAAATGATATTGAAGCATGGTTTTGCCTATCCATCAGAAGTTCTATATCAATCATACGAAGCAGGTTCCTCATGAATAAATCCTCTTTCAGGATAATGTCCATAAGACATAAAATATATCAAGTTGTGGTAGTCAATATTACAGAACAATATTAACAAAATTAGAGCAATTTTTAGCACAATATCCCAGCAATTTAGATGCTGCACCGATAATCTATCAATTTAGCCACTAATAGTAAATTTGTTGTCGAATTATTTGCCAAAGTCTTTAAGTGTGTCACAGCGTTGTAGAACCTCATTGTTAAGTAAATAAAATTCAAAGAGATCTTTGAGACGAGAAAATGAGACAATTTTACTTTCCCAAGCACTATCTAATTTTACAGTAAAGTTTCAGGTCATCGAAGAAAGGTAGTTTATGAATATTTAAAATAATAACGGTCCTAGATTTGATCCTTGTGAAACACTTGAAGTAGTTTAATATGGATGAGACCTAAACTTACCGTGTTCAACAATCTAAAAACGTCCAACTAAGTAATTTTTAAGAAGCTGAAGTAATGAAAATGATAGCCCAGCAGATCTTAACTTCGATAATAGTAAGAAATGGTCATTTGCATCTACCTGTCCTACCAAATCAAAAATCTCAAAAGTATACTGGATACAGCAAACTAGACCTGTGTCCCTCATATCAAATATTGCTAAAATTGTTGAAAAAATAATAAAAATTAGGCTAACAAACTTTTTGGAAAAACATAACATATCAAACTCGCAATTTGGCTTCAGACAAAAAATGTCAACCCAGGATGCAATTAAGTGCTTAACAAAAAATATCTATGAAACATTAGACAAAAATAAACCATCAATTGGAGTATTTATTGATTTAGCAAAGGCTTTTGACACTGTAGACCATAGCCTGCTTCAATCATCTTTAGAAGACATAGGAGTGAGAGGTACTGCTAATGATTTGTTTGCAAGCTACTTAACAGGTAGAAAACAAAAAGTAAAAATCAAGCAGGATCTAAGTAGTGAACAAACTATCATGTGTGGTGTCCCTCAGGGAACAGTGTTGGGTCCAGTGTTATTTATAATTAACCTAAACAATTTGTTTTTATTAGAAGAAGACAACAAAATAATTAGCTTTGCAGACGACACGGTAATATTTTATACAGCTGAAAATTGGTTTGAACTAAAACAAAAGGCTGAGGTCCATTTATCCGAAATTAAAAATTGGTTCGATCACAGACTACTTTCAATGAATTTCAAAAAAACTTTGTATGTACCTTTTAGTTCTCTAGACTCATCTCTTCCAAATTTTAAGTTAACAGTCCAAAACACAATTCAAATTCAACCTGCAAACCAAATAAAATATCTAGGTATTTTTATTGATAGTATGCTAAAATGGAACGTACATATTGATTTTTTAGAAAAGAAACTTAGATCAATTCTATATAGGTACAAACAGATCTCAGAGATACTGGATATTAAACAAAAAATTATAGTATACCAAAGTATAGTTGAACCGCATATTAGATATGGTATTTTAGGATGGGGCGGTGTTACTAGAACTCACCTAAATTCTTTGGAAATTCTTCAAAGAAGATTTTTACGTATTATTTTAAATAGAGAGGCTTTGTGTGCAAGTGATCAACTATATAAAGATACAAATATATTAGACTGTCGTCAGCTATTCTTTCTTCAAGCATGCAATACTCAGTTTATGACGAAACATTCCCTCAAAACCGGAACACATAAGTACGGCACAAGACAAAGGGAGGACATTATCTTGCCTTTTATGTTCAAGTCTATAGGACAAAGAAGTTTTAATTATCTGGGTCCTAAAGTTTTAAATTTGTTTCTAAAAAATACAGATAATGTAAATACAAAAAACTTGAAAAAAAAAATTCAACAAGTTCTGATGCAACTACCGCGACAAGAAATAAAAAAATTGTTAGATTAGGAATAAAATAGGAAAAAAACAAAAACACAAAAAATAAAAATAAACAACAATCTAAACGTATAAAAAAAAACGCAAAAAAATTAAAGAAATCATCCAACAAATAGTATATTTCTTACAATTGTTTTTGATTTGTTTTAATTAATTTTTAAATTGTTTTTAATTTGATTTTAATTTTAGTTTTTAGTTTTAGTTTTAATATGTTTTTAAGAATTAATCTATATATGTCTGTTTATTTTATTTTATTATGCAAAAGCATGCTTACACACAGACATTTTATGTCTCGTAAGTTTTCTTTTATTCACATAGGTACCATTAATTTTCTTTTGTATCACAAGTTTTATAAGTATGTATTTATTGTTTTTATGTGAATAAATTATTATTATATTATTATTATTATATTTGTACAGTAAACGCAAAATCTAAAGAACCAGCGCAAATGCTCAAGTTCGTTTACTTAAAAATCACCACGCCCATTCACAATTTGAACCTTGTCCTTGCTTACGGTCAGTAGCGTAACGACTAGATCATTGTTTGTTTCTTGTTTCTGTGTTTTGGTTAAAGTGACTGGTTTTATTTTTATAATGTCTTCTATTGTGGGTGAATAAAAGTGCAGATCTGTTATTAACGGACAAAGTCGTGAATACAATGTTTTTAAATATTTTGACGCAACAAAAAGGAAGGAGTTACTTTAGATGATATCAAACTTCAAACTGCACAAGCAACAGGTAAACATACTCTGTAGTTTATTTGTAATTAAACTTGCGTAGTTTTCCATATTTTTTTGTATTTTACACACATATCTATGCATTTTATTTTTGATTAATACTTTATTTTTAAATTTTTTAAATTTTTGTTTCCTAATAAATGTAAAAAAATACTTGAAATAATATTAGTGCCAAATTGGTAAAAACTATAAAATACAATCTAAAAAATTAATAAAATAACTTAGAAAAAGAATGAAATAATGAAATAAATTAAAATTCCATTAAAAATCTATTTAAAAATTAATTTTTCTATGAAGATAACAGGGTATTAAAATAAAATTAGTGCCAAATTTTTAAAGACTTCTAAAAAATTAACAAAATTGTTTAGGAATAATTTTAGAACGTCCCCTTGCTCTAAAGGGGACGTTTTTCGGAGGTTTACAGTGATCTGCTACCTTTCGCACAAAGTCTTAACTATATTTACTGCTTGTTTAATCACTTAGAAAAAGAATGAAATAATGAAATAAATTAAAATTCCATTAAAAATCTATTTAAAAATTAATTTTCCTATGAAAATAACAGGGTATTGAAATAATATTAGTGCCAAATTGGTAAAAACTATAAAATACAATCTAAAAAGTTATTAAAATCACTTAGAAAAAGAATGAGGGGGTAAAATTAATTTAAATTTCATTAAAAATTTATTAAAAAATTAATTTTCCTACGTACATAACAGGGTATTTAAATAAAATTAGTGCCAAATTTTTAAAGACTTCTAAAAAATTAACAAACGCCCCCTTTCTCTAAAGGGGACGTTTTTCGGAGGTTTTCAGTGATCTGCTACCTTTCGCACAAAGTCTTAGCTATATTTACTGCTTGTTAAAGAATATTGGAGATTATCTCCTCGTCCTTATACTTCCTAATTATAAAAACCTGATCGTACACATAGCAATGTTTCTCTAAAGGTCATTCACTGAATTTACACCCATATGTGTTCAAAAATGTGATAAATTAATTGACGACTTGTGTACACGTTAAAACAGGATAAACGAAATTAACCCTATAATTATATCCCTTAATGATGACAGCGACGCTAGTGACACAAATTTTGAGAGTGATGCTGAAGATTTATAGGTATGTCATAAGACAATTATTTATAATAATCACTGTTTAATATAGAATTTTAAAAGTTATGTTATTTTTAATCATCGTACTTACTTAATCGCAGGGTAAAACTGTGTATGTAAATTAAAATTTTTGTTCTGAATAAACTATTATTAAACAACAAAATCATGTAACTATCTCTTTTAAGCTTTCTGAGGCAAAATTAAATATCTAAAATTTGTATTTATTTTGTTTCTATAAGAACCCCTTGCAGTATACAAAATAACGCCATCCACGAGTAAATGTTTAAAATACACAACTGACCAGTCAAATCTTTCATTTATTTCTTAATCCGATGTGGGTGTAAATTCAGTGAATGACCTATACCACATTTTGTATTACTTTCCTATTTTACACCACAATAATATTTTTGTTAGCAAAATAAATACATACAAAAGAAACAATTGCCAATTATTGTTGTTCACAATAATACGCTCATTTAACTAACAATGAAGTTTTTTCATTTCCATTATTATTATTATTTTAATATTTCAAGTTACATTTAAAGGTATCGAATAGAACTATTTTTATAGTTAAAATATCCTGATAAATAAGAAAAATACCTGCTGATGATTTAATATTTAATAACCAATCTAGAAAAGTCAGATCCAGTTCATTATCTGGTAATTCTTTCAATAAGTAATAAATTGAAATGAAAAATATATTAATAAAAGATGTCCTTATATTTTGTAATTTATCCTGGCTCTAGGAGAACGGTATAGAAACACAATGCTATTGAATAGAGAGAAATAGAATAATACGTCACCGAATGCAGATTACTTTTCTCGAAACAAGCGTTAATACGATTATATTTACTACTGCAATTTCGTGCAAACATCAAACAAAAACATTATTCAGTCAAGGACGATACTGGATTTGCTTTCGGAAAATGACGATTATGGTACTCCAGATGAGCAGTGCTTACTTTCCCCTTCCACAGAGAGATGATTGTTCTCTGCGGAATAAGCATTACTATTTTGGTATTAGAAGATAGAGCTGCAAAAAACTAGAATAGACACTCTCCACAGTGTCTACTCAAAATTTAAAATATATATGACTTTATTACTTCCGCAACACTAGTTAAATTAAACATCTACTATAGAATGGATACTAAATTTATTTATAATATACTTTGGTCTGGTACAGCAGTCTAATTCTACTTCATAGAAATATAATTATTATCATTAATATGATATTTCTTAATCTAAGAACCTAACACCAGGTTTGCGACATCTTATTACCAAATAATTATGTAATTAAGTTTGTAAAATTTTAGTACGCATCCTCGTTGTTTTCAAAAGCTGCCATGGCAATATCTTTAAGTTGCAAAGACATTGTAGGTCCTGTCTCCATTACTAATTTATGTAAATGGCCGCCTGGGATTTGCAAAAGTTTGTGTGGATGGTCAAATTCGACTATTTGACCAAAATTCATAACTAAAACTTTGTCAGAGTCCATGATGGTGTTAAGCCTATGGGCGATAGTTAGAACTGTGCATTCCTTGAACCTCTTGCGAATTGTAGTTTGAATGAATGAGTCAGTTCTAAAAATAATATAGAGGATATTTATAATATATCAAGTGACTAAATGGATGTCATCTGTTAAATAAACATTCATAACTTCAATGTTCAATCAGAACATAATAAAATAACATCCTGTACATCAAAGTTTAATTTATTTCACCATAAATTAAACAGTTAAAATTAGAACGTTTCTGGTCGGCGAACCTGAAAATTGCAACTCAGCGAAAACATCGAGTTCGTTGTTTAATTAATTAGCAAAGTTGTTATCTTATATTTAATATTGTTGAAATTTTGTTTAATAATAAGTTTATAAAAATGTTAATTTTTTTAAAAATAAATGCTTTTTAACCCCACGTTTCGTCTATCTAACATCCTTAAAATTAATATAATAATTATTAAAAAATAGCCCTTATTTTTTAATACAAATTATTCAAGTAGTAACCCTAAAACAATGTCACTGCATTGCGCGTCAGAAAAAACGGGTTACCTAAAAAATTTACGAAATAATTCATCTTTTTAAATATATCTTATATTTATAACAATAAATCTATTATGTATTAAGTCAGTAATTGTTTTATCATGCTATCCGATGTTACCATAAGTCACTAAGCAAAAAAAATGAGAAATCATAAACTTATTGAAAAATTACAGTTACAGTTTACTTTGCAATAATAAAATTAAAGAGGCAGAAGATCACTTCTTATTACGGCGTATTGCCACCCCGATTCTGGCATAGAAATCAGCAAGGTCTGAATGTTTGCTTGAGAAAAAGTGGTCTATTCTTCAATAAGGTCCAAACGAAGCTCTTCGCGTCTTACACGCCTTTTGAGTTGGTCCCAAACATGCTCAATAGGATTAAGATCCGAGCTTAGAAGAGGCCAATCGATTTTGGGAATACCAACTTCCTCAAGGTATTGTGTTACCATCCTTGCCGTGTGTGGTCGCGCGTTATCCTGCATTAGCAACAAATCATTGCCAACAAACCCAGCATATGGCATTACATGCTCTTCTAGGATCTTTGTTATGTATCATTCTAGCAATAATAACGAGATCCGTGTGTGCCTCAAAAGAAATTCCTGCCCAAAACATTACTGAGCCACCCCCAAAAGCAACTCGAGGTGACCGAGTACAGGCAGCATAATGTTCTCCAGCTCTTATGTAAACCCTTTTTCGGCAATCTTTTCCATATTTGCACATTCTAGACTCATTCGTGAACAGTGGATTTTTCTAGTCGTCCACTATCCAATTCATATGTTCGCGTGCAAAAGCAAGTCTGCGTCTTTTGTGTACTGCAGTAAGCAAGGGTCCTGTAGCTGGACTGCAAGCTGTCAAACCACTTTCTCTTAACCTTTGGCTAACAGTAGAAGTGCTGACTGCCGTTCCATGAACTTGCTAAAGACTGCAATGTTGAGTAAAGCGATCTTCCCTGGCTGTTGTTTTTTTTTTAGCACTTGTACCGGGTCGTCGGTGATAAGAATCGGTCACAAGAAACCGTTGGTGTGTTCTTTGCACAGTCGAACGACTGACATTGTCTCGCCACATTCCGTTGACTTGCTCCATTTTCCAATAATGTTACAATCCGAATAGCTCTTCGATATTTTTCATCCATTATTAAGGATTACGCTTTACGAAGACCAGTGTAGTACAAAAATACCTTTAATACTCTTTAGGCTTCGATCACATTAAAGGCACGCTTGTGCAAGTAATTTGGTGGCGCTCGCGTGCGCAAGCGGGCACATAGAAACAAATCCTCAGGAGAGCGACAGAAACAAGTGGTGCTTGTCCATCACTGCTCACATTGCACGCAATAAGCAAGTGCACGTTTGTGCAAGCTTAATCCGAAACAAAAATATTTGGTTTATAATTGCAAGCGTGATCTCAGTTGATTTCTGACCATCGAGGCAGTGATAGTGTACTGTTGTGGAGCTCCTGATTTGTGTTTACGAGTATATGATGGATACGGAAACGCTTATCGATGTCGTGAGAAGAAGAAGTATTCAAAAAACTTATTAGGCAGTCAACGCAAATCGTTAAATATTCGTGCATACTCTCCATCTTCTTCTCTGTCTATAAAATACTCGTTAACCCACTCATCCCTGATTTCCTGCTCATCCAAAAATAAAAACTTTAAAACACCATTTTCCAAAACAATGTCCTCATCGTCTGACATCTCCATTTTGACTGACCTGTTTACAATAATTAACTTGCACCTGCTTACATTTAGTGTGAGCACATTGCTGTTCACACCAGCTTGCGCACGCGTGCGCCGCCAAAGTACTTGCACAAGCGTGCCTCTAATGTGATCGAAGCCTTAGAACACAATACAAGTTCATAAAGTTCTCAAAACAGTCACTTTCATGAAACTTAATTGACCGGTTAAATCACATACTTTGATTTTCTTTTACTATACGGAGAATGGTCGCAACTGCGCAGCTTTCTGAGTGCCTTTTAAAAGGAGATAGAAAACTCCGCTATTTTGATCCCTTATTACGTGTTGCCTATATCTTGGCGCAATATTTTTAATAGGTGCGTTTTAATCATCCGCTTCTGCTTCGGAACTGTCGGTTTTCTTATTTTAATCTGATAGGTTAAAACGACTAAACCGACAATTCCGGAAGCAGAAGCGGATGATTAAAACGCACCTGATATTTTGCTTGCTGCTGTCAGTGTCAGTGAATATTATTTTTGGAGTCACAGTTTATTGCTAAAGAATCAGTTAGCTCACTCGGACCAGTTGAAAGTTCCAAAATAATAGCGTTTTCGACTGGTTACACTCAGTTCACACTCGTGAAGTGCGAGTTTTCGTTGCTCAGCATTTGACCACCTAGTGCATTTTATTCTATTTGACAGCTAACATCTGAGTGATAAGTAGAAGTAGTACCTACCAAATTCCAAACAAGATCCAAGCCAAGCTTCCATTTTAAACATTTATTATATTGTTTAATATTTTATCAACAGATTAACATAAACTTACTTATGTTTGAGTTCTTAAGATGCCAAAGTATACTATACATATGCAGGACTTACAAAAATATTAATGGTACCTACCTGGGAGTCATCCAGGTGCGACACCAACGATTCAATGTAATCTTTAAAATTTTGGCAGTTTAGTTTTATTTCACTTGGCCTTAATTAAATCTTCTTCGTCTGAATCTGACGAAGAAGTTTCCAATATTTCTTTAAAAATTCTAAAAAAATTACATATTTAGAAACAACTCTACATTTGCCATCGCCATATTTGTTAGTACTGAACTGAAACTGAAAACCTCTCTCTACACTCGGTTCACAAGAGTGCGCACAGGTTTATTTTTTTGAGTTCAACTGATTCCAACCGAAAATTCAATAACTGACACGGCTCGCACTGCTCTTACGAGCCGAATACAAATTTTGCACCGAGTGTTAAAAAGTGCGCACCAGTTTTATCAGTCGAAAACGCTATGACATCCACTCCAGGGATACAAATTCAGGATACGCAGAAGACTGCTGTTTTATTATAGGCGGTTGTCATATATTGTATTATCCAAGTTGCGCAGTGTATAAACTGGAACATTGAGATCAAAAGTGCCGACGCAGAGTGAGCGATCTGATTCTTTAGCTATAAACTGTGGAATAGGAACCAAAATGGCCGCGCCCTATGTTGGGCGTGTCGGACCTCTCTCTTGCATCGTATAGTAATCAAAGTATGTGGGTTAAATAGTATTCTAAAAAAATATTTAGTTTACTCAGTTCCGAAAATTTTGTTTCTGATCTTTACAGGGTCGGCATGACTTCGAGAGTACGCAAACCAACCCGTTTAATATAAATAAATAATAAGAAACTTAACAAAATAGATAATTTCGTAAATTTTTTGGGTGGCCTGTTTTATCTGACGCGCAGATGTCACAGAACTGATACTTTAGTTGCCATAGGGACCGTGCGTCAAGACTTTAACGCTAACTGGTGAAAAAACTTTGAACTTTTTGGGGGGTATTTATTAATATTTTATATGGCATTTATTGTTTAATAATTATTAATTAAATAAAGTCGAATTATTTTCGTAATATCATTATCGAAAAAACTTGTTGCATCCGTGGATGTACGAACACATTACTTTGGAAACCTGGATTTCATTCAATAGTAAAGAAATTTTATAAATTTTCACAGAGCAGAATTAAGTGTCTCACGCCCAATGATATACATAATTACATTACATAGATTGCTTATCCATATGTAAATCAGATGACGAAAAGCGTATTTCACTGGGCAAAGTTTTTTTTTTATCTAGCTTTGTATCAATTTTGAGCACTTGAGCATTTACAGAACCGGTTTAGAAATTAGAGTCTTTAGTGTTTTATTGTCATTAAGATTTTTACATATTTAAATGAACATTTTACAGATAATTAATGGTTTATTCTGTTAATTAAAACTAATGTAGAATGTTACTATGAAATAAGTATGTCCAATTTGACAAAAATATCATAGCCCTCTTTACAATTTATTAACTATTTCTCATTTATTACTAAAATAAACAAATCATAAATAATACGTACATTACAAGTACTATCAAAAGAGACTGCAACAAACTTTAAAATATTAAAAATCCAGTGATTTTTGTAAATTTTTTTAATGACATTACCATTAAACATTATTCAGAACAATAGATGTGTCCAATTACAACTCTTACCAAAGTTGTTTATATCTCATATCAAAGTTGTTTACATTTCCTTTTCAAAATTGTATTACATATTGCAATTATGTATTTTATGTAGTGTAATTTCTGAAATGAGAGTAGTCTAAAATTATTTATATCCATCTGTTTTAAAAATTGTTTAGATCTCTTAATATTATTTAACAACATGGAACGTGTCTTGAAGTAAAACTTTAATTATTTTCTTTTTCTAAAGATTAAAATACTGAAATTTTATATTAAAACACATTTGGGCTAGAACGGCGCTATTTTAGTGAGCACTAGGAAAGGCACATTGCAACCCGCTTTTCGTAATTTTTTTATAGATGGGTGAGCAATCTATAATATGTGTATCATTGGGCGTCTCATAAACGTCAGTGGATGAATGACATTTTGACTAGCATAAATTTTTCCCAATCTTTTTTATTAATTTACATTTTTTAAATGTTATTGTAATACTTTTAAATTCAGTGTTATTAAATACCGATATTTTGACATTGGATACACTTGTTTAAGGTACAACTTTACAATTTATTGTCAATTAGCCATATAAATCTTTTTGCTTAAAATGTATATACATGTCCAGATTTTAATAATGTTTTACATTTTATATCATTTTGACCATGTACTCGATTGTTTGGTACGGGCCGGTATCTATATTTAACTATACTTAATATTTTAAAAATATTCTTTATTATTTACTTGCAATGTTTACCCCATTTAATTCTAAAATTAAACACTAGAGAGGGCTAACTTCGGCAGTAGTGCTGCCTCTATATTTCACGCACGGTCCCTAGTCACATTTTTATTAAATTTCTAGTTTTACCAGATCACTTAGGATATAGTTATTGCTGAATACTTTACATTCATTAATTGTTAATATTTTCTTACCTAAGATCAACGTTAGCTGTTGCTTCATCCAATATAAGAATTTTGTTGTTTCTTAAAGCTGCTCTAGCTAAGCATACTAGCTGTCTCTGCCCTAAGCTGAAATTAGCTCCTCCTCCAGCTACCAAGAACTCTAAAGAATCTACCGAATCTTTCAGTCCAACCTAAAAATTAAAAATGTACAATCTTGATGAGTGATTTTTAGCGAAAAACGAATACAAAATTTTAAATTTTCTAATTAGAAATATTGAGACGTTTCTTACCTGTTCCAACGCTTGCCATATCTGATTATCTTCGAATTCATCGAAAGGATCTAAGTTGTGTCTTAAAGTAGCTGAAAAAAGCACTGGTTCTTGTGGTATAATTGAAATACTTCTTCTCAAATCGTTCAAACCAAGTGTTCCAGTATCTACATCGTCTATAAATATGTAACCTTCCAGTGGTGCTAAACGGAATAATGCAGCTACTAGTGAAGATTTCCCAGCGCCTGTACGGCCAACAATACCAATCTTAAAAAGAAAATAAATTGAAATACTATTATGATCGAAAAATAATAAGGCATAGATCCCAAAATACTCGAGGGTTATCAAAACCCACCATACTTAATGTACTATATCAGTAGCCTACCGCGAGGCTACATTAACAAACCTATTTTATTTCATTTTTGGTATGTAGAATAAAAGACATACCTTCTGTCTTGGTTTTATGAAGAAATTGAGACTATTTAATACTGGTGGATCATCTTCAATGTACTTCAAAACTAAATTTTTAAACTCTATTCTACCATTTCTTGGCCAAGGCCTCCTTGGAATATTTTCTAGAATTTTAAAACAAATATAATTACTACTAGGTAAGTTTCCACCCTTCGAATCCTCGACTATTACTTGGGTCATTGGGTCAAGGGCAGCTCCAAGATTAATTTTCTTGGGGGAGAGCATTACTTTTAGCCATTCCCTTTTTAGCATATTTTTTTTAATAAAAGGCTCATAAATCGTATGAAGTTTCATCCCGGGGGAGAGAGGGGGTGGGCTAGCCCCCATAGCCTCCCCCTGGAGCTACCCTTGACTTGAGTCCTATTAAAAAACCGCCTAAAGCGAGGCAGTAACGATTTGAAGATTCATATCATAGATGATTAAATTAGAATTAAATAAATAGTAGAGAAACGGTTTAGTTATACCTTTGGCTGTCTCAAAAGGTCCTTCTTGATCAATTGTGGTGTACTGCAAAACTCTTTCTACACTGGTAAGTTGGTTGATAACTTCCGCCGTTTCACGCATTCCATATTGCAACATTCCCGTTAGAACCAATGACTGAGAAATGGCTAGACCAACCATACTACCACTCACATTATATACTAAAAACAATTATCATAAATATTACGGCAAATATATAAAAATAATAAAACAAAAAAATAACTATAGAGCATTATATTTAAAATACCAAGTGATGAATTTCTGCAGCTGAGGTTAAAATAAACCAGTTAACAGATGCAATCATTTTCATTTCTGCATTACACAACAATAAATCTATTATCATAACAACAATATTTTCTACAAGGTTCTTCATTTATATACCGTCTATAACTCCACAATTTTAGACGGAAGGAACCCTTAAGCAGGCAGCGATAATTTAAGACAGTGGTCGCCAACCTCTCAATGTGTTGAGCTACTTTGTTAGTTTTGGAATAAACAGCGAGCTACTCACACAGAAGCCACGTAACGCAACGTAAATGAAATAATCCACAGTTAATTTATCATTATATGTATTTATTTTACTATTTAACTGGTAATACATAATACATAGGTACTAATAATAAACTAATAACAAAATAACTAATATTACTAGTACGTACTTGTTCATAGCTACATTCCTACCTACCAAACGAACGTGTTTGAAAAATAAACACAAACTTTTATCCAGCCGCAACGGCATGTCACGTAAAATTTAAAAATAGTTAATAATAACAACAAAAAAGTAACGCACTATCATGAACATAAACATTGAAAAATAAAAAAGCACGTTCAATGAGAAGGCTGACACTCAGACGCATTGATAATTTTTTTAATGTTTGCAGTATAATTTGATACAGCCATTCGAATACAATTATCCAAATGTTCATCTGTAAGTCGATTGCGATATTTGTTCTTAATAAACTTCATATTGGAAAAAGAAGTTTCACACAAATAGGTTGAACTGAATAATGCTTTCACTTTCAAGGCAACCCGGCATAGAACTGAATATTTGTCTTTACTTACAATAGGCCAGATACATTTGGTACTTGAGACTAACGATTTTAAGGCTAAATCATTTTGAAACTCAATTACTTCCGTTTCTGTTGCAGCGATGTCTTCGCCAAAGTTCTGCATAACACAAGTTGCAAACTGTTGGATATCAATTTCCATAAAGGGTGAAACAACAAACTGCGCTACTAAAGCCATTTCGACGAAATCCTTAAAACGATTTTTGAAGTTATTCTTCAGGGTAGAAACTATTTCTACATGATATTTGCTGTCATAGGGTTCTAATGGATTTTAAGATTTTTTTTCTGAAAGAATAGGAAAATGCTTGGCATCGCTGTTAATTAGGTTTTGTTCCCAAAACTCCAGCTTTTTGATAAATGCTTTTATATCAGAAATCATTTCCGCTAGTTCTTTGTCTCTCCCTTGAAGCTGCAAATTAAGTTCGTTTAATTTCTCTGTAATGTCCACGAGAAAACCAAAATCTCTAGGCCAAATTGAATTTTCTAGTTCCGGAGTCGGTTCATCGCGTTGTTTGAAAAATTGAACTATGCCAGATAGGACATCATTAAAACGTTTCAGCACCCGTCCTCTACTTAACCATCGGACTTTAGAGTGAAGGAGTAGATCCCCGTATTGACAGTCATCTTCATCGGCCAAGGTTTTAAATAATCTTCTTTGTAACGCTTGAGCTCTAATCTTGTTCACAATTTTTACCACCAGTTTCATAACGTTGTTTAGTTTCAGGAAATTTCCACATATTGCTTGCTGATGGATAATGCAGTGGTAACAGAGAAATTTCGGAAAAGTTTCATCTTTACGACATAACGCCACCAGACCCTTATCACAATCCACCATAGCTGGAGCGCCATCGGTTGTCAAGCCTACCATTTTCGATATTGGAATTTTCTCGGAAGAAATTATATTTTTTAAATAAGAAAACAACTCCTGTCCAGTAGTGTGTCCTTTCAGTGGAATAAACTTCAAAAGATCTTCTTTAATCGTAAAATCACTAAAAACCATCCTGACGAACACGGCCATCTGGGCAGTGTCAACGACATCTGTTGATTAATCCAGTTGAAGTGAAAAATAAACACAGTTATCTAAGTCAGTTCTTAACTGTAAAAAATTATTATTGATCATTACTTCTACACGTCTCATCACTGTATTAGCAGAAAGTTGCATAGATTTTATAGCTGAAACTATCTCGTCTTTATTTCTAAAGTTGGCAAATAACGAATCAGCAGCTTCTAAAAACGCCTGTTTTATCATTTCCCCGTCTTCATAAGGTGTTTTTTTGTGCAATTATCTGGGACACACGGTACGATGCTTCAGTTGCAGCCTTATTTTTATCGACTATTCTTAAAAATATTGATTGTTGTCCAATTAACTGCTTTTTTAACTGTTTCAGTTTCTCCTTTCTGGCGGCAGAATGTAGTGGGAATGATTTTTCAAAATTAGAATGTACAGTTTTATGATGTCTCTCAATATTTCCTTTTTTAGCAATGGAGACCGAAGTATTACATAACAAACACGCATTTTTATCTTTAACTTCTGTAAAAAAGTATTGTTCTTCCCATTCCGAATGAAAGTGGTATGTCTTTACCTTCTTACAACTGCTTGCCATAATATTATTTTTTGTTGTTATCTACTAACCCAACCGCTGGACGTTGGTTACGCGTTCAGTTTTAAACTAAGCGCAATGTCGCAGCGCCGTGCGCAGGGTTGCCAACTTTTCAAATTCCATTTACCGTACCGCGCAATTCAAATTACCGTACATGGCCTGCCAGTGCCGTACTTTTATTTTGGTCCTCATCATATTATTTTAATCATCGTCTGGTCCTTTTACCTAGCTTCTAAAAAAAGGCCTTATATTAGCTTATATTTTTGTATTTTTGTACAGACTAGGTCCTTTTGAAGTTTTTAAGAACATCTGCTGCATTTTTACATTGGACAATGTCATTCTAATCTTTATTAGGTAATTTAATGGAGTCGGTCCTTCTTGCACAACTCAGTCTTTGCTAATTCTGTTGAAAATACCGTACGTATACCGTACTTTTTATGTAAATACCGTACTTTTATGTACGGTAATGACTTTGGACCATATATCGTACATTAATTGAAATTACCGTACAAGTACGGTAATTACCGTACGATTGGCAACCCTGGCCGTGCGTATTTATCCCGTTCAAAGCAATCCTGATCGTTCTCGAACACTAACGCGCTGGTCCGGCTGGTCGGTTCTAGCCGATTTTAGCTTGATGGCGTCAGCGGCAGATCGCTCACCGAAACGTTGCCGCTGTATATGTTTAATATTATGACAATTAGATTTTTTGTGGAATTTTCGGAAGCTTCTCTGATTTTTGCAGTTTGTATTTTTAAATTAAAATCGTTGTAAGAGCTACCAGAATTGCCTCCGCGAGCTACCGGTAGCTCGCGATCGACAGGTTGGCGACCACTGATTTAAGAAAAAGCATCACCGACCTACTACATGGTGAATTAAAGAGACAACCGATAATTTA
The DNA here is from genome assembly GCA_927349885.1 of Psylliodes chrysocephalus. NCBI lineage: Eukaryota > Metazoa > Arthropoda > Insecta > Coleoptera > Chrysomelidae > Psylliodes > Psylliodes chrysocephalus. Next base: position 11,327,730 of record OV651830.1, read on the forward strand.
AATTGTATTGCTTTTAACTATTTTTGCAGACAGTCTTGGGACAGTTAGGAACTAAATTGAACGATACGTACAATGACAAATACAAAATATATTTTTAGAATGCGAACTAGTAGAAATTTTATTAACAGTTTTATACATAGACATAATTTTGACGTAATGGCATATTTTTTTTTAGATACTAAATTTTTATATTAATTACATTTTTACCAGAAAAATAAATACATTTTTTCATGGATGAATATTGAAACCTTAATAATGATGAAAAATAATTGTTTGATTAAAATCCATGATCTAATAGCCCACTTAATAATTATTTTTTGTAGACATTAATTAATTTTAGGTTAAATTAATTTTGCTCAAAATGCGCTATACCACTGTTCAATAGATGTTTTTCATTTATTTCTGGTAATAACAAGTATGAAAACGCATACGAAATTTAGAAAATAAAATAACAGAGAATTCAGTACGCCTATGCGTATCGGGCGGTTTTTGTTAACATATTTAATTCATAGTAGATAAAGATACACTAATTTTTTAAAACCATTGTGGAATATGTTTCGCATGAGATAAAAAAAAAATAAAAAATGAAAAAATGTTACAGGGTTACACTTCTAACGCATACACTTAGACTATGTGTACATACAGTCTGTTCGCTATACTTACGCGGGTTTCGGATTAAAATTTTTATGAGTATTTCCAGGTAAGTACCCGAAAGTTTGACCTTTTCTTTGGGAAAATATCAACTGGTTAAATGAAATGAAAAATAATGTACAACTTTTTAATTAAATAATAATGGAGAATCTTTTGTATAATTGAGAGCAGAATTAAACTTCTTCATTAATGGAGTATAATGTGGCTATTATAAACCTAATAATAATTTTATATTACACTTCGCACAGAAAATATGGTCTATGTATAATAAGAGATTTATTTAGCTCAAATAAAATACTTTCTAACATAAAAATTTGTTCCATGTAGAGAATTTCAAATGAAAAATAAAAAAATTGAACTTGTCAACAAAAATGAAAATCAGTCATTATCATCCAAAATATCATAATCGTCATCATCATCATCACGGTCATCACCATTAATTGTTATTATGATTGGACTTATTTCGTTTATTTTATTTTCACGAGTCCACCAATCTTCTATTAGTTTCTCGCACTTGGATATACAGTTCCGCCACACTTCTGGAGTTGCAATTAAAAGTGCTTTTCGCCAAGTTTCCCGAACTGCGTTGTCACTATAACCATTTGGTCCAATATGGTTGTCATAATATTGTTTTGCTATTCCCCATATACAGTGTGTCCATGGATGGGGTCCCCAAGGGGGAAAAATCTTTATTATTCATTTTACGACCAAAAGTCATTCTTTATAAAAAGTTCTGCTTGTTGAGGAAATGGAGTTGCCTTATAAAAATTTTAGATTAAATGTACAGGGTGTTAATAAATTAGGAAAATATGAAAATGCTTCAGGAGGAAAGTACCATTATTTATTATTTTTAACAAAAATTTTATAAAACAAAGTTGTTTATAAACTAGCATAGAGACTAAATACAAATTTTTAAATAAAAATTCCAATATTTTAAAATAGAATATTAATAATTATTACTTTCATGTAATAATTTGCATTTTACTAAAAAAATCAAGATAGCCGATTTTGTATACGTTCATGTTATGTCAGCATTTTATTTACATCTGTCAGTATTTTTGACAACTTTGTTTTATACAATTTTTGTTAAAAATAATAAATAATGGTACTTCCCTCTTGAAGCATGTTCATATTTTCCTAATTTATTAACACCCTGTACATTTAATCTAAAATTTTTATAAGGCAACTCCATTTTCTCAACAAGCAGAACTTTTTATAAAGAATGACTTTTGGTCGTAAAATGAATAATAAAGATTTTTCCCCCTTGGGGACCCCATTCATGGACACACCATATATTCGATGGGATTATACTGGCAATGATACAATGATAGTCACTGGATTTTGATTTAGATAAAAATATTAAATCAGCACCTTCTATAAAACCCGATTTCCCTCCTGCATGTAAAATTATGTGTCGCTTCCCTTCTCCATCGGTATGTTTGATGGACTTTACGTTATCATTTTGCCATATTCTCTTGGTTGCACCTCTAGAATATATCATTGTTTTGTCTAAATATATAAAATTCGCCAAATCTTCTTTAAATTTTGAATATTTTCTTAGAAAGTTAATTCTCTTGTGCACGACATAACTTCTTTCATAAAAGGCCTTTCTGTTATCCTCCTTTTGAAATTTGAAACCCAAGTTATCTATCACTTGCCACAGACTTGTTCTGCCAATGTCGTCAAATTTTCTATCTATTAATTCCGAGAGAATTGTATTTAAGGTCACATGTTCCTTGTTGATCCTCATTCGATAAATGGTATCACGAATTTCAAATTTCTTTTCATCTGGAATATCTTTTGTTTTCAATGATGGGCGAGTTTCGCGGTGATCTTCTTTCGGCAGTTCACTATTGTGATTTTGTAATACTTCTCTTAATTTGGTTTCATTAATTTCTAGAGCATCGCATACGCGTTGTTGTACAGACATTACCGATTTTAAAGGACCGCCATTTTCTTTTTCATCCGTAAAATACTTATGTACACTACAAATTAGACTATCTACATCTAACACACGTCTAGGCATTTTTAAAATGTCCACTAAATTTACAATATACATACAATGTCAACACTTGCAAAGAATCAATTCAACTGCAATATTGTAACAAATTTAGTACCTACCCTAATGTTATTTTTATTTAAATCTGACCATTAGGACAATTTTACCTAATTTCTTGGGAAGAGGCTTATCGGAACTAGTTGTCAATGACTAATTTGCATAATTTTATTAATCCGAAACCCGTGTAAGTATAGCGAACAGATTGTAGTAGCTTTTTCTCCATTGGATACCTATAAAGAAGATATTGGGATGATTAAAAACACAATCTCACCTTTTTAATGAACAATTAAATGAAAATGCAAGCTAATTTAGCTGGGTACTTACAGAAAATAAAGCTAAATATGACAGTAGCTGCGAATATTAAGCATATCAAGTCGAGCCATAATCCAAACGAGAACATACAAGATAGAGTCAGATACCATGCTGAGGTATGAACATCCTACGAAAGTAAACTATAACAAAAAGTAATAAAAAATATTAAAAATTTTACCTGATGATTGTCAAATTCCACTGTTAAAATATTTTGTGCGTTTAATGCTCTGATGGTCACTATTCCGTTTTTGGTTGAGTTAACATGTGAAAAAACTGGCGATTTTGCTGAAAATAGTAACGAAAAATAGTTGTAAATAGCAATCCTGTCTCTAAAATATGAAATGCGTAAATAACAATATATTTTTTTTATTAAAAAAAAAAAATGTTATCGAAAAGATAACAAAGTAGACTCAGGTTTTGTTAAAAAACTTATTAAATACATTCAGTTTTTTAGACATTTTTCAATATCAATCCTTTAAAAAAACAGTTTTGAAACTTTACCATGACAGGGCTAGTATATAAATATCGAATTTCATATTATACTCCTATGCAAGTCAACTTACTAATTCCTTCTAGATGTTTGAGAGCTTTAGCTGTCAAAATATACCATCCTCGAAGTTTGAAAAATATTGTCCCTAAAATAACCATAGCGATGATCATATACTGATTAGATATTGAAACGTTAATCAAAATTCCAGCCATTACTAATACAATCTAAAACAAAAAAAATATTTTATACATTTTTATATACAATTATTATTATTATTATTGCATAAACAAAAGTTCTACTGAATAATTTATTTATTTATTTTATTTATTTAGTACACCACTCAACAGTTAAAAACCAATTACAGAGTGGGATGAACATAAATTAAAAACAAATATTAATGATATACATCACAAACGAGTTAAGAACATCAGATATGACTGAACATGAAACAAATAAAAAGTACAATAAAGCCTATTTTTAAGGAAAACTGAAGGTAAAATATTCAGTTATATTTAAGTTCTTAAAGGAGCATAAAACAAATTTTAAAAAATTAAATTAAAATAAAGTAAATACACACAAAAGATATATTATCAACTTACTAAGCAGGATAAACACCTACTCAGTTTCTATGGTAATAGCTCTAAAAATATCTATTTTCTTACAACTAAAAATATCCAAACTGTCTTGAAAGCGATGATAATTATTGATCATTTGAAAAATTGGAGAACCGTTCAAAATATTTGTATTTGCAGCTGACAAGTAAAAGCTTAAGTATATTCTAAGGCCAGGGCGGGGTACTTTAATGTTGATATAATCCTGAAACTCAATGCAGTTTAGCCCTTCATGTAAAATATCCCATAGGAATGAAACTAGCTGCATTTTACGGCGTATGTGCAGTTCCATTAACCAAAGCGCGACAATAGTTAATTATGAGGAAATCCTCTAGCAAGATAGATATTGTCTAGATTCTAGACAATATGATGCGGACTTCATAAATTTTCTTTGCACATTTTCAATAGTGCTACTATAAATGTGATGGATTCCATACAACTGACGCATACTCAAGTCTAGATCTAACAAAACTAATGTATAATAACTTCATTGTACTTCATTTTGTAGAGTAAAAGCAAATTTTCCTCTTGAACCTGGTAATCTAACAATATTAAAATAAGTATATTTCTAATAATATTCATTCTTCACACTGTAGGATATTTGCCAGCGACTACAAATACTGACGTGTGTAGGAGAACATTAGATGCTTTTGCGACTTAGTAGCAACTACCCGGTAGCAGCTAAAAACGACTAGCAAATTTGTAGGAAAACGTACCTTTAGATTTTAATTTTTGTAATAGGATTTGATGATCAATTCTATCGAATGCCTTAGAAAAGTCGGTATAGATAACATCGACCTGACTTCTTCTATCTAAAGCCTCTGCCAAAAATTGTGTTTTGCACACAAGATTCGACACAGTGGACCTACCCTTCATAAATCCGTGTTGGTATTGCGATAATGAACCCGAAAGATGTCTAGATAAGTATGTATAAATAATGATTTCAAATACTTTGGAGAAATTACAAACAGGTCTATAGTTGTCAAGATCATCTTTGGTTCCCTTTTTATAAACTGGTGTAACGCGAGATAATTTCCATAGATCAGGAAACATGGCTGTTTTCAATATTAAATTAAAAATAGTACACAGTGGGGTTGAAAGAATGTGTGCGCAATCTTTAATGAAGAAGGAAGGAATATAATCAGGTCCCATTGTCATTTTTGGCTTTAATCTTTTTATAGCGTCTACCACTTCTTTATCAGATACATGATTTATAGATAAAATAGGTAAATTAACAGAAGTTGATTGAACAGATGCGATAGTACGTGTTGGTGATGTAAAATTGTTTGAAAAATGCTCTGCAAATGCCTGCATATTATCTAATGGATTATCCAATACATCATTATTAATTTGTACTGAAGATGGAAAGCTTAAGGAGTTCTTAAAAGAGTTTATGTATGTCCAAAATTTTTGAGGGTTTTCCTGAATATTATTTTCCATTCTTTCAGCATATTGAGAATGTGCAAGCTTAACTTGTCTATTAACATTAGTACGTGCGGATTTGAATGTATTTAAAGCCTCAAGAGAACTTGTAGACTTAAACCGACAATGAGCTTTATCTTTTTATTTGATCATTTTGATAATAGACCCATTAAATCATGGAGGATACATTTTATTACTAGCTTTTTTTTTGAACATATCGTGAAAATAATTCATATAGTTTTTTATTTAGTTTTTTTACACCGTCATTCACATCAGTTATATTATTTAAAAACTTCCAATCGATAGATTGGAGGTCAAAGTAGAGAGTCGCGTAATTGGCTTTTTCAAAATTAAATTCTACTGAAGAAGAATTATTAGTTCCATTATTTATTTTTTTATATTGTGATATATTTAATTTGAGTGCTGGATGATAATATTATTCATGCAAAATAGTTTTTAAAAAACAGAATCAGTTTTATTTTCTTCATCATTAAAGAACATTTTATTTCTCGGAATTGACTATATTGTGTCATGATTTGTATCTTTTCCTACCATTTCATATTATTTGATTTCTCCATTGATTCCTGGCTAACGGCATTTATTATAATGTTTATCTTATTTACCCTAGATAAATTTAACCCGTTACCATATATACGCTCCTGTTAATTCAGGACTTATATGATAATGCATACAATCACTTGTTTGGAAAAACGTTGAAGAATGTTGGGAAAATAATAGTTATTTGTAATACGGTTACTATTAGATGTCTCTTGAATAAATAATCACAGTTAAATTAAATGTTTGCAAAACTTTTGGATAACCTAATTTGGATTTTAAGGGGAAGCTGATGACTTAATATTTTTTATTTATACTAATAATTTTCAATATTTTTACATTCCTAGTGTTATAAATTCAATTTGACATACTTATCATTTTATATTATAAGATATTGTTGATTTTATGTGTTTACCTGAACAGCATTTAGTAATACCCTTGGCAAAGTTTCATCTATAGCTCCAATATCTTTCGAAAATCTATTAAGAACTCGTCCACTTGCATTGGTATCAAAAAATCTCATCGGGGCTTTCAACAATGAATGAAACATTTTGGAGTGCAAATTTTTCGATGACATCATGCACATTTTGAAAAATAAAAACGATCTTCCTGTGGTCAACAGAATGGCAACTAGTATCAACCCTCCGTAAACGTACATAGCATAATATGTTTTAATTAGTCTATGATTTTCATTATCGATTGTTATATGATCAAAAATGCCATCAGGTGAAGAAGTGAATGCGGATGTATTCTTTTGAACTTGATGAGTATAAGTGTACATATGACGAGGGTGAATTGAATCTCCCAACATGTATACTTGAACTGTTTCAGTTACTGGTGGGTCTAATGTGGAATTTAGTAAAGTAGAGTTACTTTTAAAATGTCGTAACTCTTCTTGTGTAGTCCTAAAAATAAAAAGTGAAAATTATTATTAAAAATACTCAAAATATTATGAGAACGTAACCATCAAATGGGTTAAAAATTGAGAGATTACCATTTTTAACCAAAGAAGTGATTCGGTTGCATTTCGGCATAGTATTTAACAGGAAAACCAGTAGATTATTGGATTAAAAAGATATTTGTAATTATTTTAAAAGTAATGCTCACCAAAATGCTACCCACAAATCAGCACCTGCGCATAAACTTTGGGCTAAAACCATTATCATAATCAATAAAGAAAGAAGGCATATATTATTAGTGGCTAAGAGATATTTCCTAAAGGCTTGTGGATTTGTATCTTTTCCTGAATCTTCTTCTTCAATATTCTGAGATTCTTGTACGTAATCAATGGTATCAGATTTGCTATCCTAAAATATAATACATATAATATAAATAAATATGTTTGGACCAAATGAAAAACTATTTACCAAAGAAATAGAAGTTCGTCTACTTGAAATGGTTAACATAAATTCGGAGAACCCAGACTCTTGCTCTTGTTTTTCGTGTGTTTCGTCTGCAGCTGCTAATAATTTAGTAAAATCCAATTTAGAATTGGAGAGTTGTTCAAAGGTACCTTGAGCTTCAATTGTTCCCTAAATATACATTTAAAACATGAATTGAATAAAATGGTCCCAAATCAAACAAAAACACGTAATACAATTTAATACTGATTTACCTTATTTACAACAATAATCAAATTAGCTTGTTTCAGATATTGTAACTGATGCGTTACTAAAATTCTTATCTTTCCTTTCAGGTGTCTATTGATGCATTCTTTAAACAGTTGTTTTCCAACGTGGGTATCTACAGCAGATAAGGGATCATCGAATAAATAAATATCTGCTTGTCTATAAACAGCTCTAGCAAGATTGATCCTTGCTCTTTGTCCTCCACTTATGGAAACTCCTCGTTCGCCCACAACTGTTTTATCTCCTAAAGGAAACTGTTCAAAATCCCTTTCCAATGCACACACTTTAACCACTTTTTCATAGAAAAACTTATCGTATTTTCTTCCAAATAGGATATTGTTTCGCACTGTTGATTGGAAAAGCCACGGTTCTTGTGAACAATATGAAATTTCACCACCTATTTGAATTTTTCCAGATTTCGAGGGTAATTCTCCAAGCAGAATCTAAAAAAAATATAATAAATAAAGATTATTATCATCATTTTTTGAAAAATAATCTTGGCAACGAAAGATAGTCAGTTGTCTTTAAAATAAACATCACTTGCTTTAAATGTTTTTGGTATAAATTGAATAACACATTGTTCCGAAGAAATTCTGTAATTAGAATCTATCTAAACGGCCTAGTATAATAAATTACACATTAAAAGTCCTTGAACAAAGAGAAGAGGGATATATTAACCTGCAACAACGACGATTTTCCTGCACCTACAGGTCCAACAATAGCGCACAGAGTTCCTGGTGGTATTGTCAAAGAAATGTCCGTTAAAGTCGTTATAGACTCTTCCCAAGACGCATTTACACTACTAAGTACAACACCTTTCTTTTTCGTCTTTTCTATGTTAGGTTGTTGCCTTTCTTCTAACATCAAAAATTCTTGTAGCCTCTTAACTGAAATCCATGCTTCCGCTCCATGGCTAATGGCCATCGGAAACCATATAGCCATGGCAGCTTGTAGAAGATTATATGATTGAGCCAATGAGAATACTGTGCTCGCGGTAATATTGTTTCCTGTAAATGAAATGAACAGTTCAGTTATTTGTTACCGTTACCATGACTGCTATTTTGATTATTCTCCTAACAAATATACCCTTACCAAAGACATTACAACATGCCCATGACTTACCAAGTAAAACGTAACAAATTACAGTGACAGCTAATGCAGTTCTATCTAGAAATACCATACAGCTTGCGAAAATTCCTCTTAAATATGACGTACTCGTGATATCTTTAATTTCATTTTCTCTTGCCAATTCAACAATTTTTTCGAATGGTTTTTCCCAAACGTACATTTTGATGACTTGTATTCCAGAAATTATTTCGTTCATCAGTTTTACTCTTGCGTCTGACTTTTTTGATATGCTTGAACGAAATTTTCCGATATATTTTCCAAGATAAACTAAAAAATAGTGTGTATGAAATTAAATAGATTTAATAAGTCTCAATTCAAAATTTTTCTTAATTAAACAAATGGTATAGAAGGGCCACATTATTATTATTTAATTGGTGGTTATATTTTGTTTTGTTATAATAAGGGTAAAGCTTTTAGAAAAATTGATATATTCGTAAAATATTGTCACCTAGTGACATTTAAAATGTCTTTTAAATAGTACTATTTTCTCCTATCCTTTAGTGGAAGTTATATGCAGTAGTAAGACCAGAAACTAAAGGTAAATCTAAATTAGCTTTATAAACTTTTAAAATTCTAATGATATCCTAGAAAGGCAACAATTGGCAGTTTTAATAATTTGTTACCGTTACCATGAGTATTAGAATCTGGATCCGCAATAGAAGGCTTCTGTATACTGTCCAAAAGATCGGAGAATTGGGAAACCTATAAGACTTACCGGATAGAATATGGTTATGCCATTAGGAACCTCAAAGAAAATTCCTGGAATAAATTCTGCATCGAAAGCATTCCAGAATGTTCTAGATTCAGGAAAACTCTACAGAGAGATAAACAAGGATGCATAGAATCTCTGAAAAATCAGCACTAAATTCACACTTTCCTGGATGTGAGATTATTCTTGAACAAGCCTAGAGCTTCAGTACGAGTTGGCTTTGAACCAAACCCTTTTATGGGTAGAAAGATATATTTTGAAAGAAGTAAAGGAAATATCCGTTTCGTGTATAGCTTTTGACGAGAAAAATTTCAACTTTAAAGTCAAAATTTAGAGAATAAATTTGAAATTCTGAATTTTAAGTCGAGCTTCAGTACGAGTTGGCTTTGAACCAAACCCTTTTATAGGTAGAAAGATATATTTTGAAAGAAGTAAAGGAAATATCCGTTTCGTGTATAGCTTTTGACGAGAAAAATTTCAACTTTAAAGTCAAAATTTAGAGAATAAATTTGAAATTCTGAATTTTAAGTCGAAATTTCGAGTTTATAGTGTAATTTTCGAGATCAAAGTCGAAAAATAAAATATCATCTGGTTCAATTATATCATATATTTTCCGAATTTTAAAGAACAACTAGATTAGTCCTTACCTTGTAAGGGTACACTAAAACTGACTACAGTTACGATACCAGCTACCGCGGATATACCAACTTCGGTCCAAATAAACCAAGATAGTAGACCTACTTGGAACGGTAATACCCATAAAGCGTGCAGTGGAATTGTGACCAAATCAAATCGATTCACATCGTTTGCTAACAAATTCACTATTTGACCAGTTGTTGTTTGTCCCAGTGACTTTTGGTTTAGTCTGATCAGCTGAAAAAATCTTACTTTACAATAATTAAAAAGATATTTTACAAATCCATTAAAAGTTAAGTACAGTAAACGCCAAATCTAAAGAACCAGCGCAAATGCTCAAGTTCGTTTACTTAAAACTCGCCACGCCCATTCACAATTTGAACCTTACGGTCAGTAACGTAACGACTAGATCATTGTTTGCTTCTTGTTTCTGTGTTTTGGTTAAAGTGACTGATTTTACTTTTTATAATGTCTTCTATTGTGGGTGGAAAAAAAAGTCGTGAAGTAATATACAATGTTTTTAAATATTTTGACGCAACAAAAAAGGAAGGAGTTACTTTAGATGATATCAAACTTCAAACTGCACAAGTAACAGGTAAACATACTCTGTAGTTTATTTGCAATTAAACTTGCGTAGTTTTCCATATTTTTTTGTATTTTACACACATATCTATGAACAAGTATCATTCATTATTTTCGCGTCCCTGGTTTACAACTTTCTAGGTAAGCTACCAATTCTATTCATCGGTAGGCGTGTTCGTAGCATTATAAATGCGCGTCCTTGGTTCTTTAGATTTGGCGTTTACTATATTAGTGTTGAAAATTACAATTTAACAAAGGATGTTAAAAAACTGCTACCGAAGAAATTGTCACTTTTTTATTTTATTCGAAGAATTATACAATCATTTCTAAATCTTCTCACAAAATAAAATTTTATAAAAAATAACTATTTTTCCACCAAATTGATCTAGTTTCTACCTTTCTATATACTAGGGACGAAGCTGCAATCCTAATCCTCATACCAATAATTGCTAGTCCAAAGTTTGTGTGATGGGTTATAAACATGCCGCAACCTGTTACACCAACTAGCAAAACGCCGTAAATATCCTTATCTAGTTGTTCGTCTGTGCCCTTATAAGTTTCTGAGAAACAGGAGATCAGTTTTGCTAAAATTATCGGCTGGGCGCAGCTGAAAAGACAGAAAAAATAGTATATTGGAACTTTTTATATCACACATTACGTATTATACTTTTACAATAATTTATATAGCTTCTCGAACCTTCTAGAACTGTCCAGATTTTTCTTGACGTACACAGGAAAATATGGGTGTAAATAATTATATAATATCCTGTTCGGTTTGTTTAATGTTTACAATTACAAATATTATCACTATATACATACATACAGTGGTTCATACGGTAGATTTCATTTTATTAATTCTAGCTCTAGGAAGATAATAGTAGTTTGTACAACAAGAGAGGATATGATGGCCATATCGAAGAAAGACAAACTTTGAGCACGACATACTATGTGACTGTAGATCTTTTCCTGATGAAAACATGCTGCTTTGATGTAATTCAGTTGTTTAATTTTGGAGAGACCCTAATTCGTAGACACCTCAAAAGCTGTTACAAAATTCGATAATAACTTGACTGGTCTACAGTTTGAAATATCGTTAATAGCTCCTGCTACGTTCAATGGATATATTTGTGTTATTTGGAGAGTGACGAAAATTAGTGAAATTTTGAATAGTAGCTCAAAGGACCACGCACTTTTCTTATGCAAACGGGAGTACCGTCAAAATGTCTGAATTTTTGATATGTTAAATAACTTGATGTCCCCATAAAAAGTGTCCATAGGCCCAATCGTATCCTATAATTAGATTTTGAAATACAGGGTGTTGAAGTTAGAAATCCCTAATTCTTTAAAATGGACACCATAAATCACCCTTAAATATATTTGAAAGTTATTTGCTCATTCTGTATAGTCAAAATACATACTTAACTACTATAATTAAAATATTGTCCCTTACAGGGTGATTAATGATTCGGCAGATCTTTTTTGGTCAAAGTAGGTATTTCCACCGAACAAAAATAGCTGAAATACCGAAAAAAAAAATATATCACCGTCAAAGTTTCTCAATATTTGATATCGTATAGTACTCGATGTACTCGTTCAAAATTCTTTTTGGTAAAATTAGATACTATGACTAGTTTTCCAAATATAACCTAATATATACCAAATATATGAATTTTAAACAATAAATATACTGATATAAGTAGATATGTTTCAGAGAAATACTGTATATTAGATAATTTGACACACTGTGTTGGATTAGACATATACCCCTTGTACTATTTGAGGACAGCCAAAATTATTTCGTAGTTACAGGGTGATTGCGTTTGAATATGTAAGGTAAAAAAATCATCAAAATGTTGAAATTGTTGGCAAAAAATAGAAAATAATTGCCTTTTAACTTTGGAGTTGTTTATCAAAAAAATCTTATTAGTTCACATACAGAGTCATACATTATTTCATTACAAAAAAAGTTCGTTATTCGGTAGGTCTAAGTAGGATTTAGGGAAATGAATAACGATCGGATTAAATGTTTATTTTGACTGGAGCATGTAAATTAATCATTAGAAAACTTGAAGATTTAGATCAGCTGTACTTAACCTTTTTTTCTTTCGCGCCACATAAATCTGTTTGTTATGTTACACGGGCTACAATATTTTTGGGTGATAACTAAAGTTGCCACCTTTTTGAAATGCAAATAAAGGACAATGGGTGAAGATAGGGATCCGCTTTAAATATTTTCTAAAAAGAAAAGGTCCTCATGTTGTTTTAATACAGGACTGTAGCTCAACCAATTCAGTTACTAATAATCGTGTTTGGGGCTGCACAAAAAGCTTGGAAGGCCGCACAGAATAGCTTGGAGAGCCGCATGAGGCCCGCGGGCTGCAGGTTAAGTATGGCTGATTTAGATGAATGTCACAAAAATCTTCAAATATTTGGGTACATAAATATTTGAAACTAAAAAAATATTTGTTCTGCATACTACCGATAGTTTTCTTACATTTACTTGTGCGTTACAAATTATACAACCACGAACTGAGTGAGGTGTTAAAACATTAAGTCTTAGGCAATTTGGATCATTTTTAATATTTCTAAGTTCCTTGTAATTGCGTGATAACAGTTTAAACCTAATCTTACTTCTTGTAGATTTATCGATTGCAGGATGTCCGGCAGCTTGTTTTCTTAAATTAGCAACGTTAAGAACATTTATATTATTGTCTTTGTTTGAACGAATAGTGAGTCGAAGTTGAAAGTGTCTATTGCAAACATAACAGCTTATCCTATTTGCAAACGCCATACTTGCAACAATATTTATTTAAAACACTAATACAGAAATTAGATCGTTCACTTAAAGTAATACAAACGTCATTTATTATAAAAGTCAGCAATAGATGGATGTTCAATTATTCGGAAAATATTTAATCATGAATATATAAATCAAGTGTACGCATGTTTATATATATATAGGTTTTTGGCATATTCACCACTTTTTAGAATTTACTAATAAAAATCTATCAATCGTCTAAAAGTCATAGGTTACAAAATATACAGGGTAATCAATTTTTATGAAAATCTTCGGAAAAATTATATATTATCACAGTAGATATAAAAAAGCAAAACTTCAGGCATGCAGTCTTAAGCTTTATATTTTATCATTACGAATATACATGGTGATTCTTAACACGGTACCAGACCAAAACCGATTTAAAATGCCTTGGTTGTGTCGATTACAACAAGATATAACACTTTACGTCTGATGTGAAAAATCATATTGTTTTGAGAAGCCCTTGAAAAATCAAGAGAGGAACAGGTAAGTTGTAAACTATAAAAATATCAACAATTGTTTCGTGAAAATTAGAATAATATAGCTGCTCGACTTATTTTAAATATTTGAGTGACCAATAACATGAAACTACTATTTCTTATATGAATGTGTACCAATAAGTAGATATGACATTTATACTTCATTCTGTGCCTAACTATTACTCAATGGATTTCATAGAAGAAAACTCGCAATGAATAAGAAGACAGTTAAGAAGTTGATAATTTCTCAGATTTTTCTGATCATTGACTACTTTATTCTGAGGATCCATTAAATGTTTTTAATTTATAGTTATTAAAAAACTATGTTAGTTGGACAAAGTTTATTATTGCCTATTTAAAATATTAATGTATGTATATTTGTAATCTTTTTTCAATAAAGAACTCACAAGCAATTTATTTTCTAATATTTGGCAATAATTTTATATATTGTTGATTTTTTCACCTTGCAAGTTCAACTGTAACCATCTTTTAGGGGATGCAACTTAAAACAAAATGTATTGGGGGCTTTACCTCATTGGTGGCGTGGAATGGAGCTTATAATCTTATTTAAATATACAATACAAATAGGCACTTACGACAATACTCAAGCCAAATAAACCTGTAATCCGATGATAATTTTTCTACATCCTACTTAGACCTACCATATAATCAACTTCTTTGTACCTGAATAAAGTATGACCCTGTATGTGGACTTATAATATTTTTTTAATGAACAACTCACAAGGTAATTATTTTCTATTCTTTGGCAACAATTTCAACATTTTGTTGACTTTTTTATCTTACATTCAACCGCAATCACCCTGTAAGTACGAAATTTTTGTCTATTTCCAAATAATACAAGGGTTATATTCCTAATCTAAACACAGTGTGTCAAAATATTTATTATAAGATATTTCTTTTGAAAATATCTACTTATGTCAGTATATATTTATTGTTTAAAATTCATTTATTTGTTATCTACTTGTTATATTTTGTGAACCAATAGAACAATATTGTGGTAACATAAGAAGCATTGCTCGAAAAGCTTTACTTGCTTTCCTTGTTAAACTAAGACATGGATTGTCAGATGAGTTCCCAATCTGATATAAATATACATAAAGAGGCAATATAAAGAGCTAATGCTCCGGTCAAAATAAACATGTAATCCGATCATTATTCATTTCCCTAAATCCTACTTAGACCTACCGTATAACGAACTTTTTTTGTAACGAAATAATGTATGACTCTGTATGTGAACTAATAAGATTTTTTTGATAAACAACTCCCAAGTTAAAAGGCAATTATTTTCTATTTTTTGCCAACAATTTCAACATTTGGTTGATTTTTTCACCTTACATATTTAACCGCAATCACCCTGTAACTAGGAAATAATTTTGGCTGCCCTCAAATAGTACAAGGGGTATATTTCTAATCCAACACAGTGTGTCAAATTATCTAATATACAGTATATCTCTGAAACATATCTACTTACGTCAGTATATTTTTTTTGTTTAAAATTCATATATTTGGTACTTATTAAGTTATATTTGGAAAACTAGTCATAGGATGTAATTTTACCAATAAGAATTTTCATCGAGTACTATACGATATCGAATATTGAGAAACTTTGACGGTGATATATTTTTTTTTTTCGGTATTTCTTTGACCAAAAAAGATCTGCCGAATCATTTTAATCACCCTGTAAGGGACAATATTTTAATTAAAGTAGTTAAGTATGTATTTTGACTATACAGAATGAACAAATAACTGCCAAATATATTTAAAGGTGATTTATGGTGTCCATTTTAAAGAATTAGGGATTTATAACTTCAACACCCTGTATCTCAAAATCTAGTCATAGGATACGATTGGGCCCATGGACACTTTTGATGGAGTAATTTAACGTATCAAAAATTCAGACATTTTGACGGTACTCCCGTTTGCATAAGAAAAGTGCGTGGTCCTTTTAATATTAATAATAACATCAATATTTAAATTACGAGTGATGTGAAATAATTTCAAAATAGATTTAAATTTAATTAAAAAACTTTTATTTTTATTTCAAAATTATAAAGCGTTTATTCACACTAAGTACCTGCCTTTTTTAATTGTAGCATATGATATGAGAAGCCCGCGGAAAAAAATATAGTAGGTTAGTTAAAAATAGAATTTTAAAACGTTTCTCCTAAAAATTATGTTTTTTTTGTCCGGTTGCAATCCCTAAAAGGCACAAAATAAGGCAGGGATTAAAGCAGAATCGAACTTTTTAACATTATTGACGAATATATTATTAATAGTTATACTTGGATACACAAATTTAAGAAAGAAATAAACATCGACTTACCGTATGCATACATTTAAGATAAACCATAGCAAACCGTATAACATAAATTCAAAACAGAAAGTTTTTTGAATGGCTTTCAAAAAACTTGGAATTCCACTTTTCAATTTAGCTTTATTCAGTTCATCGTTCCAATTCTTTTCCAATTTATTTGCCAACTTTTCTGATTTATCCTTGTCCAGTACTATGTATAGGTCTTTAAGTTCTAAGCATTGTTTTGCACCTTTTCTTACAGTTTGATACATCCATCTATATAGAATAAGTAAAATTTTCTTTAGACAGCACCCACCTTTTACTTTTTTATATTATAGATACTCACCCAAAAAATAATTTTATTATGCAGTTCACCCTTTTTTTGGGATTTTCCATTTTCAATTTGTAACCGATATCCATTATACACTTTAAGACGCATTTACAATATCATTAGTCTTTACCACTTCAAATAAAAGAACATCTTATCAATACTATTTAACACCATAGAAAGTTTAAACAAATACTTTCAGATTTGTATACACAACTTTGATAAAACTATTAATTTAATATTAATTGTGGCTATCATTGTAATTTTTAATTATATAGGGCAGTGGTCGCCAACCTCTCAATGTGTTGAGCTACTTTGTTAATTTTGGAATAAACAGCGAGCTACCCACACGGAAGCCACGTAACGCAACGTAAATGAAATAATCCACAGTTAAATTATCATTATATGCATTTATTTTACTATTTAACTGAAAATACATAAAACATAGGTACTAATAATAAACTAATAACAAAATAACTAATATTACTAGTACGTACTTGTTCATAGCTACATTCCTACCTACCAAACGAAGGTGTTTGAAAAATAAACACAAACTTTTATCCAGCAACAACGGCATGTCACGTAAGATTTAAAAATAGTTAATAATAACAACAAAAAAGTAACGCACTATCATGAACAAAAACATTGAAAAATAAAAAAGCACGTTCAATGAGAAGGCTGACACATCATTGATAATTTTTTTAATGTTTGCAGTATAATTTGATACAGCCATTCGAATACAATTATCCAAATGTTCATTTGTAAGTCGATTGCGATATTTGTTCTTAATAAACTTCATATTGGAAAAAGAAGATTCACACAAATAGGTTGAACTGAATAATGCTTTCACTTTCAAGGCAACATGGCATAGAACTGAATATTTGTCTTTACTTACAATAGACCAGATACATTTGGTACTTGAGACTAACGATTTTAAGGCTAAATCATTTTGAAACACAAGTTGCAAACTGTTGGATATCAATTTCCATAAAGGGTGAAACAACAAATTGCACTACTAAAGCCATTTCGTTGAAATCCTAAAAACTATTTTTAAAATTATTCTTCAGGGTAGAAACTATTTCTACATGATATTTGCTGTCATAGGGTTCTAATGGATTTTGAGATATTTTTTCTGAAAAAATAGGAAAATGCTTGGCATCGCTGTTAATTAGGTTTTGTTCCCAAAACTCCAGCTTTTTGATAAATGCTTTTATATCAGAAATCATTTCTGCTAGTTCTTTGTCTCTCCCCTGAAGCTGCAAATTAAGTTCGTTTAATTTCTCTGTAATGTCCACGAGAAAACCAAAATCTCTAAGCCAGATTGAATTTTCTAGTTCCGGAGTCGGTTCATCACGTTGTTTGAAAAATTGAACTATTCCAGATAGGACATCATTAAAACGTTTGAGCACCCGTCCTCTACTTAACCATCGGACTTCAGAGTGAAGGAGTAGGTCCCCGTATTGACAGTCAACTTCATCGGCCAAGGTTTTGAATAATCTTCTTTGTAACGCTTGAGCTCTAATCTTGTTCACAATTTTTACCACCAGTTTCATAACGTTGTTTAGTTTCAGGAAATTTCCACATAATGCTTGCTGATGGATAATGCAGTGGTAACAGATAAATTGCGGAAAAGTTTCATCTTTACGACATAACGCCACCAGACCCTTATCACAACCCACCATGGCTGGAGCGCCATCGGTTGTCAAGCCTACCATTTTCGATATTGGAATTTTCTCGGAAGAAATATTATTTTTTAAATGAGAAAACAACTCCTGTCCAGTAGTGTGTCCTTTCAGTGGAATAAACTTCAAAAGATCTTCTTTAATCGTAAAATCACTAAAAACCATCCTGACGAACACGGCCATCTGGGCAGTGTCAACGAGATCTGTTGATTCATCCAGTTAAAGTGAAAAATAAACAGAGTTATCTAAGTCAGTTCTTAACTGTAAAAAAATATCATTGCTCATTACTTCTACACGTCTCATCACTGTATTAGCAGAAAGTTGCATAGATTTTATAGCTAAAACTATCTCGTCTTTATTTCTAAAGTTGGCAAATAACGAATCAGCAGCTTCTAAAAACGCCTGTTTTATCATTTCCCCGTCTTCATAAGGTTTCTTTTTTTGTGCAATTATCTGGGACACACGGTACGATGCTTCAGTTGCAGACTTATTTTTGTCGACTGTTCTTAAAAATATTGATTGTTGTCCAATTAACTGCTTTTTTAACTGTTTCAGTTTCTCCTTTCTGGGGGCAAAATGTAGTGGGAATGATTTTTCAAAATTAGAATGTACAGTTTTATGATGTCTCTCAATATTTCCTTTTTTAGCAACGGAGACCGAAGTATTACATAACAAACACACATTTTTATCTTTAACTTCTGTAAAAAAGTATTGTTCTTCTCATTCCGAATAAAAGTGGTATGTTTTTACCTTCTTACAACTGCTTGCCATAATATTATTTTTTGTTGTTCTCTACTAACCCAACCGCTGGACGTTGGTTACGCGTTCAGTTTTAAACTAAGCGCAATGTCGCCGCGCCGTGCGTATTTATCCCGTCCAAAGCAATTCTGATCGTTCTCGAACACTAACACGCTTGTCCGGCTGGTCGGTTCTAGCCGATTCTAGCTTGATGGCGTCAGCGGCAGATCGCTCACCGCAACGTTGTCGCTGTTTATGTTTAATATTATGACAATTAGATTTTTTGTGGAATTTTCGGAAGCTTCTCTGATTTTTGCAGTTTGTATTTTTTAATTTAAAATCGTTGTGAGAGCTACCAGAATTGCCTCCGCGAGCTACCGGTAGCTCGCCATCGACAGGTTGGCGACCACTGATATAGGGACTATCATAAGATACATTTTTAACTGCGTATAGAAATCAATAAAATTAAAAACTACTTTTTTGAAATAAAACACTTACTTTAAAATTAATTCCAAAATGTATCAAATACGGTCTTGTATAACTGCATAAGTTTCGTCGAAAAATGTTGCTCAAATTCAACGTAAAAGGGTAAAAATTAAATTTTCCTACGACCACTTAAGAAAGAGGCACATATCGCACAATTTAGTTTTATGTGCTCTATAATACACGCTCTATAATACACGCGTGTGGATAAATCTACTTTCCACACGTGTGTGAATATGAATCTATTTTCCTTAAAAGCTGTCAAATTATTAAATGAATTTTAATAACTACCTATATTATTTTTGTTTTTTCCTGATTCACATACATATTTAATCAGATAAGTTTATTGACATAAACGTAATAGCGCAGATCGAATAGTGTCTAACTTTTTCAAAATTTCTAAAGGTTCGAGATATTGCGGTCGAGCGAGACGAGCCGCTACTGAAGATAAGACGATGTAAAAGGTATTTTTTAGCGAGTGTTTGGTTTAAAATATTTTCGACTGTTTTAAACCGTTTAAATTTTAGTGATGCAACTATGACGTCACTTACGAAATATTTTAAACCAAAGCTAAAATTTTTGAACCAGTTGGAGGCATATGGTTCAATAACGGTTGACACATAAGAGATTCTGATTTTGGCTGTTGTATGTTGTTTTGCTCTATTCCATCTTTGAACATTTTAATATATTTGACGTTTTGTTGATTTTTATTGATTTTTGATAACTTCATACATATATGTGATTCATATTCATACATTAATTGGTTATAATGTTATAATACAATTATTAATATTTATGGTCATCATAAACAGTTGGACGATGTGATCTACCTGTAGGTTACTCTTGATTATGAAACAATGTTGCAATTGAAATAAGGTTAAAGGATTACTTATCAGTTGTACGTTTTTTGCAAAAATAATTACGTAGTTTGCTTCAGATTCTGAATTTGCCAGCAAATATATAAAAGCAGTTGATGAACTTTGAAAAAGCCCAAAAAATCTACAGCAAATAATCGTTAGATAATCGCGTATCATAAATATATGATGCCATGTTAATTGACAAGAAAAATACCAAAAATAAAACAGTAAACAACATTTCAGATTGCAATGTATTAAAAATCCACCAATTTTTAATTAAAATCGCTATCAAACACTTATCTTCCTTCATCTGATTTAAAATAATCATTAAAAAAAAATCAATTCATTTTTTAAATCGACTTCGCTTCTCCTTTCTAGAACTTATTTCAACCGGTAATCCATCAAAAAATTATACGATCGAAATCAGTATTTAAAAGTTTGTCACATGACAGTTAGCAGGTTATATTTTTAAAAAAATCTATTTTTGCCATCTATTAATTCATGACGTCACTTTAAATATGGTTTAAAAAATATTTTAAACCAATGTGGTGGCTAAAAAACAGCTTTAGAGTGGTCGTCTTAAATTGAGAAAAAACATTTTACATATTTTACACCAAGCAAAAAATCATTTTGTATTATAGTATTATAGTATAAAATATTTTTATGTATGAGAGAGTAATAAAACAGCATTTCTAATGCAAAACTTACTACGGTCATTTTAAATATTTTTACAGAATAATCTAAATATTTCCCAAAATTGTAATAAATGTACCTGAGCTATTACAAGTTTTGGGTCTTTTATTGGTCCTTTCTAAACATAAGCTGTAAAGAGCAATAGAAAAAGGTTTGGACAGGCCAAAAGCCCTGTGTATTAAAGATTACATAGCCGTATCTTAAAATTATTTTCAATAAGTACCTATTTGTCAATTTTGTTTTATTTTAATTCCAAGAATTTCTTACAGTAATCGAATTATAAGTAGATAGATACCTTCCCAACAAATTTCACCGAAAATGCGATTATAGGTTTTCTATTTAATAAGGAGGCCCAAGTTGTGTATTCTTGACAGTTTACTAAATGTCGTTAGTTGCAACTTGCAAGGTGCAGTGTGAATTCTAGTGTGATCATGGAAAATTTGGAAGGGCCGCGTAAACGACAAAAAATCGGTCCTTTAACAGTTAATGAAAAAACATTAATATTTAATTGTTTTAAATCATTTACAGACAAACATTTATGAAAAAGTGTTGATGACACAGTGGAATTAGTTAGTAGTACGCTTGGTGTTGGGAAATCTACGATTTACAGAGTTGTTAAAGAAGAGAAATGTGGCGAGTTTCAAACAGCACGTAAAGCTCCAGAAAAATCAAAATTTCAATTAGAAAATCTTTTGAAAGAAAGACTTCGAAGGAAAGTGCATGCATTCTTCTTTAGAAAAGAATTTCCGACAGTAGAGAAAGTTCTTGCCACGGTTCGAGATGATAAGGATTACCCTGAAATGAGTCGAAGCACACTATAGAAACTTTTAAAAGAAATAGCTTTTCTATGGAAAAAGCATTCCAGAAAGTCTAGTTTAATAGAAAGAAGCGTAGACAAGAAATTACCTAAGGACTATAAAAGAAATGAGAAACCAAAGAAGAAATATATTTTATTTAGATGAAACATGGATCAAAGAGGGACATAATCCAAATAAATTTTGGCAAGATGAAACTGTTACAAGTCGAAGACAGGCTTTTTTATATAATTTATCTACTGGTTTAAATCCACCATCAGGAAAGGGGCGCAGACTAATAATAGTACACATCGGTAGTTCAAACGGTTTTGTTAAAGGTGGTTTATTAACTTTTGAATCTACTCGTACCGGTGACTACCATGAGGACATGAATGCTGATGTCTTTAAAGAGTGGTTCGAAGAAATTATAGATCTTCTTCCTCAGAACTGTATAATAGTAATAGATAATGCAAGTTATCACTCGAGACTTATAGAAAAAATGCCCACAACCAAGTGGTTAAAAAAAGATTTACAGAATTGGCTAAATTCAAAGAATATTAAGTTCCATCCCGGTTCTATGAGAAAAGAACTGTATCATTTGTGTTCCCTTCATAAAGAGAAATTCAAAAGATATGAAATTGATGAAATTGCAAAAAATCGTGGGATGACGGTGGTTAGATCACCACCATATCATTGCGAAGTAAACCCGATTGAACTGATATGGGCACAGATAAAGGGAGAAGTTTCAAGAAAAAATAATTCTTTTAAAATGAGTGATGTTAAACAGTTGTTTTTGGAGGCTGTAAATAATGTGAAGCCTGAAAACTGGGAAAAGGCAGTAAATCATACGATTAAAGAAGAAGAGAAAATGTGGAAGTTGGACAATATTACTGATGAAATGATCGAGCCACACATTGTAAATATTGGTTGCGACAGTTCATCTTCTGATTTCGATTCTGATTTGGATTTGTAGGTAAGAAGTAGTTTTTATATTAAAATTATTATTTATGAACGTAACGTTGTTTAAAAGTCAAAGTTTAAAACCTTATACCTACATAACCCGTTCGACACAATGTTCTTAACATACCTTGTGGAAAAATAAAACATTTTAGAAAAAATTGCACTTTTTTTACTTTCAGCTGTTTAGAAGTTATAAGCAGGTTAATTAGGTGAAAATATAAGTGTATACTCGAGGAATAACTTCAAAAAATATTTTAACTGTCTACTAAAAGAAGTGGTACGCCTATGGATTACGAACGCTTTATTATTTTAATACTCTCATACATAAAAATAGACTATAAGAGTGGTCGTCTTAAATTGACAAAATACGTTTTACATATTTTACACCAAGCAAAAAATCATTTTGTATTAGTCATGAGAAAATTTCTGTAATGTTTTTTTTTATCTTAGGAGTTAGTTTGTAACATATTTTTTCTAATCCGACATATTTTAGTCATAATATAAAAATACTTTTTTTCTTCAATATTTTTTTTATTTGTGTATTTACAAATTTGAATAAACTTAAGTTTGCTTCATTTGTAGATTTGATTTCTGTAAGTCAATAAATAAAAATGGGGCTAGTCAAAAATAAAGTCCTGTTCCCCACTTAAATTTGGGTTGGATCAAGATTGATTAATAATTAAGTACTCCGCTTACCGTCTGGTGCACAAACTTCTTTTTCTTGCGATATGGTCATCATATCTACTCTTGAGGCACAAAATACTATTTAAATGTAGTGTTGCAAATATTGAATTTTTATTTTCTTATTTTATTTTTGTTTTTATAATTCTAAATTTTTGTTTAAAAAAAATATATATTATACCTTTGTGTCTTAGTAGGAAAATTGAAAATGTTCAGTGTTGCTATTTGAAAATTTCCATTTATATCTGATTGATGCTTGCCTATTAAATTTGTATGTATATTCGAAATATTCAACCCTACAAAACAACCTATCACATTCTCATTGTCACCGTTCGATATCCAACAAAAGCTAATCAGCATATGATTAGAATACAGACAGTTTTTTGTGAAGAAAATATTACTTTTTTTCTAAACAGTTGTCTTAAATTTCTACCACATTCATATATACAGACACACAAACACAGACAATTTCCGGACTCCAAAACATAAAAATTAAAATATGGTAGATATTTTAGTCTATACCAAGGCATTCCCACGTTCCTTACATATCCCTTGTGTTTATAATGTATTGACTAGGTATAATTCTTAAAAAATGCGTATAAAAATCAACTTAACAACTGAAACTCCTAAATGCAGTCCTGGTTATCTGAATTTACTTTCTAAACCAGGGATTCCACAATTATTTTGCGCAAGAGACCCCTTTTTCAAAATAAAATGATAACTCAGACCCCCATAGCTGATATTATTCGTTCCCTGTTCAATCTAATGCTAACTCTCTGTAGTTTTATAAACTTATATTTTTTCAGTTGTATTAGTGTATAATAATGGAACCCTATAGCATGTATAGAATGTATACATATGCCTAAGGTCTAAATTTATTTGTTTTGATATACAATTAATAACCTTGATATCTAATATTTGTCCATTTGACAAATACAGTATTTCTCTTTGTTTAAATTAAAAGAATGGAATTTGTTTAAATCAACACACTGAATATTGCACTTTATTTGATAAGATATTCTATTATTGTCTAATCTTAATCTGAAAAAACTATGTACTGTAAATAGTTGTAGAAAAAATTTGAAAGTCATATCAAAAATAATACACATGTGTCAGGAAGAGACTAAAAGTTTTGGTACGATAACGACGCAAGGGGCGAGTAGCAAATTATAGATATGATGTCCAGAAGTAGAAAATGTTAGGTCCAAAATCGTAGCTGTTTGTCTAGGCGAATAGCTAATGAATCTTGAATTTTTCCATTTAATCCAGGGAAAACTTTTCTTTCTTGCTGACGCATTGGGCGTCCACCTTAAAACGACGCATTTATTTAAATTTAGGACATGTATATGGCTTTACAGTAAAAAACAACCCATATATAAATGACTCAAGTATTTGATAATCTTTGAAATGTGATGTTATTCAAAAAAAAAAATAAAACAAACAGTTTATTAAATTATTTGGTATTTAGTCTTACAAAATGAGTTCTTTTAAGTTAAAAATACCACTGATTCACACAGAAATGTAAAAGGTTTATGTAAGCTACACTTTCTTCTCATAAATATTGAGGATTTTAAAAACACTGTTGGGCAATCCTAAATATACCTTCGGTTTATTTTCAATTTTGAGAATTCATTGGTTTTGAAGATCCTGCTCATTATTAAGTCCCTTTGAATCAGATATTAAAGATGTTTCTTCCGATTCAGACAAAACTTCACTATCTTTAAAACTTTCAGGAGGTTTCGAGGCAGGTTCTTGCAGAAGGGGTTTTAGGATATACACCTTCGAACTTATAGTAGGCTCATTTTAAATTAACCGAAGGGGGCAATGTCAAAAATTGCTGCTGCATCTTGAAGATCCGGTGTATGTTCATTAAATAAAGATGAAAAATGCCTCTATAAAGAAAAAAGTCTATTTTTATGTATGAGAGAGTAATAAAACAGCATTTCTAATGCAAAACTTAGTACGGTCATTTTAAATATTTTTACATAATAGTTGCAACTTGCAAGGTGCAGTGTCAATTCTAGTGTGATCATGGAAAATTTGGAAGGGCCGCGTAAACGACAAAAAATCGGTCCTTTAACAGTTAATGAAAAAACATTAATATTTAATTGTTTTAAATCATTTACAGACAAACATTTATGTAAAAGTGTTGATGACACAGTGGAATTAGTTAGTAGTACGCTTGGTGTTGGGAAATCTACAATTTACAGAGTTGTTAAAGAAGAGAAATGTGGCGAGTTTCAAACAACACGTAAAGCTCCAGGAAAACCAAAATTTCAATTAGAAAATCTTTTGAAAGAAAGACGTCGAAGGAAAAGTGCATGAGTTCTTCTTTAGAAAAGAATTTCTGACAGTAGACAAAGTTCTTACCACGGTTCGAGATGATAAGGATTACCCTGAAATGAGTCGAAGCACACTATGGAAACTTTTAAAATAGGTTTTCTATGGAAAAAGCATTCCATAAAGTCTATTTTAATAGAAAGAAGCGATATTGTAGTATGGAGAAAAAATTACCTAAGGACTATAGAAGAAATGAGAAACCACAGAAGAAATATATTTGATTTAGATGAAACATGGATCAACGGGAGACATAAACCAAATAAATTTTGGCAAGATGAAACTGTTACAAGTCGAAGACAGGCTTTTTTAAATAATTTATCTACTGATTTAAATCCACCATCAGGAAAGGGGCGCAGACTAATAATAGTACACATCGGTAGTTCAAACGGTTTTGTTAAAGGTGGTTTATTGACTTTTGAATCTTCTCGTACCGGTGACTACCATGAGGACATATGAATGCTGATGTCTTTAAAGAGTGGTTCGAACAAATTATAGATCTTCTTCCTCAGAACTGTATAATAGTAATGGATAATGCAAGTTATCTTTCGAAACTTATAGAAAAATGCCCACAACCAAGTGGTTAAAAAAAGATTTACAGAATTGGCTAAATTCAAAGAATATTAAGTTCCATCCCGGTTCTGTGAGAAAAGAACTGTATCATTTGTGTTCCCTTCATAAAGAGAAATTAAAAAAATATGAAATTGATGAAATTGCAAAAAAATCGTGGGATGACGGTGGTTAGATCACCACCATATCATTGCGAAGTAAACCCGATTGAACTGATATGGGCACAGATAAAGGGAGAAGTTTCAAGAAAAAATAATTCTTTTAAAATGAGTGATGTTAAACAGTTGTTTTTGGAGGCTGTAAATAATGTGAAGCCTGAAAACTGGGAAAAGGCAGTAAATCATACGATTAAAGAAGAAGAGAAAATGTGGAAGTTGGACAATATTACTGATGAAATGATCGAGCCACTCATTGTAAATATTGGTTGCGACAGTTCATCTTCTGATTTCGATTCTGATTTGGATTTGTAGGTAAGAAGTAGTTTTTATATTAAAATTATTATTTATGAACGTAACGTTGTTTAAAAGTCAAAGTTTAAACCCTTATACCTACATAACCCGTTTGACACAATGTTCTTAACATACCTTGTGGAAAAATAAAACATTTTAGAACAAATTGCACTTTTTTACCTTCAGCTGTTTAGAAGTTATAAGCAGGTTAATTAGGTGAAAATATAAGTGTATACTCGTGGAATAACTTCAAAAAATATTTTAACTGTCTACTAAAAGAAGTGATACGCCTATGGATTACGAACGCTTTATTATTTTAATACTCTCTCGTACATAAAAATAGACTATACTAAAGTTTTCAGTGCTACTTTAGTAACAGCTTTATTAATTGGAATCTAACAGTGAATGGTCGAGTGGGAAATCCTACCTAAGCATTAGAATTATATCATTATTTGTTTTTGATTTACTATTTTTTTCTAATTTCAACCCCGCCCAACCCCCCCAATTCGTATTACAAAGACTGTATGTAGTATAAGATTAACATCGAAATGTTTAGAAGAAGAAATAATAAGGATATGAATTAATATAATTTAAAAAGTATAACACATTGATAAAGTTAAGTACAATAATAAATTTTATTTAAAATTGCTTATTTTAATTCAGTCACTTGATTCTCTTTTTTCAGGTAAGCTTCCAGTGCAACGTCCTTTAACTGCATGGCCATAACAGGACCAGTTTCTAGTACCATTTTATGGAAGTAACCATCTGGTATTTGTAACAGATTGTGCGGGTGGTCGAATTCTACCAAGCTTCCAAAACTCATGACTAAAACTTTATCGGAATCCATGATGGTGTTCAATCTATGGGCAATGGTGAGTACTGTACAATCTTTGAATCTTTGTCGAATTGCGGTTTGTATAAATGAGTCCGTTCTAAAAAATTTATACAAATAAGAAAGTAATTAAGGAATTTTGAAAACCTCACCTTTGATCAACATTCGCAGTTGCTTCATCCAAAACAAGAATTTTATTATTTCTTAAAACAGCTCTTGCTAAACAGACCAACTGCCTTTGTCCTAAACTGAAATTACCACCTCCCTCAGCCACCATGAAGTCTAACGAATCCACAGCATCTTTCAGTTCGACCTAAAAACAAACTGTATAATAATAAAATCATAATAATATCATCGTCAAATACAAACCTGTTCTAATGCTTTCCATATCTTATCATCTTCATATTCACCAAATGGATCTAAATTATATCTCAACGTGGCTGAAAACAATATTGGTTCTTGAGGTATAATCGATATTTTCTTCCTCAGATCATTAAGACCAAAAGTTTTAGTGTCCAATCCATCTATGAATATGGCGCCCTCTAACGGTGCCAGTCGAAATAGGGCCGATATGAGGGAAGTTTTTCCTGCACCTGTTCTTCCTACTATTCCAATCTAAAAGCGAAACAATGATGATGTCATGATTAACATTTAAATGCCTTGTATACCTTTTGGCCAGGATATAAAGTGAAGTTCAACTGTTTTAAAACTGGTGGTTCGTCTTCTACATATTTTAGAGAAAGATCTTTAAACTCTACCAAACCTTCTTTCGGCCATTCATCTTTCGGAATATTATCTAAAATAATAATATAAAAAAAGGCTTTGTGATTTTAAGTCTTTTGTACCTTTTGGCGTATCAAATGGCCCTTCTTGTTCCATAGTAGTGTACTGAAGAACTCGTTCGACACTAGTGAGTTGATTAACAACTTCTGCTGTCTGTCGCATTCCATGTTGCAACATACCAGTGAGGATCATAGATTGAGAAATGGCAAGACCTACCAAAGCACCATTCACTGCAGATACTAAAATCAAAATATATATTTTCTTCGGACATTTTACTCAATCTGGCAACCGCGCTTGCGAAGTGTTGTGATCGGAAATGCCACGTGACGGGTCTGGGGGAATGTGTGGGAGTGCGCTCAAATAATGAAGACGAGTGTTGAAAAAAGTGAACATTAATTCATATAAGACCTTCGTAGAGTGCATTGTTTGTACCAGTTACTTTACTAATAAAATCGTTAAAAAATCAATTCTTTTCTATTTTATATAATACAGTCAAACATATTTAAATTAAAATGTTTGTTCGCTACTAAAGTCAGAATCCCGTTAAAAAAATAGATAACATTAAAGGAAAATACATAAAATAAAAGTTATATTCGAACAGGCTTCTAATTTGTTTGGTTCTTCAATGGTTATTGGTTAATTACTTACTGGAGTGTAAATATATAAAACTGAATGTAACAGAGGCTGTAAATATTAAACTTATTATATCCAGCCAAAGACCAAAAGAGCCCATACAAGCTATTAATAGATACCAGGCTGCAGTATGGACATCCTGAAAAAAACAAATGCTTTAATACTTTAATTATAAGCAAATTCTTCATGAAATTAACAAAACAGAAAAGAATTATCTGCTAAATAATAGAGATAAAGTTTCTTCGTTATTCTTCCCGTTATATATGACTTATCTTCTTTCTCAGAGTTAGCTGCCTTGTTCCAATACAAGATATCGCTAGAGCAGTGGTCGCCAACCTGTCGATCGCGAGCTACCGGTAGCTCGCGGAGGCAATTCTGGTAGCTCTCACAACGATTTTAATTTAAAAAATACAAACTGCAAAAATCAGAGAAGCTTCCGAAAATGCCACAAAAAAATTTAATGGTCATAATATTAAACCTAAACAGCGGCAACGTTGCGGTGAGCGATCTGCCGCTGACGCCATCAAGCTAGAATCGGCTAGAACCGACCAGCCGGACCAGCGCGTTAGTGTTCGAGAACGATCAGGATTGCTTTGAACGGGATAAATACGCACGGCACCGCGACATTGCGCTTAGTTTAAAACTGAACGCGTAACCAACGTCCAGCGGTTGGGTTAGTAGAGAACAACAAAAAATAATATTATGGCAAGCAGTTGTAAGAAGGTAAAGACATACCACTTTCATTCGGAATGGGAAGAACAATACTTTTTTACAGAAGTTAAAGATAAAAATGTGTGTTTGTTATGTAATACTTCGGTCTCCGTTGCTAAAAAAGGAAATATTGAGAGACATCATAAAACTGTACATTCTAATTTTGAAAAATCATTCCCACTACATTCTGCCGTCAGAAAGGAGAAACTGAAACAGTTAAAAAAGCAGTTAATTGGACAACAATCAATATTTTTAAGAACAGTCGACAAAAATAAGGCTGCAACTGAAGCATCTTACCGTGTGTCCCAGATAATTGCACAAAAAAAGAAACCTTATGAAGACGGGAAAATGATAAAACAGGCGTTTTTAGAAGCTGCTGATTCGTTATTTGCCAACTTTAGAAATAAAGACGAGATAGTTTCAGCTATAAAATCTATGCAACTTTCTGCTAATACAGTGATGAGTGTATAAGTATAAGTAATGAGCAATGATATTTTCTTACAGTTAAGAACTGACTTAGATAACTGTGTTTATTTTCCACTTCAACTGGATGAATCAACAGATGTCGTTGACATTGCCCAGATGGCTGTGTTCGTCAGGATGGTTTTTAGTGATTTTACGATTAAAGATCTTTTGAAGTTTATTCCACTGAAAGGACACACTACTGGACAAGAGTTGTTTTCTCATTTAAAAAATATTATTTCTTCCGAGAAAATTCCAATATCGAAAATGGTAGGCTTGACAACCGATGGCGCTCCAGCTATGATAGGTTGTGATAAGGGTCTAGTGACGTTATGTCGTAAAGATGAAACTTTTCCGCAATTTCTCTGTTACCACTGCATTATCCAAGCATTATGTGGAAATTTCCTGAAACTAAACAACGTTATGAAACTGGTGGTAAAAATTGTGAACAAGATTAGAGCTCAAGCGTTACAAAGAAGATTATTCAAAACCTTGGCCGATGAAGTTGACTGTCAATACGGGGACCTACTCTTTCACTCTGAAGTCCGATGGTTAAGTAGAGGACGGGTGCTGAAACGTTTTAATGATATGCTATCTGGCATAGTTCAATTTTTCAAACAACGCGATGAACCGACTCCGGAACTAGAAAATTCAATCTGGCTTAGAGATTTTGGTTTTCTCGTGGACATTACAGAAAAATTAAACGAACTTAATTTGCAGCTTCAGGGGAGAGACAAAGAACTAGCGGAAATGATTTCTGATATAAAAGCATTTATTAAAAAGCTGGAGTTTTGGGAACAAAACCTAATTAACAGCGATGCCAAGCATTTTCCTATTCTTTCAGAAAAAATATCTCAAAATCCATTAGAACCCTATGACAGCAAATATCATGTAGAAATAGTTTCTACCCTGAAGAATAACTTCAAAAATCGTTTTAAGGATTTCAACGAAATGGCTTTAGTAGCGCAGTTTGTTGTTTCACTCTTTATGGAAATTGATATCCAACAGTTTGCAACTTGTGTTATGCAGAACTTTGGCGAAGACATCGCTGCAACAGAAATGTAAGTAATTGAGATTCAAAATAATTTAGCCTTAAAATCTTTAGTCTCAAGTACCAAATGTATCTGGCCTATTGTAAGTAAAGACAAATATTCAGTTCTATGACGTGTTGCCTTGAAATTGAAAGCATTATTCAGTTCAACCTATTTGTGTGAATCTTCTTTTTCCAATATGAAGTTTATTAAGAACAAATATCGCAATCGACTTACAGATGAACATTTGGATAATTGTATTCGAATGGCTGTATCAAATTATACTGCAAACATTAAAAAAATTATCGATGAGTCTGAGTGTCAGCCTTCTCATTGAACGTGCTTTTTTATTTTTCAATGTTTATGTTCATGATAGTGCGTTACTTTTTTGTTATTATTAACTATTTTTAAATCTTACGTGACATGCCGTTGTGGCTGGATAAAAGTTGGTGTTTATTTTTTAAACACCTTCGTTTTGTAGGTAGAAATGTAGCTATGAACAAGTACGTACTAGTAATATTTAGTTATTTTGTTATTAGTTTATTATTAGTACCTATGTGTTATGTATTACCAGTTAAATAGTAAAATAAATACATATAATGATAAATTAACTGTGGATTATTTTATTTACGTTGCGTTACGTGGCTTCCGTGTGGGTAGCTCGCTGTTTATTCCAAAATTAGCTCAATACATTGAGAGGTTGGCGACCACTGCGCTAGAGCTATGTTTTTCTAATGTGTTATCAGTTAGACCTGTATGGCGAATAGTTTAAAATTATTAAAATGTATCTTACTTGATTACTATCAAATTCGTCAATCAAAACATCTTCTGCATTGGACGCTCTTATTGTAGTAATACCATTAAGTGTTGAGTTAACATGGGAAAACATTGGTGACTTAGCTAGAAGGAGAAGTTTTAACGATATACATTATATGATACTTATATTGCTTATTGCTTTACTTACCTATTCCTTCAAGATGCTTGATAACTTTTGCTGAAGCGATATACCAATTTCTAAATTGCAAAAATACTGCTCCCAATACGATGATGGCGATTATTATGTAAGGATTAGAAATAGATACGTTAACTAGGATACCACACATTACTAGAACAATCTAAAAAATACATTGCTTCAGTGTCGCCTCAATTTATTTAGAAAGATACATTAAATTTTTGTCATGAAAATTACTTACGCCGACAGCATCCATCAACACTCTAGGCAGAACTTCATCAATAGCACCCATATCTTTGGAAAACCTATTTAAAACTCTTCCACTGGGGTTTGTATCAAAAAATTTCATCGGTGCTTTCAATAATTTATTAAATATTGTGTAATGTAAATTAATCGAGGACAGCATGCACGTTTTATAAAATAAAAATGATCTTCCGATAGTTAGAATCACTGCCAATGCTATTATAACTGCATATAAATACATGGCGTACTGAGTTTTTATTAGTTTATGCATTGTATCATCAATCTTAATGTAATCGAACAAATCGTCAATATCTACACTAAGTATAGGAGTCCTGCTATTTGGATTAGTATCATATCTGAAGTTATTTGTTAAATTTGTGGTATTCGTTTGACCAATGTTGAAGATTTCAATCTGTGGTGATTCTGTAGCTTCCAAAATTGTTGAATTGGGAGTATGCCTTATTTCTTCTTGAGTTGTCCTTAAAAATAAATATTTCTCATTAATAGTAATAACAACTGAGCACGGTATTCAAACCACATCGAAGCTAAATCTTAGTCCAAGAAAAAGAACAATTTTGAACACGTTATACTAAATTGAGTTTCCGATAAAAAACATAATCTACCATGAAATTAATGCCAGAAAATTCTACCACATGAAGGGTTCCGGGTGATTATCATATTTCTGAATTCTATTACAAAACTTGGTCACGCTCTATCTTAATGGAAGGTTGAACAGATTACACTTGTTAAAAAATCCGGTAAAAATCCACCGGAAGTTAATTCATAGTCTTCAAAGTTATACAAGAAACCAATAATGGAAGAAACCAATTTAGTTTTCGATATAATCATGGACAAAAAGTAAACTGCATCAAATCCAATCATGTTACTTTTACTTACAATAAAAAACATTCCATTACGTGAAATAGATCTCTATATTTATCTAGACATGGGACTTAATTGGAGGATAGATAATGGTGCAAATTTCTTCAACTCGGAATTGTCTGTAGTAAACTATACTGGTTCATTGCCATTACAAAATAAATTCTTGTTATATTTATCAATATTGAAATCAATTTCAATCAAAAACTTTACGAACAATCTGTAATGTGTCATGGTAAAGTACGATTCAACTTAGAAAAAGCCACGGGCGTCATCAACTAGTCATCGTCTGCCTCACTTTAAAATATTCCTTCTCCGTTGCTCCAGATCGATATACCAGTGGCGTAGGCTCTTATTTAAATAAGAATTAAAGCAGTTTCCCAACAAAAAACATTTATTGGAATAAAAAGTTAAATTTTAATGATTTAAACATTTGTATATTACCTAAATAACTAAACTAAAATAACATTACATATATTTTTCGACTTTAGACTTGCAAAACATTCAGTTGGAAGTAAATAAAAATAGCAACATAATTTTGTAATTTAAGATTTTTATTACAATTAAAATAATAGTTATTTATGCAACTAGTGCAAAAAATGAAACTAGAGCAGTACATCCTAGTTCGTCCGTTAATGAACTATTATACTCTGTTTTTAAACTAAGAGGAGCGATTTGAATTTGAGTTGGCAATTCTGTAGCCTTCTGATTGATCAGATTACAGTCAGTTTCACACATTACTTTTTAGCATGAACATCAGCTAATAATTGATATTGTTGACAGTTCTGACATTTCATAATTTGATATCTCATCCATTACTTTTTTACTTTATTTCGTAAATAATAGTTCTTCAGTAAGCAATTGTATTGAAAATCTACAATTATGGATCGTTCTACTATTAAAGGTAGCAATTCCTGAAATGCCTTACAAGAAAGGGAAGACACCTTATTATTTTACATGCTGATTCTGAAGGTTTTGTAGAAAATGCATTATTGGTTTTTGAAGGCAAAAAGATGGGAGATTACCATGAAGAGATGAATTCCGAAGTATTTTAGAAAAAAATAATTTTATTACTGATTTTTTAAAACTAAAAATTGATGAATTTCTAACCAAAATGATTAAAATGTAACTAAATATTCAAGCAAATTTTATTTACTAGAATAGAATAAAACTATTTACAAAATTGTTATAATATTTAATACACCATCTACTACTTTAGGGATAATCTTAATTTGGCACAATGAGTTAACATTACTTTCACAAAAAATATTTTAAAAATACTTAAAATTAATACATAGGTATGTATGAATAGTTCACTTTAAAAAATATATGTTGCACATGTAGTGTTATAAAAATTTTGGTTCCAGTCTTCAAAAAAAATTCTGACTCATAGGCCTGTACACTTTTGAATGCCTTTATTTGCCCTCTAGCGCATTAACCATGGGTTAACACTAAATAAGCCATAATATCCACATTACTCATAGAAGAGATACCAGTTACTGTGTGATCCACTTGTCATTCACTGATTAACTTTTACTTTTTATACTTATAACAAATATATCCTTTAAAATGTAAACAGATCTTTATATTTTATACTAACCTGGCTACATCTGGATATTCCATTAACAATTTTCTTAAATATTTAATATCCATTTTAAAAAGATCATAGTTATTCTCAAAAAGTCGATTTCAAAAGCAAGAAAAAAGTATTTCTGACATCAATCAACAACCATATTGACTTTAATTTGACAGTGACATTTCGTTTTAGACACACATTTCAGATCACAATAATGTGAAATTTGCGACCGTTGTCTGGGACCAATTAAAAAATTACTTCTATGACATTTATTCGTTTCTTAACCGCTCATTGGCCGTTCACTGACTAAGGCCGATAAAGATAATTATTTCATAAATTTTGAAAACGACTATATTTCGAAACTCGCTCTTAGTAACAAATCTAGTTACTTTTCCCTGTGTAAATGCGTCTTTTCAATTCGCTCTTCTTAGTTTAAAATCAGAGTTATAGTATACTCTCGCTGTCTTCACTTTCTTCCGATGAACCCGTATTTTTGTTCGTAAGTAAAAGCTTGGCAACGCCGAAATTTGGCTCATAATAATAAGGGATACATGTTTACGCGATAGCTTCTGTTCGAATTATATTCTGGACCATGCGGCAGTCGTACAGCGTTGCCAAATTATTAAGCAATTGTATCTCTATATTAGAAAAACGAAAAAAATCGCCAAAACGCCACTGACACTTAAATGGGATGGACCTGAGAGAGAGGCAAATTATTGCGGCCTTTGTCAGGTATGATGTGTGTGGCTTTTTCTTAGTTGAATCGTACTCTACATACCCATGACATATAAAGAAATTTGAAGATAAAAAAGATAAATAGAAAATACCAGAATCGACTTGGTAACCATCCCAATACCCTTTCGATAGACTTACTTGTCATCCCTAGAATCACAAGATGAAAACAATACGACCCGTTGGACCTATCATAATGAACGTAGTGTTAATTTCTTAGTATTAGTATTTGTGTTGTCACCCAATGTTATACTGTTATAAGAATCTCCCCATCCAGTGTGTTAATGTAGTTCTTGAAATGATATAAATACTGTGCAGTATAGTCACAGCAAATGGACAACATCATTCATATTGTACAATGTACTATTGCCAAATATATTGTTTATTGTCCATTGGGGATGAAGTTAACAAAAAATGAATAGTGAATACAGCAATTAAGGAGTTGCAAGAAGAAACTTCAATATGTAATGATTTTGATAAAAACTAAAGACTTACCAGAAAGCCACCCAAAGGTCAGCACAAGCACAAACTCCTTGAGCTACTATCATCAACGTAATCAGAAAGACCAAAAGACAAATACTTTTTGCAGCCAATAGGTAATCTTTGAACGGTTTGCTGTTTGGATCATTTCCCTCTTCTTGATCTCCTTCGGCTGGTTGTAAAGTGGACTCCAAGCATTCTGATATATCACTCTAAAATAATTTAGACGCATCCAAAATCTGATGTTACATAATTCTGAGTGTTGTTAAACTTACGTGCCAAGATAATACGGAAATTTTTCGATCTTTCATCGATTCGATTTCTGGAACATGTATATCATCTGGCTTTTCACCGGATTCGCCTGTATCTATTAATAATTTAGTGAAATCGAGTTTACTGTTTAAAAGTTCATCGAATGTACCTTGTGCCTCAATTTTGCCCTAAAAAATATTTTTTTTATTACTTAGTTCTGCCAGACAGGTTCGCGTCTTATTATGTGCATTTTAAACCCTCTTTAGCCTTTTTACACTAGTATTACTTTAAAGCAGGTTTTCAGTTCATCAATAATTCCAGATCTGTTTTGAATCTGAGAAAATTAAAATGGTTTGTTTTCTGTACTTTCTTACATACAATTTTAGCTTGGATTTTAGCATTGAATACACAGTGGCATGCTTTCCCATATACGTCAGAGTCTGGTTCCTTGGATTGATTAATTTTCTGATTTACCTCATTCGATGTGTTCCAATTATTGAAAATATTTATTCTAGCCTACCCTTTATGAATCAGTCAATAAATGAGAGGTTTAGTTAGAGGATATCCTCCTCAGTACCGTAAAATGGGGTGAATAGAAACAGGTTTCATGTTATTGTGTAATGCTACTGCGATGTTTGATGAGATAATGTAGTTTAAATTAGTGTAAAACTTGGGTCTTAGTCTCTTCTAGATGAAGTGTACTATAAATTATTTAAAAAAAAATTTTTCGTTGTGTTTCTATTCACCCTACAAATGGGGTCAAAAGAAACACATACTTAATTGAGCGTTTGTATCTATTCATAGCATTGTGGGGTGTCTAGAGACTTCAAAAGAAAAATTCAGTTTGATTAAATCAGTTTTATTTAACACAAAAACCTTAAAACGAACAAAAAACAAAAAGTTCAATATATTCATCTACATAGTATATGTAAATATAAACAGATGAAGAAACCAAAAACATAAAAATTAAAAACATCAGTAAATAAAATTAGTATATTGTCAAATCACTGAGATTATCCGGAAAAGAGAGCATATCTTTGAATCGACCAGAGGAAAAAACAGTGGGAGAAGACAACCCTCGAACTATATCAGCATGATCTATGAACGACTCTTCAGTTGTTACAGAAAACTTCATTGTCTCGCCGCCCTTTTTATAAAAAAGTCCCACATACCCATCATCAACGAGATAACAAATTTCGATCACGTACAATCTAACAGACTGCTTGGTCTTACCGTATACTTTCGCAATTGCAAAATCTCTAGGGTGAAGGGTCTCCGTACTTTTACGTGTAGGACTATTTGTGAAGGAATTTTCTTTATCTTCAAAAAATGATAGGTCCAATTCATCATCACTGTCTTGAAGGGAATATTTAGAGCTCACTGACGATGAATCTTCATCATTCGTTTTTGTATTTTTCTTTGAACGAGTAGGATGTTTGCTTGAAGAAGCTACCGGTGTTACAGCTTGGTTGAAATCTGCAGGGTCGATATCTGCTTGATATTCCGGTATACCGATGCGTTTACCTGGTTGAACAACACATTTTTTCCTAGTCTTCCGGGGTTTTGGGGTGTCTCCTTGCCTCAAACTTCTTAATAATTCTTTAAAAGTGTCGTCGATTGATTCAACGGTACACATCTGAATGTCTGGATGGGGTCAGTATTAGGTAGCATTGACAATACTTTGACTCGACATAAAGGGACAATACCACATTTTTTGAAACCGGAAATAACATTATCTTGTTTAAATGTTGAACATAGCTGATTTACCAAACCAGGAAATTTGTCTTTTGGAACAGTCGACTCATTTCTACCAGGACCTTTTTTCCAAGTTTCTAAAAATATGACGCCAAGATATCTCTACTGGATGAAAAAAAAGCCACGTCCAGTGGCTGGGTCAGGTGGGTTGAATTGCTTGGGAGAAAAATGAATTTAATATTGTTCTCCTCACACAATCTAATTGCCTCCAATGACAGATGTGATGCTAAATTATCACCAATCAAAAACTTTTGTCCCTCAAGCCTTCGAAAATACGGGACTGCTACAGTTTCAACCCAATCTTGAAAACAGAAGGCATCGAACCAGCCCGATTTTGTTCTATTGTAACGAGAGTTCTTAGGGCCATTTTCAGTCCAACTTTGGTAGAGATATAGGGCTTTATATACCATAAGGAGGTAATATATTGCCGTCCCCAGCAGCAGGAAACATCACAGAAACCGAAGATTTGGTAGAGTTCATTATACGTTCCGGATATTTGCATCCTCTTCTGGTAATAACTTTCTTCTTCCCTGGGTCATCAGATAAATTCGTCTCGTCATAATTAACCAGCTGGTACGTCTTTTAATTGGACCTCGAGGTTGTCAAAGTATTCGTTTATCACCTCCGGAGAAATAGCAGCCCTGCTTCTTTTTATATTTTGGCACATCCTTAAAGATAAGGCTTGTTTATGTCTTTCGATAAAAGAATATACGAAGTCCCTACCAGGTAAATTGTCTTTGAACACTTTTATGCTTTTTCCCTGACGATCTAAAAACTCTTTCACTAAGAGTCTTAATGTCAGGGAATCTGTTTACAAGAATGGATTCCTCTATATCAGATAAAACCGTCTGTCCACCTTGTTTCTTCATTTGTTTTCCCCGTTTGAAATGTCTGTAAAGCACGCTGAAATGAATGCCATGCTTTTCTGACGATTTTCTTAAACTTAACCCTGACCGTATATCTAGAATTGCACTTTTGATTTTTTCCTCAGAGTGCTTTTTATACTGTTTAGTAGTTTCACTACTTCGTTTGTATTTTCGGGGCATGTTTCGGGTACAATCTGAAAAAACAACAAATTATTTAATAGTTATCTATAATATAAGGATACAACAAACTATAAATGACCGCACAAACGTCGTTTCTGACAGATCATATGTTTACAAACCTACTAATATAAGTTTATTACTTGTGGAATCAATAGAAACACTGTTTCTATTCACCCCACAGATTCTAAATAGAAATGTCACAAAAAATAAAAAATGATTGCTGACAAACTAATGTGAAATATCAAAAATTAAACATAAACCTATTGCTAAAACTGTGTGAAACGTTTAAAACGCCAGTAATTTATTACATTCAGTAGTTTAGTTTGATACTTACATAAAAAGTTCTGGGAGCTCCAAAAAATCACAAATCTTAACCTCAAAGTCAACTGTCAACAGAAGGAATTAACAGGTGCCAACATAACAAATTACAATTTTTCTATTAGTTTTAGGTATAGCCAACTTCACGATGACCATAAACTTCTTCTTTTTTTTATTGTTTATTTTTTATTTCCCGCCAAAAATTTAGCAATGTTTTGTTTCTAATTACCCCACTGTTTCTATTCACCCCATTTTACGGTACTACTCTAATACAAAGGAATGCCAGCCTCTGTACTCCTAAGAACGTCTTATTCTCTATTTTACAAAAAAAAAAAGATACAGATACCCAAACAACACACCAAATCCCAGAGATATCCACAGAATATCTTTTGTGGATATCCAATACATCCACAGGATATCAGAATTATCAAGTGGATCTAATATGGTTATCTAAATGTCCGTCTATATCCAGAATATAGAAGAAATCCTATGGATATATCCAGCAAAATATCTAATGGGTATCTCCAGACAATACAGGAAATCCCAGAGATATCCAATATATCCAGTGGATCTAATATGGATATCAGGATATCCAAATGTCCGTCTATATCCCAGGATATAGAAGATATTCGGATATTCAGCAAAATATTTTATGGGTATCTTTAGTAGAGGTTCATAAGTAACCAATGATTATTGAATAACGTCGAAAGAAAATAGCAGTGATAAAAATATTTTCAACACTCTGCCTTTGATTTTGATCACTAAGGAGAAAGTCATCCTTATTAGGACTCTTCACTCTTCAGCAATAAATGAAAATTCTCGACTTCAGTCAGTCTCTAATGGAGTCTGATTGGGAAAAAATTTTCGATCGAACTCAATTACGGCGGGTTAAGCATGAGCACGAGCGAAAGTGGTATTAGTTCGTCAAATAGTGACAGGTTTAGGTGCCCCATTTTCGCATACAAGCCTCGAAGAGGGTTGAAAAGTACATCGATTTTAGGTAGAATGAAAGGAAATTTACGAGTGGCTGCTGGGGATAACACATGGAAAATTCGATTTTCCCTAACAAAAACGAAAGGTTATTTGTTACCCATTTTTCCACGCAAGCCGTTTCACTATATGATTAATTAATAGAACTATGCTTTGGAAACCCAAAGGCTTTAATGTTGCAAGTGGCTAAAGGGTTGAAATAAGGGCGTAATCTTGTAAGGAAAAATCGAGATTTTGCCCGATTTTTCCACACATGAAAACACATGAAAACCTTTGTCGTCACTAGTCCAAAAAACATATTTTCTTGAACGACCCAAACGTATAAGTGCATTTTGGGGTCGGAAAATTTTTCTGCAGCCACTCGTAAATTTTCTTTTATTCTACTCAACATCGATGTACTTTTCAACCCTCTTCAAGGCTTGTATGCGAAAATGGGGCACTTAAATCGGTCACTATCTGACGGTCTATATCGCCATCTATACTTAGTAAGCAAAATCAAAAATTACATCTAGTGGATATTCACCATGGTTTGTGTTCGCGCCTAGACTTTGATATATTTAGTGGATGTCCATGGGATATTGAATACACCTTAAAAAAATTAATTTTAAATATCTGAACGGTACTATTAGCCACAATGGTGAGCACAATGGCGTAATTTTTTAATAATTTGCTATATAATTACTATTATTTATGGACATTTGCATGTCTATAAATTACATCTCATGGATATAAAATAGATATCCACCATGGACTGGACATTCAGTGGATATTGGGATGTCAAGTAGATATCCAAAGGATTTGGTGTGCTGTCTGGGTATACTTACTTCATTAATAACAACTATCAAATTAGCTTTCTTCAGATACTGCAATTGGTGTGTCACCAAAATTCTAGTTTTTCCTCTTAAATGTTTATTAATGCACTCTTCGAATAAATGTTTTCCAACGTGAGTATCGACGGCAGATAATGGATCGTCCATTAGATATATATCGGCTTGTCGATAGACCGCTCTGGCCAGGTTAATTCTTGCTCTCTGTCCTCCACTAAGAGACACGCCTCTTTCTCCGACAACGGTTTGATCTCCTCGCGGAAATTGTTCGAAATCGCGCTCCAAAGCGCAAACTTTTACAATTGTTTCATACCAATTTTTATTGTAAGGTTGGCCGAAGAGGATGTTGTTTCTCACTGTCGACTGGAATAGCCAAGGATTTTGAGAACTGTATGATACTTCACCGCCCATTTGAATTTTTCCAGATTTTTCTACTAGTTCTCCTAATAGAAGCTGTAAACAAATTTGTCATACTTATACTCAAACCAAATCTATCTTTAAAAATACACTGGCGACCAAAAAATTGAGGTCACTTCAGAAATTGCAAATAATTTTAGCGTCAATATCGATAAGGACATAATAGTATTAGAAAAAAATGCATTTCTGTTTAGTATAGAGTATCACATTCAGCTTACAAAAGCACATGAAATGATGTACAGTTTGCGAATACGATCTGAAAACGTAAAATTTCAAAGAACATGAAAATTTTAAGGTGACCTTAATTTTTTCCTCGCCAGTGTATATAAGTTATAGAGTCAATAACCCTGAGTCGGCAACCTCGTGGATGAACCTTGGAACTGCTGACTATTATATTAGATAAGTTGTGTCATTCCACCTTAGGTGTAATGCCACCGGTTGTAGGGTATTTCATTTCATTATATTCAGTTTAGAATCTGTTCTTAATATGAAAAGTTGTAATTTAAATTAAATAAATCTTTTTAAAAAACTAAATACCGAGTGTACTTAGTTAAGTGGCGCAGTCAGTAGGATGGTCAAACGGGTTTAGTGCACATAATTCCTGGGTCGTTTCTACGATTTTTTTACCATTTTGAACTTTAAAACGTATTTAAGAAGTTTTCCAGTTGGGTGAATTGAGTAGCCTAACGTGACGAACGCTATTCGAGTTAAGAAAGCCATTCAAGTGAACTTTGAAGAGTCTACCCGGTCCAGTCCTTGCTTGACGGCGGAATTCGAATAGATGGAGTGGAAACTACTTTTACTGTAATGTCGTTTAGAGAAAAACCTTTAATTATCAATTCTGAAAGTTCAAACAATTCTGATTCTGGTACAGATTCTGACTCAAATTTAAACAAAACATATTTTATTTATTTTAACTTCAAATAATAAATTTAAAATGGCTCCAACAAATCCAGAATTAAAAGATAAATATTTAGATATGATCCCAGATTTTTATGGTGATCCCGCCTTGCTTCCTAGATTTATAGAAGTAAGCGAAAAATTAGTAAGAAAATTTTATAATACTGTAGATATAAACGATTTTCAAAATGAGTATTTAATGTCTAGTATTTTAGCGAAAGTAAAAGGCGAAGCTGCCAAAAATATATCGTCTTGTACGATAAGAAATTGAGAAAATTTAAAAGCTGCTTTATTGAATACATATGCCGATAAAAGAGATATTTATACCTTAAGCTTAGAAATTTCAGCATTACAACAGGGTAACGATTCTCCGTTCCAATTCTTCAATAAAATAACGAAAATGTTTTAGGGAATTATTTAGAAATCAGGCTCTCAGAATATTGTTACGCGGACTAAAGAACACCATGAGGTACCTACATTAATGCGAATAAAAAACCCTTTAGATTTAAATTCTGCTTTGAATACATTACGAATGATTTTCAAATTGAA
Organism: Psylliodes chrysocephalus; assembly: GCA_927349885.1. Taxonomy (NCBI): domain Eukaryota; kingdom Metazoa; phylum Arthropoda; class Insecta; order Coleoptera; family Chrysomelidae; genus Psylliodes; species Psylliodes chrysocephalus. Next base: position 11,371,064 of record OV651830.1, read on the forward strand.
ATGGGACCTTATAATAATAGTAATTATAGTCCAAGATATAAAAATATTAATCATAATTACCAAAATAATCATTTACTTAGAAATAGACAAAATTTTCAAAATAATCAATCAATAAACTGGCAACCAGAAATGCCAAGTTCATCTCAAAATTATCAACAATTAAATAGAAATGTAGGTTAAGTGCTTCGAAATCAACCTAGTACAAGTAGAGGTCCAAATATGAATATTTTCAGGCCTAACCCGAATCAAAAAATCAAACACTCATAAGTATAAATACTTCAAATTCCTTTAGACCTACAATAAATTTCCAAAATCGCAACTATTCTCAAAATCAAAATTCTTTTGCAAATCAAAGGAAACATTTTATTTCTGAAGAACTATATGACTTAGATAATATAGAATGTCCCAATGAAATTATTAGTGATGATTTTTTAGGGGAAAATGCCTCGAAAAACAAATAAAACAAGTCGAATTACTAAACTTGACTAACGGTGAGAGTGAATTACCGTACATAATATTCCCAGAAAATAATTTAAGAGTCCTAATTGATACTGCCAGTACAAAATCCTTTATTGTGCCAGAAATTGCTGACAAATATTTTAAAACATCCTTTATACGCAAACCATTCCAAGTTTCTACTGCTTTAGGAACGAAACAAGAAAATTATTGTACAGTAATTCCATCCTCAAAAATATTTAAACATAATAAATCAATTATTTTGAATGTTGTATTTTTAAGTTTCATAATCACTTTGATTGTTTATTAGGGTTAGATAATCTCAAAAAATTAAATGCAAAAATTGACCTAATAAACGACTTGTTAATTACCCCTTACAGTCAAATCAAAATAAATTATTTTAAGATAAATAGTGAGTGCACGAACTGTATAGTAGTGCCACCACGAACAGAACAAATTATTAAATTAAATATAAGTAATGTTAAAAACGGTGACGTAATAATACCGTATATAAAAATTGATAAATTAGATATTCCTGAATGTTTAACAAAAGTAGAAGATAGTACAGCTATATGTACCATATTAAATTCATCTGAATCCTATTAATATATATTAAAATCCGGAAATCAATTAAAGCCTCTAAACGATATTTGCACACGCGGTAAAAAATTCCAACGTCCTAGCCATTTACAAAATAATAATGAACAATTATGCGAAAAAGAAATTTTACTAAAAGGAAATTCTAGCCAATGTCAATATGTTAAGGTAGATATTTCTAAAAATCATATAATAATAATAATAATAATAATAATAGCTTTATTGCCCAACAGTTTCCCATTTACAGGACAATATTCTTAATAGTAAGTAACAATAATAAAGTGGTATCTAAAAATAAAATTAATTAATTACAAAAGTAAATTCTACTTATGGGTTGTGATGTAACATATATTTACACGAAAACTAAATAAAAGTTGCAAAATAAAAACTGTAATAGAAAACAAATGAATATTGTGAACAAGCCAAGAATATATTAAAAAAAAAAAATTCTTACAAAAATAACACAGGGAGAATTCAATATAATACAATATACTTATTACAATATTTCGTTAAGGAAAGTAACTGCATTTTTAATTAGTTCACCAAGAGAACAATGAAAAATATCGCAATGACTACTAAATTTATTGTAATTGTTACACATTACATATAAGGGTGATTTTAACATCAAGTTGGTTTTTGCCCTAGGGCATTCGAATAGCTTGTTGGTTCTAGAATTTAGACGGGGTATATTAAATTTAATTTGTGACAAAATATCGCTACAATCAATAAAATTGTGCATGAGTTTAAATAGAAAAATAAGCGAGGATGTGTTCCTTCTTAGGCTCAGGCTATTAATATCAAATTGTTTACACAACTATAGAAATTATACCAGAAACAAATCAATTTTTGGCAATATTTCCTCAAGAAGAAAAATTATCAATAAAATGCTTGCAAGGAACCGAAATTAAAATCCTATCTGGAATATTTTTAATTGAAAATTCACCATGTAAAATAATATTACGAATTAACCTTTCAAGAAAAATCATTTGAACAACCAATTATAATAAATAAACCAAAATTGTATTTTAAAAAAATAAATCTGTTGCCAATGAAATTAAATTTAAAAAGTTTAAAACTAAAATAAATCAGTTCAAATGGACCAATACCTATAATAAACGAAAATTTTAAGTATCATATTCCTAGTGCATGGACAATTATTCTTTACGTTGGAGTAGCAGTAACAATTATTTGTATTATCCACAAGAAGATGCCTAAGAAGAAGAAGGAAAAATCCTTATCAGAACCAACCCCTGAAGAAGGACATATTCGACTTCCGGAAGCCTCATTTTAACTAGGGGAGAGTTATAGAGTCAATAACCCTGAGTCGGCAACCTCGTGGATGAATCTTGGAACTGCTGACTATTAGATAAGTTGTGTCATTCCACCTTAGGTGTAATGTCACCGGTTGTAGGGTATTTCATTTCATTATATTCAGTTTAGAATCTGTTCTTGATATGAAAAGTTGTAATTTAAATTGAATAAATCTTTTTAAAGAACTAAATACCGAGTGTACTTAGTTAAGTTATATATATAACAGAAAATATTTTCTTACTTGTATCAATGAGCTTTTACCAGCTCCAACTGGTCCTACAACAGCGCATAGAGTACCCGGTGGTATTTCTAAATTGATATCTGTCAATGTACTTCCATTATCTGTCCAAGAGGCATTGATTCCAGTTAATATGATGCCGTTAGTTTTGATTTCAATTATGGAACGAACTTCTCTTTCTTCCAGTAAGAGAAATTCCTGAATTCTCTTTATTGATATCAAAGCTTCGGCCCCAAGACTGATAGCCATAGGGTACATAATAGCCATTGCAAATTGGAGTATGTTAAAACATTGCGCCAGAGAGAATACGATTGATGGTGAAATGTCGTTACCTGAAAAGTTTTATTTTTTTAATTTCTAAATCAAAATTATAATGATAATTCACGCTTTTGTATCATACAGTTTTTATTTCATTTTTTTAAAAATATTTTTTATGTCGTGTTTAAATAATAATAAACAATTTAATAGTAAGGTTTAAATAAAAAAAAAAATACAAACTCACGCCGATGAGCCGTAACAGGATCACTAATTTCACATAATGAACTTTGCAGGAATTTTTTTGTCTATCATTACAACTTAAATAGATGTTTAATTGTTATGAACTAAACGACACAAATTGATTATATGATAATTGCACAAGACCATTTTATTGAATACTAAATAGTTTTTTAATGATGTATCAATAATTTAGTGGATATTGGTAGAGATGGAAATTAGTTTAATAATTTTATTACCCAATAAAACGTAGCAGATCACAGTGAGACATAATGCCAGTCGTTCCAGAAAAACTACGCAACCGTTGAATACTCCTCTTATATATGATGCAACTTTAATATCTTTAATTTCCGCGAATCTGGCTAGTTTGACCATTTGTTCAAATGGTTTTTCCCAGGCGTACATCTTTATCACTTGAATTCCGGATATAATTTCCGTCATCAGCTTAACCCTTGTGTCTGTCTTTTTGGATACTTTGAGTCGAAATTGTCCCAAGACTTTGGCCAAGTAACCTACAAATACGAAACAATAACATTGTTTGTTGTTTTCTTTTTCTTTGCTAAGTCTATTTTTATGTATGAGAGAGTATTAAAATAAAGCGTTCGTAATCCATAGGCGTAGCACCTCTTTTAGTAGACAGTAAAAATATTTTTTGAAGTTATTCCTCGAGTATACACTTATATGTTCACCTAATTAACCTGCTTAAAACTTCTAAACAGCTGAAGGTAAAAAAATGCAATTTTTTCTAAAATGTTTTATTTTTCCACAAGGTATGTTAAGAACATTGTGTCAAACGGGATATGTAGGTATAAGGGTTTAAACTTTCACTTTTAAACAACGTTATGTTCATAAATAATATAATTTTAATATAAAAACTACTTCTTACCCACAAATCCAAATCAGAATCGAAATTAGAAGATGAACTGTCGCAACCAATATTTACAATGAGTGGCTCGATCGTTTCATCAGTAATATTGTCCAACTACCACATTTTCTCTTCTTCTTTAATCGTATGATTTACTGCCTTTTCCCAGTTTTCAGGCTTCACATTATTTACAGCCTCCAAAAACAACTGTTTAACATCACTCATTTTAAAAGAATTATTTTTTCTTGAAACTTCTCCCTTTATCTGTGCCCATATCAGTTAAATCGGGTTTACTTCGCAATGATATGGTGGTGATCTAACCACCGTCATCCCACGATTTTTTGCAATTTCATATTTTTAAAATTTTTCTTTATGAAGGGAACACAAATGATACAGTTCTTTTCTCACAGAACCGGGATGGAACTTAATATTCTTTGAATTTAGCCAATTCTGTAAATCTTTTTTTAACCACTTGGTTGTGGGCATTTTTTCTATAAGTCTCGAGTATTAACTTGCATTATCCATTACTATTATACAGTTCTGAGAAAGAAGATCTATAATTTGTTCGAACCACTCTTTAAAGACATCAGCATTCATGTCCTCATGGTAGTCACCGGTACGAGTAGATTCAAAAGTCAATAAACCATCTTTAACAAAACTGTTTGAACTACCGATGTGTACTATTATTAGTCTGCGCCCCTTTCCTGAGGGTGGACTTAAACCAGTAGATAAATTATTTAAAAAAGTCTGTCTTCGACTTGTAACAGTTTCATCTTGCCAAAATTTATTTGGTTTATGTCCCTCGTTGATCCATGTTTCATCTAAATAAAATATATTTCTACTTTGGTTTCTCATTTCTTTTATAGTCCTTAGGTAATTTCTTGTCCATACTACAATATCGCTTCTTTCTATTAAAATAGACTTTCTGGAATGCTTTTTCTATAGAAAACCTATTTCTTTTAAAAGTTTCCATAGTGTGCTTCGACTCATTTCAGGGTAATCCTTATCATCTCGAACCGTGGCAAGAACTTTGTCTACTGTCGGAAATTCTTTTCTAAAGAAGAACGCATGCACTTTCCTTCGAAGTCTTTCTTTCAAAAGATTTTCTAATTGAAATTTTGGTTTTCCTGGAGCTTTACGTGCTGTTTGAAACTCGCCACATTTCTCTTCTTTAACAACTCTGTAAATCGTAGATTTCCCAACACCAAGAGTACTACTAACTAATTCCAGTGTGTTATCAACACTTTTACATAAATGTTTGTCTGTAAATGATTTAAAACAATTAAATATTAATGTTTTTTCATTAACTGTTAAAGGACCGATTTTTTGTCGTTTACGCGGCTCTTCTAAATTTTCCATGATCACACTAGAATTCACACTGCACCCTGCAAGTTGCAACTAAACGACATTTAGTAAACTGTCAAGAATACACAACTTGGACCTCCTTACTAAATGGAAAACCTATAATCGCATTTTCGGTGAAATTTGTTGGGAAGGTATTTATCTACTTATAATTCGATTACTGTAAGAAATTCTTGGAATTAAAATAAAACAAAATTGGCAAATAAGTACTTATTGAAAATAATCCTAAGATTCGGCTATGTAATCTTTAATACACAGGGCTTTTGGCCTGTCCAAACCTTTTTCTATTGTTCTGTATAGCTTATGTTTATAAAGGACCAATAAAAGACTTAAAACTTGTAATAGCACAGGTACATTTATTACAATTTTAGGAAATATTTAGAATATTCTGTAAAAATATTTAAAATGACCGTAATAAGTTTTGCATTAGAAATGCTGTTTTATTACTCTCTCATAAAAATAGACTTTAAAATATTCACAAATTATATTTTTAAAACTTAAGTATACCTCCTACATTAAACAGTAACCAACGCAACCGTGACGGAAACAAAAAACACACGTTTCACGTTGCTGGTACATACTAAAATCTGTAAAATACGAGACTTCTTTACCTTGTAATGGTAACGCTACCAGTGCCATAGAAATGATTCCAGCTAACGATGAAATCCCGACTTGATTCCAAATGATGTAACTCAGATAAGCAACTTGAAAAGGCATTACCCATAGCGAGTGAAGGGGAGTGATTGCCAAATCGAATCTGTTGACATCGTTAGATAATAAATTAATAATTTGTCCGGCAGCTGTTTCTCCAAGAGATTTTTGGTTCAACCTTGTTATCTAAAAATAAAAAAAGGTTTTTCCAAAATGAAATGTGTCTTCTCTAATAGCTTTTTCTATTCCACTGCCCTGTCTGCGTGGAGTGCACATAAAAGATGAGCGATATACCGATACCGGTTACATTTCAGATTGAAAAGTAACTGGTATTGACATATCTCCCACCTTTCGTATGCAGTAGATTCGAAGACGCTATAAGAGCCACATATAACTGAATTCCTGATTATTTTGGAGTACAAAATAGAGTCTTTAAATACAACTTTGTTGCTGTATATCCTATTTTATTGATCAAGTTAGAGATTTCAAAAATGGATCCTTAAAAATTTCGTTCTGTTTTGTTTTTTTTTACCTTTCTGTACATGAGCGAGGACGATGCAATTCTGATTCTCATACCAATGGCAGACAATCCAAAATTAGCGTGATGGAACGTAAATATTACGCAACCAGATACTAAAACTAATCCAGCCCCAGTTATATACATTTCAGTTTGTTTTGTTTCATCGAAGGGACCACTAAATAATGAAATTAAATGCGCTAAAATTAGTGGCAGTGAACTCCTGAAATAAAAAAATAAACGAAATTAGAGCTAGGTAGATTAAATAGGTAGGTAGGTAGGTAGGTAGGTAGGTAGGTAGGTAGGTAGGTAGGTAGGTAGGTAGGTAGGTAGGTAGGTAGGTAAGTAGGTAGGTAGGTAGGTAGGTAGGTAGGTAGGTAGGTAGGTAGGTAGGTAGGTAGGTAGGTAGGTAGGTAGGTAGGTAGGTAGGTCAAGAAAGATACTTGTTGTTATAAACCCATTTTATTCATAAGTAATGCTTTCCTTTTACCTTATATTTAGTTCAAGTCTAGTTATTGACGATCTAAGATAAATGTAATGTCAAATGTCAGATGTCAAAAGAGACGAAGAAGGTTGTTCCTGTGTCTGATGTAGATGATAAAGAATGGTTGTCTCTAGTATTAATATTAATTAGAATGCTGTTTGCATATTCATTGTCTTTAATAAATAAAACTTATATAAGTGATCTACTGCGTATCGATGATTTGTTACATCAAAATTTAAACATCTCTTTCCTCATCTCAATAAAAGATCTTTAAATGTCATGAACTAACTTTTCATCATGTCAATTAAAAAAATTCCCAATTTTAACTAACTGTAGCCAAAATAAATTTATTTTTATACGTGCAATGGTAATTTTTTTCTTCATGAATTACCAATTTTAGCTAGAGGTACACTTTATTTTACAAAGTAACCCTGAAATATTATGTTATATCGGAATCCGGAATAAAAATAAGCGTTTCCCATTTTAAATAATAAAGTTGACTTCTACTTCCGGTATAAGCGGAAATGACAGAACTATGATCATATTTTAGGTAGAAAGATCATAACTTGTTTACTATTTTTTTTATTTAATAAAATTCTTTCACTGAATACAGCTAGTATCCCCCCGCACAGTGGTCGAAAATCAAGTAAAAGCTGGCCAACAGTCAAGTTAATGTTAAAAGACTTTAAATTTCGTTTACCAGTGTTTTTTAAGTCGCTAATTACGAATTTGTAATAATTTTATTATTTCATCAGAAGTCAAAATGGTAGATTCAATATGGCGAATAGCTCCTGAAATGTGTCTCCTATTTTTAACTTAAATCAGTATAGATGTGTTTTCTTAGACTAGGTAATAAAGAGAGGACTCATAATGCCGCTGAAAATCCTGTTCCATTCTAAGGTTATGAAATTAAAAGGCAAATAAATTAAAATTTACCGTTTTTAATGATAAAGTTTACTAGTTCTGGTATACCACATTTCCAATAATGGCAAATAAATAATACAAAAAGACAATATATAAAAACACACAACCACAAAAAAATAATGACAATGTCCACAGACTGACACTAAAAATATTATAGAATGGCTGTGTAGAAGAAGGCAGCCAGAGGAAGAACACGACTCGATACGCGTGCGCGAAAATATGCAATCAGCCAATGACAATGACGAATGACGATCATACCAATGACATATATAGATTAATAGACTGCTCATCCATATATAAACAAGACGACGAAAAGCGGGTCATATTGCTTGGCTTGCCGAGTGCTCACCAGGCAGAATCGGTCTGGCCCAAATGAGTTTAAAACACATATTTCATCAAAGTAGAAATTGAATTAAAAAAAATATATCTGTATGTTTATTTCAAGACAGGAGCTTGCGTTAGGTATTTTAAAAAAGGATTTTGAGTCGTAACGTCTAGTTTCCCAATTTTCAAAACATTTTAAGAGATCTAACCAATTTTGAACATAGATATAAACAATTTTACACTCATGTGTATATAACTATCTTTAGACCATGACTACTGTATAGTGGCACTATTCGGACACTTGATTATTCTTTTAAAATTTATTTCGCATTATAAAAGCAGATATTATACAAAAATTGAATGAACTTTTTAAAGATTTAAAATTAGTAGCTTTTTCACATTCTAAAGTTTGTCCCTTTAGACAATTAAGGATTATTTTGGCGGTGAATGTGAATGATTTGATGAATAATAATAAAATTCCACCAGTGGAAATCTGATCAACATCATAGTAAAATGGACTAGGTACAAAGTGCAATCTTAGTTGACGTCAAGATCCGTGTACCTTAGCATCGGTAAGAGGGAAATAAAGATTCTGACTTACAATCACAAAAAGAACGTACAACTAAGCTTAGTCGATGTAAGTTAGCTCAGATTAGTGGTAAAAAGAAAGCGGCTATTAATAAAAAGAAAAGTAATCCAGCTAAAACAAGAATTATGGCTACTGTCTTTAATAATGATATGTTGCCAGTACTAGTAGAATGTTAAGTGTTGAGTTATCTTCTTCAGGCAATGGATGTACGTATGCATAATTTAAAATGTTTGGTTAATTATTAATATTATTATTATTATTATTATTATTATTATTATTATTATTATGTTTAATGTGTTTTTGCAGTTAATGAACATATATTTACTACTGAAGCAGATAATGAAGATTTGTGTGCTGCTGAATAGCTTTGCTTAATTTACAAAACTTTGTTTAAAAGCAGAAAATTGGGATCGATTGTTCAACACAAATGAAGAGTGGTGATTTAGTTGATCCCTTTTCAAACAGAATTGTTAGTGCTAAAGAACTATCTACTTTAATAGGATTGCAATCCTTCCAGTTATTAGCCACCATTGTGGAATTAGTAGCAGAGTTGTTTCTAAAGAATAGGAAAAAGGAGATCAGTTATGTCTGTAAAGGATCAAGTTATATTTACTTTTATGAAGTTGAAAACTGATATGCAAGATATAATGTCTTATTCATTTTATTTGGAGTGAATGAAACTTTTTATCGTTAAATTTTTTAACAGTTTTTAATAAAACTGGTAGAAGTTGTTAGTATGGTATAATTCGGCCTTCAAAACAAGAAATATTAAATAATGTGCCTCTATGTAAGTAAGAGTACTACTACTTGATTGTACCGAAATCCCAATACAGCAAGCCAAATGTCTTTATTGTAGGCTAAAAAATTACTCTGACTACAAAAAGAGGCATACTATTAAAATATTGACTGGAGTGTCACCTACTGGTCTCATTACTTACAAAAGTGAAGCATATGGTGGTAAACTTCAGAAATAGACATTTTTTAACAAAGTTCAATACTTGAAGTGTGTGAATCATTTCTCGATAGTAAAATGTTTAACAAAGGTTTTCTTATTGGAAACATAACAGAAGCTGAAGGTATACAAATTATACAGCCTCCTTTCCTCAATAAAAAAAATCAGTTCAGCCATCAAGAGGCTTTACTTAATGCCAAAATTGCCAGAGCTAGAATTCACATAGAAAGAACTTATCAAAGAATAAAAGTGTTTGTCTCTCTGTATTGGTACTTATGTCCGTTTTTCTTCTATTTATATTGAGTTTTTATTATACGATACTTCTCTGTATCTAACTAACTTTTAAAATGTACTTGTAAAGCCCAAATAGCTCTAACTCGGGCCTTTGAATATAATAATATTTATGTAATTGTATTTACAATAAATACTTTATTATTATTAATATTATTATTATAATTAATTATTATTCGTAAAATTATTATGAACGTATTTACCTTGTACCTACTTGTACTGATACTTGCGTGAAAAATGAAATGTTACTTTTGATATTTCTGTAGCTGGTCTTACAAACCTTTATAGAGCAATTCACCATTTAAATTTAAAAACAAAACAAGTTTTTAAACTCAAATAATTAAAAAACTTAAAACAGAACATAAGTATAATTAAAACTAAATAAAATAAACAATTCAACAAAATGTCCGACTGAGTAATGACAATGAGAACAAAATCTCAACTAGACTAAACTTTCTTTAAAACCGGTCCTGTGAAAGGTTTGTTTACCAGTGAGCACTCAAAATTGAGACAAAACACAAACATTGCATGCACTAGAAAAAGAGAAAACATCTCCCAGTTTGACCCACTTTTCATCGTTTTATTTACGTATGGATAAGCAGTCTATTTAAACTATATATGTCATTGGATCATACATGCGCTGCAAGCAGCGCCAAGAACGGTATCGTGGCGCCATATTCAATTATTAAATGTCGTTTAATTCAAAAATTAGAAATAATGACGAAAAAAACTTTGGTGTCACCGAAATGCTAAACACCAAAATAATGGCGGCCAATAGATAATTGGCACAGATTACTACGTGTGCTCGATATACTTGTTACGCGTCCTCTCTTTATTACCTAGTCTAATTGTGCTTTGTGGGTCGCTAATTACCAATTTGTTTTTATTTTGTTGAAATACAAAATGGGCGATCCAATAAGACGAACAGCTTCTGAAAAGACTTGCTTAATTTTAACTGAAATCAGTATAGAGGATTTTTCTGAGTCGCTGATTACAAAGGTTTGGTTTTCGAGGTTGTTTGACCCAGTATCACATAATTATGATTTTCTATTTTTGCTGTTTTCCTTTGGATATAATTCGGTGCCTATTGCGGTACGGAGTAGTTGTTTTCCTCAAGGGGAAACAGTCGCTGGTATTGTAATTTATTTATATTTCATTTCACTATTAAATTTTCTAACCTTGAAACTTAACTCACACGTGGCTACCCCCATTATAAATAAACTAAAATCAACTTATATAAACAAGACGGTGCTTTGTATGAAATATTATCAGAAATTTTAAAAAGATTAAATAATACGACACTTTGTGTATGTAGTCTTATAGTATAAAACATTAAGTAAAGTCAATATTGTAACACATTATTATTATTATTATATCCTGCAAACTAAGAATTTCAATATTTTACACGATTGCTAGACAATCTTGTAGATGCCAAAAAATTATAATCTTGCTTGGAAATGACTTCAGATTCAATAGTGAAAAAAATAAACAATAATTGTTATTTACACTATATTCACTAATTTATTTAGAACTTAAATTCTCTTAATACTACTCTAATTTATCTCAAATACTTATTTAGTAATTTATTTTGCCAACATATTTCTTAACACAACAATATCTCGACTTAAACTGACTGTTCAAATAGCAAAACAGTCTATTTAAAAACAAGTGAGTTCTAGAATGTACGATTTCAAATTTTGGTAGATTCGTGAATATTCTTGACAGTGCCTTCGCCAAAAATTGTAATTTCGTTATTATTCCGTAACACTCTAGAGCGCATGATTTAATTTGACTGTCGTTGTGCTTAGGGAGTTTCGCCGTAAAGGGCTCAAGTGATTAGAGGGATTAGATCAATTGTCGAATCATGATTTAACCTGATTAATACTCACCAAAGTATACAGGTCGTAACAAACCATAAAACTCCATACAACATAAATTCCTTATAGAAAGTTTTAAAGATGGATCTTAATAAACTTGGTTTAAAGTCTTTCTCTTTGGATTTCAAAAGTTCTTTGTTCCAGTTATGTTCAAGGCGATCTCCTAGTTGTTCAGATTTATCTTTTTGCATTGCTTTGTACAAGTCATTTACATCTAAACCTGTTTTGGCTGCTTTACGTATCACTGTTATCATCCATCTGTAAAGAAAAACAAAATCAATATAATAGTTATTTATGAAATCAATTACGAAATGTTTTATATTATGTAACGAGTAAATATTTGCGAGCATAGCGAGGTCCCGCGGCATTTAGTAATGTGTTACAGACAATATTTTTTATAATTTTGACTAGATTATTTATAAAATTGTGTTTTGGTAAGAAATTACTAACATCTAGACCAGTGGTCGCCAACCTCCCAATGTGTTGAGCTACTTTGTTAATTTTGGAATAAACAGCGAGCTACACACACGGAAGCCACGTAACGCAACCTAAATGAAATAATCCACAGTTAATTTATCATTATATGTATTTATTTTACTATTTAACTGGTAATACATAATACATAGGTACTAATAATAAACTAATAACAAAATAACTAATATTACTAGTACGTACTTGTTCATAGCTACATTCCTACCTACCAAACGAAGGTGTTTGAAAAATAAACACAAACTTTTATCCAGCCACAACGGCATGTCACGTAAGATTTAAAAATAGTTAATAATAACAACAAAAAAGTAACGCTCTATCATGAACATAAACATTGAAAAATAAAAAAGCACGTGCAGTATAATTTGATACAGCCATTCGAATACAATTATCCAAATGTTCATCTGTAAGTCGATTGCGATATGTGTTCTTAATAAACTTCATATTGGAAAAAGAAGATTCACACAAATAGGTTGAACTGAATAATGCTTTCGCTTTCAAGGCAACACGGCATAGAACTGAGTATTTGTCTTTACTTACGATAGGCCAGATACATTTGGTACTTGAGACTAACGATTTTAAAGCTAAATCATTTTGAAACTCAATTTCTTCCATTTCTGTTGCAGCGATGTCTTCGCCAAAGTTCTGCATAACACAAGTTGCAAACTGTTGGATATCAATTTCCATAAAGGGTGAAACAACAAACTGCGCTACTAAAGCCATTTTGTTGAAATCCTTAAAACGATTTTTGAAGTTATTCTTCAGGGTAGAAACTATTTCTACATGATATTTGCTGTTATAGGGTTCTAATGGATTTTGAGATATTTTTTCTGAAAGAATAGGAAAATGCTTGGTATCGCTGTTAATTAGGTGTTGTTCACAAAACTCCAGCTTTTTGATAAATGCTTTTATATCAGAAATCATTTCCGCTAGTTCTTTGTCTCTCCCCTGAAGCTGCAAATAAAGTTCGTTTAATTTATCTGTAATGTCCACGAGAAAACCAAAATCTCTAAGCCAGATTGAATTTTCTAGTTCCGGAGTCGGTTCATCGCGTTGTTTGAAAAATTGAACTATGCCAGATAGAACATCATTAAAACGTTTCAGCACCCGTCCTCTACTTAACCATCGGACTTCAGAGTGAAGGAGTAGGTCCCCGTATTGACAGTCAACTTCATCGGCCAAGGTTTTGAATAATCTTTGTAACGTTTGAGTTCTAATCTTATTCATAATTTTTACCGCCAGTTTCATAACGTTGTTTAGTTTCAGGAAATTTCCATATAATGCTTGCTGATGGATAATGCAGTGGTAACAGAGAAATTGCGGAAAAGTTTCATCTTTATGACATAACGCCACCAGACCCTTATCACAACCCACCATAGCTGGAGCGCCATCGGTTGTCAAGCCTACCATTTTCGATATTGGAATTTTCTCGGAAGAAATAATTTTTCAGTGGAATAAACTTCAAAAGATCTTTAATCGTAAAATCACTAAAAACCATCCTGACGAACACGGCCATCTGGGCAGTGTCAACGACATCTGTTGATTCATCCAGTTGAAGTGAAAAATAAACACAGTTATCAAGGTCAGTTCTTAACTGTAAAAAATATCATTGCTCATTACTTCTACACGTCTCATCACTGTATTAGCAGAAAGTTGCATAGATTTTATAGCTGAAACTATCTCGTCTTTATTTCTAAAGTTGGCAAATAACGAATCAGCAGCTTCTAAAAATGCTTGTTTTATCATTTCCCCGTCTTCATAAGGTTTCTTTTTTTGTGCAATTATCTGGGACACACGGTACGATGCTTCAGTTGCAGCCTTATTTTTGTCGACTGTTCTGAAAAATATTGATTGTTGTCCAATTAACTGCTTTTTTAACTGTTTCAGTTTCTCCTTTCTGGCGGCAGAATGTAGTGGGAATGATTTTTCAAAATTGGTATGTACAGTTTTATGATGTCTCTCAATATTTCCTTTTTTAGCACCGGAGACCGAAGTATTACATAACAAACACACATTTTTATCTTTAACTTCTGTAAAAAAGTATTGTTCTTCCCATTCCGAATGAAAGTGGTATGTCTTTACCTTCTTACAACTGCTTGTCATAATATTATTTTTTGTTGTTCTCTACTAACCCAACTGCTGGACGTTGGTTACGCGTTCAGTTTTAAACTAAGCGCAATGTCGCCGCGCCGTGCGTATTTATCCTGTTCAAAGCAATCCTGATCGTTCTCGAACACTAACGCGCTGGTCCGGCTGGTCGGTTCTAGCCGATTCTAGCTTGATGGCGTCAGCGGCAGATCGCTCACCGCAACGTTGCCGCTGTTTATGTTTAATATTATGACAATTAGATTTTTTTATGGAATTTTCGGAAGCTTCTCTGATTTTTGCAGTTTGTATTTTTTAAATTAAAATCGTTGTGAGAACTACCAGAATTGCCTCCGCGAGCTACCGGTAGCTCGCGATCGACAGTTTGGCGACCACTGGTCTAGACAACCAGTATTACTACTTTCTTGTATTGTTAGTTGTAAATGCATCATTTTATTGACATATAGAACATAATATTAATTATTTATTATCAACAATTTGTAGTGTGTTTAGATGACTTATTAAAGTTGTTTTGTTTTCAAAAAAGTGGGTTATTTTTTCGTGTATTATGTTTTAATTATTTTGTGCTGATTTGGACTGGAAAATAAGGACAAAAACTAGATTATAAGTGCAACCAAATTCTATTTCTACAACTCAACGTGCCCTCATTTGATGTAAACTTCCAATAATAATATTTTTTTTGTTACACAGCTTTTCTTGACAATTGTTTAAGTATTTCACCTGTAATCATATCATACCGGGATGATATCCTTAGCTACTTCTTTAGGTGTTACCCTAGGAATAGGAATTTCTACTATGTTCTTCATTCGGTTGAACATTTTTTACGAGGCGATTTTAAAACCAAAAATGGTTTAATTTTGATTTCCCTTCGCAACTGATGACATAATAAATTTGTTAATTTGCTGCCGTTAAACAAACACTATTAAGGACAGGTACTATCTTTAGTCAGTGTTCTAGAACTTAAAAGAATCTGCGCATATTCAGATGTCGAAATAAGAGCGGGGTTAATAGTGGCTGACCTTAATGAACTTACAATATGTCTCTAATGACTCTGTATTAGTATCACATCAATCGTCTATAGTTGACAGTTGTACAGTTCTATGATCTGTTGTGATCTATGTATATATAATCCTAATGGTCACTACAAATAACTCTTTTATAATAATCCCCTACGATTTTATATGAGCTAAAAAGTGTACCTAATTTTATAAATATTTTGACGGAAATTCTACATGAAAGTAAATAATACAGAAATTGCAGTACGTTCTAGGTGCACTGGCTGATAATTCTTGATATATCAACAATCAGATTAGATTGGAATGATTATTTTATAGAGGGTCAGGAACCTCTACTACTTCGACCTCTGAATATTTACTGTGACTACCATTTTTTTCTTATATCTAATAAATTTTGGTGTCGAAGAACATAGTGTCCTCCTGTTATCTCTGGTGTTCGTAATTTTCTACCTAACTATATTCCCTTACATATACTATCTTCCCATCAAATTTATAGGTACCAGAACAGGTACTTCCTATTTCCCTTATTTCTAAAAAAACATCCCACCTATCATTAACAAATTCGTTCCAGATTTGTTCTATCTCTGCAACACACATGACACTGCCCATATCCCTTTGATAATGATCTGCAAGTGATTTGGCACATTTCGATTTAACCTATCTATAAAAAACCCTATCAAATCCACTTCATCCCTATTTTAGATTCGAGCAGAAGGTGCTGATATAATAGTGGTTTTTGAAAATCTTTAACCGGGTATAATCGTTCAATTTTTGTTAAATATTTTCTAAAGAAATCTGAACAATGGTGTTCATTTTCGAACAAATCGAACTCCTAGCTGTAGATAATATCTCTGTGTGTAATTATTTTAAAATCTGATCTACTATATTTTATTTTTCTAATTCGAGTTTAGATTTAGATATTTTATTGAGTCACAACATATTATTTACCACAAAACAAATTTTTTTTAATCAAATTTGTAGTAAAAGCTTTTTTCTCTTATATATAATTTTTCCGAAATCAATTTTGATAACAGAATGTGAACATTCTCACTCTTGAGATTGGAAATATATTTTGAAATGACAGCATTTGATGTACTTTGCATACATTTTAAATTTTAATTATATAACAAATATTAGATAAGGTCTTATTGATAGTAAGGTCGTCTGATCTCCATAAAAAATATTAATATTATTACAAAAAAATTACGGTATAATCTCTTTATTAACCTTGTGAATTAAAAGATTTTGAAAGTTATTTTTTGGAACATGATTGTCATAGTTATTACAATATCGTGTTTATAATACTATAAACTTTTATTTGTATAGTATACAATAAACGAAATGCATCTCCACTAGATATTATGTATAATAATAATAATATTAATAATAATGTACCTATGCATTAGAATTAATATTTAATACATTACCTCTGAGTAAAGTTGCTGATTAATTTATTGGGCTATTGTTTGTTACTCTGTCAAGTAAACCTACGTATAATTTTACTCAGAGGTGAAAAATCGGCCCAAATTAAATAATCACTAGCAGGATTCGAATCTGTGGCCTGAAGACATCCTCCAAGGGCAGCTTCAGGGTCCTAAGCATCCGTGGTCCTCTCAGAAATTTAAATCTTACCATCCATAAGCATTGTATTAAAAAAAAAATGTGCTAAAAATGGTCCTCCTCCGAAAATATCGACATGACATATTCTAGACACTCGCAAATCTTAAAGCATTTCGCTGTGCTAGAACAATACTAGGACAACTTAAAAAATGTCGATTTTGAGTTATCCGGATCATTACAATGTAAAAAAAAAGCTTTTTCTGGTGCTATAGTCAGATATACAAAATTAATTTATTTGGGCACAGTCTAACTTATATCTTAGTGTTGCAATTTATACATTTTAATTAGTTTTTAAGTTAATAGTAAGATATCTTAAAATGTTTCTTTCTTTCGTTTGAGTTGGGAATCGTTATTATACATTTTTGTTGGTGAAATAGTAGGATATTTTAAGAAGTCTCACTCTTTTCCCAAGTATTAAGTTATATATTTTAAGATATCTCGGTTTTATAAGTTGTCCTAGTATTACACTGTCAAATATATCTCAGTATTTCACTACATAATAAGAATAGTATTTTAACATGACTGCATTTTAAAAGTTATCTTTGTATTGTGCCAAGATATTATTTAATTTTAAATAAAAATTATAAACTCCTTAAAGATGTCTCTGTATTGAACCATAGGGTGGGGCGCTCTTTGATGGAACCAAATATTTTTGTTCAAACTTGTCAGTCTTCAGTCTGAATTTAGTCTGTCGGCGGGTAGGGTCGTTTAAGTTTAAATTATGAAATCAATTGGAACGAAAAAAATTCTCCAAGAAGCCGCAAGATGTATTGTTTCACCAGAAAGTGGACCTGTTGTAGATATAGTAAGTAAATATACAGGGTGCTCTAAATACATAGAATATTGATTATTTCTTTTATAGAATCCGAATAATTCTTCTCAAATACGGAAAGATATTAAGCCAAAAATAAGCGGTAATAAGAACATCACGATGGTAAGTTTGCCGGTATATAGGTATAACTTCTAAGAGTCGTTTTCATAAATCGGTTGTTTTTAGCCTGGTGATGTTTGGCTTGAAAGAGAAAACGAAACTCAAACATATTTGTTTAGAATAGAAAAAAAAAAGATGTAAAAAATAACCTTCGGGACCTCAAGGTATTTTTTGGAGAAAACCAGAAATTTAATGATGATTCCGAAGAGGTAGATGTTCCTAGTCCATTCGAAGATAGTGATGCCGATATGGATTATTCTCCAGAAGACGAGGACTCTAATACGAGTTCGCGCAGTAATGATAAAGTGTTACCAAAAAAAGTCAAAAAAAATATCAGAAATCCATCAACATGTCGCCGAAATATTAAAAAAAAAAGGTTAATACCGGAAAAGAATATTTGTCCGAAGGGGGAAACATCAAGAGAAGTAAACGACTACAGCAGGGTTGCACAGAAACTTGTAGGCTACAGTGCAGCCAGAAAATAAATCATGAAAAGAGACTAAACATTTTTACAAGTTTTTATGAAAAATGTGGTGATAATAATAATCAGAGGAACTTCATAAATTCTTGTATAAGCCCAACTAAAGCAAGAAAATATCGGAATGCTAAACAAGACAGCAAACGATCGCTTAATTATTCTTATCATTTTAAAATTGACAATGAAAAGATAAAAGTTTGTAAACTCTTTTTTAAAACCACTTTAGACCTAAGTAATACAGCTATTAGTACCGTAATTTAAAAAAAAATGATATCGGTCTGGTTTTAGCAGATGCTAGAGGATGTCACGATAATCATAAAAAACTTGATGAATATTTACGACAAGGTGTAATTGATCACATAAATACATTTTCACGAATCGAATCACACTATTTCCGCAAAGATAATCAAAGGGAATTTATTGATGGGGGACTTATTATTGCAGAAATGTACAGGCTTTACCTTGAGGACTGCCAGATTAAAGGTAATGCAGCAGTAAAACATTCTATGTATTCTCACATCTTTAACACCTGTTTTAACATTGATTTTTTTCGCCCAAAGAAAGATTTATGTACCTTGTGTGATGAATATTTGCATGCCAGTGATAAGTCAATTTTGCAAGAAAAATATGATTCGCATCAACTTGAAAAGGAACTATCTCGCAAAGAAAAAGCTACAGATATTGAGTTAGCAACATCAAATAAAGATACAAACGCTGTTTATGTCTTTGATTTGCAAGCAGTAATACCATTACCTTGCGGAAATATTTCTAGTTTTTACTATAAAAGTAAGCTAAATTGTCTCAATTTCACTGCTTTCGATCTCATTAATAAAGCTGGAATATGTTATTTGTGGCACGAAGGGGAAGCCCGTAGAGGTATTAATGAAATTTCAACTTGTGTTTATAATATGCTTATAAACAACTGCATTGGAAAAAATGTTACATTTTATTCGGACAACTGCGGGGGTCAAAATAAAAATAAATTTATGGCTATTATGTTTATTTACGTTGTAAGAAACTATGATGTGAAACCCATAACTCATAAATTTCTTATAGCTGGCCATTCCCAAAACGAGGGAGATTCTATGCATTCTTGCATAGAGTCTTCGAAAAAGAGAGCTCTGTTAAGTGGGCCTTTGTATACTCCACAACAAGTGGAAATGATTATTAAATTAGCAAAAAAACAAGGGAAGCCTTACTTGGTAAATAATATAAAATATACTGATATATTAGATTGGAAAACTTTTAGCAATAATTTCGGTAATTTTATCAAAAATACGGATGGTGAGAAAGTATATTGGAGCAATATAAAAATGTTGCGTATAACTAAAGATGATCCAAATACAATTTATTATAAAAATACCTTTGACACGGATACTTTCAAACAAATTAATATTAGTAAAAAAAATGACGATGATATACTTACTTCAGCATATATTGACAGGCCAAAAAAAAAAGAGGACTTGTTAAGTTTGCTGAAACATGTACCAATAGATCACCATGATTTTTTAAAAACTTAAAAGCCTTAAAAAAGGGCCAAAAAGAGTATGAAGATAGCGAATAAATTTGTTTAAATGTTTCCATTATTTTTATTTAATACATCACCCGATTTGTTTGTGTTGTTTATTATGCAATTATTTGTAGTTTTTTTAGTAATATTT
Organism: Psylliodes chrysocephalus; assembly: GCA_927349885.1. NCBI lineage: Eukaryota > Metazoa > Arthropoda > Insecta > Coleoptera > Chrysomelidae > Psylliodes > Psylliodes chrysocephalus. Next base: position 11,391,298 of record OV651830.1, read on the forward strand.
TTTTTAATAGAAAAAATAGTACCTGGTTAACTTTTAGAGCGGAGATTTGTTTTTTTTTAATATTTTGTTGTAATAAGCACTTTTTTATTCAAGAATAACATTGTGGAAATAAATAATATTTTTTACTATAACTGTTTTTCTTTAACGCAATATTCGAAAGACATACTAGGTTAACTAAAAATTTAAAAAATAGAGATAAGTTTGCTAATTATCTAAAAAATATAGGACAATACAAAGATACTTTTAACGAAAAGAGGTATAATTTTAAATAAATAAACAATAAGTCAATTCAATACTAAGATAACTTAAAACAAAAACTCAGACAACTTCTGAAAATGTGTTTAAATTATTTTTTTACTAGAACAATACAAGGACATCTTACAAAATATTTATTTAAAAAAAAAGTTGACACCTAATAACAATAATAACATTCATTGTAAATTTTTATGTACAAATCACAACGAACTACGTTAAGATCTTATTATTAATTTGAGTAATAAAAAAGTTAAGTACAATTACGGCATTAAAAGTCGATTTTCTCGAAATGACTTTTTTTAAGTTGTCCTAGTATTGTTCTAGCACAGCGATTTGTTGTTTCGCTCTTTCGTATAAATATATATTTCTCCTTTTTTATAAATAGGTAGTTTTAATAAATATGATCATTTTATTTATTAATCAAATGTTTTGTAATATTATTTCATTAACAAATACATTTAATACCGTCTATTGTACATTGTCTGGACCAAGTAGTGCTTTTTGTTGGATTTTAATTGCGTTTTTGATTTATTTTCTGTTACGGATTCTAAATAGTAGTTTTTGCAACAAGAGTGGATATTAACAATCCACTCGGGTTGTAAAGTATATTTTTATACGACCCACTAACGAAAGCCAACAAATTTTAAAAAATATTTTAGGTTATTATTAGAAATGGTAAACAAATTTGAATAAATAGTAGATTTATAATCTGACAAATATTTTATTATTTGACAATACTCGTACAATTAATAAAAACAAAAACATCATAACATATACAGGATGTATTTTATTTTCATTGTTCTTCAACACCCCCTTTCAATGAAATAAAAAAAATAATCCAATCATCGTAGTCCTATATTATGTCTCTGTCTTTCGAATAAGGTTTTTCCAAGCGCTTTAGTAAACATGTCTGCTTCTTGATCTTGTGTAGGTACATACTGTATGTCAACTAGACCTTCGGAGACTTTGTCTCGAACGAAATGAAATTTAATGTCGACGTGCTTCAATCTTTTGTGATTTTCAGGATTCTTTGCTACTTTTATCGCTGACTGATTATCTTCGTATATTGTAATGGGATCATTGATTTTTAACTCCTAGATCTTCTAAAATATTTCTAATCCAGCACGCCTCACTAACACATAAACCAAGGGACATGTACTCTGCTTCAGTTGATGAAAGTGCCACTGTTTGCTGTTTTCGTGAAGCCCAAGAAATTGTTGAACCATAAAGCTTGAATATATACCCTGAAGTTGATTTTCGGTCTTTCCTACCTCCAGCCCAGTCAGCATCTGCAAAGCCAATCAGGATAGGCTGCTCTTTTGTTAATTTTTTATAAACCAACTTCAAATGTATCGTGCTTTTAACATATCTTAGGACTCTCTTAAGTGCTTTCCATAAGTCTGTGTTAGCTTTACTCTGAAATCTGCTCAAGTAACATACCGATGAACACAAATCTGGCCTCGTTCCCAAAGCTGCATACATTAATGACCCAATCAATTGTCTACATTCTTTTTCTAAGCATATATCGTTGGAACTTTCATCAGAGATTTGCGTATTTGGATCTATTGGAATTTGTACTGGTTTACAATCTATCATGCCGAAATTTTTTAGAATATTTTCCAAATAACTTATTTGACTAATTTCAATTATGTTTTCTTGTTGATCTATGTGTATTCCTAAATAGTTTGAAGCTCGTCCTAAATCTTTCATTTTAAAATTTCTTTTCAGGTTCGTTTTTAAATCTTCAACTGCTTTCTCATCGTTTCCCAGAATTATGATATCATCTACATATACTAATAAGTAAATAAAATCATTTTTAGAATATTTGAAATACAAGCAATAGTCCGATTTTGATCTGTTAAAATTCATTTTCTCTACGAAACTATTAAATTTTTTTCCAATAACGTGGAGATTTTTTCAAGCCATATAAAGATTTATTTAGTTTTAACACGACATTATTTGGTAGATTCATTCCTTCAGGCCTTTTCAAATAAACATCTTCTTTAATATCTCCATATAAAAAGGCGCTTTTAACATCTAGCTGGTATATAGTGAGGTTTTTTTTGTGCTGCTATGACCAAAAGAATTCTCAAAGTGTTATTTTAGCAACAGGTGCATATATTTCGGAGTAATCAAATTCTTCTTCTTGTTGAAAACCTCTAACTACTAACCTGGCCTTATATTCTATAACGTCACCTTTATAGTTTTTCTTCTTCTTAAACACCCATTTGGTTTCTATGGCCTTTTTATCCTTTGGTAATTCTACCTCTGACCATGTGTTGTTTTCTTCAAGTGCAGAAAATATTCTTTTGTAATTGCTTCCTGCCAAAAATCTCTTTCTTTGCCATTTATTGCTTCTTGATATCCTAGCATATCTTCACAACCGTAAACATTCAGAAAACAGGCTTCGTCAGCTTCATAACCCATTTTTTTACTTAATTGTTATCTATTTCTGTTCCGTTATCACTTCTTATTGTATTTATTTTACAACCAGTGTCATTTTCAGCACTTTTAATAAATGTTTTTAATTTATATGGGACCTCTGACTTATGTTTAATAAAGTACACAGTTCTATAATGTGAATAGTCATCCTTTATTAATAAGAAGTATCTGGAACCACCTAAACTTGTACATTCCATAGGCCCACATACGTCTAAGTGTATAAGCGAACAAAGTTGAGTGGTTTTAGATGAACTACTTCCAAAAGAAAATCTGTGCATTTTACCTTCAAGGCACATTTCACAGAAACTGTCATTCGAATCGACGTATTCTACACAATATTTTTTTAGTATGTTTCTAACGTGGTTAAAATTTTGATGAGCAAATCTTTCATGCCAAACATTTCAAGAATATGTTGAGCTGGATCCTTGCAAATTCGATTTTGACATAATTCTTTGGTTTGACACTGATTTTATTGAATTTCTTAAAGGCTGTTCCGCAATACAATCTAAATTTGACTCTGATAAACTGGCTAAAGAATGATTTGTATAATCGATTTTCATCTTCATAATAAAAACTTTGCCCTGTCTTTCTGCTATTCCGAGAATCATGCCATTTCGTTCAAAATGACATTCTTTTGAATTTCCACTTAGCTTATAGCCTTTATCTAAAGCGCTTGAAACAGAGAAAAGATTTAATTGAAGTTTTGGTACCAGTAAAACATTATTTAAAACAGTCGGAATAGTTTTTGAGTTAATTTCCATTAATACATTTATACTTCCAATTCCCACGGCTTTCAATAAAGTTCCATCACCAATTTTAACTGATTTGTTTATAGAATTAATTTCTTCAAACCAATCTTCCTGCCAAGTCATGTGTTCACTAGCACCACTATCTAAGTACCAACATTCTTTATCAAGAGAATTATTATTGTATAATGCCACACTAATGAATGCATTTTTATAGCTGTTTCTTTCAGGACCTTTGTTTTCTTTTGAAATTCTTATTCTGCAATTCCTAATAAAATGACCCGGTTTTTTACAGTAATGACAAGTAATGTTATTGTAATTGGGTTCATTTGATTTATTCTTAAAACACTGACTTGTAAAGTGGCCAAATTTTTCGCAACCTTTACATGATTTGGCTGCTAATGCACAATTATCTTCATGTAACTCGTGCTCTTCTTGCTGCATTCTTTCCTCTTCAATTAAAGAGTCTCGAGGTTAAATTATTTAACTGTTGATCTGTAACAGGAACCGATTCCCAAGCAGAAATAAAATGTTTATATGAAGGAGGTAAAGACATTAAGATCTCTGTCATAAGCATTTGATTCGAAATATTTTCTCCAGCTTGTTTTAACTGATTAACAATTGTCTCAAGCTTTGATATATGTGAAGATATACCTTCACCTTCATATTTACAATTGAAGAACTTGTGTTGTAAAACATGGATACTAACGTCTGATTTTTGTTCATAAACAGCTAACAACTTGTTCCACATTTCATTAGCTGATTCACACGTGAGTAAGTAGTTCATAGGACCTTCTTTAATTCTAGTAACTATGACTTCCTTAGCTTGGTTATTTTTCTTCTGCCATTCCTTGAATGCTTTATCATAATTATTTCCTTCAACTTCTTTATTTGGTACGAAATCCTTCTCTACGACATTAATTAATTCTTTTGAACTGAGAATAATCTTAATCTGGAACTTCCATACGTTCCAGTTATCTTTTCCTTTCAATTTGACGAAACTTCCTTGACTAGACTGATCCATTTTTTAATAAAATATATTAATAACTATATATATATATATATATATATATAGACTGGTAGCAATTATTCGACCTATTTATTCTTCTGGGCTCATAACCTATTAGAAATGGTAAACAAATTTGAATAAATAGTAGATTTATAATCTGACAAATATTTTATTATTTGACAATACTCGTACAATTAATAAAAACAAAAACATCATAACATATATTTTATTTTCATTGTTCTTCAACAGTTATTAAGACAAAATAACTAATTTTAAATTAATTTGTGAATTTTACTAATTTATAAAATGAATAAAAATGAAAAAATATTTAATATAATTATTAGTTTTAATACTTAAATTATATTTATATAGATTAATTACTAAAGAGAAATAGAAATGCTATTATTTATCGATTTTCACAAGAATTACTAATTTTTACGTATATTTAATCTTAATAACTAAAAAATATACTGACACTTAGTTTGACAGAATTTTCACTTGTATAAAATTTCAAAACTAATAGTAGAGGGGTGAACAAAATATGAACTGTGATTGGCGGATTTTATTTTTTTGCAGTGTTCTTACTAGGTAGAATAGATATAAAATATATTCGTTCAGTTGAACGCAATGGCATACTCTTTCCTTTTGTCGTCTGTGCGTAGATAAGCTAATATCCATGTGGGTGAAGAAAAAATAAATTGTTGGCGTTAAAAAGGCGACGTGGGCTTGACGTGTTTGGCTTTATGATTCGGTTAGAGTTTTCTAAAATATGTTACGCATATAATTTGCTGTGTTTTATCTTTTATTTTAATAACATCCTTATCTGACCGTAAAAAGTCGTAGAAAACTATTTTAGTATTCATAAATTTAATGAATATAAACATTTTTTTAAACTATTGAATTTCTGTAGGTAGAAATATTTTTAATTTATGTATTCTTTGAGGAAGTTGCTGTCAGTTATGTATGGCAGTTGAATAAACTTTTGATTTTATGTAACCCCAAACGTGATAGTCTAGACTCTAGAGGATTTAGGTCAGGTGACATTGATGTCCAGTTATTAAGACTTCCTCTACCTATCCACGTATTAGAAAAATGGTAATTTAAAAAATTTCCCACAATTCGCGTATACTGTGGAGGTGCACCGTCGTGTTGAAAATACATTCCACCTACTTTTACACCCGCATACTGTAAGAGCACTGGTAAAATGTTCTCTAAAAAGTCCAATTAAATTTCACCAGTTTATCGCCAAAGATATGGGGTTCAATTAGTTTATTGTCAATGACACTGCACCAAATATTCACAGAGAACTTTTGTTGGAAATGACATTCCCTTCTGTCCACATATGGGAATTTTGTAAATTAAAAATACCATCCCTTGTGAAGTGGGATTCACCTGTAAAAAGACATCTGCCTAATATTATTTCATTAAGAATTATCCAATTGTTCGTGCAGCGTTGACACTAATTGACAAAAACTAAATAATGAAACAAACAAACTAGATATCTCAATTTCATAGCCTACATTTCAACTTCTCCGTCTTAGTAAAATTGAAAATAATCAGCTTATTCTTGCATTATAAACCTGAATGACACGTCAAGTAAAGATGATAGTTCTGATAATGACACGTCAAGTAATGATGATAGTTCTGATATAACCACGCATTTGTTGGTTCACGTTATTTTGGAAAGGAACATGGGATTGTTCCTATTTTCTTTTTCTCGGAATATAACCTTGACGTGTTGAGAAGGCTTGCATGCTTCAATCACTTTAAAAATTAAAGCCCGACTAATACATTTCACAGTAATTTAAATTTTCTATAATAAGAGTTGTCCCTGGGTTGCTGTCAAACGTGCTTTTATACAATTCTCTTGTTTTTCCGAATCAGAAAGATCTTTACCTCCAACTATACATAGAATATAGAGTTAATTATAACAATAAAAAGGTTTTTAAGTTGTTAAAAATCAAAATGTATCAGGTCTATTAAAGTAGGTACCTACCATTTGATTAAAATATTGAAATGATCCCTCAGAAGGTTTCCCATGACCATTAAACTAAAACTAAAAGATATCGAAGGTAAATAAATGTACAGGATGTTGGTTAATAAGGAATAATGCCTGGTCCCTATCCGGAAATCATAAAATGTTATGTATATATCTAAATAGAGAAAATTGCACCTTGTAGAAAAAACAATCCGTTTTGTGAGACGATTTTATCTAAAATCTCTTGTACAGAAAACTCATTTCAAATAATTTAGGGATGCAGTAATGACAGAAATGAAACCTCTGCAGGCTCATCTACCATCTGTTAAAGTTTATTACTCGCAAAACGCCTTCTATAATAAATAAAAACGTCATATGTGGCAAATTAACACTTTTTATAATTAATATTCATTGGTATTAGAATTTTATCTATTTCGCGCCACTTTTGGTGATAATTACAAAATTCGGCAATTATTTGATAAAAATTGTCGCACAAAAAAACTACAAGTGTAAATATAATTATTACGGTAATTGACTGTTAAAGGTAAATAATAAATAAACAAAGGTAAATTAGACAGTTTTTAATTTTAAATACCCAAGCAGGGCCACCAAGAGCAAGACTCTGCCCCAGGACAATTCTACAAATCGGGCCCCGCGACAATTTTATAAAAAATTAAATAGGAAAAGGTCTTCAAGTAAAAATTTCTTCTTCTCTTACTTAAAGCTCTTTTCCTCGTCTGTCGAACTTCTGAAAGTAACAAACACCACCGCTGCCGGTCCCCCATTTGAACCCGGGTCCCGGGAATTAGTCCCGGCTGCCCCCCCCCCCCCCTCTAGTCGGCCCTGTACCCAAGTATTGGCTGTTCGTTCCTTTTTGACAAGCTTCGAAATATTATTTTCAAAAAAAATATGTCAATTATTGCAGAAGAATCATGTCAAATTATTTATAAAAATAATAAATATGATTATATATCCATAAAATTACTGTAAAAAATTTAAATACGACAGCACCCACCTACAATCATTAGATATTAGTACTAATGACATAATTGGGACCTGTCAAAACCTTTTTTTATCGAGTATTAACATATCCTTCGAAAAATTCTGTTAGGTATACTACCGGCGCAATATACAGGGTGTTTCTAAATTCATGCGACAAAATTTAGGAGGTGATTGCCCGTATGAAATTAAGATGGGTTTTTCCTTTAACAAAATTTCCTCAGTCCATCCCTTTCCGAGATATTATCCTTAAAAGGTGGTGACTAAAATTGAATTTTTATTTTTTTTCTAAAATTTCAGTAAAGCTAGAAACTTGAAATTCTGTAATTTTCGTGCACTCGAAAAAGACTAACCACAGGTATTTTTTCAATATTCCAGTTAAATTATATGGGGATGAAATTAGGAACCCTTACTTTATTTCATATCAAAACTTTTTTTCGAGATGAAGTTTTATGAAATAAAATTATAACTTGAAATCCTTGTTATATTTAAATTTTTTTTATTTTAAAATTTTTTTCCCAAAACCAATAGCTTCAGAGAAAAAAAAAATAAACACCATAATTTATCATTTTTTTAATAAATTGAGTGGAAAACAGTAAAGATGTAAAATGTAATACGATTCATAGTATTGAACAAATACCCGTGGTTAGTCCTTTGCGAGTGCACGAAAATCACAAAATTTCAAGTTTCTAGCTTTACTGAAATTTTAAAAGAAAAAAACTCAATTTTAGTCACCACTTTTTAAGGGTGATATCTCAGAAAAGGGTGGGCTGAGGAAATTTTGTTATAGGAAAGACCCATCCTAATTTCATACAAGCAATCACCTCCTGAACTTTGTCGGGTGACTTTATAAACACCCTGTCTATAATGTAATGAACATTTTTGAAAAATCTCAAAAATATTGTTATGTAATACCACGAAATTTAGCGACCATTCGCCAAAAAAAAATTATTTTAATTGGTAGTCTCAAAATTTGGAAACTCGTGATTACGTCATATCTCAAATTATGATACAGTTCATCAAATTTCTAGAGGCTTTCGGCGGCTAGACAGAGAAAGCACTGCTGAGAGGCATTGTTTGGCGGGGCCGACGGATTTACGCAATGAAAGTACACTCTGCGCATCAAGTATTTCACTATTTTATTCAGACGTAAATGTCAGATGTAAATTTCGCTAAAACATTTCTTTTATTTTCGTTTGTGTTTTTTGCTCACTACAGTTTAATAGAACCTAAGGGTACAAATACAGTAGAAGCAGATTTCCGCTTACCGGCAATCAGCGCTCATATGCGCTGTTGTCGCGGTACTGAATGGTACAGAGTGAATACCTGTAAAAGCGAGAAAAATCGTTCTCAGTTGCGTCTACAACTTCTAGCAAATTGTCTTTTTGTGATTACGATCTGATTGCTTTGGATTCTGTTTTGACTAAACTGAAGAGAAAGAGAATTGGTATTCAATCTGTAGTATTATTGTCAGTTATATTTTGTTGTTGGTTACTTTTAAGGAATCTAGGATCATTAGCAAGATGATTTTGGGACGTCGTTGATTGTTGGCTTAAGGAAACGGAAGATTAGGTATTCTGATCACCAGGAGAAAGTGCACTAGAATGGGATGATGTAGAAGATAATGGACGAGGATAAGTATTAAGTTGGCTTAAGGAAACGGATGTCTGGTCATTTTGATCTATGTTGTGATAACCAGGTGAAGGGGTACTAAAATGAGATGATGTAGAAGATAATGGACGAGAACAAGTGTAAAGTTAATATAAATATGGTTTCACTAATTCCTGTACGCGACAACGAACAGATAGTATTCTGTTTTCAGGTATTTTCCTTACGTGTGGCAGCAAACTTTTGAAAAATGAAATATATTCCTTTTATTTAAGTGCTTATTTACTTCCAATATTTATCAATCTCATTCCAATTGCAATGCAACTTCTCCTTCTTATCCCAAATAGGGAGTCTTTCAAAAACGGTAGCAATAAGTGCTTTCTTATCCATGGTACAACCATTAAACCAGCGCGTACCAAAAGCAGAAATAAACTAAATTGTCATTTCGGCAAAAGCGAGAACGCAGGTTAGCGCTGGTTAATGGCGCCGATCTGCTTTTACTGTGTACTTGTCAATTTAAAAACATGCATTCATTTTGAAAGCTTATAAGCGTAGTTCGGCGCTGATTGCCGGTAAGCGGAAATCTGCATCCACTGTGTTTGTACACTAAGTATGTAGTTGAATAGCAAATTAAGAGGCCGCGTGATTAACAGTCAATCTCGCGAAATAATAGCCAATGTTATAGAGTTTATGAGAAGAGAAGGAAACTTTAATTCACCTTCAATACCATTTAAAAATGTAAATGATCGTGTTGCTGCAGCCACAAGAGTATCTAAAAACACTGTCGTCCGCATTTCTGGAGAGAAAAAAAGAATCGATAACCGTGGGATATCGGAATTTTCATCACCAAGAAAAACCATTAAAAAACCAAAAACAGTTAATGATATAGATGAAGCTGACAAAGGTATTTTAAAAAGAATTATTCTGTTCATGTTAATCTCGGAAAATATTGTTCCAACATTAAAAACAATTCTGACTAAATTTAGAGAAGCTACAGGGTACAAAGGAAGCTATGAAAGTTTAAGAAAAATAATAAAATCGCTAGGATTTCGTTGGCGAAAAACAAAAACAAACAGAAAAATATTAATGGAAAGGTTTGATATTCAAAAGCTACGTTTAGACTATCTGATTCGTTTAAAAATTTATCGAGCAGAGGGCCGTCCAATTGTCTACTTAGATGAAACATACATTCATGCCTCCCACACACACCAGAAAGCTTGGAGTGATAATTCGAATGAGGGATTAAAGAAACCAATTAATAAAGGTGATAGACTAATTATTGTCCATGCTGGAGGTGAAATGGACTTTATTCCGAATTCCCGGTTAATTTTCAAATCTGGAACCAAAAGTGGAGACTACCACGATGAAATGAATTTTAATAATTTTTCTAAATGGTTGAAAGAAAAGCTGTTTCCGAACCTCCCTCCAAGAAGCGTCATTATTGTTGATAATGCTCCTTACCATAATGTCCAGGTAAATAAAGCACCAACGTCAACTTCTAAAAAAGCTGACATGCAGGATTGGTTAAGGAATCATAATATTGCTTACGAAGAGGATATGCTCAAAACGCAATTATACAGTTTAGTGCTATTGCATAAGTCACGATTTAAGAGGTATGCAATTGAAGAAATGATAAATGAACATGGTTTTAGTTGTTTGCGTTTGCCACCGTATCATCCCGATCTTAATCCGATCGAATTAGTGTGGGCATCATTGAAACAATATGTAGCTAGTAACAACACTACATTTAAGAGGCAAGACGTACAACTGTTGTATGAAGACTTTTTTGATACGTTTTCTAAAGAGGAGTGGCAATCTCGTTGTAATAATGCTAAAATGTGGGAATCTAAATTTTATGACAGAGAAGTTACTTTGGATGAGGCAACTGATAGATTTATAATTAACTTAAACAGTGACAGTGAGACTGATTTTGAATCTGATATGGAAACTGAAGAAAGTTTTTCGGAAGACCATTAAAATTATATCTGTACCTAAGATCAAAAAAGTATTATCTATTTTTACAACGAAGATGCACAAGAATCAAATTTTATTTTTTTATTATTAGATAGCTATTTTTGTTTCTGAGTTGTGTTCATTTACAGGCTCAATTTTTTTCCGTTTCTCCTTTTTGATTTTATATGGGGTTTCAAGTTGTTTTTGACTTATTGCGACGTAAATCACAACAACACACTTTTTTAATAAAGCAAACAAGTGTTAAGAGGTATATGTACGTGTAAACTACAATTACAAAAAATTGATATGAAACCCATGAAACCACCAACAAAAATGTAAAGCTAGCTTCCGTACTAGAACATGGTGTCATTCGTCGAGATAATTTATCGTTTTGTTTAATAGATCAAGAAATGTAAATATTCCCCTGTTATTTTTTATAAAATTATAAGAGAAATAAATTTTTTTCTAAATAGTATAGTTTATTATTTTGTAGAAAAACAAAATTTCGAAAATTTTAGTAATGTTTCAGAAACAACCGTTATTAATAATAGGTACCATTTTCTTTAATAAGGTAGAAATAAAATATAAACTATTTCCACGATTTACAAAGGCCTACAAAAAAATTATAGGTATTTTCCGCTATCCTATAAAATTTATATTTTCTGACTCAATTTCAAAAGGTTGAAGGAATTCCAAAACACCTTTTATGGCATAATAATTATTTTCAATTCTACATACTAACTTTAGCTGCTTTTAAAAACGTTCTAAGAAAGTCCAATCAGACCAATTTAATCCCTAAACTATTCCACACTTTTAAAATTTAATTACCTAAAAATATTAAAAACTATTTAAAATAACTTGTTTAGCAGACTGTACAATAGCTATCTTAGTCACACGTAGCGCGTTCTCTGTCTGGGCGTCGAACACCTCTAGAAATTTGATGAACTGTAATTTCATAAAAAATGTAAGTACATTAAAATATACAATTTTATAAAATAAAATCGACCAGACAGACCAATTTTTTGTCAAAAATTTGCAGTTTCACCCATTTTCACCAACCCTATAAGGGTCTCTTCAAAAGAATATCTTAAAAAAAACAATGTCAGATAAAATTAATTTAGAAATAATCACAAGAGGGCAACATTTAAATCCGTTATGACATCAGGAACGACAGTATAAGCTGACTGCATCTAATTTTGGAATGATTTGTAGATTGCGAGAAACGACGGATCGTCTTACAGTAGCAAAGAGAATGTACAGAACAATATTTACTGGTAATAGAGCTACGCGATATGAGGTTTGTTTTGGTTCACATTCTAGAATTGTTCCAGAACCATGCGCAGAACTATTGCGCAATGGTCCTTAATTCTGAACAGTTCTGTAACCATTCCATTGTATTCGAAACCAAAACACTGCCAGAACAGTTAAATGTCAAAAAATAAATTATAAATAAGAAAGAAGAAATAACACAGGGTCAGTGTCTAGGCAAGAAAGAGGCCACATAATATTGTAAAACGTAGATAAATTAAATAATTTATTCGTAACAATCCTTTGACCATGGAGGAAGGATGACCCAACATCAACTACTCCATTCTCATTAGTCATTCGAGAATTCCTTGTAAAAAATCCAACACAAAACATGGCCAGGATCTCAAAAACAAAATTACTTGCAAAAAAGCGCAAGCGCAAACATATCAATTCTGAAACAGTTCTCGCTTTAGGCCAGAACCGACGTTACTGTTCGAGAATGGTTATGATGAGGATGGGTTGTTGTATTTAAAAAACACTCATCCATATTACTACTAAATACAAGGGCAGCTACATTTTTCAGGCAAGGAATATTGTTATTTTATTGTCTGGTCTCCTTTAGGCCCTATCCATGTTGAAGAAATTTGCAGAGATGATGAGTTTTGGAAGAACAAAATGTATCCTAAAATATTTTTTTTATTACGATGCTTATTTAAAAGAAATTAAAGATGTCATATAACTTCTATGTGGTTTTAGAAATTCCTATTTCATATATTATACCGTATTTAATTAAATGTATATAATATACATAAGTTATGGTAGCAATATATTGAATAAAAATCTTAAACAGATAGATAAAAATGATGTGCTATAAAAGAGAATATTGTCTAATATATTTAAAATAAATACCTAAAGATATTTTTTTTAACGAATTTAAACAATCTGAATTTGGATACTCGATGAATTAAAAAAGTTGAAGAAACACTCCTAGTAAAATATTTTTTAATAAAACGATATAAACGATGTAATGTGTATGGAACACATTACATGGTACTTGCAAAGTACTTGGCAAGTAACGCGTAGTGAGTAGCCGGCTTCAGACTGGAGTTGACGATTCGAGCAGATTGTTGACGCGAAGTCAACATTATTCTCACGTAAATTTTTTTGTTCATCCTATTTCGAACATTGTGAGTCGTTCAGACACTGCAGCTCGAGCGAGCCTACTCGTATTACTTACTCTTAAGTACTTTTAACAAAGACGTTAAGATTAAACTTGGAAAACTAAAGAAGCTCTCTTGTCTTTAACAAAGACTTTTTACATGTACATGAACTAGCAAGAATAACAATGGTTTTTACATCAGACGTATATTGGATCTGAACGAATAATAATTAACCCAACAAAAAAGTATGCTATTGCGTTCAACTGAACGAATATATTTTATATCCATTCTAAGTAGTGGGAACACTGCAAAAAAATTAAATCCACCAATCACAGTTCATCACTTTTCTTTTTTTTTTGTTTAGTTATAAAAATTAAATATACATTTAAATGAGTTATTCTTGTGTAGAATCGATAAATAATAGCATTTCTGATTTTATTTCGTCTACATTTACGAATAAATCATAAATTTTATTAAAATTATTTGAAATATATTTAATTACAAGTATTAAAACTAAAATGTTAAGTATCTTGATTGAGCTGAGATGCATTTGGCTGTCATGTGAGAGGCCAAATCTATACTCTATTTTTATGTATGAGAGAGTAATAAAACAGCATTTCTAATGCAAAACTTACTACTGTCATTTTAAATATTTTTACAGAATAATCTACATATTTCCTAAAATTGTAATAAATGTACCTGAGCTATTACAAGTTTTGGGTCTTTTATTGGTCCTTTATAAACATAAGCTGTACAGAACAATAGAAAAAGGTTTGGACAGGCCAAAAGCCCTGTGTATTAAAGATTACATAGCCGTATCTTAAGATTATTTTCAATAAGTACCTATTTGCCAATTTTGTTTTATTTTAATTCCAAGAATTTCTTACAGTAATCGAATTATAAGTAGATAAATACCTTCCCAAAAAATTTTACTGAAAATGCGATTATAGGTTTTCCATTTAGTAAGGAGGTCCAAGTTGTGTATTCTTGACAGTTTACTAAATGTCGTTTAGTTGCAACTTGCAAGTTACAGTGTGAATTCTAGTGTAATCATGGAAAATTTGGAAGGGCCGCGTAAACGACAAAAAATCGGTCCTTTAACAGTTAATGAAAAAACATTAATATCTAATTGTTTTAAATCATTCACAGACAAACATTTATGTAAAAGTGTTGATGACACAGTGGAATTAGTTAGTAGTACGCTTGGTGTTATGAAATCTACGATTTACAGAGTTGTTAAAGAAGAGAAATGTGGCGAGTTTCAAACAGCACGTAAAGCTCCAGGAAAACCAAAATTTCAATTAGAAAATCTTTTGAAAGAAAGACTTTGAAGGAAAGTGCATGCGTTCTTCTTTAGAAAAGAATTTCCGACAGTAGACAAAGTTCTTGCCACGGTTCGAGATGATAAGGATTACCCTGAAATGAGTCGAAGCACACTATGGAAACTTTTAAAAGAAATAGGTTTTCTATAGAAAAAGCATTCCAGAAAGTCTATTTTAATAGAAAGAAGCGATATTGTAGTATGGAAAAGAAATTACCTAAGGACTATAAAAGAAATGAGAAACCAAAGTAGAAATATATTTTATTTAGATGAAACATGGATCAACGAGGGACATAAACCAAATAAATTTTGGCAAGATGAAACTGTTACAAGTCGAAAACCGGTTTTTTTAAATAATTTATCTACTGGTTTAAATCCACCATCAGGAAAGGGGCGCAGACTAATAATAGTACACATTGGTAGTTCAAACGGTTTTGTTAAAGGTGGTTTATTGACTTTTGAATCTACTCGTACCGGTGACTACCATGAGGACATGAAGGCTGATGTCTTTAAAGAGTGGTTCGAACAAACTATAGATCTTCTTCCTCAGAACTGTATAGTAGTAATGGATAATGCAAGTTATCACTCGAGACTTATAGAAAAAATGCCCACAACCAAGTGGTTAAAAAAAGATTTACAGAATTGGCTAAATTCAAAGAATATTAAGTTCCATCCCGGTTCTGTGAGAAAAAAACTGTATCATTTGTGTTCCCTTCATAAAGAGAAATTCAAAAAATATGAAATTGATGAAGTTGCAAAAAAATCGTGGGATGACGGTGGTTAGATCACCATCATATCATTGCGAAGTAAACCCGATTGAACTGATATGGGCACAGATAAAGGGAGAAGTTTCAATAAAAAATAATTCTTTTAAAAAGAGTGATGTTAAACAGTTGTTTTTGGATGCTGTAAATAATGTGAGGCCTGAAAACTGGGAAAAGGCAGTAAATCATACGATTAAAGAAGAAGAGAAAATGTGGAAGTTGGACAATATTACTGATGAAATGATCGAGCCACTCATTGTAAATATTGGTTGCGACAGTTCATCTTCTGATTTCGATTCTGATTTGGATTTGTAGGTAAGAAGTAGTTTTTATATTAAAATTATTATTTATGAACGTAACGTTGTTTAAAAGTCAAAGTTTAAACCCTTATACCTACATAACCCGTTTGACACAATGTTCTTAACATACCTTGTGGAAAAATAAAACATTTTAGAAAAAATTGCACTTTTTTACCTTCAGCTGTTTAGAAGTTATAAGCAGGTTAATTAGGTGAAAATATAAGTGTATACTCGAGGAATAACTTCAAAAAATATTTTAACTGTCTACTAAAAGAAGTGGTACGCCTATGGATTACAAACGCTTAATTATTTTAATACTCTCTCATACATAATAATAGACTATAGTATGGAGATTAATTAAAGTAAATCTATTTTTCTTTTTTCATGTTTATTTTATAAATTAGTAAAATTCATGAATAATTTTAAAATTAGTTATTTTGCATAATGGACTAAAATAATTCCTTAAATTTGTTGATTTTCGTTAGTGGGTCGTTGCACAAATTACTATAATTCCGTTAAAAATATGAGTATATTTCATGCATTTATTTTATCAGGTAATAAGCTTTTAAACTTTTATAACTTAAAACATAAGCACTAAAAATTATTCTGTCACTCAGCTAGTCACTAATAATTAAAAATAATGCTATAAACGGACTATTTTATTAGTAAATAATATTTAAAAAAAAGACTTAATACCCATATAGCCATAAAATAAAAATTATAATATTAAAATATCCGAGCTTCAAGGGTTTATTCTTTAGGGGTAAATTATAGTAAGAATATTATTATTAATATTATTAAGAGTTACCTACTTACCCGAAAAACAATTTTTTTAACACATTAGCCCTCTTTTTAGGGTTTTCATGCTTTAATTTAAATCCTACATCCATATTTATTATCACAAGAGAATCCACCGATATTTATTATACTAATTTCATTACCGCGTATAATCGAATCTTCAAACTACCGAAAACTGAGTAAACAAAAACCAAGTATAGTAATAATAATAATTATTTTAATTATATGATAATTAAGCGAGCTCCTACTTCGTTTTGATAAACATTTCATTCGTTGCCTACTTTTTTTAACGCTACCAATATAGATAAAGAGAGAACATTTTAAATACTCATTAAACAATGAATTTGTTTTAGTAATATTTCATTTTTAGATGCATTTTTACCAAAAATCATAGCAACAGTACCAGATCAGCCCAATTGGTTCTAGTATGGAATGTTCCTGTCAATAAGTGAGATATTCTATGTACAGGGTGTAACAAACAGACAGTTAAATTCCAAATAGTATCTATCTTGACTCAAAGTGATTCTAAATAGATTCAGTAATAAAGGAAAAACTTTAAGTTTGTCAATTACTATTTAATTGTTAAATGTTTTCCAACCATAGGATTATCATCAGGCTTGTTATTTTTTTGCTAATATACAACCTATTCTATCTTATACAAATATAATAATAATAATAATAATAATAGAGTTTATTCATACATATAAAAAATTATACAACAAAATAAAAATGGAAGCTGATCAATAAACTACAAAATCCTGCAAAGTCGCAACTTGTTGCAGGTAAAAAATATAATAAAAACTATGTAATAATAATAATAATAATAATAATAATAATAATAATAATAATAATAATAATAATAATAATAATAATAATAATAATAATAATAATAATAATAATAATAATAATAATAATAATATAAAACAATGTCTCTTTACAGTGAAACATTAATTTAATAGATACAGAAAGACTAGACAGTAGAAAATATTTAAATTGGAACACAATAAAATATAATTATAAAATAAAATAAAATAAAATCCCTAAATTTCAATGAAGTTTGCAATAAACATTCTGCCTAGTTGAAGTACATATGCAATTAATTTTTTTGAAAGTCAATAGATTTGAAGAGTTTGTTATGTTTTGAGGAAGTAGTTACAAAGTAGATACAAAAGTAGATACAAAAGTAGATACAAAAGTAGATACAAAAGTAGATACAAAAGTAGATACAAATTAAAAAGAAAAACATATCAATGACAGGACAAGACATGGACACGATGTGGACAGTAGACTAAGAAAAATCTTGACAGCCTTTGCCACGGAGTGTTAGGTAAGTGTGATCTTCACCTCTCACAAATAATGTTACTTTAGTGTTATATCCTTCTTTTACAGCTATAGAGTATAACAGAAAATTAAATACATAATTTTGTTGTCAAAAGCCATTTTGTTGCGATTTTTTTGAAATTACAATAATATATTTTTTGTTTCAGGTCAAGAGACAATGCATTGTAGACTTTTAGTCCAATATAAGTATAGTTTCGTTGAACTAGAGTGATTCTACATTTGGGTAGTGTCATATTGTGATTTATACGAAATCTTGTGTTATACTGACGAGTTCCTAGGTTTATTTCTCTTGTTTTGATTACGTGTAGCAATGATTGTTTATAAAATAAGTTTCTGATAGACAAAATGTTACAATGTTGAAAAAGATTCTCAGTGGGGTATCGAAAATCTAATTTAAAGATTAATTTTAATATTCGTTTCTGAATTATTTCTAATGGTCTCAAGGTTGTTGCATAAGCTCCTCCCCAACCTATAATACCATAAGTTAATACAGATTGCACTAAAGCATAATAGGTTGAAATGAGTTCGGATTCGCGCATTATCTTCGATATCGTTTTAAATATATATAATAATGATCTAAGTTTTTTAACCATGTTGTTAATTTGAAAATTCCACTTCAAGCAGCCGTCGATTGTTATTCCTAAATATTTGGCACTAGATGACTTTGTTAAAGACCACGATGTATTTCGGAAGGGTAAGTCAATTACTATAGGGTTTAAGCTACTAAGATCATTCTTAAAGTTTGAAAATGGTAGATAAATGGTTTTTTCTAAGTTGATAGTTAACAGATTTTCATCAAACCAATGTATTAATAAGGAAATGTGATGACTAAACGTAAGCCCATTGAAGGCATTTTATAAAAAATATCTAGTCAAATCTTCTGGCCATAAACTGCAACGTTCTTTCTTTCTAACACTGAGTCTTAGTTAAGGTCGTTTATAACTTAATTTTGTTGAACTTAATTTCACCAGTTATATTCGATAACCGGTGATTTTATAAAGTAACTACTCGAGTAAATTGTACTTCAGTATTCAAAGTATTCAGTAATTGATACTCTTCTGATGGGACTCAGTACTCGAAAATGTTTACGTACTTTATTTTTTAGACTACTCAGTAAGTTTGATTCCTACAGCTAACGAGTAACAAGCCTCAGCTTGTCTTGTTAGTTGTGTGTTGCATTACTACACTTCTTACTATTATTATTTTACATTTTATGTTTTGCTAGACAATTTGTACAGGGCATACGTGTTTTGACACAAATGGGATATAATACTGTCAAAATTTGCAGATATTATAAAAGATAATCTAGGACAGTGGTCGCCAACCTGTCGATCGCGAGCTACCGGTAGCTCGCGAAGGCAATTCTGGTAGCTCTCACAACGATTTTAATTTAAAAAATAAAAACTGCAAAAATCAGAGAAGCTTCCGAAAATTCCACAAAAAAATCTAATTGTCATAATATTAAACATAAACAGCGGCAACGTTGCGGTGAGCGATCTGCCGCTGACGCCATCAAGCTAGAATCGGCTAGAACCGACCAGCCGGACCAGCGCGTTAGTGTTCGAGAACGATCAGGATTGCTTTGAACGGGATAAATACGCACGGCGAGGCGACATTGCGCTTAGTTTAAAACTGAACGCGTAACCAACGTCCAGCGGTTGGGTTAGTAGAGAACAACAAAAAATAATATTATGGCAAGCAGTTGTAAGAAGGTAAAGACATACCACTTTCATTCGGAATGGGAAGAACAATACTTTTTTACAGAAGTTAAAGATAAAAATGTGTGTTTGTTATGTAATACTTCGGTCTCCGTTGCTAAAATAGGAAATATTGAGAGACATCATAAAACTGTACATTCTAATTTTGAAAAATCATTCCCACTACATTCTGCCGCCAGAAAGGATAAACTGAAACAGTTAAAAAAGCAGTTAATTGGACAACAATCAATATTTTTAAGAACAGTCGGCAAAACTAAGGCTGCAACTGAAGCATCGTACCGTGTGTCCCAGATAATTGCACAAAAAAGAAACCTTATGAAGACGGGGAAATGATAAAACAGGCGTTTTTAGAAGCTGCTGATTCGTTATTTGTCAACTTTAGAAATAAGGACGAGATAGTTTCAGCTATAAAATCTATGCAACTTTCTGCTAATACAGTGATGAGACGTGTAGAAGTAATGAGCAATAATATTTTTTTACAGTTAAGAACTGACTTAGATAACTGTTTATTTTTCACTTCAACTGGATGAATCAACAGATGTCGTTGACACTGCCCAGATGGCCCTGTTCGTCAGGATGGTTTTTAGTGATTTTACGATTAAAGAAGATCTTTTGAAGTTCATTCCACTGAAAGGACACACCACTGGACAGGAGTTGTTTTCTCACTTAAAAAATATTTCTTCCGAGAAAATTCCAATATCGAAAATGGTAGGCTTGACAACCGATGGCGCTCCAGCTATGGTGGGTTGTGATAAGGGTCTGGTGGCGTTATGTTGTAAAGATGAAACTTTTCCGCAATTTCTCTGTTACCACTGCATTATCCATCAGCAAGCATTATGTGGAAATTTCCAGAAACTAAACAACGTTATGAAACTGGTGGTAAAAATTGTGAACAAGATTAGAGCTCAAGCGTTACAAAGAAGATTATTCAAAACCTTGGTCGATGAAGTTGACTGTCAATACGGAGACCTACTCCTTTACTCTGAAGTCCGATGGTTAAGTAGAGGACTGGTGCTGAAACGTTTTAATGATGTCCTATCTGGCATAGTTCAATTTTTCAAACAACGCGATGAACCGACTCCGGAACTAGAAAATTCAATCTGACTTAGAGATTTTGGTTTTCTCGTGGACATTACAGAGAAATTAAACGAACTTAATTTGCAGCTTCAGGAGAGAGACAAAGAACTAGCGGAAATAATTTCTGATATAAAAGCATTTATCAAAAAGCTGGAGTTTTGTGAACAAAACCTAATTAACAGCGATGCCAAGCATTTTCCTATTCTTTCAGAACAAATATCTCAAAATCCATTAGAACCCTATGACAGCAAATATCATGTAGAAATAGTTTCTACCCTGAAGAATAACTTCAAAAATTGTTTTAAGGATTTCAACGAAATGGCTTTAGTAGCGCAGTTTGTTGTTTCGCCCTTTATGGAAATTAATATCCAACAGTTTGCAACTTGTGTTATGCAGAACTTTGGCGAAGACATCGCTGCAACAGAAATGGAAGTAATTGAGTTTCAAAATGATTTAGCCTTAAAATCGTTATGCTCAAGTACCAAATGTATCTGGCCTATTGTAAGTACAGTTCATCAAATTTCTAGAGGCTTTCGACGGCTAGACAGAGAAAGCAATACTGACAGGCATCCCGACGGATTTACGCAATGAAAGTACACTCTGCGCATCAAGTATTTCACTATTTCATTCAGACGTAAATGTCAGATGTAAATTTCGCTAAAACATTTATTTTATTTTCGTTTGTGTTTTTTGCTCATTACAGTTTAATAGAACCTAAGTATGGAGTTTAATAGCAAATTAAGAGGCCGCGTGATTAACAGTCAATCTCGCGAAATAATAGCCAATGTTATAGAGTTTATGAAAAGAGAAGGAAACTTTAATTCACCTTCAATACCATTTAAAAATATAAATGATCGTGTTGCTGCAGCCACAGGAGTATCTAAAAACACTGTCGTCCGCATTTCTGGAGAGAAAAAAAGAATCGATAACCGTGAGATATCGGATTTTTCATCACCAAGAAAAACCATTAAAAAACCAAAAACAGTTAATGATATAGATGAAGCTGCACAAGAATCAAATTTTATTTTTTTATTATTAGATAGCTATTTTTGTTTCTGAGTTGTGTTCATTTACAGGCTCAATTTTTTTCCGTTTCTCCTTTTTGATTTTATATGGGGTTTCAAGTTGTTTTTGACTTATTTCGACGTAAATCACAACAACACACTTTTTTAATAAAGCAAACAAGTGTTAAGAGGTATATGTACGTGTAAACTACAATTACAAAAAATTGATATGAAACCCATGAAACCACCAACAAAAATGTAAAGCGTACTAGAACATGGTGTCATTCGTCGAGATAATTTATCGTTTTGTTTAATAGATCAAGAAATGTAAATATTCCCCTGTTATTTTTTATAAAATTATAAGAGAAATAAATTTTTTTCTAAATAGTATAGTTTATTATTTTGTAGAAAAACAAAATTTCGAAAATTTTAGTAATGTTTCAGAAACAACCGTTATTAATAATAGGTACCATTTTCCTTAATAAGGTAGACATAAAATATAAACTATTTCCACGATTTACAAATGCCTACAAAAAAATTATAGGTATTTTCCGCTATCCTATAAAATTTATATTTTCTCACTCAATTTCAAAAGGTTGAAGGAATTCCAAAACACCTTTTATGGCATAATAATTATTTTCAATTCTACATACTATCTTTAGCTGCTTTTAAAAACGTTCTAAGAAAGTCCAATCAGACCAATTTAATCCCTAAACTATTCCACACTTTTAAAATTTAATTACCTAAAAATATTAAAAACTATTTAAAATAACTTGTTTAGCAGACTGTACAATAGCTATCTTAGTCACACGTAGCGCGTTCTCTGTCTGGGCGTCGAACACCTCTAGAAATTTGATGAACTGTAAAGACAAATATTCAGTTCTATGCCGTGTTGCCTTGAAAGTGAAAGCATTCTTCAGTTCAAACTATTTGTGTGAATCTTCTTTTTCCAATATGAAGTTTATTAAGAACAAATATCGCAATCGACTTACAGATGAATATTTGGATAATTGTATTCGAATGGCTGTATCAAATTATACTGCAAACATTAAAAAAATTATCGATGAGTCTGAGTGTCAGCCTTCTCATTGAATGTGCTTTTTTATTTTTCAATGTTTATGTTCATGATAGTGCGTTACTTTTTTGTTCTTATTATTAACTATTTTTAAATCTTACGTGACATGCCGTTGTGGCTGGATAAAAGTTTGTGTTTATTTTTCAAACACCTTCGTTTGGTAGGTAGGAATGTAGCTATGAACAAGTACGTACTAGTAATATTAGTTATTTTGTTATTAGTTTATGATTAGTACCTATGTATTATGTATTACCAGTTAAATAGTAAAATAAATACATATAATGATAAATTAACTGTGGATTATTTCATTTACGTTGCGTTACGTGGCTTCCGTGTGGGTAGCTCGCTGTTTATTCCAAAATTAACAAAGTAGCTCAACACATTGAGAGGTTGGCGACCACTGCTCTAGGACATACACTCAGTTATCCTAGTATTGGTTTTTTGATTTCTGCAAGCGAATTTTGAATAGTCGAAAACACCACCAGAACTTTATGAAAAACTCGATACTGTATATCAAAGAAAACTGTGAAATTCTTGAAGATATTGCTGCTGCATTAGAAGATCCTCAATTCTCTGTTTATTTTCTTTAAAAAGAAAACAAATTGGAGAAGTTAAAACGTGAGCAATATCAACAAGCTGGACCACTCAGAGATATTTGCTTGGGTGGGTTATTAAAAATATTTGATTCCTTTTTCAAATTAGAAAAATGCATAGACAATGCTGCTGTAGTATCGACCGTAGTTTTTATATACAATATGTTAACCGATAGATCCGTCGAAATAAAGATGAGACGCTCAATTTTCACGTAAGACTGTCGTGATTAGACGCGAACTGTTCTACCAAAAACAATATAAAACTATATTTTAATGTTAAAATAGTGTTTGGTCCAAATAGTTTAATTAAAATAATCTGTGGTTGCTCTATATCCCATTAGTTATGGTCCGCCCTGTATAATCATTATGTTCCTCTGTTAGTGTTGAATAGAGAGTTAACTAAAAAGGAACGTGATCAAAAATGATTTTCTTATCATTATTTACAGAACCGTTGTTATATTCAAGTTATGCAAGTTATTTTATATTTAAAAATACTTATATTCTATATTATAGAAAATGCTACAACCTATTGTATTTAAATTTGACGAACATTTTATGAAAAAAATTATTTTTTGTATTAAAAAGGAGGTTAGATTTAGCCACATATATTTTTACGCTTTAGTTGGAATGGAAATGAGAAAATATATTTTAAATGTGATTTTCTGTTACCAGAATTCAAAGAGAAGCATGAGGGTTTATCCATAGATATATAGCCTAGACAGATAGAATTATTTACAAAATTTCTGAAGCCAACACGTCCTTGGCAGAAATACAATATTCCGATTGAACATTGATGCTAAGTTTACGATGCGTTTAACAGTAGTAATGTAAATTAGCTGTCAATACTATTTGTCTTTAAATTATCGAAAGAAATTGTACGTCTGACAACAGCGCATTTACAGTTGACGATATTTGTAAAGGGGGTCGTAAATTTGTTTCATTCATAAAAGTGCTTCGTGTTTAGTTGCAGCTATTTTTTTGGGAAAACTGTTTTTTATGAATTTGTTTGATTATTTATGTAATTAAATTATTATGAAGAGTATTTTGTTTATAAAAAAAGGACTATTTACATGTTAATCTTTCCTTCTACAATTAAGCTGATTTCTTAGGCTATGGTTATGAATATGAATGTTGTTATATACCTTATAGGCGCACAAAAATTAATTCAAAACGTATTTAGGTACAATAATTTATTTGTAAATTTATAGGTAACGATTTACTTTAAAAATATTTAGTTTTAATTATAATTGTAAGAATCTAACAAGCAGTGATAATTCTTTATAACTATGTTCGATTTTTATGATTCTGTTTTTGTTAGAAAGGGGGTACATCATTTTGAAATCTAGGGGTAAACTTAGAAACTCGAAAATAACTTCTATCGATTTATCTCAAGCACTTGTAGGTACGCCGACAATGTTTCCCCAAATTTTGTATCGCATAGTTTCTGAGATACAGGACGTATCCTATGGCCAACAACAACCGGCTTCCTTTCTTATTTGGACACCAAGTACTCTTAGAATACAATGAATATCTGATAAAACAATAATTAAAAATAAAAAAATCAATATATTAAATATTTCCCTTTACGACTGATACCTACGCCTATGGATGTTTTCAATGCAGTCAGCAGGCGATGACGCGCTTTTGCCGTACTAAACCAGCAAAAGTTATCTCACTCCGATTTAGAGATGGAATGAGTTCGATCTCGCCTTCACAGCAAGTATATTTTTATAAATGACTAGTTGGGGATGTAGATTTATGACTACGTATAGCAAAGACAGACGTTTGAAAGACTTTTGGTAGGTAAAGAGGTGGTAAACGTGAAACCCCTTCGGACGACCTCGAGAATTTCCAGTAATGTTTATTTACCAGTGTCGTATCATAGAATAAGTAATTTTAAATTGTTACCGGTAAAATAATTTAAACAACTTTATAAAAGCACAAATCAAGTCTACAAAATTTCCTCACCTATTCACAATTTATTAAACTATTTACATGCATTACGTGAAATTGTTATTAGCATCTATAAAATAATTTTCTACGCCAATGTATCGCGTTCACTTCGGTTAACTCTGCGGCAAAACTGTCAATTCCTGTGTATGTAGTAGGAGAACTACTGTCCCTGCTGCTACTTTGTAAAAGGCATTGAATAAAATAAATGATTTAAATGTAAAGAAAACAAATTGTAATGATATTATGACAAGTATTAACTGGATTTAATTTTTACAGATATGAGATCGTCGTCACAACCGCCTAGACCAGTGGTCGCCAACCTGTCGATCGCGAGCTACCGGTAGCTCGCGGAGGCAATTCTGGTAGCTCTCACAACGATTTTAATTTAAAAAATACAAACTGCAAAAATCAGAGAAGCTTCCGAAAATTCCACAAAAAAATCTAATTGTCATAATATTAAACATAAACAGCGGCAACGTTGCGGTGAGCGATCTGCCGCTGACGCCATCAAGCTAGAATCGGCTAGACCCGACCAGCCGGACCAGCGCGTTAGTGTTCGAGAACGATCAGGATTGCTTTGAACGAGATAAATACGCACGGCGCGTCGACATTGCGCTTAGTTTAAAACTGAACGCGTAACCAACGTCCAGCGGTTGGGTTAGTAGAGAACAACAAAAAATAATATTATGGCAAGCAGTTGTAAGAAGGTAAAGACATAATACTTTCATTCGGAATGGGAAGAACAATACTTTTTTACAGAAGTTAAAGATAAAAATGTGTGTTTGTTATGTAATACTTCGGTCTCTGTTGCTAAAAAAGGAAATATTGAGAGACATCATAAAACTGTACATTCTAATTTTGAAAAATCATTCCCACTACATTCTGCCGCCAGGAAGGAGAAACTGAAACAGTTAAAAAAGCAGTTAATTGGACAACAATCAATATTTTTAAGAACAGTCGACAAAAATAAGGCTGCAACTGAAGCATCGTACCGTGTGTTTCAGATAATTGCACAAAAAAAGAAACCTTATGAAGACGGGGAAATGATAAAACAGGCGTTTTTAGAAGCTGCTGATTCGTTATTTGCCAACTTTAGAAATAAAGACGAGATAGTTTCAGCTATAAAATCTATGCAACTTTCTGCTAATACAGTGATGAGACGTGTAGAAGTAATGAGCAATGATATTTTTTTACAGTTAAGAACTGACTTAGATAACTGTGTTTATTTTTCACTTCAACTGGATGAATCAACAGATGTCGTTGACACTGCCCAGATGGCTGTGTTCGTCAGGATGGTTTTTAGTGATTTTACGATTAAAGAAGATCTTTTGAAGTTTATTCCACTAAAA
Organism: Psylliodes chrysocephalus; assembly: GCA_927349885.1. Lineage (NCBI taxonomy): Eukaryota > Metazoa > Arthropoda > Insecta > Coleoptera > Chrysomelidae > Psylliodes > Psylliodes chrysocephalus. The sequence goes on from OV651830.1 coordinate 11,417,988, forward strand.
GGACACACTGCTGGACAGGAGTTGTTTTCTCATTTAAAAAATATTATTTCTTCCGAGAAAATTCCAATATCGAAAATGGTAGGCTTGACAACCGATGGCGCTCCAGCTATGGTGGGTTGTGATAAGGGTCTGGTGGCGTTATGTCGTAAAGATGAAACTTTTCCGCAATTTCTCTGTTACCACTGCATTATCCATCAGCAAGAATTATGTGGAAATTTCCTGAAACTAAACAACGTTATGAAACTGGTGGTAAAAATTGTGAACAAGATTAGAGCTCAAGCGTTACAAAGAAGATTATTCAAAACCTTGGCCGATGAAGTTGACTGTCAATACGGGGACCTACTCCTTCACTCTGAAGTCCGATGGTTAAGTAGAGGACGGGTGCTGAAACGTTTTAATGATGTCCTATCTGGTATAGTTCAATTTTTCAAACAACGCGATGAACCGACTCCGAAACTAGAAAATTCAATCTGGCTTAGAGATTTTGGTTTTCTCGTGGACATTACAGAGAAATTAAACGAATTTAATTTGCAGCTTCAGGGGAGAGACAAAGAACTAGCGGAAATGATTTCTGATATAAAAGCATTTATCAAAAAGCTGGAGTTTTGGGAACAAAACCTAATTAACAGCGATGCCAAGCATTTTCCTATTCTTTCAGAAAAAATATCTCAAAATCCATTAGAACCCTATGACAGCAAATATCATGTAGAAATAGTTTCTACCCTAAAAAATAACTTCAAAAATCGTTTTAAGGATTTCAACGAAATGGCTTTAGTAGCGCAGTTTGTTGTTTCACCCTTTATGGAAATTGATATCCAACAGTTTGCAATTTGTGTTATGCAGAACTTTGGCGAAGACATCGCTGCAACAGAAATGGAAGTAATTGAGTTTCAAAATGATTTAGCCTTAAAATCGTTAGTCTCAAGTACTAAATGTATCTGGCCTATTGTAAGTTAAGACAAATATTCAGTTCTATGCCGTGTTGCCTTGAAAGTGAAAGCATTATTCAGTTCAACCTATTTGTGTGAATCTTCTTTTTCCAATATGAAGTTTATTAAAAACAAATATCGCAATCGACTTACAGATGAACATTTGGATAATTGTATTCGAATGGCTGTATCAAATTATACTGCAAACATTAAAAAAAGTATCGATGAGTCTGAGTGTCAGCCTTCTCATTGAACGTGCTTTTTTATTTTTCAATGTTTATGTTTATGATAATGCGTTACTTTTTTGTTTTTATTATCAACTATTTTTAAATCTTACGTAACATGCCGTTGTGGCTGGATAAAAGTTTGTGTTTATTTTTCAAACACCTTCGTTTGGTAGGTAGGAATGTAGCTATGAACAAGTACGTACTAGTAATATTAGTTATTTTGTTATTAGTTTATTATTAGTACCTATGTATTATGTATTACCAGTTAAATAGTAAAATAAATACATATAATGATAAATTAACTGTGGATTATTTCATTTACGTTGCGTTACGTGGCTTCCGTGTAGGTAGCTCGCTGTTTATTCCAAAATTAACAAAGTAGCTCAACACATTGAGAGGTTGGCGACCACTGGCCTAGACCATGTCTGGTAAGTGAATTTTAAAATAAAATTTTTATTAACACGCGTAAATTTCAATACTGCAGGAGTAAATATATAAAAATAAGTTAAACATGAGTTTTTCTACCAAATATACAGAATGAGAAATTAGAGCCTGTAAACTAAAAGCTGGTACAACCCAATTTATTTTCCCTACATTCGAATTGTTTGTATTACAATAAATAATAGCTATAAGAGTTTTGATTTGACTAGGCGAGACAATTGCACCACGATTCTTGTTTTTGAATAATTCTTCTTCTCAAATTATTGACTGAAACTACTATACTGAGACCTGAAAGCCACATGAAATAAAACAACATTTTTTTTGTTTATAAGTATCTTTATCTCAAAACGACTTTTAAGAAACTATTTAACTTAGCTCAATTTCATTAGAATAAGCCCCCATTGCTATATCCCTAAGTTGCATAGCCATCGATTGTCCAGTTTCCATGATCAATTTACTAAAATGTCCTTCTGGCATTTGCAGAAGTTTATGCGGATGGTCGAATTCTACCATATTTCCAAAACTCATGACTAAAACTTTATCAGAATCCATGATGGTATTTAGTCTGTGGGCGATGGTGAGAACTGTACAGTCAGTAAATTTTTCACGTATTTTTGATTGGATGAATAAGTCAGTCCTAAGAAAACACAAAAGAAAACTGGATATGATATGAAAAAATACCTAGAGAAACGATGTGATTCTTCTTAGAGAGTAGAAGTTATATAATTTTGAACTACCGTATATATATATATATATATATATATATATATATATATATATATATATATATATATATATATATATATATATATATATATATATATATATCAATAGAACAAGGTTATTAAAAAAATTGATGTAGAAATAAATACTAGGAAGAATAAAATAGTTAAAATAAATAAAGAAACAAAACACTTTCACTACATTAAAACTACAAAACACTAAATAATACCTCGGGTCAACATTTGCCGTGGCTTCATCTAGAACTAGAATTTTATTATTCCTTAAAGCTGCTCTGGCCAAACAAATCAACTGTCTTTGCCCTATACTAAAGTTGGTACCACCTTCTGCAACCATGTAGTCTAAACTTTCTATATTCTCTTTCAATTCGACCTGTAAAAATAATCAACTATCATAAATGTTTATTACCATTTTCTCAACTAAATAAGAAAATTAATGATTACTTGTTCTAAAACATTCCATATCTGATCGTCATCAAACTCATCAAAAGGATCCAAATTGTATCTCAAAGTGGCTGAAAATAAAACTGGTTCCTGGGGTATTATAGATATATGTTTTCTCAGTTCGCTCAGTCCTAAATTTTTAGTGTTTTCTCCGTCTATGTAGATAGCGCCATCAAAAGATGTTAGACGGAATAATGCAGCTAATAGAGACGATTTTCCAGCCCCAGTCCGTCCCACAATACCAATCTAAAAAAACAAGATATCAGTATTGTGATGTGCTTGAAGCAGTACTCATTTTTAATTTTTAATATTATCATAAAAAAACCTGTAATTTTTCAGGAGCTCATATATGGGGGTAATGGGGGTAATTATCCCCCCAAGAATGTTTAAACCTAACTTTTTATAGATACTAAAAATGTATTGCACAAACTATTGAAAGACCAATTGCAGTATTTTTTGTTCAATCTGGCAGGAGCGCTTTTTTACTTTCGTCGGCTGTCCGTCACTCAAAGCGCCTAGGGATGCCCAAAAATTTTTAAAACATCGATGTTGACATCAAATGATACATCGAATACAGACTATCGATTGTAAAAAAATCGGAAAAGAAAATATCGATTTTTCTAAATATCGATGTTTGTTTTTCCACACATCGATGTGTCTGTAAACATCGATGTTTTCCAAAAGCGTTCATTGAAGAGCAAAAAAAGGAAAATTGGAAAAACCTACCATCAAATGAAACGATGGAACGTGACGCTTAGTAAAAAAACCAACAAACATTAAAAAGAAAATCACCGATGTTGAAAAATCATCGACGTTAATAGAAAAATCGATGTTAACAAATAACATCGGATTAAAAAACATCGATAATCGAAACCTAAAAATCGATGTTTTTTAAAATTAACTTAGATTTCCACTCTACGTTGTACGTGCTTGTATCTCAGAATCTCACTCTTTCTTCGACTAATATTGCTTATATAATTTTGTTCTTATTTTGATTTCTACTGGAGGTACTGGATACTGGATCACCAAAGTAATAGTGATACTAAAGTGATACACTTTGTTCATGTAAGGTTTTACTTTACAGGTATTTTTATTAAGTTTAGTAATTTAGATTTAAGTTTATGTGATTATTAATATCTAAAATTTACCATTGTTGCAAATTATTTTTGTTCTTGCACTTGCAGATACTAAACACAACAGAAATTAGCAATGAGTAAGAGAAAACGGAATACCTTAGATAATTATTTGTTAAAACCAAAACAAAATAGGGGAATAATAACCTTGGAAGTCGTAAATTTATCACCAGTCGGGGAATCCTCTGAGGAAGCGTATTCAAGTTCGAGTATGGGTAAACAAACCGCCCAAACTAGCGCCGGTAGCAGCAGTAACCACAGCGTTGCCACATTTAATATTTTACAAGGTTATAAAAAATTGATAGACGTTGCCCCTTTTGTCAATAAATCTAAAATAATTACATTGCTGGAAAAATATTCGGTTTTAATGTACTCTATGGTTCCGGATCAAAATTTTACGTACCCGTTTTCAATTTACAGAAAAAATGATAAAGATATTAAATGCTTTTTATCAAAACGACATTTTGACACTTTTTCTTGGCTAACATATTCGCAAGATCTAGAGGGTATATTTTGTAAATTTTGCATTATTTTTCGAAAAGTGGGAGGTGTACATCAGTCAACTAAGTTGGGACGTCTTGTTACCACTCAACTAAATAAGTATTCCAAACTATTCGGAAAAGATGGCAATTTGATAATGCATGATAAATCGGTCTATCATACTAAAGCTGTTACAGAGGAACATAATTTAAATAAAATTTATGAAAACCCAGAGATAGATGTAAGAAATACATTAGATTAGTGATGCCGCGAGACGAGAGATTCTCGTCTCTCGTCTCGTCTTGTCTCGTACGAGACGAGAGAGACATTTTTTTCTCGAAAAAAGATTCGAGACGAGACGAGAGAGCGTCATCTCTCGACGAGAATTTCTCGTTTCTCTCGAGCTCTCTCGAGTTCTCTCGCGCAGTTAACTATTTTACTTCTTTAAAATTTTCAATTACTAAGTAAAACAATTGTGACAAACAGACAGGCAGAGAGATACAAAGGTAATTTCCCCAAGTATTTCTTATTGCCAATTTGGATACTGATGAGACAAATTACTTGAAAATATATTTGTTATTGTCCTCAAAATTTTACAGTTTTTTCATGTTTTATCCTAAGTATATCTTTTCTAAATTTAAATTTGATATGTTTTTATCACGAGAGAAACGAGACGAGGCAAGACGAGACGAGAGAATGGCTCTTTCGAGCGAGAGTAGCGCATTCTCGTCGAGACGAGAGAACAGTTTTCTCTCTCCCTACGAGACGAGACGAGACGAGAGAGGCCTCTCTCTCTCGTCTCGTCTCGCGGCATCACTACATTAGATCAAGAAAGACAAAGGCAGATTTTAGAAAATAAACTTAGATTGAAACCCATTAACGAGTCAGTAATCTTTTTGGGACGACAAAATATTCCTTTTAGAGCGCATAGAGATCGAGAATCTCTTGTCTCTTGTCATTTCCGAAGATTCTTCTGAAGATGAAGATAGTCTTGTTAATAATGAAGGTAACTTTCGTGAATTAATTAAATTTAGAATAGAGAGTGGCGATGTTGTATTAAAAAAACATTTAGAAAACACTTCATCTCGTACAACCTATATTAGTAGTTATACGCAAAATGAAATAATTGAATTCTGTGGTGAGGAGATTTTAGAAACCATTTTACAACGAGTAAATAAAAGTCAATTTTATAGTGTAATATTTGACAAAACCACAGACATAAGTCGTAAGTCACAAATGTCAATAATCTTAAGATACTGTTACGAAAATTGTCTGTACGAAGATTTCGTAGGTTTTATTGATTGTCATGCAATGTTTGATGAGGACACATTAGAACCAACAGTTAGTGGTAAAATTTTGGCTCAAATCTTATTTAATTTTAATAAAAAAATTAATTTAAATCCCGATAAGTGTATAGGAATTGGAACTGATACTTGCAACTTAATGCTTGGTGAACAAAAAGGAGCCGTTACTGAATTAACTAATGCACTTAAAAGTCCTTAAATTTATCTATTTCAAAAAGCTCAAACGTTCAAGGTGTTAAAAATGCCGTTGGCGTTATAAAAGAGGTAAATGCATTTTTTAATGCTTCCGCAAAAAGGAATTTTCTACTTAAGCAAAAGTTAGATGACCATAGTCAGCTTAAAAGCTCTTTCACACGAGGATACTGTATGCGAGATACACGTATCCGAGATTCAGGCTGACCATACATTTAAATGGAGCTATTCACACGGTACTGGTAATGCATTCAGTATCGCGATACGGAATTTCTATATCCCGGCACCTTCAGCCGCGGAGGCTGAATGCGTATGCCACATACAGAATTACTATTACGATATATAGACCTTTTCAGACATGGATACTTTTGCAACGCAGATTATATTATAGACGCAGGGTATTTTTCAAGGGTATCCTAAGTGCATCTAGTTTAATCGATTAAACTGTATGAGTAAACATTTAAAACATTTTAGTACAAAGTAAAATTTTAAAAATTAAGTCAGGTTAACTATTAACGTGTTATATGGGTAAACATTTTTATAATGAGCAAACTTTTTATTTAGCAATTTCTTGAAATTAATACCATTTTTGCAATTTTTAGGAAAAAAATGTTATTTTAGACATTTAAAAAGGTCACGTGATTGTCAATTTGCATGTCATTCGTTATCATTTTTAAAGCAACAGAAGATAGCAAAGTCAAAATGCATCTGCAGCATTTAGAAAAAAATCCCATAAGATGCTCATTTTATGTGGGTCACTGTATTATATACTTCAGTATAATATACTCTTCTAGATCCATAATTCAAAAATATATGCACGACAATGCTACTATTTTAGTATTGATTGAAGAGATGCGTGAATTCGATACAGCAGCCCAACTTTTCGACTGCGATTCTGTATCTCGGATACGCGTATCCCGCATACAGTATCCTCGTGTGAAAGAGCTCTAAAAGCATATGTGAGACCAGATCGGGTCGGTAGTGTAGCGGTCTAACGCGCTTATATTCAATTATAGGCAAGTTTATAAGTCTGAGACTGCAGGGCTTCGAATCCCAGACCAGACCATGTGGATTTTTATTTAAATTGCATGGTTCGGTTTAGGATTTGATGTGTGCCGTATTAATAGAAATTCAATTTCTATGGATATGACATGCAGATTAAAAAAAATCGCCATGCATTACCGTCTCGATGATGGTGGGTGAGGTTTTCCGGGTTTTCCTCATCTGTAAGTCAAATGGCACCATCAATCATCTTTAAGTCGCCCCGGAGTGCCACGGCAAATAATAATAATAGCCGTCCCTTCCCCTACACAAGTCGTTTAGTCGACTTCAGGGGTTGAAATTCACTCGTAAGGGGGTGAATTAGGGAGAGTATTATTATTATTATTATTATTATTATTATTATTATTATTATTATTATTATAGATGGGTAGAACGTCACGAATATGTGCTTCAGTTTCAAAGTACTATTCAAATCATTGTAGACCTTCTTGATATTATTTTCCATTGGAAAGATCGGGACGCCTCTTAAAAAATGCTATAGGTTCCACCGTTTTTATAATTTCTTTATACTCTCTGTCTGATATTTTAGCTTTTCTGTAAATTTAAGTAAAATATTGCAAAAAAAGTCAATTGAGAAACACTATGTTACTACGCTTCCACAAAATCTTATCACCATTTTAAAAGAAAGACGTCGAAATTCCGAAACTTATTTTAGGACCATTTTTACTCTAGTGTCAGATATTCATAAAAAATTAGATTTAGAAATTATCAAACCAAGAGTTACTCAGAGACAAACGCATCGCCCCAATATATCTGCAGAAAATAACGAATCTTATTTTAGACTTAGCATCTATATTCCTTTGTTAGATAATATATTGCAAGATCTCCAATTTCGTTTTAACAAGGAATCTTTGAATAAATACGAGTTCAATATATTTTTTCCTTCCATTTTCAATTCAAAAACGGATACTGAAATTAGTCAGTCGATTGAAGTATTTGTGGAATAAATTTGAAAATAACCAAAACAGAGATTTAATACTTTTAAAATTAAAATCTGAATTCAGTATTTGAAAAATATTTTTGTTTGTGTTTGTGTTTGTTATGTTTTCATTTATAAGCTTTCGTGTTATTAATGTTTTTAAAATGTGTTTAATATTTATTATACATGTAAAAGTTGTTCTTTTTAAATTTACTTGTATTATATGTTTTTTGTTTGTTTTGTTTTTAAATTATATCAGAAATAAAGTCAATATTTACACTACCCCCTCCCCCCAAACTTAAATTCTGGATGCGCCACTGCAATTTTTACTTAATTATTAGTAAACAAGAGTGGATACAGGAGAGGCTATGAGGGCATTGGCCCGAGATGAAAATTTTTACTATCCATGAGTTTTTTTATTTACAAAAGTAAACTAAACTAAAAAGGGAATGCTAACAGCAATATTGTGTCTGGCGAGATATACCCAAAAATTTTTTCGTATTTTAAACGTATTTGAATAGTGATTATAGCATTGTGTTTAATGTAAATTTGTATAGTTTTTTAGTAAGTACATAAGAATTAAAAATGTTACAATCTACATTAATTCTAAAATGAATGAATACAATGAATTACAATTTGTTGCTTTTTCTATTTTATTTGTAGAAAAAGAATTTCATCATAAAAATTATCTTTGCTTATCATAATATTTGAATAATATTTGAAATAGGAATGGGTGATAATAAAAAATTACCTTTTCTCCAGGTTTGAGCGAGAAATTTAAATTTTTTAAAACTGGTGGTTCATTTTCACCATATTTTAGAGAAACGTTTTGAAAATATATCATTCCATTTGTAGGCCAAGGTCCTTTTGGAATATATTCTGAAAAAAAGCATTAATGTTAACAACTAACTTCTATAAAAAATATTGTTTAATTGAAAATCAAAGTGTCTCAACTACCACGGTTATTGACACAGGTACAAAATATTATAATACAAATGTAAAATACAATTAAAGATTTATAGCTTATAGAGAATATTAATATCCAAGAGCTAAGAACTTCTTCCAGATTCGGTGATCTACACCTTGTTGTGGTTGACAAAGTCTGGACAGTCTATGACCACTTGCCATGTTTTTTGGTTTTGGGTAGACATTAAAAAAACATACATTAATTTTTATACAATATTTATTTGAAACTGAAATTAAAACGAATTAAAATAAAATAAGTAAAAAATTAACGTTTTTTAGTGGGATTTAGTGAGATTTAATCCTAAATATCCTCTGTTAATGATGCCCAGTTTGTTTCTTTTTGCTAAAATATTGGCAACCGCGCTGTAACCTTTTTCCATTAGTTCTTTTGAGTTTCAAGATTAATTAAAACTGCTACATATAAAGCCGATTGAAAAAACTTTCTTTAAAACTTATGAGCCCGATAACTTAAAATTTTTTCAACTTATTCTCAACCTAATCTATATATTTCATAGTTTCTACTGTAGAATTTACTTGCTACTTGATAGATTAACAGCTATATTATTTCTATAGTGTAAGGGTGGTTTTCCCTCTCTCTCTTTCTCATGTATATTAAAAGGGAGCAAGAACTATAAGTAGCCCTATTGTGTATTGTGGCTCCAAGGATATTAGGTTACATTCATTCGCGGATTCTGACATAATCACTAATGTGACCCAATATATAAATGACTTACCTTCTGGAGTATCAAATGGGCCTTCAGTATCGATCTTAGTGTACTCCATAACTCTTTCCACGCTGGTTAGTTGAGTAATGACTTCAGCTGCCTGGCGTAGACCGTACTGGACCATGGCAGTAAGAACCATGGATTGGGCAATAGCAAGACCTACCAAACTACTACTCACAGGTGAATCTAAAAATCCAATACGTGTATTGTTAACATTTCGAAAGGCGGAAAATGTTTCTATAGCTCTACTTACAGGAATGTATAACAACGAAACTAAAGATGATGCAAGCTATAAATATAACACATATAATGTCAATCCAAAGAGAGAAAGCAGACATACATCCAAGAAGCAAGTACCAAGCTGATGTATGTACGTCCTGAAACATAAAGAATATAATTATTTTCTCTACAAGTCCAATATTTGGTTGGCTGCAGCTTACTGCTTGCTATTATTAATATAAAACCCCTAATACACAAGATGAAAAAGTTTGTTCCTTATCCAGTTTCACAGGAATGACTACGGTTTAACTTTAATAGTTAATCGATTTTCTGTGACTTTTAATGAAAAATTCAGTATAGGTCATTCACTGAATTTACACCCATATCGGATTAAGAAACAGATGCACGACTGAGCCGGTCTACAGGATAATTTCGCATCAGGCAGTTGAGTAAAATAAGCGTCGTCCTCCACTTCAATAAAACATACTAATAGTGAGGGAAAGCGACACATAATCTTGCACGCAGGTGGAAAGAATGGATTTGTGAATGGTGCAGGATTAATATTTTTCTTAAAACAAAATCAGAAGACTACCACAATAACATGAACTCGGATATGTTTATCAAATGGTTAAATGAAAAACTCTTACCAAATTTAAGTAAACCGTTTGTTATAGTGTTAGATAATGCGAGCTATCACACAGAACTTTTAAACAAACCGCCAAGACAGAATTGGACTGTAGCCAAAATACAAGAATGGGTAACGAAAATGTTGCATTTCCACAATACGCCCTTAAATCTGAGTTGTTAACTTTACCCAAACGGCATGAACCACCACAAATTTATATGGTAGATCAAGTCATACATAGTTATGGACATGATGTGTTACGGCTTCCACCGTACCATTGTCAGTTTAACCCCATCGAACACATTTGAGGTATATGTAAAACGTATTATGACAATCATATTGGAATTAATGGTTACAGCGACAAAGCAGTAAGGGAAATATGGAAACAAGTACTGGATACATCAACCCCAGAAATTTGGCAAAAAAAGTGTTCAAAAATGTGATAAATTAATTGACGACTGGTGGGCACGTGAAAACAGGATAAACGAAATTAACCCTATAATTATATCCCTTAATGATGACAGGACGCTTTGAGAGTGATGCTAAAGATTTATATGTATGTCAAAAGACAATTATTTATAATAATCACTGTTTAATATAGAATTTTAAAAGTTATGTTATTTTTAATCATCGTACTTACTTAATCGCAGGGTAAAACTGTGTATGTAAATTAAAATTTTTGTTTTGAATAAACTATTAATAAACAACAAAATCATGTAACTATCTCTTTTTTAAGCTTTCTGGGGCAAAATTAAATACCTAAAATTTATATTTATTTTGTTTCTATAAGAACTCCTTGCAATATACAAAATAACGCTACCCATGAGTAAATGTTTAAAATACAACTGATCAGTCAAATCCTTAGAGCATATAAGACTAGAGATATCATTCAATGTAATGTGTTATGTATAAGCGGAGTCATCACTTTAGACATGAGTGGAGAGGGGTAGGTACTCCATTCTCAATGGCGTACGGTTTGAAAGGGTTCGTATTTATGTTTACAATTTATGCAGTGTAATGTCACAATAACTAATCATTTAGATAACTGATTCGCATCATTAAGGGCCCATCGTTTCACCTCTGAGTAAAGTTGCACGTATGTTTACTTGACAGATTAGCGAACAGTAGCCTATCGTTTAAACAGCAAGTAGTTATTCAACTTTACTCAGAGGTAAAAAGACTGGCACTAAGAGAACCAAAATTTATTTAAAAATATTAAGAGTTCTTTTTTATTTATGTTAAGCTTTCGTTATACACTGTATTATATATTGTTTTACTGGAAATGACTATATGTTCGTTTAGGATTGAAAACTTATTTTATTGTAGATATAGGTTTTGAAACTACATGCTTTCAAATGATTCGTGGCCATACATTATTTTCGTTTAGTTCAAGTAGGTCATTTAAAAACTGTAATCTTTTTTATAGAACAAATAAAAGACAAGTAAAGGCAAATAAAAACAAATAATAATTTATTTATAATAGTAATAATAATAAATGTACATATTTTATAAAAAAAATATTAATCAATGTAATTAAAACATAGTTATTGATTGTTCTTAGATGTAATATCTGTGTGTAGAAGTAAGCTATTTGTAAAACAAAACCAAAAAACGAAATTAACATTAATGCTACCAAATTCCCATTAAATGTATTTATAATTTATGTAGTATACCACTCAACAGTTAAAACCAATTACATATAGAATGGGATGAATACAGAAAAAATACATTTTTTTCGTGAGATACATCATACACATTTTCAAGGTAAAATGTTCAGTTACATTTGACTGCCTATATTAGAACATAAAACATTTTAAAATTATCTATTTAACAAAATAAGGAAATAAGTGTGTTTCGAAAGTCACATATATATGAATATCTAATTAAATTACTTCTAGTGTTTATATGGAAAAACTTAAACATTTCGAAAGTCAGGTACAGGTACAGCTTTTGGTATAGCTCCTTTTATCAATCTATTGCTACCTTTATAATAATGTTCAGTTAAAAAATGGTCTGAACATAGACATGTGTTGTTAGTCATGGTATTAATGCTGAAACTGAGCACTTGACACTAAGCCAGTTTGGTTGTGAGATCAGTAGAAAATCTGAAATAAGTAAAAAAAGATTTAAAAAGTTAATGGCAAATGAATATTGTGACAGGCTCCTGGTTCACCTACGGTTTCCTACCTTTAGAAAGATAAACGGGGTTGATCGATGAACTAAATCACGGTACTCACGGCACTAGGTGAGTAGTTTTCGGCTGTCGGCAATCACGAGAGAAGAGCTTACGGCGGCTATCAAGCGTAATTCCCAGATGGGATTTAATTTATGCTTTTTCGGTAAAGCAAGATGGAAAACCTGTACGACAAAGTGGGAAAACCACTACTACAGCCGACTGTTTACAATTTAAAAATAAAAAAAAGCCCTTATAGTCCTTGACAAATAAAAGGTAGATAATCCATACGAAATCGACTCTAAAAATGCCTATTCGGATTTCAGCAAATATAAGAATATTTTAATCTACGAGGGTACTCGCAATTGTTGAAAAACACTAATTCCTGGGAAACAGAAATACGGGGGAACTTCTACATGTTCTCAGGCGGGAATTAATTGAAATATTACATTTTTAAGATGAATTAAAAATAAAATTTAGTGACTTCGACACAATATGTACAATACAAAAAGGTATCTAATCCATTTTACAATACACAAAAAAAAGTACATTAAGCATTATATCGCAAAGGAAACAATTATTTTCTGTCGAACGCAACCAGTTGTGGTGATGCTCAAATGAAGAACTTTCTGCAAACATGTTTTCTTATTAATTTGCCCATTTCCCATTTTAAGTTACGTTTATGGAATATAGAATACTTACATGTGAAACGTCAACCGGGATCCTTTAAAGAATTTTTTTATGCAAACTATAAAAACTCTCGGCATGATTAGCATTTATTTTAAAATAAAAACACACTTTAGAAGCTTATGAAAGAGGCACCTCGTCCAAATTGTTTTCAGTAGCCCCAAAAATTGATCTTTTTAAAAACCAGAACAAGACGTCAAATGAAATGTCATTTATCACAAATACGCGCGCTATTTAAATTCGCCAATCATAACTCGTCGTGTACCTAACTCGCCAATCATAACGCGTCGTGTACCTAACATCGAAAGGGGTTACCCCCCTCAGTACAAACCCATTTGAGTAACGCCTCTAGTCTTATATGCTCTAAGGTCAAATCTTTCATTTATTTCTTAATCATTCAGTGAATGACCTATAGTTTCGATATGTTTAATTTTAATTTATCAAACGTAAAAGCTTGTGTCACTAACATGTGTAACTAAGTTTTGACTTTTAAACATTCAAATCTAATTGGACAGTTGAAATTTTCCGTGATTTGTCAAAGTTACTTTGGCGCATACTTATTTTCATTTGCAGTAAATAAAACATCTGGTAATCAGATGTGTTGGAAATACATCCACCATATTTTATTATTACATCAGGCTAGCCCAGCCCTAACGCTGGGGGTCAAAATCATAAATGAAGCTTTCAATCTGCTCGTAAGTAGACCACATATGCTTTACTGATATTTTTTTATAAATAAATATTAAATATAGTGATCTACTTGCTTACTTGGTGATGATCGAATTCGTCTATTAAAATATCTTCAACCTTTGAAGCTCTAATTGTATAAATTCCATTGATTGTCGAATTTATATGCGAATATACTGGTGATTTTGCTAAAATCAAAAATTCACAATATATTTTATTCAAATAACTGAAAGACGATCGATTTTACACTCACTTTTTGCTTCTAAATGTTTTAAAGACTTCGCTGTGGATATGTAGCTAGTACTCATTTTGAATAATGTGATGCCTAACACAGCCATAGCTACCATGGAATAATGATTGGAAACAGCAACGTTCACCATGATACCACCCATTACCAAAAATATCTAAAAATATGAATTATAAAATCATAAACGCCAAAAAATGTTTGTTTTTTGTCCTTAAATTAATTAATAAATTTTGGACAGGTTTTATAAAATCTGGCCCATTGTGAGTCGTAAAAATGTTGAAGGATGAAGGCAGTTTGAAGTCAAAGTGTTACAAATGCTACCCCAACTCCAGTATTACCATTAGAGGTTGCCTTTTATGGGAAAAATTAAATTGGCAGAAGTACAAATTTTTAACGATCCAGGAAGGAGGAGGGTCAGTATCGAATGGAAAGAGTCAATCTCTATGAGACTAAGATGAGTTTGAATTCGCTCATAATAAGGTTTTGATGTGCGTGACTTATGGCTATTGTTATGTATATATTTTTCAGTAAAGGTGTTTGTTCGAGAAAGTCTCGAAAACATTCAGTTCATTATTTACAATAAATATATTTTTTTGTATCATACTGTATATTACTATTCATATAGTCTATTTTTATGTATGAGAGAGTATTAAAATAATAAAGCGTTCGTAATCCATAGGCGTATCACTTCTTTTAGTAGACAGTTAAAATATTTTTTGAAGTTATTCCTCGAGTATACACTTATATTTTCACCTAATTAACCTGCTTATAACTTCTAAACAGCTGAAAGTAAAAAAGTGCAATTTTTCTAAAATGTTTTATTTTTCCACAAGGTATATTAAGAACATTGTGTCAAACGGGTTATGTAGGTATAAGGGTTTAAACTTTGACTTTTAAACAACGTTACGTTCATAAATAATAATTTTAATATAAAAACTACTTCTTACCTACAAATCCAAATCAGAATCGAAATCAGAAGATGAACATTACAATAAGTGGCTCGATCATTTCATCAGTAATATTGTCCAACTTCCACATTTTCTCTTCTTCTTTAATCGTATGATTTACTGCCTTTTCCCAGTTTTCAGGCTTCACATTATTTACAGCCTCCAAAAACTTCTTGAAACTTCTCCCTTTATCTGTGCCCAGTTCAATCGGGTTTACTTCGCAATGATATGGTGGTGATCTAACCACCGTCATCCCACGATTTTTTGCAATTTCATCAATTTCATATTTTTTGAATTTCTCTTTATGAAGGGAACACAACTGATACAGTTCTTTTCTCACAGAACCGGGATGGAACTTAATATTCTTTGAATTTAGCCAATTCTGTAAATCTTTTTTTAACCACTTGGTTGTGGGCATTTTTTCTATAAGTCTCGAGTGATAACTTGCATTATCCATTACTATTATACAGTTCTGAGGAAGAAGATCTATAATTTGTTCGAACCACTCTTTAAAGACATCAGCATTCATGTCCTCATGGTAGTCACCGGTACGAGTAGATTCAAAAGTCAATAAACCACCTTTAACAAAACCGTTTGAACTACCGATGTGTACTATTATTAGTCTGCGCCCCTTTCCTGATGGTGGATTTAAACCAGTAGATAAATTATTTTAAAAAGCCTGTCTTCGACTTGTAACAGTTTCATCTTGTCAAAATTTATTTGGTTTATGTCCCTCGTTGATCCATGTTTCATCTAAATAAAATATATTTCTTCTTTGGTTTCTCATTTCTTTTATAGTCCTTAGGTAATTTCTTCTCCATACTACAATATCGCTTCTTTCTATTAAAATAGACTTTCTGGAATGCTTTTTCCATAGAAAACCTATTTCTTTTAAAAGTTTCCATAGTGTGCTTCGACTCATTTCAGGGTAATCCTTATCATCTCGAACCGTGGCAAGAACTTTCTCTACTGTCTGAAATTCTTTTCTAAAGAAGAACGCATGCACTTTCCTTCGAAGTCTTTCTTTCAAAAGATTTTCTAATTGAAATTTTGGTTTTCCTGGAGCTTTACGTACTGTTTGAAACTCGCCACATTTCTCTTCTTTAACAACTCTGTAAATCGTAGATTTCCCAACACCAAGCGTACTACTAACTACTAACACAACTTGGACCTCCTTACTAAATGGAAAACCTATAATCGCATTTTCGGTGAAATTTGTTGGGAAGGTATTTATTTACTTATAATTCGATTACTGTAAGAAATTCTTGGAATTAAAATAAAAAAAAATTGGCAAATAGGTACTTATTGAAAATAATCTTAAGATACGGCTATGTAATCTTTAATACACAGGGCTTTTGGCCTGTTTAAATCTTTTTCTATTGTTCTGTACAGCTTATGTTTATAAAGGACCAATAAAAGACCCAAAACTTGTAATAGCTCAGGTACATTTATTACAATTTTAGGAAATATTTAGATTATTCTGTAAAAATATTTTAAATGACCGTACTAAGTTTTGCATTAGAAATGCTGTTTTATTACTCTCTCATACATAAAAATAGACTATAGTATAGACCCGCAGTGGAAGAGCTCTGGTTTTCCCTAATCTTTTAAAATCCCAAAATAAGCCCCAATCAAGGGTAATAAAAATTCTATTAGAACGGATAATAGTCCGTCATAACTTACTAAACTTAGGTAGTTGGTACTAATCCACAACAATTTTAAAGAACGGTTTTTCCCGAGCAATAGGCCTGGTACTTCTGGGGGTTTAAGGAGGGAGACAGAGTTGATAAAAAGGGTATCGCTGACAATAATCAGAGACTTCAACGATATTTCGTGTTTAAATAAAACGTTTGTAAGCGATTAAAAATTACATGGTTCTTCGAGTAAAAATAAGTTTTAAACAAGTTTTAGTAGTTTTTCTTCTTCGACAAGACCTATGGTGTAACGAGACGTGTAGTTCTCCTACAGTGTTGTTGAAAAGTTGCTTATTTTCTAAATTATAAATATTTTTTAGAGTTAAATCGACCCAAATTCTGATTGAACTATTTACCTGTAAAGATTCCAACAACTCTCTGGGTAAAACTTCATCTATCGCTCCAATGTCTTTCGAAACTCTATTTAAGATCCTTCCACTAGGTGTAATATTAAAAAACTTCATCGGTGCTTGTAACAAAGAGTGAAATATCTTCGAATGTAAATTCACGGATGACATCATGCACATTTTGAAGAACAATATCGATCGAACTAAAGTGAATATAGTCGCTCCTGCTATCAGAATTCCATAGAAATACATCGCGTAATTAGTTTTGATAACTTTATAAACATCGTTGTCGATTCGAATGTAATCGAAAATGTCATTGAATGAGAAACTGTAAGGAATTGGTAGAGAAACATTGTAGATATAGTTTTGTAGCGTTTGAGTATTGGAGTCATTTAATGTGTGGATTTGTACATCTTCAGCCAGCGATGATTCTAAAATACTTGTGTTGTTTGTATGACGTATCTTTTCTTGTTGAGTCCTGTAATAAAATTTGTCTTTATTCTGAAGCAGCAAAGCAAAAACCAAAAGACAGCAAATTATTTATATGCTGCCACTGTTTCGCAACTTACCAAAAGGCCACCCAAAAGTCTGCACTTGCACAAAGAGCTTGAGCTACGATTAGCATTAAAATTAGAATCACTAAAAGGCAGATGTTTTTACTAGCTAACACGTAGTCTTTGAAGGGTTTACTATTAGGATCACTTGCTGATTCCTCCTCGATCACTTCTTGGTTTTGTTGTGGAAAAACATCCACGCTTTGAGATATGTCGCTCTGAAACATAATACTCTTTAGGTAAATTATAAAGAATCAAATGATTTACAAGTTTTGTAAAATATATTTTTTGCAGGGGTGCATATATGGGGGGAGTAATGGGGGTAATTACCTCCCCCAGAATGTTTAAACCTAATTTTTACATACATTAACTCAAGAAAGACAGAGGCAGATTTTAGAAAATAAACTTAGATTGAAACCCATTATCGAGTCAGTAATCTTTTTGGGATGACAAAATATTCCTTTTAGAGTTCATAGAGATCGAGAATCTCTTGTCATTTCCGAAGATTCTTCTGAAGATGAAGATAGTCTTGTAAATAATGAAGGTAACTTTCGTGAATTAATTAAATTTAGAATAGAGAGTGGCGATGTTGTATTAAAAAAACATTTAGAAAACACTTCATCTCGTGCAACCTATATTAGTAGTTATACGCAAAATGAAATAATTGAATTCTGTGGTGAGGATATTTTAGAAACCATTTTATAGCGAGTAAATAAAAGTCAATTTTATATTGTAATATTTGACGAAACCACGAACATAAGTCATAAGTCACAAATGTCAATAATCTTAAGATACTGTTATTAAAATTGTCTGTACGAAGATTTCGTAGGTTTTATTGATTGTCACGCAATGTTTGATGAGGACACATTAGAACCAACAGTTAATGGTAAAATTTTGGCTCAAATCTTATTTAATGTTATTAAAAAAATTAATTTAAGTGTATAGGAATTGGTACTGATACTTGCAACTTAATGCTTGGTGCTAGGAGCCGTTACTGAACTAAAAAAAATTAATTAATGCACTTAAAAGAGGTAAATGCATTTTTTAAAGTTTCCGCAAAAAGAAATTGTCTTCTTAAGCAAAATTTAGATGGCCATAGTCAGCTTAAAAGTCTATGTGAGACCAGATGGGTAGAACGTCACGAATCTGTGCTTCAGTTTCAAAGTACTATTCAAATCATTGTAGACCTTCTTGACATTATTTCCCACTGGAAAGATTGGGACGCCTCTTCAAAAGCAGAATGTTTAAAAAATGCTATAGGTTCCACCGTTTTTATAGTTTTGTTATGCTCTCAGTCTGATATTTTAGCTTTGACTATAAATTTAAGTAAAATATTGCAAAAGAAGTCAATTGATAAACACTATGTTACTAAGTTTACACAAAATGTTATCACCATTTTAAAAGAAAGATGTCGAAATTCCCAAACTTATTTTAGGAGCATTTTTACTTTAGTGTCAGATATTCATAAAAATTAGATTTAGAAATTATCAAACCAAGAGTTACTCAGAGACAAGCGCATCCCCCCAATATATCTTCAGAAAATAACGAATCTTATTTTAGACTTAGCATCTATATTCCTTTGTTAGATAATATATTGCAAGATCTCCAATTTCGTTTTAACGAGGAATCTTTGAATACCTACGAGTTCAATATATTTTTTTCTTCCATTTTCAATTCAAAAACGGATACTGAAATTAGTCAGTCGATTGAAGTAGTTGCGGCATATATAAGCAAATTTGAAAATAACCAAAACAGAGATTTAATACTTTTAAAATTAAAATCTGAATTCAGTATTTGGAAAAGCGTAAAAAAAGCGATACAGATAGATGGTATCGGTTTATATTCGTCTTACGATGAAAATATATTTTCTTTATTGAAAAAATGCCTACAAGTTGTGGTCACTCTACCCGTTAGTGTAGCTTCAGCTGAAAGAAGCTTTTCCTCTCTGTTTATACACAGAGACATCCAAGTAAATGTAGACCATATTATAAATAGATATGCAAATAATAAAAATAAACGACTTGATTTTACGTTATAATTTTTTTCATTTCATGTTTTCTGGTCATGCGAATATGTTATACCCAAGAAAATATTTTTGTTTGTTTTTGTTATGTTTTCATTTATAAGCTTTCGTGTTATTGTTTTTAATATTTATTATACATGTAAAAGTTGTTCTTTTTAAATGTACTTGTATTATATGTTTTTTTGTTTGTTTTGTTTTTAAATTATATCAGTAATAAAGTCAATATTTTCACTACCCGTCCCCAAACTTAAACTCTGGATGCGCCACTGTTGTTTTGATTCATATTTAAAGTCCGTCTGATTCATGGAGGTATAATACTAATGGAGATGCCATGAGGCAATTGTTTTGCAAAGAGGTTCTTTCGTTCGTCCCACTGGTGTAGGAATGAACTACACCAACGTACACTAAACCTTTCGTTCGGCCCGGTGTAAAATCCACTAAACCTTCCTGTCGGCTATGTGGTATCCACTGGTGGATATTTTCTCCACCAGCTATTTAGCAGGAGTGAATTACACTCGACATGTATATAAGGAATAAGGAGGGAAGTAAACTAAGGTAAATAAAGTGGTGTAACTGGTGTAATTTACACTGGTGTACACTTCACCAATAGCGAACGAAAGAACCTTATAATACGTTTTATTAAAAATGACCCCACTGGGCGTGGCTTAAATGGTTGACTAAGCAGGGTCGTATTCAAATATAATTAAAGTCCGTATGCAGAATTACAATTTTTAAATGACTTACTTACCTAAGATTTGTTTCAACATGATCGATTCGAAATTAATTTGATGACATTGCGCAATTATGACTTCTACACTATTTACTATTATTTATTAACCGTTTTCCGACCAAGCCAATGCCAAGACCATAGAAGAGATTAATATTATATTGTTCTGTCTTCACCGAAACCGTCCGATATATGACCTGTGTGATCGAAAATCAACGTTCGAATAACACTGTGCATCAGATTTGTTAATCTCTTTGTGTTTTAAAACTAAAACCCGAACTACGATTTTTCGTTCAAGGACTCTCTTGTCTTGATCAAAGCTGCCAATGTCAAAATCTGACAATGAGGAGAATTATGACATCAAATTACCAAACCAAAAACCAAACCACTACGTGAATTGTGAATAAATATATTTCAGTAAAAATACAGCCGGGTTTGTAGAAAGGACAATTAATTACTTTTAAATGTAAAACATGTAGGTCTTTCTGCTGCAGATGACATACATTAAAAATATGACCCGCTACAGTCAAAAGTTTAAAAATACCAAAAATTCAGCTAGGTATGACTTTATGGTTAAAAGTAGATGGAAGAAAACCATGATCAAAACTACTCTGTCAAAACCAATCGGAACTAAAAAGACTCAGATAATAGTTGTAGGTTTTATTTATGTTTGAAATAATTAATTATATAGGGTAGGTACATATATTACTAAAATTGCAAGCAAGTACTTACTAAAGATTTCTATAATTGGTACCTATGTATAATAAACAACTATCTCACAGATGCACAGCATACAACTATACAAATGGAATTATAGAGATAATTTATTTTAAAAATAGGCATTCAGTTGCGATTTGTGATTACAAAAAGAAAACTTTAACCACTTTTTCTGATCAGTAATGTTAGTGTTATAGTGAAAAAGTTTCTAGAAACTGGTGTTTTTAATCCTAATAAAGCATTGTGAATTTCCAAGAGAAGTGCATGATGAAAATTGTTTTGATCAAAATTTTGAATGTCATGCCATTTAAAAAGAAACCCTGTGACTGTGGATAACATTTGACACAAAATCTTATCCTAAAAATAACTGTTTGGTTGCATTGGAGGAATAATTTCCCTCAATGGTACTTTTTTAGGGTGCAAGGATGACTTGACATTACTAAATTTAAACCTTTGTTATAAGTTGTCTTTTTGCTTTAATTTCTGATACACCTGTATTGTACATACTTGAAAAATATAAAATTGTTCAAGTGGGAAGTTTATATACAAGGTGTCTCATTGAGAAAGGGATTCAGAACAACTGAAGAGTCTGATTAAAAATAAGACTATGCTTAGAATGCGAATATTCTTAATTTTAATTTTGAAGTTTCTTATAAGTTCCCAACAAAAGTACCTATATGATTTACTTAAAAAACATCAAAAAATATATAATTATAGTTTAAATAAGTGTAACGTATCTTATGACACCAAAAACTTTTGCCAAATTTGGTAAAATTATAGGTAACTCTTCAGTTTTTCTGTGTCCCATTCTTAATAAGACACTACAAAAAAAAAATTATTATTTAAAAAAATATTTATTGACCTTTAAACAACACTATTTTGTTGTTTTGATGTCTTATGCTAGCAGCTTTATTAACTCTAGTTTTAGTGAGATATGTTAGTCGGATACTAACATATTTATCAACTATGCACTTGATTAATAATATTCTATGATTATCCAACACAAACTGGTCCAAACTGTGCTGCATAATATTCGAAAAGACATTAGAATTTATGAATTCTTTTAATGTGCTGATGATATCAACTGATATGTTTTTCTTATTCTTTCATAATTTTTAATATTTTTTCACATTTTAACCAAATGTTTATTACATCTTCCGATGGATATTGCAAACCATTTTTATTCTTTATATCAATGAATGAAAATTATTATTAAAGCATCTAGACATTGTTCACAAATTATTTTCTTTTTTAAATAATAAACAACATATCCAGAAATGTAAGTGATTATATATTTAGAAAAGTTTAATTATAGTTGGTTTTTAAGTTTAATTATAAAGTTAGTTATTTAAGTTTTATTATAGTTATCTAAGTTTTAATATAGTTATTTGTTTTTATTAAAAAGTTAGTCAAGCCAATGTTCTTTATTAAGTTAGTTATTTAAGTTTTATTGTAAATAAAGTGTATACTAATTAAACATTCATTTATTGTCGGAACAGCATTCTTCTTCAATCTGACCCTAAACTCACTCTTATCAAAAAATTCTTCCTTGAAGTGAATAGAACACAACATGCTATTCGGTTTAGGCTCAAATTGGTCTTTTCCCACAAATTTAGACCAAATTTTGAGATATTGTGGGTCTTTTGGAAAACTATAATAAAAAAAGTTAAACATTCTAAAAAAATTCTAAGTACACTCCTTATACCTACTTATGAAAACTTAAATTAGATATTTTCTTACGCTCTTTCACTGAAGAGTTTTTACAATTAATTTTGGCACACTTAGTCATGATTTTTATACAAATTAATAAAAAAAAACACTTATTAAGATAGAAATAACGTCGAAATATTTAAATTTGAACAAAGTTCTGACAGCTCTTTGACAACTATAACATGATCACTAAGAGTGGGGGAAGTATTCAACCTCATTGGTCTCATTAGATGAAAGTATAGAGTCGTAGAAATCAAATTTTTACTTGTTTACCCATCAACGCTTAGCAGTGGCGCTCCGGCCATCTTAGATTATGTTTGGAATAGTTTATTTGTAGAATATTTGCAATTGAGTATTTTAAAATATTAATTTGTTTATCAGTTATCGCATTGTGTGCTTTAAATCACCCATACGAAATAATTAAAATTATTTTTCCATCATCAAATTGTATCAATCCAAAATATATACTTACTGATATGAGTGATAACGTTAAACCATGTTTACTAGTAATAGAATGTCCCGTAACAATAATTTCCGACTCTCCATCTTTATTTTTATCGGCAGGTTGTACTACTTGCGATAACATTTTGGTAAAGTCAAGTTTGCTGTTACTTAGTTCCTCAAAAGTACCTTGAGCTTCAATTTGGCCCTTAAAAAATGATTCCAAATAGTTAAAAATACACGAAAAAAATATTCTGTGATTAGTAAATAGTATAATTATTGATTTAATCAGTGTAAAACTCAATGTTTGATTGCTATTGTGAGCCGAAATCACAAAATTAGACTATTTTGACAGTTGAAAAAATAATCATTGTTTTGGTAAAAGAAAGATTGAATCAAGAAAACGATTTATTGAAATTGAAAATAAAATATTGAATTGATTTTATCTTATTTTGTTTTCGTGTAATTACGACGTCTTTCTAGACACATTATGTGCTACTTACTTCGTTAAGAACCACTATTAGATGTGCCTCTTTCAAATATTGCAACTGATGGGTGACCAAAACTCTCGTTTTACCTTTCAAGTGCTTATTGATACATTCTTCAAATAAATGTTTTCCAACATGAGCGTCAACGGCTGATAAAGGATCGTCCAATAGATAGATATCAGCTTGTCTGTAAATGGCTCTTGCCAAGTTTATTCTAGCTCTTTGTCCACCGCTCAAAGAAACGCCACGTTCACTGACAACGGTTTTATCGCCTTAAAAATAATTAATAATAATACTTGTAGAATGATAAATTGTTCATAATCTTAAAAAATTTGGTCAATTTTCTTAATGAAATAAAGAAACAAAATAAATACTGCAGTTGAAAGTTCTCTTGTTCTTAATCGTTAGGCTTATTGTACCCTATCAGTTTTTACCCAAGACCATTTGATATTCTAGTCTATAAACAAGGCTTTGAATTTTTGATTATATTGGGTTTAAGTGCCCATGTCAAATTATGACAAAACACGGAAAACATTAACTCTTTAGTTAAATTTGAATGTGCAAGAGCAATGTGGAGAGTGAAAGATGTTTTTCGACACTAAAACGTATTAAAACATTTTTAAGGAACACTATGTGCCAATATAGATTGTGCGCGTTAGCCATATTATCCATCGGTCCATTCCAAATTTTAATAATCTGGTAATCGATCATTTCGCTAGCCAAGAATCCAGAAGAATGGACTTCAACTATAAGAAATAGTATACAACTGCAGCGGTACCTAGCAGTTAGTCTTTAATTTTGTAATATTTAATTTGTTTTGAAATATATTTAATTTTCATTAAGGAACTTGTTTTCCTAAGGGAAAAACGAATCCCGGGATTCCTTTCCAGTGTGTGCCCCACTGCCGCTAGTGCCCATGAGCCGCCACTGGATCGTAGGTAGAAAATAGTATATTATGCAACGATCATGTAATGATGGTTATTAATACACGAGCATTAACCGGGATACGAAACGAGCCAAAGGCGAGTTTCGTATGGTTTATGCGAGTGTTTTAATAACCATTACATGAGAGTTGCATACGCTATTTTTTCTACACCCGATAAATAATCAAGACCTATAAATATTATATTTATATTGGTATTGAACACAATAACAGTAATTACTCGTATTTCTATAAAAAATTCTACAAAATTGTAATTAATGGTATTACTTCAGGTATTGGTATTTCCCTAGATTTTTGCGGTAAAATATTTTGTACTGTATTTTCTGCTTTCTCCGATATGTGTGGAGGAGTCTTCTATATCGCTAATATCAGACATTTTAATATTATAATTATCGAAGTTTAGCTACCTACGAAAATTTAATACGTTTTGACAACTAAAATAATTACATAGGAACCTAGGACAAACGTCAAACAGCATGCTTGATTGAAAAATTGTAGGTTTCTATTGATTAAAAATCTGTATCGTAATGAAAAATCTGTATCATAATGGGTATCATTATGAAACGGATTATGGGCATATAAGTGCATTATTATAATACGGGTGTAGAAAAAATATATTTACTACTTATATAGTCTATTTTTATGTATGAGAGAGTATTAAAATAATAAAGCGTTCGTAATCCATAGGCGTAACACTTATTTTAGTAGACAGTTAAAATATTTTTTAAAGTTATTCCTCGAGTATACACTTATATTTTCACCTAATTAACCTGCTTATAACTTCTAAACAGCTGAAGGTAAAAAAGTGCAATTTTTTCTAAAATGTTTTATTTTTCCACAAGGTATGTTAAGAACATTGTGTCAAACGGGTTATGTAGGTATGAGGGTTTAAACTTTGACTTTTAAACAACGTTACGTTCATAAATAATAATTTTAATATAAAAACTACTTCTTACCTACAAATCCAAATTAGAATCGAAATCAGAAGATAAACTGTCGCAACCAATATTTACAATGAGTGGCTCGATCATTGCATCAGTAATATTGTCCAACTTCCAGATTTTCTCTTCTTATTTAATCGTATGATTTACTGCCTTTTCCCAGTTTTCAGGCTTCACATTATTTACAGCCTCCAAAAACAACTGTTTAACATCACTCATTTTAAAAGAATTATTTTTTCTTGAAACTCTCCCTTTATCTGTGCCCATATCAGTTCAATCGGGTTTACTTCGCAATGATATGGTGGTGATCTAACCACCGTCATCCCACCATTTTTTGCAATTTCATCAATTTCATATTTTTTAAATTTCTCTTTATAAAGGGAACACAAATGATACAGTTCTTTTCTCACAGAACCAGGAGGGAACTTAATATTCTTTGAATTTAGCCAATTCTGTAAATCTTTTTTTAACCACTTGGTTGTGGGCATTTTTTCTATAAGTCTCGAGTGATAACTTGTATTATCCATTACTATTATACAGTTCTGAGGAAGAAGATCTATAATTTGTTCGAACCACTCTTTAAAGACATCAGCATTCATGACCTTATGGTAGTCACCGGTACGAGTAGATTCAAAAGTCAATAAACCACCTTTAACAAAACCGTTTGAACTGCCAATGTGTACTATTATTAGTCTGCACCCCTTTCCTGATGGTGGATTTAAACCAGTAGATAAATTATTTAAAAAAGCCTGTCTTCGACTTGTAACAGTTTCATCTTGCCAAAATTTATTTGGTTTATGTCCCTCGTTGATCCATGTTTCATCTAAATAAAATATATGTCTTCTTTGGTTTCTCATTTCTTTTATAGTCCTTAGATAATTTCTTCTCCATACTACAATATCGCTTCTTTCTATTAAAATAGACTTTCTGGAATGCTTTTTCCATAGAAAACCTATTTCTTTTAAAAGTTTCCATAGTGTGCTTCGACTCATTTCAGGGTAATCCCTATCATCTCGAACCGTGGCAAGAACTTTGTCTACTGTCGGAAATTCTTTTCTAAAGAAGAACGCATGCACTTTCCTTCGAAGTCTTTCTTTCAAAAGATTTTCTAATTAAAATTTTGGTTTTCTTGGAGCTTTACGTGCTGTTTGAAACACGCCACATTTCTCTTCTTTAACAACTCTAAATTGTAGATTTCCCAACACCAAGCGTACTACTAACTAATTCCTCTGTGTCATCAACACTTTTACATAAATGTTTGTCTGTAAATGATTTAAAACAATTAACTATTAATGTTTTTTCATTAACTGTTAAAGGACCGATTTTTTGTCGTTTACGCGGCCCTTCCAAATTTTCCATGATCACACTAGAATTCACACTGCACCTTGTAAGTTGCAACTAAACAACATTTAGTAAACTGTCAAGAATACACAACTTGGACCTCCTTACTAAATGGAAAACCTATAATCGCATTTTCAGTTAAATTTGTTGAAAAGGTATTTATCTACTTATAATTCGATTACTGTAAGAAATTCTTGGAATTAAAATAAAACAAAATTGGCAAATAGGTACTTATTGAAAATAATCTTAAGATACGGCTATGTAATCTTTAATACACAGGGCTTTTAGCCTGTCCAAACCTTTTTCTATTGTTCTGTACAGCTTATGTTTATAAAGGACCAATAAAAGACCCAAAACTTGTAATAGCTCAGGTACATTTATTACAATTTTAGGAAATATTTAGATTATTCTGCAAAAATGTTTAAAATGACCGTACTAAGTTTTGCATTAGAAATGCTGTTTTATTATTCTCTCATACACAAAAATAGACTATAGTTTTCACGAAGTCCGCATCTCTACTTGGGAACTCGTGCAGTCTCTGAATGTCTATAATTCCGACGTTTTTGAAAGACAAAGGATCTTATGACACCAAAAACGTTTGCTTAGTGAAATGTTACTTATCCGTGTTGTACCTACGCTACTGGTAAAGTTTATTCACCTAATTGTTTTGCTAATAGGTGTATCTTATGACACCAACAATGTTTACCGAATTTAGTAAAATTATACTGAGATATAAAAAAAAATTATAGCCATTAATCATTTATGAAGTTACAATTTTAACACCCTGTTTTTCGGAAACCACTAATATTATATCTATGCATATTTCGTTTAATCGTTTTATTTTATTTTATTTTTAGAGAGAATCTTCAATTTTTCTGTATCCCAGGATGATGATATACGATTTTCTCGCTTTCTTATATTTTTTTAACTTTATTTTGCTTATTGCAGTTTTTACATTGTCACAATCTATTATACTGGCATTTATTGCTAATTAAGATTGTTTTAGACAAACAAAAAATAAAATCTTAATCTCGTTTTATCACATTTGAGTTGGATTTTTTTCTAGATTGTTTAATTTATATTTAAACTTATATTGCATGTATTCTTATTTATTTTTAAATTTCTTAATACCACCCACATTTTGTTTTATTTGACATTTTATTAATCAACAACATCGTTTCACGTAAATGTTTATCTTTTATTATTATAAAAAATCGTGTGTTCACTTCCTTCTCATTGGAAGATCAATGTGTATTGCATTACTAAAGATGGCTCTAGTCTCACCTGTTTTAGTTAAGAACAATACGTATATGCGGGATTAATTCTTAGTTTAATTGATTCATTCAAAATCCTTTAATATCATTTAATATCCTTTAATTACCCTTAATGGACATTATTGACTTTAAGTGTACTTTAATGTTTTAATGTCCTACAATATATTTTAATGTCCTTTAATTTCCTATAATACCATTTAATTTTTATGTACTCTGCAGTCCTTTAATATGTTTTAATATCTCTATTGTCCTGTAATTTACTTTAAGGTCCTTTTATGTCATTTATGCTATTTAATGCCATTTTAATGTTCTTTAATATCATTAAATGTGTCTTTTAATGCCTTATAATATTCCGTAATATCTTCCTTTTAAAATCTCATAATATCCTTTAATATTCTGCAATAATTCTTACCATTAGGAAACTGTTCAAAATCCCGTTCCAATGCGCAAACTTTAACAACTTTATCATACAAATCTTTATTATAAAATTGCCCAAAGAGGATGTTGTTCCGTACTGTAGATTGAAAAAGCCAGGGATCCTGCGAGCAGTATGATACATATTTTCCCATTTGAATTCTTCCTGTTGTTGATGGGAGTTCTCCCAGAAGAAGCTTAAAAAAACATTATTTTTAACCTAGAAATTATTAAATTGTAGTCGTAATACCTACTTGCAATAAAGAACTCTTTCCAGCACCAACTGGTCCAACAACAGCACAAAGTGTACCTGGTGCGATTTGTAACATTATATCCCCCAATGTTCTTGAACCAGATCCTCTCCAAGAAGCATTGACGTTGAGCATTATTATCCCGCTTTGTTTTATTTCTTCTATCGTACTTTCTTCTCGCTCCTCCAAAATCAAAAAATCTTGAAGCCTCTGGACTGAGATTAAGGTTTCGGCACCAATGCCTATGGCCCATGAAAAGAAACCGGCCATACCTAGCTGGAGAATATTGAATGCTTGTGCTAGGGAGAATACTATATCTGCAGTTATCAGGTTTCCTGTAGAAATAGAACATAAAACGGTGAACTAATAATGTTTATCAGACTTAAAACTAAATTTTGAGGTCTGTAAAAGGTCTTTACAAAAACATACCACATATTCCTTAGACCAAAATAAGTCGATTTAAGTAAAGTTACTTTAGTACAAAGTTGCTTCGTTTGGGCTCCAGAGGGCCTTGAAGTTACAATTTTTAAATCGTTTTTCCCATATAAATTTAAAACGGCATATGCGATTTTGCTGAAATTTGGTATATTGGTAGAGTTTTATGTGGCAAAAAAATGATATTAAAATTTTGTCCGATAATAATACATAGGCGTAGAACTTGATTTTTTAAATAATTGCACCTTTAAAAATTCTACGCCAATGGAAGAAAAGGAGTTTTAGTATGAAATTTAGTTTGCGCAACTCATTTACTTTAAAAAAGGTACTTTTGATAAGACTCGATTACTCTCATGGTTTTCGCTAAATTTCTGTTTTAATAATTTAGAGTGTATAGGTTTCACAAAAATATGTATTTACAACATAATCAAAATAGAGATTTTACAAAAATTATTAAAAATGTTCACCATTTTCACGCATACAAAGATTTATACGTCGAAGAAAATTAAAATGTATTCTTTCCATAACTTCTTCATCACCTCTAAGATTGTTTATTGCATCTTGAATACGTTGCCAGAGTTGTTCCTCATTTTCTACAGGTAAACTGTGGATTTCAGATGTCCCCATAAAAAGTAATCCATCGGTGTAAGGTCTGGGAACGTGGTGGCCAGTTTACAGGTGCGTCATTACCTCTGCCTATCCATTTGTGTGGATATTGTTCATTCAAGTGGTTTCTAACGTTTAAAGAAAAATGTGGTGGAGCTCCATCTTGCATAAACCACATATCTCTCCGAAGTTGGAGAGGTAAATCTTCTAACAATTCTGGCAACGTATTTTGTAGAAAATCCAAATAATTTTCTTTAGTTAATCTTCGTGGAAGTATGACAGGACCAACAATGAAATTAAAAATTATTCCAGTCCACACATTAATTTTGAATTCGTGCTGAAAATGGTTTACCTTTATTGCATGCGGATTTTCAACGGCATAAACATGTTCATTATGGGTATTAGTTATACCTCTTCTTGTAAAACCCGCTTCATCGGTAAAGAGAACCTTCTTGACAAAGTTTGGATCTCTTTCTCTTTGCATATTAACAAATCGACAAAAACTCAAACGAATTTGAGGATCATGGACTAATAATTCTTGTACTGGCTTCTTATGGTATGGATATAGCAATTGTTCTCTAAGCACTTTATGAACGACATCTTTACTTACTCCTAGTTCCCTTCCAATTCGTCTGGTGCTTAATTCTGGATCTTCTTCAACACGTTCTAAAATGTCTTCTTCAACTTCAGAAATCCTTAGAGAACGTTCTCTTCCATTATCAACAGTGTTGGGAGCAAAGGAACCGGTCTCCCGAAGAATAATATACTTTATTGTCAGAGAGAATACATGATTCCATGGACAAAGTTTAATACTAATGGTATAATAAAACAAATAGATATCAACGTTCACGTTATTAAAAAATATTAAAATTGATTACAATAATAAAAAAAAAAAAAAAATATATATATATAAACAAATCCACAGAAAAAAATGCCTAATTTTAAAATTCGTCATTATAAAACTCCAACAGATTGTAATATGGTTTTTCTATTAATATATTTTTTATAGTATTCCTAAATAATGATGGAGATCTAATTGATTTTAAGGCATCCGGTAGATGATTAAATATTTTAGGACTTTCATAGATTATTGAATTCTTAATTAGAGATGAATGTGGAATCGGAAGTAATAAGTTATTATTTTGTCTAGTGTTGTAATGTCTCGACTGGGTAGGTAGATTTAAAATTTGTTTGTGTATCATACAAACAGTCTCTAGAATAAATAAACTAGTTAAAGTCAATATTTTATACTTGATAAATAAAGGTTTGCAATGATCTCGGTAATCAGATTTGGCTAGGAATCTTATAGCTCTTTTTTGTAAAATAAATACCGAGTTAAGGAGATATTGTGAGCAGTTTCCCCAGAATACAATACCATACCTTAAATGAGTGTCTATTAGTGAAAAGTACACATTTCTTGCTGACAAACTTCCCAGCTCTTTAGCAATAACCCTAACTGCAAAGCACCCGGATGCCAGTTTTTTGTTTAAGATTGCAACATGTTCATCAAACTTTAGTTGGTTATCGATGTAAAGGCCTAAAAATCTGGAGCAGGGTGTATTTATAATCAACTGTTCGCCAAGACGAAGTTGATCATATGCAAATTTAAAAGTTAATATGTTTGTTTTGTTTATGTTAAGACTTAAAAAATTGGAGTTACACCAGTTTTTGATTACGTGTAGGTTATGTGACACAGTATGTTTTAGAGTATCCGTATCCCTTCCATGCCAGAGGAGAGTTGTATCATCAGCGAACAACGTAAATTTTCCGGAGATGCTAATCTTAGTTAAATCGTTAATATAGATTAAGAAAAGAATTGGTCCCAAAACTGATCCCTGTGGAACGCCGTGTTTAATTTCCGAAAATTTTGAAAATTTATCAGATACCCTTATTATTTGTATTCTGTCGGATAAATAGCTTCGAAACCAGTGCCATGTAGCATTTCGTAAACCATAAATGAATAGTTTTTTAAAAGTATATCATGTCTGACGCAATCAAAAGCCTTTGAAAAATCACAAAAGACTGATGCTAACATTTCACCCTGATTTAAGTTAGAGTATGCGTATTCTCTCAACAGCAGCAAAAGTTGGGTGGCTAGGTACACGACGATTTGGAAACCTTTCAGAGTACACCATGACACTCTCTCGAGCATTTCCTTCACAAAATCCTAATGTCAGTAACATATCGGTATATTCTGCATTGGTATATTGTACAGCCACGCATTTGTTTTTTTAATTATTGAGTCAGATAGAACACTTTCCATCGTTAACAAGAGATTAGGTGTTAAAACTTGACAATATTTTTATTTAGATGAAACTATGGAAACCAACAATAAATGTTTTTGTATACGTATTGCAGGCAAATAATTAATATTCCTCAAAAAATCGTCATGGCAAGAATCGAGTATTTTTGTTAAAAGTCTCGATTAGAGGTGTTGGAGAAGATATGAAAAAAGTATATTTTTATGTTTTTCATCGTATAAAATGTTGTCCGATAATAATACATAGGCGTAGAACTTGATTTTTTAAATAATTGCACCTTTAAAAATTCTACGCCAATGGCAGAAAAGGGATTTGAGTATGAAATTTGGATTGGGTACTCATTTACTATAAAAAAGTACCCTTGATAACACTCGATTTACTCTCATGGTTTTGACAAAGTTTGTATTTTAATAATTATTGTTTATGTTCTAAAATTACTAAAATGCAAATTTCGTCAAAACCATGAGAGTAATCGAGTCTTATCAAGAGTACCTTTTTAAAGTAAATGAGTTGCGCAATCTAAATTTCATACTGAAACTCCTTTTCTTCCATTGGCGTAGAATTTTTAAAGGTGCAATTATTTAAAAAATCAAGTTCTACGCCTATGTATTATTATCGGACAAAATTTTAATACCATTTTTTTGCCATATAAAACTCTACCAATATACCAAATTTCAGCAAAATCGCATATGCCGTTTTAAATTTATATGGGAAAATCGATTTAAAAATTGTAACTTCAAGGCCCTCTGGAGCCCAAACGAAGCAACTTTGTACTAAGGTAATTTAACTTAAATCGACTTATTGTGGTCTAAGGAATATGTGGTATGTTTTTGTAAAGACCTTTTACAGACACCCTGTATAAGCAATCAAAAAATATGATCGATATAAAATATCACAAAGATTTTGCTCTACACCCAAAGAAAACTAAAAACCAGGCACGCCCGGGATGAATATAAAGAATCAGTAATATGTAGTGACAACTATCTACTCCATTATTAATTAACTAAGAGTTTATTGCTAACACATTAACAAAAGTTTTCTTTAGTGAACTATCTGGTAATCGATACCAGATATTTTACGTTTTTTTTTTTTAACTAGGAAGGTACTTTTACATTTTTGGGGGCGTCCATTAATTACGTGAGGTATTTTTGAGAATTTTTTGACTCCCCCTCCCCCCCTGGCAAGATTTGGTAAGATTTTCCTTAACTCCCTCCCCCCCTTCCCTAATCTCGCGTGAGATTTTTCAAAGTTCGTGTTTTGAGTGTAAATGTGTTGGATTATTAAAAAAAAAACAAAAACACAATATGTTCCATTACTTTTATATAAGACTAGCAAAGACTAGTGTTTGAGAGTGTTGCAATTATTTAAAATCAAATTAATAAAATTAAATGATAAATACTTAAATGGAAATTAATAAAAATAAATAAACATAATTATAAGATTTTTCCATATTTTATTCTAGAAATACTTTTACTATAATTTAACTTTACTTTCACGCAATTTTACACCGTTTTCAACTAGAAAAAAAATTACGTGAGATTTACGAAAACCCCCCCTCCCCCCCAAGTGAGATTTAGAAAGATTTAGTTTTATCCCCCCCCCCCCCCTTGAACACCTCACGTAATTAATGGACGCCCCCTTTTGAGCAGCCAAGCTGCTATTACAATAGTATTAATCAAACTTAGATATTCAATGTTACTTTACATTTGTTTGCAACCAAAAGACATGCAATTCAGTGATTTACGAATGGTTTCAAAACCACAGAAGCACTTGGAATAGGAGTGTATGAACCTAGAACATAGTTTGGGTACATACCCAAACATCTTCAGCAGTTCAGCATCGAGAAAAACTATGGCGGAAAAGAGATTATCATCATGACAGTGGTCGCCAACCTGTCGATCGCGAGCTACCGGTAGCTCGCGGAGGCAATTCTGGTAGCTCTCACAACGATTTTAATTTAAAAAATACAAACTGCAAAAATCAGAGAAGCTTCCGAAAATTCCACAAAAAAATCTAATTGTCATAATATTAAACATAAACAGCGGCAACGTTGCGGTGAGCGATCTGCCGCTGACGCCGTCAAGCTAGAATCGGCTAGAACCGACCAGCCGGACCAGCGCGTTAGTATTCGAGAACGATCAGGATTGCTTTGAACGGGATAAATACGCACGGCGCGGCGACATTGCGCTTAGTTTAAAACTGAACGCGTAACCAACGTCCAGCGGTTGGGTTAGTAGAGAACAACAAAAAATAATATTATGGCAAGCAGTTGTAAGAAGGTAAAGACATACCACTTTCATTCGGAATGGGAAGAACAATACTTTTTTACAGAAGTTAAAGATAAAAATGTGTGTTTGTAATATAATACTTCGATCTCCGTTGCTAAAAAAGGAAATATTGAGAGACATCATAAAACTGTACATTCTAATTGTGAAAAATCATTCCCACTACATTCTGCCGCCAGAAAGGAGAAACTGAAACAGTTAAAAAAGCAGTTAATTGGACAATAATCAATATTTTTAAGAACAGTCGACAAAAATAAGGCTGCAACTGAAGCATCGTACCATGTGTCCCAGATAATTGCACAAAAAAGAAACCTTATGAAGACGGGGAAATGATAAAACAGGCGTTTTTAGAAGCTGCTAATTCGTTATTTGCCAACTTTAGAAATAAGGACGAGATAGTTTCAGCTATAAAATCTATGCAACTTTCTGCTAATACAGTGATGAGACGTGTAGAAGTAACGAGCAATAATATTTTTTTACAGTTAAGAACTGACTTAGATAACTGTTTCTTTTTCACTTCAACTGGATGAATCAACAGATGTCGTTGACACTGCCCAGATGGCCGTGTTCGTCAGGATGGTTTTTAGTAATTTTACGATTAAAGAAGATCTTTTGAAGTTTATTCCACTGAAAGGACACACTACTGGACAGAAGTTGTTTTCTCATTTAAAAAATAATATTTCTTCCGAGAAAATTCCAATATCGAAAATGGATGGCGCTCCAGCTATGGTGGGTTGTGATAAGGGTCTGGTGGCGTTATGTCGTAAAGATGAAACTTTTCCGCAATTTCTCTGTTACCACTACATTATCCATCAGCAAGCATTATGTGGAAATTTCCTGAAACTAAACAACGTTATGAAACTGGTGGTAAAAATTGTGAACAAGATTAGAGCTCAAGCGTTACAAAAAAGATTATTCAAAACCTTGGCCGATGAAGTTGACTGTCAATACCATAGAAATAATATAGAAGACCAATATAAATATAACATCCAAGCAGAAATTGAAACCTACTGTATATAAAAACGCGTCTCTGCGCCTGACATCGCAAAATAGTGTGTCTAGAAGCTTGCGCAGTATGCATGACTTGTCCCTGTAGTGTTGCCAAGTATATTAAACATACCTAACACAGAAGAATTTCAAATTAATTTAATTTTAAATTATATGATTTAATCAGTTTATATCTATGAAATATCGCCACAAAATACCTTATAAACATTTAAATAATCAACTAATAATATTTATGTGTAACTACATTCCCAAGCGGTTCACCTACAAATTCAATATTGACCTGGCAACACTATTTTAATCCGGTGTTTCAAGGCTATATGACGCTGCCCTTACAGGATCGTTTGTGATATTTTTATTTTAGTTTCGTGTAGTGTTAAGTTAAATCCTAGGTACAATAAAAGACATTTTTACATTGGCTAATGAAAATGTAATCAATGTATTTAGCATTTATTATTACAAGAAATCTACTGGAAATCTAAACCTATCTAGGAATTACAATTATGTAAATAGAGAGGTGTATATTTATATACAGGCTGTCCAGCAACGGGGAGACAATGTCGATATCTGACAAAACAATGAATGATTTTTTGTTAAAAATTGTTAAAAATAATAAACAGGCTATGATCTTTCCATCTAAAATATTTTGACAGTTCTGTTATTTCCTTTTTATTTTAAATGAGATGCCACTTCTATTATGCCTGATAGCGATGGAACATGAAATGTTGCTTATTTGGAATATATACCTTTACACAACGCTCATGACGTCAGAGACAGTTTTAGTCGGGTATAATTTAAAATAAAGAATTTTAAAATGAACCGTATTAAATTGTACCTGTACCTAACATTTATGGCATTACTGGCCGAGTTGGCATCGGGTATATTTTCAAATGTAGAAACTGAAAATTAACCCTATTAAATTGTATACTTTTAAATGCGGGTTTCAAGGCATTTTAAAATACAAACCCGATCTCAACGAACTTAGAAACTTCTGTCACTCGATATTTTAATCGTTACTTCCTCTTCGCTTTTTGGCCAAAATATGCGTGAAATTGTCTGATGTAATGATCAATCATTGCACCATGACTTACTTACTCGGATTAATAGAGGATTGTGGCTCCAACTTGAAAAACGAAAATTTGTTCCGAATTGTCCACGAATATTTGCACCTAAACTACGCAAAATTCAAAGTGCTGAATGGGAAAAAGGTGAATAAATTAGTGTCTAAATATTATATATATTTTATTAGACATAGACACATAATTCAAAGCATCCAAAGTCCTGCATTTTCGCCATTAAGAAGAAAAGAAGTGGCCGAAGAATATAGAAAACACCTTAGCATTGTAACTAAAATGTATCAAAACTAAACCTATTATGTGAACAAATAAAAACCAGTCTGTCAAAAATGGTCTGTTATTGTAAACGTCAAAAAATTTCCAGTATAATTCTCTGTTGGGTACCCCACGAGAAAAAAAATTTCCACTAAAATACCTCCGTTGCCATGGTGATCTGTCAAAAACACGTATTTTGATTGGTTCAAAATTACAGGTGTGGAATTTTCTATAAAATAGGTTTGCAATGTGCTGATGTGGAATGTTATGATCGACTAAAAACTTTAAATCTTTGTATTAAATTGATCTAAAACAATCCATAAATTGGTTTAGACTATATAGAATGTTTCTAATAAGCAGCGACTAACTTTTATTATGAAACCAAAAGACCCTTTTATAAGAGTTCAAAATTAAAATAAAATATGTACCAAGTACCAAGTAAATGTAGTAGTATTTTTTAATTTTGAATCTTGAGAGATGCAGACATCTTTGGATAATTTTTATTGAAAATGGTAACATGAAAGTTTTTCTGTGTAATTGTAAGTAACGACTCACAGTCTTGGCTGACAAAATGTAAAAAAATATCTAACATAATATTCCTGGGCGAAACGCAACTGCCCCCTATTTTGCACTACTCAAATTAAATGTACTTCAAGCAAATGATACTAAATCAAATAAGATGTCAAATCACAAGCAAAATCTCGTGACTGCAGCACTAATGATTTCTGAAAATTAACTAATTCATTTTTCGTGCCATATTTTTCTTTCAGAAACATATTTATCTTACTTGAATTTTTTTCATCGTTTTTTATATAGAATCGTCTCTAAAAATGTATGAATCATGGTGTGAACTATTTGTTCGATCAACAAAAAACTTGCACCGGTCCTGTTCGAGCCAGCACCATTATACGCATGAGCTCCGACACACTATTTTCTCCTTATGGTTTCATTTTTGATATATGGAATCGGCTTTCTATACTATTTCTATGGTCAATACGGGGACCTACTCCTTCACTCTGAAGTCCGATAGTTAAGTAGAGGACGGGTGCTGAAACGTTTTAATGATGTCCTATCTGGCATAGTTCAATTTTTCAAACAAGGCGATGAACCGACTCCGGAACTAGAAAATTCAATCTGGCTTAGAGATTTTGGTTTTCTCGTGGACATTACAGAGAAATTAAACGAACTTAATTTGCAGCTTCAGGGGAGAGACAAAGAACTAGCGGAAATATTTTCTGATATAAAAGCATTTATCAAAAAGCTGGAGTTTTGGGAACAAAACCTAATTAACAGCGATGCCAAGCATTTTCCTATTCTTTCAGAAAAAATATCTCAAAATCCATTAGAACCCTATGACAGCAAATATCATGTAGAAATAGTTTCTACCCTGAAGAATAACTTCAAAAATCGTTTTAAGGATTTCAACGAAATGGCTTTAGTAGCGCAGTTTGTTGTTTCACCCTTTATGGAAATTGATATTCAACAGTTTGCAACTTGTGTTATGCAGAACTTTGGCGAAGACATCGCTGCAACAGAAATGGAAGTAATTGAGTTTCAAAATTATTTAGCCTTAAAATCTTTAGTCTCAAGTACGAAATGTATCTGGCCTATTGTAAGTAAAGACAAATATTCAGTTCTATGCCGTGTTGCCTTGAAAGTGAAAGCATTATTCAGTTCAACCTATTTGTGTGAATCTTCTTTTTCCAATATGAATTTTATTAAGAAGAAATATCGCAATTGACTCACAGATGAACATTTGGATAATTGTATTCGAATAGCTGTATCAAATTATACTGCAAACATTAAAAAAATTATCGATGCGTCTGAGTGTCAGCCTTCTCATTGAACGTGCTTTTTTTATTTTTCAATGTTTATGTTCATGATAGTGCGTTACTTTTTTGTTGTTATTATTAACTATTTTTAAATCTTACGTGACATGCCGTTGTGGCTGGATAAAAGTTTGTGTTTATTTTTCAAACACCTTCGTTTGGTAGGTAGGAATGTAGCTACGAACAAGTACGTACTAGTAATATTAGTTATTTTGTTATTAGTTTATTATTAGTACCTATGTATGTACCTATGTATTACCAGTTAAATAGTAAAATAAATACCTAAAATGATAAATTAACTGTGGATTATTTCATTTACGTTGCGTTACGTGGCTTCCGTGTGGGTAGCTCGCTGTTTATTCCAAAATTAACAAAGTAGCTCAACACATTGAGAGGTTGGCGACCACTGTCATTATGATGTCCAACAGCCAAACAGCTAATCAAAGCTTTGAGTTCTTACGTAATTAGCTCAAAAATGGTCTGGAGATGCTATGAAAAACTAAATGAGGTAGCCTAGGAAAATACAGTTACTCTTACTTGAGACCCCTTTGTAGGACATGTGCGGTAACATAATATTAGATTGAAAAATAATTTGTTCAGTAGAAGAACCGATAATTTTAACGATTTATTAGGGATAAGATAGATCGAAAGCACGTATCTGGTGGCTACATATTGTAACAGGAAACCTTACTGAGCATTGCCGACTCAAAAGTGGGATTAATAGAAGATAGTGAATGCAGATTTAGTGAGGAGCACTCCAGAATCCAAGGGCACTATATTTAGGAGCATATCCAATCGAAGGGGGCGATCTGTCCAATTTGGAGCCACTCCAGATCCTGCATTTCCTTGAAAATATAGGATTGAAGGGTCGTATAGACATTGAGACCATTTTCTTGCTGCTTTAGCGATATTACAAAACATAACACACTTTACCTTGTAAAACGAAGCAAATTATAGTGAAAAACAACGAAGATCTCTCAAGAATGACTACGCAAGTGGAAAAAACTCCTCTTAGTTGAGACGCGTTTGAAATCCGTTTCACTTCATCTAATCTGGCCATTTTTACAATTTTTTCAAATGATTTCTCCCAAGCGTACATTTTTATTACTTGAATTCCGGAAATAATTTCGCTCATCAGTTTGACTCTTTTGTCGGTTCTCGTTGAAATGCTGGCGCGAATTTTTCCCATTAATTTTCCTACGTATACTACAAAAACAACAAAAATCGGATTATAAAAATTTAAGAATTTTAGGAAACTATACACATACAAAATTTTAAGGTATATTGATAAAACATATTTACTTTGCACCGGCAAACTGACAATCAACATTGAAAAAATCCCAGCAAGGGCAGAGATCCCAACTTGTTGCCAGATTATGTATGACATAAGCATCGCCTGAAAGGGCATGACCCAGAGGGAATGGAGATAATGCATTGATTGATCAAAGCGACTTACATCGTTTGACAACAAGTTGACAATTTGGCCAGCTGCTGTTTGCCCGAGAGCTTTGTGGCTCAATTTGGTTATCTAAAAATATATATAAGACATTTTTACCTCTAACAGTATATTTATCTAAATCAAACCTTGCGATACACCAACGACGAAGAAGCTATCCTCATTCTCATTCCTATAGCAGACAATCCAAATAATAGATGATTAAAAAAGAAAATAGACAGTATTATTAATCCAAGCAATACAGCACTAGTTGAGTAATAGTCTATTTTTCTCTCTTCAGTGTAAGCGTCTGCATAAAGTGATATTAATCTTGCAAGAACTAGAGGCAAAGCACATCTGAAATAAGAGTATTATACTAATTATTATATCGATAATATCACTCACAATGTAATAAATTCTTATACTTTGATTAATAATCAATAATCATACACCATACTTGAATGATAACTGATAATCATACTTGGTACATTAAAGCTGTAAACACTAGAAGGTAAACTTGCCTTGTTTTGTTATTACTGCTGTACTGTAACTGTAAATGATTGAGCTGTCATATTTTATTAATTCGTAATATCAGCTATTAAATATAACGTTTGGTATCGATTATATGAATAATCACGTAAATTAATGCACTCGGACTTGACAATAAGTTTCCTGCATTATAGTCTATTGTTATGTATGAGAGAGTAATAAAACAGCATTTCTAATGCAAAACTTAGTACGGTCATTTTAAATATTTTTACAGAATAACCTAAATATGTCCTAAAATTGTAATAAATGTACCTGAGCTATTACAAGTTTTGGGTCTTTTATT
Source organism: Psylliodes chrysocephalus (assembly GCA_927349885.1). NCBI lineage: Eukaryota > Metazoa > Arthropoda > Insecta > Coleoptera > Chrysomelidae > Psylliodes > Psylliodes chrysocephalus. Next base: position 11,459,019 of record OV651830.1, read on the forward strand.
GGTCCTTTATAAACATAAGCTGTACAGAACAATAGAAAAAGGTTTGGACAGGCCAAAAGCCCTGTGTATTAAAGATTACATAGCCGTACCTTAAGATTATTTTCAATAAGTACCTATTTGCCAATTTTGTTTTATTTTAATTCCAAGAATTTCTTACAGTAATCGAATTATAAGTAGATAAATACCTTCCCAACAAATTTCAATGAAAATGCAATTATAGGTTTTCCATTTAGTAAGGAGGTCCAAGTTGTGTATTCTTGACAGTTTACTAAATGCCGTTTAGTTGCAACTTGCAAGGTGCAGTGTGAATTCTAGTGTGATCATGGAAAATTTGGAAGGGCCGCGTAAACGACAAAAAATCGATCCATTAGCAGTTAATGAAAAAACATTAATATTTAATTGTTTTAAATCATTTACAGACAAACATTTATGTAAAAGTGTTGATGACACAGTAGAATTAGTTAGTAGTACGCCTTGGTGTTGAGAAATCTACGATTTACAGAGTTGTTAAAGAAGAGAAATGTGGCGAGTTTCAAACAGCACGTAAAGCTCCAGGAAAACCAAAATTTCAATTAGAAAATCTTTTGAAAGAAAGACTTCGAAGGAAAGTGCATGCGTTCTTCTTTAGAAACGAATTTCCGACAGTAGACAAAGTTCTTGCCACTGTTCGAGATGATAAGGATTACCCTGAAACTTTTAAAAGAAATAGGTTTTCTATGGAAAAAGCATTCCAGAAAGTCTATTTTAATAGAAAAAAGCGATATTGTAGTATGGAGAAGAAATTACCTAAGGTCTATAAAAGAAATGAGAAACCAAAGAAGAAATATATTTTATTTAGATGAAACATGGATCAACGAGGTACATAAACCAAATAAATTTTGGTAAGATGAAACTGTTACAAGTCGAAGACAGGCTTTTTTAAATAATTTATCTACTGGTTTAAATCCACCATCAGGAAAGGGGCGCAGACTAATAATAGTACACATCGGTAGTTCAAACGATTTTGTTAAAGGTGGTTTATTGACTTTTGAATCTACTCGTACCGGTGACTACCAAGAGGACATGAATGCTGATGTGTTTAAAGAGTGGTTCGAACAAATTATAGATCTTCTTCCTCAGAACTGTATAATAGTAATGGATAATGCAAGTTATCACTCGAGACTTATAGAAAAAATGCCCACAACCAAGTGGTTAAAAAAAGATTTACAGAATTGGCTAAATTCAAAGAATATTAAGTTCAATCCCGGTTCTGTGAGAAAAGAACTGTATCATTTGTGTTTCCTTCATAAAGAGAAATTCAAAAAATATGAAATTGATGAAATTGCAAAAATCATGGGATGACGGTGGTTGTACACCACCATATCATTGCGAAGTAAACCCGATTGTACTGATATGGGCACAGATAAAGGGAGAAGTTTCAAGAAAAATAATTCTTTTAAAATGAGTGATGTTAAACAGTTGTTTTTGGAGGCTGTAAATAATCTGAAGCCTGAAAACTGGGAAAAGGCAGTAAATCATACGATTAAAGAAGAAGAGAAAATGTGGAAGTTGGACAATATTACTGATGAAATGATCGAGCCACTCATTGTAAATATTGGTTGCGACAGTTCATCTTCTGATTTCGATTCTGATTTGGATTTGTAGGTAAGAAGTAGTTTTTATATTAAAATTATTATTTATGAACATAACGTTGTTTAAAAGTCAAAGTTTAAACCCTTATACCTACATAACCCGTTTGACACAATGTTCTTAACATACCTTGTGGAAAAATAAAACATTTTAGAAAAAATGCACTTTTATACCTTCAGCTGTTTAGAAGTTATAAGCAGGTTAATCAGGTGAAAATATAAGTGTATACTCGAGGAATAACTTCAAAAAATATTTTAACTGTCTACTAAAAGAAGTGATACGCCTATGGATTACGAACGCTTTATTATTTTAATACTCTCTCATACATAAAAATAGACTATAGCTTATGCATTTGTCTATACATATTTTTCTTTTTTGTGTATATATGGTTACTTACTTAATGCCTACAAATAAAATAAACCAAAGAACGCCAAAAAACATGAATTCAAGAAAAAATACTTTGGTCAGAGCTTTTAAAAAGCTCGGGGTAGAATTTTCTTTTCGAGCTCTGCGCACCTCGTTTTCCCATTTTAATTCTAGACGATCTGTCACTTTTCTCGAATTATCTTTGTCTAGAGGTTTGAATAAATCTGATAATTCCACTGCTCCTTTTCTGACAGTACTCACCATCCACCTAAAAATAAGCACCAGATTACACATTCAGCGTTGGTCTCGAATTAATTAGTATTAAAATACAGAAAATTTTTAGCCACAGTTCTGACTGCAAAACATCCAGAAGAAAGTTCATACACTTCTAATTATTGTCTAAATTAATGACAAGGGGTTGGTTGTAGTTTGGTCATTGCTTTGTAGCTTAGATTGCTTGCTTGTTTACTTGTAGGTAACTCTTTCTGCATGCCAATGGAGAAGTGCAATCATCGAGCGTCTGCCTCCTAGTGGCACTACTGGATACGTTAATATTGCAGCTCCAGGAACAACACTATTAACTAACTGAATGACACCACCAAAAAACCAAGATGTAAAGCAACGTGCTGAAGGCTGAATGGCCGCTGAGGAAGTGGTTATGAACGTTCCCTTAGGGACACTTGGGTGAAACCCCCTTATATCCAACCTTACTCGGTCATGTGGGGCTCTGATCGGAAGGACATTTATTTCAAAACACAAAACACACAAATCAGGACAGAGAACTCCAAGAAGAAGAAGCTCTTTCAAAACAACAAACAGAGGCAATGGAAACCGAAGCGATTCCAGGAGAATTAACTTCGTCTCCATAAACCTCTATGCAACGTCCTGAAGGAAGAGATAACCTTACAATACCCCAGGCGGAACAACCTTTGGAGGCAAGTAGCAGCTCCATAAACCCCAAGGATGAAGCTAGCCTAAGAAGAGTCGCTTCAAAACTCTACAGGACTCACCTCGAGCTGCATAAGCGACTCTCAGGCGCCCAAAAGGGGAAATATGCCTTTCTCAAGACCAAAGCAGAAGGACGGCCAATTAGACCCAGGGCTGAGAGAAGGACGAAGAAGAAAGGAGCTAACCAAACTCCAAGTCAAACGGGGCCGCTTCCAAAGTGACAGTCCGTTGTCAATGGAAATCGCTGTAAGAGGCCAATCCAAGAAGCCAAAAACTAGGTAAGACAGGAGAGGAGCAACCACACCTGCAGCGCAAGCGGTAGAAGGTGGCTTATCATACAAAGAGGCATTATTAGTACCCATAAAAATGGCTGTGTTGTCTCAAGAATGTCTAAAGGAAAAATTCACTGAGGAACAAGCAGATGGCAAGACTCAGGAAGAACTAATGGGAGAGCTTTTGAAGAGCGGAGAGGGAATAGAGCCACAGTTCAAGAAGGGATACTGCCATAACGGAGCTCTCTTCTTGATATGTGCCAAAGAAACCTAATACCTGGCTTTCCGAAATAATCCATCTTCTTATAGGTTATTGATTTTTTGAGTTTGGTCAACACGCTTTTATTAAATGTTGTTTTTAGAGCTTAAATTGTATTCTCATTTACTTTCGAAAAAGTTTATTACTACAAAAAGATACTCTTTAGATTGGTACCTATGCAATGCCGCAACATATTGAAAGATGGCATGATATGACTAAATGTAAGTTGATCAATATTTTCCATGCCTAATCATACAGCAACAGCGATTTTTTATTTTTTTAATAATAAAAGTACATACCAGAAAATTAATTTTGAAATAAAATTTACGTCTTCCTTGGGATTTTTTGATTTCACTTTATAGCCTATATCCATTTTTAGTTTCTCAAATACATTTATTATAATATACAACTAATTAAATAATTATTTATATTTGCCGTGCATTATATGTGTATCTATGTGTATCATTAAATGTAATTCTGAAAGACATCATATTTGATGATAAAATTGTTTTTTTTTATAAATTTATGTATTTTTTAATTGACAAGAGATTAGGTGCTATCAGAGGTCAACAAAATGGTAAAGACAAAAAAATAATCTTTATTACTAGTCTGTGGGCTACATTTGAACCAATTCAGATCACAAATCTTGTTGCGTGATTGAAAAAATTTGCCATATTTAACAAAAGAAAATGAGGAAAAATACTTGTTTTACTGTTTTAATTATTCCAGAAGTTTGTTAAATTAATTTTGGTAGAAATTATCTGGAAAAAACAAATACTTTAGTAATAAATATTTACGAATATACTAAAGATGTGTGGCATAGTTCCAATGAAATAATTTTGAACTTTGTTTATCACTTTTATAGTTAAATCTCTGTTGGTTTCTCATGACACTTAATCTGTTAAACTTTAAAAACTAACTAAATTACACAGTGATCCCAATTTCCCGCTCTTTTTAAAATACCTACTTGCTTTTCTGTTATCCTGATACCAAAATTTTATCAACGAAATTGCACATATTGCTACTCGGATCTTTTTATCAGAATAACAGAAATACGATGAGGTATTTTGAAAACGACAAAATGGAAATTGTTTATTTCAGCTTCGATCTTGAAAAAAAATGTATATGCATATTGAGGGAAGCAAGAGAAATTACTGGGTGAAGTCCGTTTGCTTTCTATCTATAATATTTTTAATATTATTGCTATTTTCTCAGTTACTGATGGTTGAATTATTATTATTATCTAAATGCATAAAAATGTAGAGCTGGGCAAGTAGATTATAGTGCTCTTTGCTGCTTATTTCTATCTTAATTCGTTTAAGAGCTATTCAAGTTTAAAATTTTTGTAGTTGATCGGCAATACATAATACACCAATGTGTAATGGTGGTTGCCTATATTTTTAAAAGCATCTAAAACCTATCGCTATTTGCGATTGCTTGAAAAATATATTTTTAACAACCTGGTTGTGCTTTATATAATGACAAAAATCATAGAAAAAACACTTAAATATAAAGAATATTGTAGATTTTTGATTAAAACCCCAAGTGACAATAAACAAGTTCATTAACAATGTCATTTTAATCTCCGTTTAATACAACGGTGGAATCGACCCTTAATTGAACTAGAATTGTCAATCGACATAAATTTAATTTTTGTAAATTGAGCGTACCGTTCAGCAAACTGATTCTGCTACCCCAATCGCAGCAAGAATTCGATACACTCATTGAACTCAGCTTATGTTTCTTTTTAAAAACATCGATGATCAATCTATATAACTATCTAATCATTGATTCTGTCAAATCACCAGGCCCACAGTGTTGCCATATCATATTGCTCCTTAGATAAGTTCTCTAAGGCCGATTCCGCAGTTGCGTTAAACGAAGATTAAAATGACATTGTTAATGTAAAAATGTCATTTAAAACTTTGTTTAACACAATGGTGGAATCGGTCCTAAGAATTGCTCAGTCTTGTGGGTTATAAAATGACTGTCCTTATTATGCGTAAAAAATTATGGACCCTAGTAACGGAACGTACTCCAAACTACGTCGCAAAAGTTCAGCTATTCATTTATAGATGTCACTAGACATAATAACTACGCATGCTTAATACGAGAATTACGAGATCAATTAGCACAAACGTTTCGTAAATAATGTAAATACCAGAGCATACATTGAAAGAAGATAGAAATAGAAATGCATGTCGTTGATAATGGAAACCGAGGTTATTTAAAGGCAAACAAATTGAAAATTTTCAAGATCTTTGAACAACTGAATTTGAAAGGAAGGAAATAACATCTTTGGTGAGGTAGCGGTATAACATCTTCCACCGGCCCGACCATCATGGCTGAAGCGGAGCAACAACAAGCAACGCCAGAACAACCTAAGGCAGTCCCAAAACAGAAGGAAGTAGTTGGTAAGAAACTTTATCAATTTTTTTTGACAATTTTAACTTGGCGTGTACCGCTTGTCCGGCTTGTCGTAAAGCGGCATCCATGTTTGTAAATTCGGCGAGCACATGTTTGAAAAACTGCTATTCATCAAATTACGTTTTTTTCGCAGCATCTGCAATCTAAATCTAACAGAAATTATTATCAATCGGTCTTATTTTATCTTACCGAATTTTTTTTTTGACAATTCTGTTTTTTTTATCTAATTCTAAACTTTTAGATTTTTTTTTGAGGTAGCTCCGAAATCATACAAGAGTTTTTTAATTCTTTAGACAAAAAGTTCACATATATTTTATGGTAATTATAATTTATAACTGTAAACTTAATCTTGGGAAGTTTAAAGTAGTTAAAAGCTTGGATGCACCAAGTGACTAGGTCGCGATGGCCAACGAAAAGATGCTCGACGTACAGACAGCCAGTAAAACACCGCGACACCAAGATACATTCTGTTAAATGGTAGATAAGGCACTAATGACTGACAAATACAAGGAAGCTGCTACTTGCTGGATATTTATTCTGAAACTGGAGGCAAAGATTTTTCTGTATCTGAACATTTATTGTTTCCAAAAATTGGGATTTTTTCATCTATTTGTTTTGTCAGGGTCTGTCGAGGGATCCAGAGATGCGAATTTTACAAAAAAAATTAAAACACTCAAAAGTAACTAGTTTCTATAGTAAATTTTTGTAAAAAATTCCTGTAAAACCTAGTATTTGTCGAGAAAAATCTAATTAAAAATAAAAACCTCAATTTTATAGGTTATATTCACAAAACATCTACTCTAGATGATAGATTCGGTCTTAAAAATTACAACGTTGCCAAGTTGATAATGAAATTGTGGGTTTCAGGATTATTTAAAATGTATAAATTATGAGATCACCACACATGTTTAAATTAATGTTTGAAAAAAAAAACTATTAAATATCGAATAACATTTTCTGCATTTTTGCAAAAATAAATGTAATTTATGGAGTTACTTTTTGGTCTTCTGTGAATCACACACTCTCTTCTACAGATCTTGCATTTAAATATGTCTTTTATTAATTTTTAATTTTTTAGCCATTCTAACAAATCTTTTTTAGATATATTTTCACAACACTTAATTTCCATTTTTTTGTATCATTCACAAGTGAATAATAAAAATTTCTGGGTGGGATTCACCAATAACCAATAAATATATTTTCTTCTATTTCTTCTCTTCCAAACACAATCCTTAAATACTAACGATTTTAAAATCTAGTGTTTGGCAACGTTGTAAACTCAAGGACCTTATGTGTCAACAATTGACAATGTCATGAATTAATTTGTTTTATGTTTTGTGGATTGACATTGTGAAATAATTCAAAATGTTAGGTTAAAACAGACAAAAAATCCTATTTTATTGTAATATAAATGAAAATAACAAGTGAAATATAATTTTACAAATGTAATTTCTGTTAAAACATTTTAAAAAATAAGTTACTTCAATATACTAGTGCTAAAACTTCGAAATTACCTACTTAAGGATAGTAGGATAAAACCTCTAGGTATTTATAATTAGATACAGAAACTAAATGTATAAATCTTTTTGATTTACAAATATAATTAGCCTGTACCTAGTGTGTTAATAAATCAGAATTTACTCTGATAGCAATTCTCTTACCAGACATCAAATGATGGCTGGTAAAAGACATCATAGAGCTAAAGGGTGCCTTAGCCTGGTTGTCAGGCCGCAAGGTATATCAGGGCAACAAAAAGGCTGACAAATTAGCCTTAAAAGGCACAGATAAGGCCATAACAGTCACCGAACCCTTTTGTGAAGTTGCTAAGGCATTCATCAAACAATGGATGCAAAAATAGTCTGGAATGATGGTACTTTCTTGTTTATACTTCTCTGCTCTTTGCTTGAATTGTTAAATCATCTACAGTGTATTTTTGTTTGAGCTCATTTTGTGTAGAAATATTGCATGGGACAAAATATGTCTATTTAGTAAAAAATGATTTAAATAATATAACAATGGTATATTAGTTCGGTTAGGATAATAATGAACCCTTTAAACTAGCTTAACATTTATTGCCAATGAGTAATAGTCATGTCTTTTATAAGTGAAAATATTTTATTCCCATATCTCACACCCTGATATACAATTACCGTATTGCCTATTGCCATATTTATCAATTAATATCTATATCTTCTGTTATCTCTGGGTTTTAGTAATAACAGAATTATTATAATAACTAGATACATTTTAACCCGTATCAGATCCAATAAATAAGTTATTAAAAAAATGATTTTCATTATAAAAATATGGGCAAAGTCTGAAACTATAAAAAAAACTGTTGTATGAATTCAGAAACTACATTAAAATATATTTCTATTTAAAAAAATTGTATTAAAAGAACATTCTAATTATCTACACTTATTTAATAAGGTAAAGAGACATTTCATTAGTTTCTGATTAAATTTATTTAGTAGAATGCTTTTTTCTATAATAAATTAATATTCCACTGATTACTTTAAAAAAATATTTTAATATTATGACTACATTAATATTTTTGTTTGTAAAACTAATAAATGTTTCCAAATGCTAACAATTCAGGTAGGACACTTGATAAATATTGAGACAACCTGTATATATCATCTTTGCTTAAATAAAAGTAGATTACTATATCCATTTCTTTTTTTTTATATATATTTAGCTACAAAGGTAACTGGCACAGTAAAATGGTTTAACGTCAAAAGTGGCTATGGATTCATCAATAGGAATGATACCAAGGAAGACGTTTTTGTGCACCAAGTAAGTAAAAAATTACTTTTTAATAACAAAAGTAATAAAACCTTATCTGAGATCAATAATTGAATATGTAATGGTTTCAAAATATAAACAATTATAATCATAAATTAAATTATAGGTCAAAGGTTAGTATGAAAACAGTAATTTGGTGAACATTTTGCCTGAAATTTAACATTTATTGTATTTTGTTTGTTTTCAAATATTCTACTTTTGTTTATTTACCTATCAGGTATTTTAATTGGAATAGTGGTGATAATATTTAATAATTTTAACTTTATGACCTCCTACTTAAAAAGCTATTAGATGTTTACAATCAGGCGCCAACTACGGAGGTGCCCGGGGGGCAAGGTCCCCCGGAAATGACCCCGAAAGGCCGCCAAAACGTTCTACAGGTGAATTTGAATTGCTATTTTTGGCAGTAGTATAATGAAGTTCAATATGATGTAATTTACAAAAATCTTCTAAATAATAATTTTTAAATTCAGTGCCACTATCTGTTGTAATTTTTTGAAGTAATCCATGATGGGTTACAAAATTTAATAAATTATCTACTACATTTTTTCCTGTTTTACTTTTCATAGGATATGCCTGACCATATCTTGAAAATGAATCAATAATAGTTAAATATGATTGATTAGAAATTTTAAATACATCAATATGTATATGTTCAAATGGTTTTGTGGCTGTAGGCGTTAAATTAAATTTTATTATTGGTAGATTTCTATCATATTTATTTTTTTTGACAAGTTTCACAATTATTTATGTAATATTTAATATCTTCCATCATTTTTGGCCAATAATATCTTGAACTTAAAGCGGTATTTACTTCATTAATGCCTCTATGTCCTGATTTATAAATATGGTAATATTCGATTTTAGTTTTTTGTTCATCAGTTATTAAAATGTCTGTAAAGAATTTTGTACAATGTATAAATTTAAATGCAGGATTTTTAAAATTATTTTGCACTGTTTCAGGTAAATTTTGATTTTTAAAATATAAAGCATAATGTTAATTTTGGATCAATATAATTTTTAACAAATTTAATAATTTGTTTTTCTAAATTAATTTTAGATAAGGACGTATATTCTAGAGTTTTCAAAAATCTTTTCTATTCTTACTTGATTATTTATTGATTCTCTGATTACAATTGGAGGTAATAAAACTTTAATTTTTATAAGAGTTTAAACAACGCTCAGGAATATGAATTAATTAAAATTATGTTTATTTTTATCAAAACTAAATTATTAATGTTCAGTTTTTGAATCTTACTCTTTTTCTATCGTTTGTAAAGTTTTTAAATTTTATTCTCTTTCTATAACATTTGTAGGTTCCAGGTTTTTTGATTTTGGTTTTAATACTATTTGATGATAAAAATGTATTATTTTTTTTTTTTTTTTTTTTATATATACAAATATTTGCTGTATTTATTTTAATATTATTATGCAACAATGAACATTCTTTTTTATTTAATGGATTTTTCTTAGAAAGTTTCCCATCATCACCTATTATATTTTGAGATGATTCATAGTTTGTCAAATTATTTTTTTGAATTAGTATCGATTTGCAAATTATTTTTTTGAATTAGTATTATTATTATTATTATTATTATTATTATTATTAGTTGTACAAATATCTTTTACGGATTTCTTTATTTTATTTTTTTCTTCAGAGTTCATATGATTCGTTCTAATTAATTTTGAAATATCAGTTTTGTTTTTAGAATTTTTTATTTCATCAAATTCGTTTTTAAAACATTCAAATTTGTATAGTTCATGCTCAGAATTTTGGAATTGTTTAGCTAAAATAGGATTATTTAATTTAATAGAAATACTTTTAATCTGTTTAATTTTGAGCTTCAATTAAAGCAAATCCGTTTTTTGCGGTTGTTATCATTCGAGGTAAATAAATATTTCCAAAATATGTTTCTTCAATAATTATATCTTTATCCTGTATACTAACAAGTAATTTTTTTAAAAGAGATTCTTTACCATTAACGGTAAACGAAAAATTTATATCATTTGGTTGTCTATTTAAAAGGAATTTCAACATAGGGGCCTAGTAATTTCTTGTTTATTAAATCTATATTTTAAGTTCATGTTAACTGGGTCAGTAAGTCCAATAACACCATCAAAAAAGTCGTGGAAATCATATACAATGAAATTAATCACGTACTGGCAATTAAATTCTGCAAATGCTGTTATATCTGATTGAAATCGGATCTGTTTACTCCCGTGTGATGTTTTCAATGTTATATTTGCGAGATAAATTGTGCCAGGAAAATATTGTTCAATAATGAGTGGTCTAATTATTGATTTGGAACTACCAGTGTCAATAAGTAGTCTTTCCGAAAAATTTCCAACTTGTTGCGTTTCATTTTCTGGTTTATTTTTATAATTATATTGTTGATTATTATCATGATTTTCGTACGGTTCATCCGCGTATATTTCATTCATTTTCTAAAGCATAGTTTTGATAAACAGTATCATCAAAACTTTTATTCAAATTTGTTTGTGTATTATTTAATTCTTCAAATGAAAAATTTGGTTTTTTGATTATTTTGAAAATAGTTTTGTCTTTGATTATAATTTACGTTTAAGTTTTTGGATTTATTTTTTATGGAGCTGACCACGTTAACAAAACTGGCGCCCGAGTATTTGCCGAATCGAAGCGTCAAAGGTAAGGATTAATGTTGAAGGTAACAAAATATTGCAACGACATGCCCTCATCACATGGGGACCGGACGTCTTGGTTCGGTCTTCCTGGAGATAAACAAAAGTTGGCGCCTATGTTTACAATAATATATAAATACATTAGATTCTTTCTTTTCAAAAGGTTTTAAATTTATTTAACATTTTTTAAGCTACTTGAATGATTTTATGACTCAATTTTTATTTATTTTGGTGAGTTTGAATTTTGCACACTCCTTAGATCCATCTCTGTTTTTCTAAGAGATGACTGAGTCATAAGTGTGCTATATTACAGTACCGCCACATGATGACTGTTTATGTAATACTTTTTTTTTAAATAAAGTATTGCTAGTCATTTTGTGGAGAACAGTTTATTATTTTTCTATATTAGTTATATTTATATATTATAAAACTTCTAGGAGAAACCTAGACATTGTTTAATAATTGTTTTGATATTTCTGACATGCAAGGGAAGTGGATTTTATATCTTTGGTGCCACAGTTTTTACAAATTGTTGACTAAAGTCTATTCAAATTTAATTTACGTCTGATGTAAACAGAAGCAGGTGGACGCTAAAATTGAGCAGGGCCGTATTTTACTTTTCCGTCTTGCAAAAATGTAAAATAAAAGAGTAATTGTGAAATTATTTTTTTATTACGATAAAAACATATTTTGTAAACTAAAACTATAAAATAAATGCCATACATGGTCTCCCAGACTTTAGTGACATTTCTGGACGAAGATAGGTGAGCGACATAAACTGCGTTAACCTTCAATACAAATTAATAAATGTATTTGACTTTAAAAGAGATGTTTGTATTATATTTAGTTCATTACATATGTCTACTGTGACACAGAGCATTAAAACAATCATATTATAAAATTATATTATACAGGGTGTCCAAATAATTGCAAATTCTTTAATAGTTAATATATATCTACTAAAAGCATTAAAAAAACTTTAAATATAAGAGGTATTTGAATTTGCTATTTGATTTAAAATTGTGTATCTTAAAAAGAAACCTTTTGTATTTTTGACAACTTTTTTATTGTTCTTGTTCTACTAGTATTTAGATTGACACCTTGTACCCTGTATTATAGCAATCTTCCTTACTTGACTTAGCACTATTCTGAATCGGATAAATTCGTTAGACTTGAAGGGCTATCTTCATTAATCAAAATTACAAGTGGTTCTAACTGAACCTGTATAATAATATCCAACTACCACATTTTTACTTCAACTTTTTGGCGAACATGGTCGATAACTTTTTCCATAACTAACAACAACCACAAAAACAAACAAAATAAATAACACAATATATGTATATCTAAACTATAATATAATGAATTATAATCAATCAAACATACAAAATGTCCAAACTAACCAACACGGTGAATGCTACCAAAACGCCGTTTATAATTATCCAAATTGAACTGAATTCGACTCTGACAAAAAATATTTGCACGTCGTCTAAATGACTATCGACCGATTAACCAATAGAAGCGCAAAAAAAATGTCACGTGAGCTGTTGCTGGATGGGAGAGATTGTTTTGACGCGGCGTTAATGAAATCTGAATAGACTTTAGTATCCCTGTTAACAAAACTTTTTTCGTTTTGATAATTTCCAGTCGGCCATAATAAAGAACAACCCAAAGAAAGCCGTCCGGTCAGTCGGCGATGGCGAAGTGGTAGAATTTAGCGTAGTGGTTGGAGAGAAAGGCAACGAAGCGGCCAACGTAACCGGCCCCAATGGTGATCCCGTCCGAGGTTCACCGTACGCTGCCGACCGCCGTAGGGGTTACCGCCAATGGTATTACCCGAGGGGCGGTAGACGAGGACGTCGCGGAGGCAGCAGAGGCGGCGGACAGCCGAGAGAAAGTCTAAGCGATGGCGAGGTAAAGGTTGGTAATTATTGACCCTGAAGATGATTTTCAAAAAAATTAAAAAAGGAAAGTTGCTGTATTGAAAAATATGTTTCATTCGAAATTACACAATTTTTGATCATAAATGTATCTCGTAAATATGCTAGGAAATTAAAGAATATGTAATAGAATATTGGAAAAGATAATTTTTATAAGATTCTCCATAGTTTAGAAAATATCCAGGTTTTGAAAACTCCACCAAGATTGCGAGTTTATATGATTATTTTAGGTGAGTTTAGTTTCTAAAAACTTATAGACAAATGGAAAATTGTAGATTTTACAATTTTTATAAATAGCATTAAAAAAATAAGAGAATTAATTATTTTCCAGATTTTTATGTACCTATTTTAAAAACTTTCCAGGATTAGTTATGGTCTTAACGCCTTTTAGAAGATTTTCAGGTATATTTGTGGCTATTGCATGTCTCCATGAATATCTTAAATGATTTTGAGAATATTTGAAGTTATTACATACCTAATATAATTGTTTTAATGGATTTTTAACTATATTTACGGGACACAATTCTTTAATTGCAATTTGACATTTTTTTTATTCAAGAAGCTTCAATAAAAAGCACTTTCCAATAAATTCAGATTCAAATTCATTACATTATTGAAAAGAAAATCATCTTAAAATATTCGCTTTTGTATAATTTATTTCTTTTAAATTTAAAAATAATTTATAATTATCTTACTCTATCCCCTTTTCTATTATTGGTGGATTTAATGGTAAGAAATCTAAGTAGGATAGACATTTTATTATGCTGTTGATGTTAGGGAAAAGGATAAAGAATTGTGAATACTTTACAGGGTTGCATCTTTGATAATATATATAATGTTAGGGATTAATATTCAAATTGCACGTCCAAGGCAACGGCAGTGTTAAAAACTTGCACTGAAGTGTTCGGCTGTGCTAAATAAATCTGACAAGGATTCGCTAACACCATGAGAATTACTACTAGGATTCAAGGAATGGAGTTTGATAGTAACCTTGTCACATTATATTGTAGATAATTGAATTTATTTGTACAGTGTCTTAGGCAGTTCTTTCTAAATAAAATTTTTCAGGTTTCTGGTCTAAAAAGCCAATTTAATATCATATAATATTAAAAACTAATAATTATAGTACATATCACAACAAAAGGCATAGAGAACTGTTTTGTTTTTTAATTATCTCGTTAGTAAATATTAAACAAGAAAAATACTTAAATATTTAATACATTTATGGCAAAAGCCACATTTCTATTTAAAATATCAATGGCTTCATCATGCTCACACAGGTGATGTCAAAAATAAAAAAGTAATTGATGAAACACTATTAAAAAAATGGATTTGTTAATGCCGTATGTATTAATTTGTTCCAAAACAAGAAATCCGTTTTCTCTAAAAGTGTGACAGACAAAAAAAATTGTTAGTTATCCGGCTTCCTTATCTTACCATTATTTCCGTCAAAATCTGCAACGGTTTTTGTACATCATCGTTTTTTCGCCCCCTTGTTTAGGACGGAGCCCAATCAGGCGGTGAAGGCGGCCAAGGCGGCGGTCAACTACAAGGCGGAGGCCCGCCGCGTCGTTTCGCGCCTAGGCGCGGGCGCGGAGGCTACGGCGGCGGCGGATACTTTAGAGGACCCTACCGCGGACCGCCAGGAGATCCGGATCAGAATGGCGACGCTCCCCGCGGCCGAGCCCCCCCTCGTCGATTCTTCCGTCGGAACTTCCGCGGAGGCAGGGGTGCGGCTAGACCGCGTTCCCAGGACAGCCAGGGCCAGGCTGGAGAGCAGAACGGTCAGGATGGACCACGTGGGCCACCACGTCCACGCTACCGCAGGCGTGGCCCACCGCGTCCACGAGGCGGAAACTCTCAGTCAGAGTCTGCTGCTGCAGGAGGAAATCAGAACAAGGTAAGGGGGCAATTTAATTGAATTTATGGGGTTGTTTCATTATTCATACTAGTTTTAAGTTGCAATTAGTTTCAGTTTCATCGGGAGGGAATATAATACAAAAATTAAATATTATTATCTTTCTAGAAATTTGATTAATATTTTAATTCTTGAATTTTTTTAAAAAATTCGTTTATTGGAAAAATAAGTTTACTATATAACAATTTAAGATAGTACTAAACATATTACAAAAAAAGCTTATTAAAGATTTTAATCGCTAAGAAAAACTATCAAATTTGGAGTTTTTAATTTTACAGGTTTAATAATTATTGTAAGTTTCCATATCGCAAAAAAAAACTATTTTTGTACAACCTTAATAACGATTGTAGGAACATTCATTAAAATTCAGTGGCCTGATACTTTGACAGGTGTTTTGAGTCTGACATATTTACAATTTCTATCAAAAGTTTATCTAGCTCATATTTTGATGGATGATAAAATAATACCCAAAGGACCAATCAGCAGGCTTATGAAGAAATTGACTCTGTGATATTTTTAAATTTTGATTATCTAAATGAAAGCTATTGCAGATTAATCCCATGCTAAACGAAAAAAAAATCAATATTTTTTTACTCAATCTTATTACAAATATAATTTATATCATAGGTTAGACTAAAAATATTCTTGAATATTATTAAAGCATTAATAAAAATAGCCAATTTACAAATCCTTACTGTTTCATGAAGTTAAATCTAGAATTACTTATATTCTTACATTGATTTCTACTGCATATCAAAAATTAGTCTTAGGATTGAGTTTAGGACACTTATTTTACTATAAAAAGCTTGTTATCCTGGTCTTTTATTAAAATTGTTTGCACATCCAAGGCAACGGCAGTGTTATAAATCTTTACACTGAAGTGTTCGGCTGTGCTAAATAAATCTGACAAGGATTCGCTAACACCATGAGAATTACTACTAGAATTCAAGGAATGGAGTTTGATAGTAACCTTGCCACATTATTATAAAAAAAAGGTTAAATTGGGAAAAAAAGTATTTATTCTATAGTTGATGCTGAAGTCATAATTTTAGGTAAAATTAAATTAATTAAAAAAAAAAAAAAGATAATTTGTGGTGAAACGATTTTGTACTGATAACTTTTATATTAAATATGGAAGAAGATATTTATTTCAGCTGTAAAACATTTTTTTACCACAAACAAATTTAATATCAATGTGTTTTTAGTAATTAAATGCAAATAAACTTTGTTTTAACATAAAAGTTATGTACTTAGGGCAGATTTCATAACCAATATTAAAAGATCCATTATGAAATTGACCCCAAAGCCCATTTTCTCCAATTGTGGTGTGGAAAATATCTTAAAGAACTTTTGAATGACTGAGTTTCCTAAAAATATTTGAAAACAATTTTAAAACAATTTCTGTCCACAATGCATCGGAGTGGGAAACACTACATAAGGTTAAAAAATAAATTGGAGTGGACTCTTGAACTGTTGCAATATATCTTGAAACTATTCTAGACTTTAGGGAATATCTGTACTTTTAAAAAAATGAGTCTTATTTATTTTTTGATCTTTTAACATATTTTTACACCACATTTTTAATTTAACAACTTGATTTTGCATGTTTTACATCGTTTTTCTTTAATTCTAGGCTCCAGAAAACTCTGTACCAGTGAAAACTGAAGTAAGTAAACCACATAGTTTTTTGTAGTAATTTTTAAAATGCAGTTTGCTTGTAACTTTTGGGAAATAAGAAAAATGGTTTTATAAGAGTTGTGACTTGATTTAGCAAAAATAAAACGATGGGTGACATATTTACATGTAACTTATAACTTAGTGAAAAAAAGAAAATGTTGGAGCTGCTACTCTCTAAAAAAAATATTCAATATGTCTTGCAGCAAAGTCTCAATTCAGTTTTCTATTTGAATTTTATTCTTTCATTTTCCTTTTTGCTCACTTTTTTCATAAATTTTCAAAATTAATTTTTTAGGAATGGTACATTTGAACTACTCTCTTAATACGTTTCAAAAACTATTTAATTGAATCTGTAACTTATAACTTAGTGATGTATCGTTAAAAAAAAATGTTGAAGCTGCTACCCTCTAAAAAAAAATATTCAATATGTCTTGCAGCAAAGTCTCAATTCAGTTTTCTATTTGAATTTTATTCATTAATTTTCGTTTTTGCTTACATTGTTTTTTCAGACATAAATGTGCATAATTATCTTTTTAGGAATGGTACATTTGAACTACTCTCTTAATACGTTTCAAATACTATTTAATTGAATCTGGAACCATTTATTATATATTTTTTGTTACATGTCTCATCATTGAAAGATGATCTAAGAGATTAATAAAAATATCTATCTATTTAAGCCTATTGCCTATTTTTTGGTAAAAACATATTGAACTACTCTGAATAATAAAAGTACTTAAACACTGAAATTCGAAAATTTTAATTTTAAAACTGTATACGAAAAATTTTGTAGTTGGTAAATTTTATTGTATTCTAATTAATGGGAGTTTAAAAAAAATGTTGGAGCTGCTTCCCTCTAAAAAAAATATTCTATATGTCTTTAAGCAAAGTCTCAATTCAGTTTTCTATTTGAATTTTATTCATTAATTTTCCTTTTTGTTCACATTGTTTTTTCAGACAAATGTGTAAAATTAATTTTTTAGGAATGGTACATTTGAACTACTCTCTTAATACGTTTCAAAAACTATTTAATTGAATCTGTAACTTATAACTTAGTGATATATCGTTTAAAAAAAAATGGAGGCTGCTTCCCTCTAAAAAAAAAAAAATTTCAATGTGTCTTGCAGCAAAGTCTCAATTCAGTTTTCTATTTGAATTTTATTCATTAATTTTCCTTTTTGTTCATTGTTTTTTTTTTTACATGTGCAAAATTAATTTTTTAGGAATGGTACATTTGAACTACTCTCTTAATACGTTTCAAAAACTATTTAATTGAATCTGTAACTTATAAACTTAGTGATGTATCATTAAAAAAAAAAAATGTTGGAGCTGCTTCCCTTTCAAAAAAAATATTCAATATGTCTTGCAGCAAAGTCTCAATTCAGTTTTCTATTTGAATTTTATTCATTAATTTTCCTTTTTGTTCACATTGTTTTTTCAGACATAAATGTGCAAAATTAATTTTTTAGGAAAGGTACATTTGAACTACTCTTAATACGTTTCAAAAACTATTTAATTGAATCTGAAACCATTTATTATATTTTTTTGTTACATGTTTCGTATATAATTGAAAGATTATCTAAGAGATTAATAAAAATATCTAAGTCTATTGCCTAATTTTTGGTAAAACACATTGAAGTAGTCTCTGAAAAATAAAAGTACTTAATAAAACTAGTCATTATGTATACGAAAAACTTTGTAGTTGGTAAATGTTATTGTATTCTAATTAATGAGAGTTATTTTTTATTACAGGAGAGTCAACAAGTGCAGAACACAACTACAGAGAGCAATGCTTAAGCGTTTACGCGCTCAAGTCCATCACTCTATTATTCATAATATGTTAACAACGTTTAGCGCGTGAGTTTGTAAAACTATAAGCAGACAAAAGGCATTTCATGCAGATAATTTTTTACCTTTTTGTCAGTTCACCTTATTAAAAAAAAAATATAATGTTAAACGGTTTGGCGCCATTTCAATCGGAGTTAACAAACAAAAAAAATTTTGATACTTTTTATATCCCCCCCCCCTCTTTGATGTTTGAATACTTGATAGTTTGTAAAATGTAGATAAAAATAAAATTCCAACTCGTATATTGAAAGTGGCGACAAACTTTTTTTTTTGTATTATGGTATCATCTTCGAATATACATGAAATGTCTTAAGACCTTATGTCTAGCTGCAAATTTTTCCTTCGTAACAATTTAAAAAAAAGTAAAAAAATCAAATGATAACAAAAATCGACGCCGCGTCTTCAAAGAGCGACGCGGTGGTCGAAAAATAAAAAAAATTCGTAAAATTCGTAAATAGGAACAGTTTATTTCCCATTGGTTGATACATATGCTGTTTGGGTATTTTTTTGTGATACATTTGTGATTGCAATCAAGTGGTGCGTAAGTGCTGTAGAGCTGCAGAACTGTCAAAAAAATACAAGTATCGCATCTAAATTTCTGTGAAATGAAGATACTTGCATTTTTTCTGGTAGTTTCGCAGCTCTACAGTACTTGTGCACCATCTCATTGATTATTAAAAATTTTTGGTATTTTTTGGGTGCTAGTCATGTAAGTAATTGTGTACAATTTTGTTTATGAATATTTTTCTTTAAGGTGCTTTAAATATCACAGATTTATTTTTTCATCATTTTGTTTATGCGATTGGGGAAATAAAAATGTTCTCACACAATTTTTGTTTTATTCCTTTTTCTAAATAGAATGCCGTAGGTCTGTCTTATCTTAAAATTATTATGTTACAAAATAGAATAAATGTAAATTGTAAAATAACAAGTTAGGACGCTAAATTTGAAATTATGCCATGTTAAGCTTTTGATGAACATAACGTACTTTACCAAATTTGGTGTTTTTCGCTTATTCCGTTTTTGTGCTCAAGTATCTCTAGAGAAATTATATATAGTACAAGAATTACAGAGTGACATCAAATAATTTTCTCGAATACGGACCATCTATCTAGTTATAGGCTTTTTTCAGTTATTTTGTACAACCTATTGCAGCACCTCTATAAATGTTTAGAGGATAAACTAAATATAAACATTTTTCACATACATCTACCTCGAAACATTTTTTTATATTCATTGAAATCGAAAATACTGAAAAATTTAAATTTAGCACGTTTTCTCCAATTTTTTCATTACTGTCCATTCTAGAAAAATAATGTATAAACAAAAAATAAAGATATCGATATCGCAAACAACTTTTAGTTTAACAATTTTCTTAAAAATTGAATTTTGTACATTTTGTCAAATTTCTCGAATACGGACCATTTCAGGAAAATTTGACAAAACAAAAATTATAGATAATAGAAGTAACTTTTATTTGAACAATTTTCTTCTCTAAACATAACAGATATATTCCATAAAATATAAAAACGGCCTTCCATAAAGTACTCCCCCAGATGTTCCGACTTTAATCTAATCATTTCACGCCAGGCCGAAATAAAACTTAAGTTTAAAATTTAATGTATTTTTCTTTATCCGTTTTTGAGTTTTATTCGAAATTTACACATTTTCTCGAATACGGTCCATTTTAGAGAAATTATGTATAGAATAAAAATTATAGAGAATTATTTTGTAAACAACTTTTGTCCACGACCACTTATTAATAAATCAATATTCTACCTCCTAACTAAAAGCATATGGTACCCATATATCACGGAGTGAATTATGATAATTCACGCTTTTGTAATTCTGGCACATTCCGGTAGATAACTAAAGATAGGCGATACTTTTCATAACGATATTTTCTAGATCCAAAAATCGAAAATTTGAAAAGTGGAAAAAACAACAGTTATTACCTATGTTTAATAAAAACTTTCCATTCTACCCTTAACTTTTATTTAATAAAGAAACCATAATGGTCGTGGACAACGTATAGTATTAAACTCGCAATTTATGGCCATAAATTGCTCGTTTAATATATACTATTTGAACAATTTTTATAAAAAATAATTTTTTTACATTTTGGCAAATTTCTCGAATACGGACCATTTTAGGAAAATTTTGAATAGAACAAAAATTATAGATAATGCAAGTAACTTTTATTTGAAGAATTTTCTTCTCTAAACGTAAATAACGGATATATTCTATAAAATATAAAAATGACCACCAGTAAAGTACCCCCCCAAATGTTCCGACTCTGCCCAAAATCTAATCAGTTCATCGCAGGCCGGAATAAAGCTTAAGTTTAAAGTTTGGTGTTTTTCTTTGTATCGGTTCATGAGTTATGGTGGATACAGACACACATCATCGCGAAAATAGTCGAAACAGATTCAGGGGGCCTCAAAACGTAAAAATCCGTCGAAAAAATCATGATTCATGTACTTTTCTTATATCTGTATACATATAGGAAAGTAAAAATCATAATTATTATACTTTCTCTATATTTGTATACAGATAGGAAACTAAAAATTAAATAGAGGATTTTTTTCATGGACTCAATTATTGGATTTTAACCAAATTTATATGGAAGTACCCCCTTTCTAACAAAAAAAATCGTTGAAATTGGACACCGTGTTAAAGAATTATCGCTGAACATAAAAAATATAAGGACGAATTGAGAACAGCCTCCTTTTTTGAAATCTGTTAAATATGATTCCTATACTTTCCTTATCTGTATACAAATAGAAAAGTAATAATAATTAGCCACCTTTTTACTTCAAGAAAAGATATTTTTATTTTGAAAAAGGTATCGTTCTATATAACTACATATATCATTGACCCTGTCAAATCACCATGCCTACTGGAGTGCGTTTAGAAACCTCGCACGGCGCGTCTGACCGCATACATTAGAATAGGGTCCAGACGCGCCGTGCGTGGTTTCTAAACGCACTCCAGCAGGCGAGTTCGGTCAGTCAGGGGCTGGAGCGGGACAAATTTTTAAATGACATTTAAGCGTGTTAAACTGTCACTAATCGGACTAAACCTAACGCTAAAAGGGTCGTTTGGAGTTAAAAGTGTTAAAGGAACTTGGCAGACCGAACGCAATGAGCGTTGCCGACATGGGTGAAAAAACGGTCGGTGCGCATGACAATTTGGACTCCAGACTGTCAATTTCGAGCATCTACGTCAGATTTTCCATGGGCGTACTATTTGTTTCAGCTGCGTATTAATAAAAAATAATTTTTAAGTGATTCTCTTAAATTGAAGGGGTTATGTAACATTTTTAATCCTATTTTTTTTTCTTGACAGAATTAATTAAGTTCATGTGTGTTTTGTCTTGGTCTGGTCTTGTGCGTCTAAGGTCCGATTCCACCGTTTTGTTAAACGAAGTTTAAAATGACATTTTTACATTAACAATGTCATTTTAATCTCCGTTTAACACAACGGTGGAATCGGCTCTTACTCTCGCAAAAACGAATTTTAAAGACATTTCTCACTAAAAACGCCGATTCTAATTAAATAGTTAATTGCTCAAAAAACTATTTTTTATAACATAACCCCTTTCATCCACTTGCCCCTTCAATTAAAAGGTCTTAGTTGAATGTAATAAGTCTTAAATTTAATTTTGATGTTCTTTTTTAGTGCATTTCGATACGCATTTGTAGGCGCCACAATGCTCGCTATGTGGCTTGATTTTGTAGATCGGCTTTGTTATTCCAGTTTAATATACAGGGTGTTTCCGAACTTGGCGTCCAAATTTGTAGGGGTGGTAGTTCGCATAATTTGAGACCGATTCGCAGATTTCATTTTTCCAAAATATTTAAAATAAAAATAATTAAAAATTATAAACAGGTACGGTCCTGCATAGCGATAGGACGCATCGACTCGCGCGCGCTACGCTTAAGCCTTGGTTTCTTTGAACACTCCGTCGCGGTGAGCGGACAGTCCGTCGACGTGAGCGGACAGTCCGTCGACCGCTGAGGACAGCGATTTTCGCCCGAGATGATTTGTTAAAAAATATAGAAAATGAGACTATCTCTATGTCTGTACCTGCTATTTATGTATTATGAATGTAAACGAAAGGTACTAAAATGGACGCAAATAAATTGTTTGCGTTGTTATTATTACTAGGAAGAACAAGAGGAACTGGCAATCGCAATCGTCAAAGTTTCCAATAAGTCAGTGGATAGGTTGTTTTTGTGTCGCGATACAGAAGGTGACTTTAATATCACTGTGCAGCGGAGGCTTTTTGGAAATGAAATCAAATTTAGGGAGTATAGACTTTCTACAGATCTTTTTGAGTTTTATAAATGACATAATATCCAAGAAACCTAAAAATAAAGTCATGATGTCATCTGTGTGAATTTGTTGCTCATTGTTTTAAAAATAATAACAATACTACTCCGCCACATACTTTGATTAAGTCTCCGCACACGCCGACGATTCCGCTGATATCAAACTCAACAGAAATGAACCGACTCTTCGCGGCAAATCAGCGGCATGACGCTGTCCTGCTCAGCTAAGCGGATTCAAGAAAACCATTCCCATTTAAATACTCTGGTTTAATAAAATGGTCAAAACGCGACGGTCGACGGACTGTCCGCTCACCGCGACGGAGTGTTCAAATAGAAACCAAGGCTTTAGAATCGACAACATTACAAATCGCTTCTGTTTTTGATGACTATCGCGCTACATGATCAGGGTAGGACCTGCTCTTTGATTTTTCTTATAATGGCTGTATTTTGTTTATTATAATTTTTTTAGAAAAATGAAATCTGCCAATCGCTCTCAAATTATGCGAACTACCACCCCTACAAATTTGGACGCTAAGTTCGGAAATACCCTGTATAGTTCAATCACAGTATAAAGTAATAATCTTTATACTGTGGTTCAATGTTTTTATGTCGTCTGTTGTTTAGCCGATGCTGTAAGTTTAGCCACGGCCAATCGATGTGGCAACTATGCCAAATTAGTGTCGTGGCAGTGGCAACACCAACAAAAATTTTCTGTCTTCGTCGTCTCGTCGACAGAGAAGGGTGCGCCGAAAGTCTGAAACATGTTTTGTGTATCGGAAGAACAATTTTTTTAACTAAAAATGCATTTTATACTTTAACACCGGTGTGATACTAAATTTTGTCGAATCTATGGCTATGTCTTTAATGTATTTTTCTAATTTTATAGTGTAAAACGGGTACGTTAAAGAGATCAGTGTTATTTTGATTGTAAAGTGAGTGAACTTAATCAAAATGGCGCATCAAATGCCCCCATCGGTGAACTGTTCGCTGGATGATATCGACTTGACAGCCCTAAAAGTGAGTAATTACTGAATTGTAGTAAAAACCACGTTTTTTGAAGTTCAAAGACACCACAAATAAGCTCGTACGGCGTTAATTTCTTGTGTAAACATGTCAACTTTATGGGTGTGAATCATCCTTTAGTTAATACAACACAAGTTTTCCTTTTGTTATCAAAACATTTTCATTGCAGGATCCCGCAGGAATCTTTGAGCTCATCGAGGTCGTAGGAAATGGAACTTACGGGCAGGTTTACAAGGTAAACTTTCTAATTTTTTGCGGTTTTTCACATCCATTCATGCATGTGTCATCTTAAATTTTCTCAGAACAGACAATGAGATTTGATTAATTAAAACTGACGATGAGTGGTACAGAATGTCGTAAAGAGCGTAAAACACTGAGAACATTAACCTTTTCATTAGTGTTGAAATATACAGAAGAATATATAGGGAGCACTGAATTTATGTTAATTAGCCAAACCAAATCACCTAACTGTTTATTGTCAATCGCCAAAACAACATAATTGAATGAAAAAAAGTGTGCTTCTAGGAATTGAAATTTGTGATTCTAATTTTATTTAATCTATAAAGCAGTTTTATTTAAATTTTTAGCTTAATTTGATGTGGACATTTAATTTTTTCCATTGATAAATATCTACTTCATCTTTGACTTAAAATAACTAAATTGCAATGGCAATTTTCGTATTTAACATTTCCAATATTAGTATTTTCATTTATGTAAATAAATGATCAGCAAAGACCATCTAAGTTAAAAAAAATTATACAAATAGTTCAAAATTAATGTTTGTTTACACTTCTTTTGTAATGAATGGTGGTATTTAGAAATTTTACAGGAGGCACAGTTTATGTGTGTATAAGTTTAGTTTAGTACTGTTTCAATGAAATACCCTTTGGCTATTAGGGTATTATAAACAAACAAAAATGATCTGGTTCTTGTTCTTAATTAGTTTAAACTAAACAGCTGTCATTTGGACAATCCTAATATACATATAAATTTTAAATGCTATTGAAAATCTCTTGAATACATTATATAATATTAAATAATCATAAACATAATATATAATAAAATAATAAGAAAAAAATGTACAGACAAATATTAATATAATATAATAAATAAAATATAATTCATCCTATGTCTCTATTAAAGTGTCATCAATATGATTTTTATTGGGCAAATAAAGCAGGGCATGTACTAATTACTCAGAATTCCCATTTGTAAAAAAGTATCAGGACGTTTTGCATATATTATGGCACTCTTTATTTAGGTCATATTTTTTCAACTCAATTTTCAAACCACTAATAAGTATCCCTTCAAATGTGAACACAGTTAAGTACAATTTGTATAGTATACAGTATTTCTCAAAAAGTTTGCAACAAATAAATTATTTAATTACAGAACAAAATGTTTTTTGAAAATGTTGATAGGAATTAAAATGGTGAATATTTAGTTTGATATCTTTTCTCTTATGTGAAAATAATCATACATACTTGTAGGTATTGCTATTCTAAACGAAAACCTTAATTCCATTTCTTATGCAAATGTATATTAATGACACAATTTCAGAGGGTGAATGGCACTCAGTGGTTAGAGTTAGGGATTTGAGATCGAAGGGCCCCAGGTTCGAATCCTGCTGATGACAGGATGTTTTTTAAATTTTTTTAAATAAAAATTTACCATTTTTTTTTTTTTTTAATTAGGGTGAACCGTCCTGGGTGAACCGTCCTGGGTGAACAAACCACTTTAGGCAACAGTGATATATACATATTTGTAAAAATGTTCATTTTGTTTTTAAAAGAAAAAGCAAGGAATAGCTGCATGAATTTGTTTACTAATTTAACTTTTTTAACATAAAAATGAGAACATGTTTATTTTTTTAAAATATTCGATAATTTTTTAAGATATAATGCATAAAATCCTAGTAAATGACCAGTTCCTTTGAGTAAATGAGCAAATAAAATACCAGTAAATGACTACAAAACTACTTTATTGTCTAAAAGAAAACATAAATACTTAGTTTAAAAAAATTAAAGCAGTGTTTCATACTTTTCCATTTCAGGAACTGAATACACATTTCCTCCACTACATATCAGCATTGGTGGTTCAATCTTTTTAATGACATCCTCTTCTTTATACCATATTTGGTTATTTTTTTCTGGCCATTTCCAATTTTGTGCACTTTTACACATGACTCTTCATATTTGACAATCACGAAATCAGCAATGGTAAATGTAGTTGGTGGCATAGATTCATTGATTTCATTTTCATCCTGGTTTTCTTGTTCAATTTCCTCTAAAGATTCTTCATCTGAAATATTCGAATCACTTGAACTTTTTTGGTCTATTTTCTTTATATTTGTTTAATTCTTCATGTCTACTTTTTTTTTCCTCTCTAACTTTTTTCTTTGCTCTTTTAAATTCTTCAGCAATTCTTTTTTGTTCTTCTTTCTTCTCATGATATTCTTTCCAATATTTGGAAGTTATTGCCAAAGGGGCTTTTTCTTTAACACTTTTTTTTAGTGGCAATTTCCAACCTTGGAAAGTGTAAGTGTCCCTTACAGGAATCTTGAACTTTAAGAGATTTTTTTGAGCTAAAATTTAAATCCCAATTGTGTTTCTTTTGACTCATTTTCCTCATTTTGATTTTCAATTTGGATGCTTTTATTTTGAGTATTGTCTTGGTTTTCTACATGTTCCATTTCTTCCTCAATTTGTTCACATAAATTTTCATTTTTTTTTTGGGTAATCTCCGGGGCAGTTTCTTGATTTTCTTTATTTATATCATCTACATTTCTAATTTCTTCAACTTCCTGATAATCATCAGTTTCTGTGTCCATCATTATTAGAACATTTTTCATATTTTTTGTTTTTGGGATTATCCAATTCTCCAACATATCTTCTTCCTGAGCAGTCAAGATTCTTGGTGGGTTCATCTTTCTTACTGAAACATCGGATTTTCCATACAGTTTATTAATTAAAGTGCCTTTTGGAATTTTAAATTGTTTACTGGCTTTAGTAGCACTAATTCTTCCTTCTTGGACTTCTGTCACTGCAGCTTTTAGATCTTCAATGGAATACTTATATCTTGTATATGCTCTATTGGGTTCTTCTGTCATCTTAAAATAAATGTTACACAATTGCTTTATTGCAAAAATAATATTTTAATACATAAACAGCAAAAAGTCATTGACTAGGCTAAATATCCAGTGAATGACCAGTAGAGCATTTAGATAATAAGAGTGGTCATCTATAGGCCAGTCAATTCCCTCATTATTTGCAATGCTTGCATAAAAGAAGCATCCATATAGTGATTAAAGTACATTATCAAAACAAATTATTTTAAAGTTCCTGCCAACCCAGTAAATTACCACATTCCTTCATTCACTGAATTTCTCAGCTTTAGCATTACCTATTTAAAAAATAAATGCTTTTTGAGGTTATATTAGTATTACTGCCTAAAAAATACTAAATTTGATCTTGTTTCATGCAGTTTAGTCCAAATAACATAACAGTTTTACAACTTTAATACATATTTTTTACAAAATAAAAAAAAAACTTAGCTCGACTTACCTTAATTACTTGTGGTTATTTGAGTAGGAATCAAAAACACATGCACTTTTAATTGACATTTGTAAACTGCCGATTATGAGCAGTGTTGTCAAATGTATAAAAAAAATTGAGAAATCAGTAAATATTGGTCATTTACTGGGACATGGTCAATAACCAGACAGTTCACCCTACTTACTGTATATGGGGCTAATACACTGTATTTAAAAAAGTATACATATATTTGATTAAATAAAACACATATATGTAGGTATGAATCATATCATATTAAAAGTACTTACCTATTTAAATAGGGCTCCTGGAATTCAGAATTCAACCAGAGTATAAAAAGTTATCACCAAAAAACTCAAAAGTTTATTTAGTTCTAAATTTATTCATGCTCAAAGTTTTGTTAAAACATTCTTTACCTGGGTATATAATTCGTGAAGTTTTTTCCCAAGGTAAGACTGGAATATTAAACTTTTCTGAGAACTTATCTTGTTTCATAGCTGTGAATTTTTTTTTGAAACTTTGATTTTTATAAAGCTTGTGAAAATAATAATTATTATAATAGATGCATTGATTTTTTTGACAATTAAAGCATTTTTTAAATAAACTATTGAACAAATCCATTTGTTATAAATATCTAAATGAATTTGAGGTGGTGAGATCATCCACTTTCTGTGGAAGTC
This sequence comes from Psylliodes chrysocephalus, assembly GCA_927349885.1. NCBI lineage: Eukaryota > Metazoa > Arthropoda > Insecta > Coleoptera > Chrysomelidae > Psylliodes > Psylliodes chrysocephalus. The sequence continues at coordinate 11,487,354 of OV651830.1, forward strand.
TGTTCCATAACCTGGTACCTAACTTTATTGTGGAAAATAAAATATAATTACCTTTTAGTTGGGTTATTATATGCTAATTGTAAGGGACTTATTATATGATACTCTTCAGAATCACCACAATCTTTAATGTTTAAACCAATAAAATACCTTAAGTGGGTTGTATATATATATATATATATATATATAACAATTGTAAAACCTTTATAACTGGCCATTGCACATCTGTTGATGTTTCAAAAATTCTTTTAAATCCTATTTATATTTACAAGGTCTGGGATAGCAGGGGTTTACCCATTTGTTAAATCTCATTTAATTTTCACAGGCTTAGTTTAAATTATCCACCTATCTTTGACTTCTGTTTAAAGTGTGGTAGACATACATTTTCATAGAAATTTTCAGATACACCTTTGACATTAATAGTGCTTCCTTGGCTAGACTTTTTATGTAACAAGATATTCTCATAAATACCTATCAGATTCCTAAATCAGCTCATTTTCTTAAAGATTATCTGTAATTATATCCAAAGAAAAGATTTGTTTTGTCACAAGATTGAAAATGACAAATCATATCCTCGCGATTTTACTAAAATGCATAATAAGTTTTATTAATTTTAATATGTTATTGTCATGTTTATTTACAAAACTGTGCAATTTTAAAGACTTATAAAACATATTAAAGATTTTACTATGTAATGTATATCTCTTTGTTAAAACCAGTAGCTTAACATTTTTTAATAAGGTATAAAAATAGTCTAAAAATATAGCGTAGGTTTTAACTTCTTTGGCGTTGTTAAATGTTGGTTTTTGCTAGTTTGGTAGAATACTTTTAATCTGACTCTTAAAAAGAGTGATACATTTAAATATCTGTGTTAAATTTGTCTTCAAATTTACTTTTAGTTAGTATACCTGGATTTTCGTGATAAATAGTGGTTTTTGTCATTTTGATAAAATAAAGTTTAACAGCGGAATCGCGCATTTTTAAAAATCTAAAAAACGTAATTAGAGTTTTTGCTATTTTATTATTTATTTGAATTATAATAATGTATCGAATCATTCATACTAAAAATTATACCAGGATTTTCGTGCTAAATAGTGTTTTGTGTCATTTTGATAAAGTAAGGTTAATCCGCGGAATCGCTCATTTTTAAAAACCCAAAAAACGTATTTGGAGGTCTTGCTGTTTAATAATTTATTATTTATTTGAATTATAATAATGTATTGAATCATTCATACTAAAAATTATGCCTGGATTTTCGTGCTAAGTAGCGTTTTTTGTCATTTTGATAAAGCAAGGTTTATCCACGGAATCGCGCATTTTTAAAAACCCAAAAAACGTATTTGGAGGTCTTGCTATTTAGTAATTTATTATTTATTTGAATTATAATAATGTATTGAATCATTCATACTAAAAATTATACCTGGATTTTCGTGCTAAATAGTTTTTTTTTGTCATTTTGATAAAGCAAGGTTTATCCGCGGAATCGCGCATTTTTAAAAACCCAAAAAACGTATTTAGAGGTCTTGCTATTTAATAATTTATTATTTATTTGAATTATAATAATGTATTGAATCATTCATACTAAAAATTATACCTGGATTTTCGTGCTAAATAGTGTTTTTTGTCATTTTGATAAAGCAAAGTTTATCCGCGGAATCGCTCATTTTTAAAAACCCAAAAAATGTATTTGGAGGTCTTGCTATTTAATAATTTATTATATATTTGAATTATAATAATGTATTGAATCATTCATACTAAAAATTATGCCTGGATTTTCGTGCTAAATAGTGTTTTTTGTCATTTTGATAAAACAAAATTTATCCGCGGAATCGCGTATTTTTAAAGACCCAAAAAACGTATTTGGAGGTCTTGCTATTTAATAATTTATTATTTATTTGAATTATAATAATGTATTGAATCATTCATACTAAAAATTATGCCTGGATTTTCGTGCTAAATAGTGTTTTTTGTCATTTTGATAAAGCAAAGTTTATCCGCGGAATCGCGCATTTTTAAAAACCCAAAAAACGTATTTGGAGGTCTTGCTATGTCATAATTTATTATTTATTGAATCTTTGGTATAAAAATTGTATTTGGAATCTAGTGTTAAATGTTTGTTTTTGTTGGGTTCATTGGGTAATATTTATCCGCGGAAACGTTCGACTTTAAAGACCTAAAAAAAATTAATGAATATTTTATATAAAAATTATATTTATAATCGCACTGTAAATGTGTCTGTTTCATCCCAGTCTTTCTGTAAGATTATGTTGTTTTAACTAATAATTCAAATTGAATTAATCTATTTTTTCAATAAATACATTAATATTTATTTATTTCTAAACTTTCATGATACTAAAGTCCACCTAAACCAAAGATTTTGCCGAATAACAATATCAAAACATTAAGGGCCGCCGCTTAAATAATTTTTACTTTGGAACTTGTTGCATTTTTGTTTTTCCAGTTATTTAGAATGCACTCTTATGTGTTCTAGTTTGATAAACATGAAAAATATGTTTACAAGAGTAATTCCATGTGAACATTTCAATCAGGTCACCTCCAATGTGTTTGGAGTTGCAGATTGGAAAGCCCTTCCAAAGAGCTACAGCCCTGAAGCTCCGGAGGGATTCTAATTGCCTTTCTTTAGACTTTTTTCAATATTTCTATATTTTTAACAAAATATGAGTTCCAAACTGGTATTGCAAATTCTGTTTTGGGTCTTAGGTATATAGGTTTTGTATAGTTTGGAGATAATTTTCTTTGAATGGTATTTGAATGCAATTCTGATTAGATAAATCATTGTTTCCCATTTTATATCTTTAAAATTGTGGCCGCACGATTCCATTAACTCATAAATATTTCAAATAAACGGCCAATGAATAAATCTCGAAATAAACGTTCGGAAATGTATAAAATGTACAGCAAAAGCTTTTCTTATTACTCTGAATTAGTATTCGTTTTGTGGCATGTGACAAACACCCTTCATGAATGTGAATAGCGATTTCGAATTTTATTATGTGATGTGGGGGGACCTGTGCGAGTGTGCGACGACCCGGCCGGCTTCGAACGGTTCAAGGCCGAATTGGATGCATATTTTAATAATTTTGTTTTAGTTTTAGTCTTTGTATAGCTTAAAAGAACATGGATTATTCTAACTTGACTGTAGAAGAAAATAAATTTCCTTTATAATATATATTTATTTTAATGAAACCAGAAAGGCTGCTATACATACCTATAATTTTACTTTTAATAAAGAGTGTTCTAGATTTATTTTACAGTTATATTCCATAACCACATACAAAGCTACCTAATTAGGTTATTTTTATTTATGATTTAAATATTAATCAGCAAATTGTTAACTGTCGCATTTACCTATAAAAAGAGAAAGGTGGAAAATCCTTATATGTGTAATTTATTTTTCATTTGATATTATGACTTTTCGTGGAAATTAAATGTCAATGAATTTTTATTTTTAAATGCTTATCAGTTCTTGGAAACTTATCTGCTGATCATGTTTTTTATTGTTTTATCGGTGGCTTTGTAGATATTTTGCAATTTTTAGAAATAAAAATTATAGTAATTGTTTAATACTGAACTCTAGACTTATGTGTTGATGCTCTGTTTTCTAAATTTATTCTATCTTTGTTTAAATTTCAAAGAGAGGAAACTGATGAAGAAATTATGTGGTAGCTTTTTTTTGACGAAACTTTTTAATATTTTTGATTAGAAAATATGATATAAACATAATTTCTACGTAATATTGGTACCTACTCTTGTTTAAACACGATAATTTCACCCGTTTTCGAGAAAAACGCAAAAAAAAGTCTCAGATGGGAATTTAAAAAAATATAATTTATGAAAAGTGTGCTTCTTAGTGAATTATTTTTGCTGTCAGATTATAATATTATTATTACTACTATTATAATTATTATTTAACGCCCTGTATCTTATTCTTCAGCAATATTTTATTAAGGTATATTTGACCCTATCGCCATATTTTGGTCCAAATAACCTGCCCTTAGCCTGTGTCCCAATAGTTATGAATCACCCTGAATAAGACAATAGAAATTGCTATGTGAAACAGCTTCTACATTTTTACCTGCATGACAGAAGCGCCAACTAATGCTTGGACTAAAGGGCGATATTTACGTATATTGACGGTGTAATTTTTAAAAGAATTCGTAGTTAAAGATATATTTTGGTTTTAATAAAATATTCATATATTATTTTTCCTTATTATTTAAATTATGGAAAAAATATGCAGAAAATCAAGACAACCCCAATGAAGAAAATGGCGAGAATTATATTGCATTAGAAGACGAAAGAGAAAATATGAAAAATAATATTTTAATAATGATGGACACAGAAACTAATGATTATCAGGAAGTTGAAGAAATTAGAAATGTAGATGATATAAATAAAGAAAATCAAGAAAGTGCCCCGGAGATTACCCAAAAAAATGAAAATATATGTGAACAAATTGAGGAAGAAATGGAACATGTAGAAAACCAAGACAATACTCAAAATAAAAGCATCCAAATTGAAAATCAAAATGAGGAAAACGAGTCAAAAGAAACACAATTGGATTTAAATTTTAGCTCAAAAAAATCTCTTAAAGTTCAAAATTCCTGGAAGGAACTCTTACACTTTCCAAAGTTGGAAATTGCCACTAAAAAAAGTGCTAAAGAAAAAGCCCCTTTGGCAATAACTTCCAAATATTGGAAAGAATATCATGAGAAGAAAGAAGAACAAAAAAGAATTGCTGAAGAATTAAAAAAGCAAAGAAAAAGTTAGAGAGGAAAAAAAAAGTAGACGTGAAGAATTAAATAAAAATAAAGAAAATAGACCAAAAAAGTTAAAGAAAAGAGAATCTTCAAGTTCAAATGATTCGAATATTTCAGATGAAGAATCTTTAGAGGAAATTGAATAAGAAAACCCGGATGAAAATGAAATCAATGAATCTATGCCACCAACTACATTTACCATTGCTGATTTCGTGATTGTCAAATATAAAAACAGTTATTTTCCTGATGTTGTTATACGAAAACAAAGAGGAGAATATGAAGGGTCATGTGTAAAAGTGCACAAAATTGGAAATGGCCAGAAAAAAATGACCAAATATGGTATAAAGAAGATGTCATTAAAAAGATTGAACCACCAATGCTGATACGTAGTCGAGGAAATGTGTATTTAGTTCCTGAAATGAAAAAGTATGAAACACTGCTTTAATTTTTTTAAATCAAGTATTTATGTTTTCTTTTAGACAATAAAGTAGTTTTGTAGTCATTTACTGGTATTTTATTTGTTCATTTACTCAAAGGAACTGGTCATTTACTAGGATTTTATGCCTTATATCTTAAAAATTATAGAATATTTTATACAAATAAACATGTTTACATTTTTACGTTAAAAAAGTTAAATTGGTAAACAAATTCATCCAGCTATTCCTTGCTTTTTCTTTTAAAAACAAAACGAACATTTTTACAAATATAAATATATCAGTGTTGCCTAAAGTGGACGGTTCACTCTACAGGGCGATTCATGTAAGTCTAGCACTGTCAGTACTCTTTTGTTTTTCAATGGAACACCCTGTATCCTTTTATATTTTTGAAAGCTTCTTAATAAACTGACTTCAACGAATTATATTTATGGTCTGTATGAAAATATTAAAAATATTATTACCCTTTAAATATTGTTAATTAGTCAAACACATAAGAACAGAGTGACACATTGAAAACTTTTCATTCTGAATATCTTTCTTTCGGTAAATAATATGAAAAATCGCAAAAACCCGTCAATTTTCTAACCATTTCTTCTAAAAGGATACCCAATACAATAATTATTGTTTAAATACTAAACTGAAAACCAAGAATCTCAGTGCGGGCACGTGTGTAACTTTGAAACGCAATTTTTCGGAACCTACTGGTCAGAAAATAATATAAATTAGGGTATCATTGGAAAGAGAATTAAACGCCCTTTAAAATGATGTGTCACTTGACATACTCAGGATTCTCTTGGCCCTCGTATAGTTACGGGGTTTTGAAACTGGCCCTTTGAAAATCTGAGTTGTGCAGGTCTGTTTTGGACTATGCTAAATCTTTCTTATCATTGTGGATTAGTTAATTTTTATTTTTTTTTTAATTCCTCTTGTGTTCCGCCCTTGAAATTTCCTCCGATCTATAAAACGTACTGTAAACATTTTAAATGAGAATTAAATGCAAATTTTGATGCACTTATCTATTAATTAATAATTAAATCGGTATCTAATTAATAAATAATTATACTTAAACTTAAAACAAGTGCTGTAATTAGCGATAATTATTAAAGAAACGGTTCATTTCCTAGTCGTTTTAATTTTAAAGTATTCACGATAGATAAGATAAAATAGATAACCCAATTATTGCTTTAAAATATGGAAAAGCAATTTACTCATATATTCTGAATTTTATGAAATTTTTTTTATGTTATTCATAGCTTGTTTCTTGTTTGTATTGTAAGATTCAACAAGTTATTAAGAATGAGAATCCACTGTAAAATGATTCATTAAATAATTATTTTATTTGTTATTGCATATTATTTGGTAGAATTTAAACCGAACTGGTTTTGTAATGGTCGTTTTGCTTGGTTTGGAATGATTTATTTCATAGGAATGCTAATGCATTCTTAAAAGAGGTGCCTTTTCTACTCAAGCATGACAAATTATTTGCTTTAACCCCTAAGGCACATGAGTATAATTGAATTGTATGTACTATAGTCTATTTTTATGTATGAGAGAGTAATAAAACAGCATTTCTAATGCAAAACTTAGTACGGTCATTTTAAATATTTTTACAGAATAATCTAAATATTTCCTAAAATTGTAATAAATGTACCTGAGCTATTACAAGTTTTTGGTCTTTTATTGGTCCTTTATAAACATAAGCTGTACAGAACAATAGAAAAAGTTTTGGACAGGCCAAAAGCCCTGTGTATTAAAGATTACATAGCCGTATCTTAAGATTATTTTCAATAAGTACCTATTTGCCAATTTTGTTTTATTTTAATTCCAAGAATTTCTTACAGTAATCGAATTATAAGTAGATAAATACCTTCCCAACAAATTTCACCGAAAATGCGATTATAGGTTTTCCATTTAGTAAGGAGGTCCAAGTTGTATATTCTTGACAGTTTACTAAATGTCGTTTAGTTGCAACTTGCAAGGTGCAGTGTGAATTCTAGTGTGATCATGGAAAATTTGGAAGGGCCGCGTAAACGACAAAAAATCGGTCCTTTAACAGTTAATGAAAAAACATTAATATTTAATTGTTTTAAATCATTTACAGACAAACATTTAAGTAAAAGTGTTGATGACACAGTGGAATTAGTTAGTAGTACGCTTGGTGTTGGGAAATCTACGATTTACAGAGTTGTTAAAGAAGAGAAATGTGGCGAGTTTCAAACAGCACATAAAGCTCCAGAAAAACCAAAATTTCAATTAGAAAATCTTTTGAAAGAAAGACTTCGAAGGAAAGTGCATGCGTTCTTCTTTAGAAAAGAATTTCCTACAGTAGACAAAGTTCTTGCCACGGTTCGAGATGATAAGGATTAACCTGAAATGAGTCGAAGCACACTATGGAAACTTTTAAAAGAAATAGGTTTTCTATGGAAAAAGCATTCCGGAAAGTCTATTTTAATAGAAAGAAGCGATATTGTAGTATGGAGAAGAAATTACCTAAGGACTATAAAAGAAATGAGAAACCAAAGAAGAAATATATTTTATTTAGATGAAACATGGATCAACGAGGGACATAAACCAAATAAATTTTGGCAATATGAAACTGTTACAAGTCGAAGACAGGCTTTTTTAAATAATTTATCTACTGGTTTTAATCCACCATCAGGAAAGGGGCGCAGACTAATAATAGTACACATCCGTAGTTCAAACGGTTTTGTTAAAGGTGGTTTATTGACTTTTGAATCTACTCGTACCGGTGACTACCATGAGAACATGAATGCTGAAGTATTTAAAGAGTGGTTCGAACAAATTATAGATCTTCTTCCTCAGAACTGTATAATAGTAATGGATAATGCAAGTTATCACTCGAGACTTGAAAAAATGCCCACAGCCAAGTGGTTAAAAAAAGATTTACAGAATTCAGTTCCATCCCGGTTCTGTGAGAAAAGAACTGTAACATTTGTGTTCCCTTCATAAAGAGAAATTCAAAAAATATGAAATTGATGAAATTGCAAAAAATCGTGGGATGACGGTGGTTGGATCACCACCATATCATTGCGAAGTAAACCCGATTGAACTGATATGGGCACAGATAAAGGGAGAAGTTTCAAGAAAATATAATTCTTTTAAAATGAGTGATGTTAAACAGTTGTTTTTGGAGGCTGTAAATAATGTGAAGCCTGAAAACTGGGAAAAGGCAGTAAATCATACGATTAAAGAAGAAGAGAAAATGTGGAAGTTGGACAATATTACTGATGAAATGATCAAGACACTCATTGTCAATATTGGTTGCGACAGTTCATCTTCTGATTTGGATTTGTAGGTAAGAAGTAGTTTTTATATTAAAATTATTATTTATGAACGTAACGTTGTTTAAAAGTCAAAGTTTAAACCCTTATACCTACATAACCCGTTTGACACAATGTTCTTAACATACCTTGTGGAAAAATAAAACATTTTATAAAAAATTGCGCACTTTTTTACCTTCAGCTGTTTAGAAGTTATAAGCAGGTTAATTAGGTGAAAATATGAGTGTATACTCGAGGAATAACTTCAAAAAATATTTTAACTGTCTACTAAAAGAAGTGATACGCCTATGGATTACGAACGCTTTATTCTTTTAATACTCTCTCATACATAAAAATAGACTATAGATGAAGGGTCTGTAACAAAAACATACTTTAGAGATAGATATTTAAATTTTGAGGTTCTTATTTGGATAAGTCATCATAGAACATATATTCTTTTTCCTTTTGGTAACGTCTTCATTTAAAAGAATATGATAACCGAATATAGAATAAATTTTTGGATACGTACATGGCTCTTCGATTACATAAAAATATCAATTAAAAAAAAAAATCTGCGTAGGTAATCTGGGTCTCGGCAAGTCGTAGATGAAATATGTAAATTTAAAGCCCCTTTATTGATAGGTAAATTCGATTCTAACAAGCTCTTGACTACCTGAACCTTCTTGTTTTGAATGAAGGTAATAAATCATTAAGAATTCAAATATTAAGGCATGTTTGTCAAAGAATGAATAATTGTCACTAAATTCAATGTAAGCTTCGTTTGCGCTAACAATCCTGAACTGATTCAGAATTAGTAATTTATACTTTGAGCGCATGCCCGAATTTTTTTTTTTTTGTGTCATCGGCTTCAACTGCTAAGGTTATTTCGCCTCGTGTTCTGTGTAGGCTTTGTTACTGTTTCCCAGCGCCACTTTAGGAACAGCACTGTTAATTAGAACCTAACAGTGAATGGTCGAGTGGGGAATCCTACCAAGGCATCAGAATTAATTTTAAATAATTAAATTAAATGAAAAAATTCCGGCCAACGGTGGGATTCGAACCTGGGATCCTTGGCCGCACAGGTTAGGTAAACTAGTTAAGTTTTTTTTTTGTTTTTTCCTAAATATAAAACTTATGGGTTTCTATTGTCCCTTTGTCCTGTAACCTCTGAAAATTTCTCCTAACTTTGACGCAATGACACATTAAATTACTATTATTTCCCTGTTCAACTATACCTGAATATTACAATTGCACAATTTGCTGTGCATACAATGCAAGGCTCATATGTATGAAATATAGTTAATATTTTCGTAATGTATCAGTCGAAATTGGGTATAATTCACAAACAATCGATAACCGACCAATAAATAATCAAAGCTCTTGCGAAATTTGTGGAATTTACGACCGGAACATAAACATAGAGATAAAATTAGATTTTATTACTGGCACCGACTGTTCGGTGTAATAATGAAATTTTACGTATCAGTGGTTTCAATAAATACATAAGTATCAAATATAACATGCCATTCAATGACAAGGATATACATATTATAAATTATTTTTGTTGTTTTAAGCAATATCCTGAAATACACCAATGTTATTATTATATTATAATATAAATGGAAAAGAACTTGCAGTACCTATGTATTAAAAAAATAATAATAAATAGGTAGGTATTCTAAAAGGATCTTTTTGACTGTAAGGCGTTTTCTTACCTCTAAGAAAATATAACCCTTACAAGTGACACCCTAGGACTCGGAAGTACTCGAGCGCCAGTTTTATTAATATGGTTTACTCCACAACTCGGGCAGCTTCTAGTGGAGGCGACGGAAAAAACTCCAGAGGTCGCGTTGATATCAGACTATGAAAAAAAGAAGGCAACAATAACGGGCTTTAATCGTTATTGTTACATAAAAGTATTCAGAAGCTGAAAGAGAAAGGGGAAGGGTCGACACACAATTATAAGCCAGAATTCAAAATTATTACATGTATTTCTTACGAAAACTATTAACAAATGTTTTTAAGATAAAAAAAAAATATTTCAAAGCCCATCCCGTTGTTGGTCCTAATAACCCTGAACAAATATAACGGTTGCGGACGGTAGCTTTGACAAGGTTCCATGACAAAACAGAACTTGACAAAACAGAACATGACAAAACAGAACTTGACAAAACAGAACACAGACAAAACAGAACACGGACAAAACAGAACACGGACAAAACAAAACACAGACAAAAGAAAACAAGGACAAAACAGAACACAGACATAACAGAACACAGACAAAACAGAACATAACGACGCTCTACTGAGAGAAGTTAAAATCACGTAAGAAATTCAAACTTTATTTGTAGATTTTTAATACAATTAAGTCTTATTGATAGCAAAAGTAAATCAATGAAGTTTGTACAAAAAATAATCTAACACTGTTAACTATTTATCATTCAATTGATTTAGGGTAATGTTGCAATATATTTAATCAGGAAATAGTATCAAAACCATCTTTTCTTACGAGAACCCTCACTCGACATAAACAAGGTGCATATTCCAAATCCAACAACGGTCGGATTTAATATACCAGAACATTACATGGATGTAATTTTACATGATACAGGGACCGATGATTCTGATAGAATTCTGGCAATAGGGAATGAAGAGTTGGTTAAAGAATTAAAAAAAGACGTTATTTTTGGAGATGGAATTTTTAATAAAGCACCAAACGTTTTCTATCAACTATATACATGGCACGCTAAGGTTGGAAATTCCCCTTTCTAACAAAAAAAGAATTATTGAAATCGGACACCGTGTTAAAGAATTATCGCTGAACATACATAAAAAAAAATATCGCGACGAATTGAGAACCTCCTCCTTTTTTGAAGTCTGTTAAAAATAAGTTGGAATTTCTACGCCGAATGGCCAATTTCCAATAATATAAAAAGTATAATATATAAAGTAATATAAGTAGTAAAAAGTATCATTTACTGTATTTTTTTTATTTAATTATTAAACAAATTATTTAAGTATCAAAAATGTTTCATTACTCCTTTTTTGTTTTTCTTATAACATTAAAAAAAAAATAAGAAGAAAAACTAGAAAAAAAAATTAGTCAAAAAAATAAATACAGTATCTTTTAATCATGAAATTTTTCCGAATTTTTCGTATTTTTAACTATACTTTAATGTTTAGCATGTATGTAAGAATTATACAATCAATTCCTACACAATTTAATCAAAACATAAGAAAGTAAATCCCAATAATATTGTTGTTTAATTATCGTATTTAAAGTATTTACCCTAAGTACTAAGTACCCTGAGTACTAAGAATTAACCCATTAAACGCATTTAAATATATACATATACTGATAGGAGGCGAAACTTTTTGTTAGAGAATTTCAAGTAATACTTACCTAGTTATTATATACTGTTCTATTTTGTCTGTGTTCTGTTTTATCCGTGTTCTGTTATGTATGTGTTCTGTTATGTCTGTGTTCTGTTTTGTCCTTCTTCTGTTTTGTCTGTGTTCTGTTTTGTCCATGTTCTGTTTTGCCAAGTTCTGTTTTGTCATGTTCTGTTTTGTCCTGTTCTGTTTTGTCAAGTTCTGTTCTGTCTGATCACCCTTTGACAAAACTGGCCAAGTGTGCAAGTATGAGTCGGACTCGCGCATGAATGGTTCCGCACCTATGTAGGTACTTTTTAAATACTTTGTTAAGATCGATTCCCCTTTAATTCATAATTTATTTTTATTATCTGTTGTTATAGCGGCAACAGAAATACATATTCTGTAAAAATTTCAATTGTCTCCCTATTACGGATCATGAGATATAGCCCGCTGACAGACGGACGGACAGCCGATGTTTAATAATAGGGTCTCATTGGTTACCATCTTCGCGTTCGGAACCCTAAAAACTAAGTAAGAGTAGCAATAGTACGTCAAAAATTTATTAATCTGATTGAAATATAGGTGAAGAAATTTGTTTAAATATATTCAAGTGTTTCATTTCAGTTCATGTCATTTTTAAAGTGACGTTTTGTGTGTTTAGGTCTACATAAATAAAATGTATTTAGTACATTATTAACTATAGTCTATTTTTATGTATGAGAGAGTATTAAAATAATAAAGCATTCGTAATCCATAGGCGTAGCACTTCTTTTAGTAGAAAGTTAAAATATTTTTTGAAGTTATTCCTCGAGTATACACTTATATGTTCACCTAATTAACCTGCTTATAACTTCTAAACAGCTGAAGGTAAAAAAGTGCAATTTTTTCTAAAATGTTTTATTTTTCCACAAGGTATCTTAAGAACATTGTGTCAAACGGGTTATGTAGGTATAATGGTTTAAACTTTGACTTTTAAACAACGTTACGTTCATAAATAATAATTTTAATACAAAAACTACTTCTTACCTACAAATCCAAATCAGAATCGAAATCAGAATATGAACTGTCGCAACCTATATTTACAATGAGTGGCTCGATCATTTCATCAGTAATATTGTCCAACTTCCACATTTTCTCTTCTTCTTTAATCGTATGATTTACTGCCTTTTCCCAGTTTTCAGGCTTCACATTATTTACAGCCTCCAAAAACAACTGGTTAACATCACTCATTTTAAAAGAATTATTTTTTCATGAAACTTCTCCCTTTATCCGGCCCATATCAGTTCAATCGGGTTTACTTCGCAATGATATGGTGGTGATCTAACCAAGGTCATCCCACGATTTTTTGCAATTTCATATTTTTTTAATTTCTCTTTATGAAGGGAACACAAATGATACAGTTCTTTTCTCACAGAACTGGGATGGAACTTAATATACTTTGAATTTAGCCAATTCTGTAAATCTTTTTTTAACCACTTGGTTGTGGGCATTTTTCTATAAGTCTCTAGTGATAACTTGCATTATCCATTACTATTATACAGTTCTGAGGAAGAAGATCTATAATTTGTTCGAACCACTCTTTAAAGACATCAGCATTCATGTCCTCATGGTAGTCACCGGTACGAGTAGATTCAAAAGTCAATAAACCACCTTTAAAAAAAACTGTTTGAACTACCGATGTGTACTATTATTAGTCTGCGCCCCTTTCCTGATGGTGGATTTAAACCAATACATAAATTATTTAAAAAAGCCTGTCTTCGACTTGTAACAGTTTCATCTTGCCAAAATTTATTTGGTTTATGTCCCTCGTTGATCCATGTTTCATCTAAATAAAATATATTTCGTCTTTGGTTTCTCATTTCTTTTATAGTCCTTAGGTAATTTCTTCTCCATACTACAATATCGCTTCTTTCTATTAAAATAGTCTTTCTGGAATGCTTTTTCCATAGAAAACCTATTTCTTTTAAAAGTTTCCATAGTGTGCTTCGACTCATTTCAGGGTAATCCTTATCATCTCGAACCGTGGCAAGAACTTTGTCTACTGTCGGAAATTCTTTTCTAAAGAAGAACGCATGCACTTTCCTTCGAAGTCTTTCTTTCAAAAGATTTTCAAATTAAAATTTTTGTTTTCCTGGAGCTTTACGCGCTGTTTGAAACTCGCCACATTTCTCTTCTTTAACAACTCTGTAAATCATAGATTTCTCAACACCAAGCGTACTACTAACTAATTCCACTGTGTCATCAACACTTTTACATAAATGTTTGTCTGTAAATGATTTAAAACAATTAAATATTAATGTTTTTTCATTAATTGTTAAAGGACCGATTTTTTTGTCGTTTACGCGGCCCTTCCAAATTTTCCATGATCACACTAGAATTCACACTGCACCTTGCAAGTTGCAACTAAACGACATTTAGTAAACTGTCAAGAATATACAACTTGGACCTCCTTACTAAATGGAAAACCTATAGTCGCATTTTCGGTGAAATTTGTTGGGAAGGTATTTATCTACTTATAATTCGATTACTGTAAGAAATTCTTGGAATTAAAATAAAACAAAATTGGCAAATAGGTACTTATTGAAAATAATCTTAAGATACGGCTATGTAATCTTTAATACACAGGGCTTTTGGCCTGTCCAAACCTTTTTCTATTGTTCTGTACAGCTTATGTTTATAAAGGACCAATAAAAGACCCAAAACTTGTAATAGTTCAGGTACATTTATTACAATTTTAGGAAATATTTAGATTATTCTGTAAAAATATTTAAAATGACCGTACCAAGTTTTGCATTAGAAATGCTGTTTTATTACTCTCTCATACATAAAAATAGACTATATATAGACTATCTACATCTAACACACGTCTAGGCATTTTTAAAATTTCCAGTAAATTTACAATATACATACAATGTCAACACTTGCAAAGAATCAATTCAACTGCAATATTTGTAACAAATTTAGTACCTACCCTAATGTTATTTTAATTTAACTTTAACCATTAGGGCAATTTTACCTGATTTCTTGGGAAGAGGCTTATCGGAACTGGTTGTCAATGACTAATTTGCATAATTTTGTTAATCCGAAACCCGCGTAAGTACTTATCGAGTTAGCTTTAGCTATAAGTTTTTTGTGATATTTAAGTTTTTTTTTCTTTTTTGTGTGATACTTTAGGTTAGGCTTAAAATATCTACTGATAATAATTATTTTGTAAAAGGAGATTTTCCGTAAATAAATAAAATAAAAATAAATAGTACGTCTTAAATATATTGTAAATAGTGTTTTAAATAAATAAACTATAAATAAATTAGACTCTCGTAACAATATAAAACAATTTGATTCACTATGTACCTTTGATTTTGATTTTTTTTTAATTTTACTACGTTTATGAAATTGTACCTTTTTACCTTTTTTAAAATCCCGAAATGCTTAATATTCTAAGGAACCATTATTATTATTATACCCTTTAATATACAAAACATATACTTTTATTTAGGTCAATGAAACATGAGTTTTCTTAAATGGGACACCCTATATATTATTTTAAATTTAGATTAATCTAATCTCCCCCATACTTCCTATACCGGGTTTCATTAAATTATGTAGGGTATTTTTGAGGTTTTTTTTTATTTTTTCGTAAATTTATTCAACTTAATAATTAATAATTTTAAAAGAAATTACAATCTGTTCGAACGAATGTTGAAAACCACAGAGATTTTAAAAACAACTGGTAAAATTTTAATCATAGTAATATTAAATTATTTATTTTGTAAAGTTATATGCATAACAATTTTCTGTCTTAAAAATCTACAGTCTTAGGGCCTAAAGTGACAACTCTACAAACATTTTGGTGTGAGGCTAAATTTATTAAAGTCAAATTGATGTATAATTGCCAGTTAAGTGTTGTTGAATGTAAATTAATTTATGCTACAAAATATTTACAAAATGAATTGCAAAACATGTTCATTAAAAGTTGAGCATGGTTGTTTCCTTGAATGTTGACCGACCGCTATTTGTAATCGTAAGTACTTATTAAACAAATTATTTAAGAATGATAACTAAATATTTGATTTAATTTTTAATATAAAAGTCAGTTTGCGAAATATACGAGGCTTGCTCGATAAAATACAAACATTACACCAGATATACATACACATCAGTATAGTTTTATTATATTCTTTATATTGCCTTCATAAATTTTTCAGTTTCCACCGTAAACACTTTTTCATAATGTTAATTGAAATTGATATTCAATTTTGCATTTTTCCTCAAATTTTTCCATTACGGTCCATTTTAGAAAAATATTGCATATAACAAAAATTATAGAGAATGTCATCACAAACAACTCTCATTAGAAGAAATTTCTTCTCCAGTCGTAGATAACAGAAATATACCTAATTTAAGGTAGAAAAACGACCTCCTATAAAGTAATTCTGTAAATGTTCCGACGTTGTCCTAAATATAATCAGCTCATTTTGGAACGAAATAAATCATCGCGAAAACGGTCATAACGGATTCAGAGAAGCCCAAAACGTAAACATCCGCCAAAAAAAAAATCATGATTCCTATACTTTCCTTACTGCTTACTAGAAAATAAAAGTACATTATTTAAAAAAACATAATTTTTAAGTGTTTCTCATATAATAAATATTAATGCATATTTTTTTTTCTACTTTTTTTGAAATGTAATTATAAATTATCATTTTTGCCGTTGGGTTCCGTTTGTTACCATTCCATATGTTTAAAATAAACATAGGCTGTTTAATAATAGAACTGACCTCGGTAAAGGATGATTGAGAGATACGATAATTATGACAACTTAAAAGAGGAATAAATTGTAAATTAAAAAATAATTGGAAAATTGTATAAAAATGTTATCTCTTTCTAAAGAGTTAAATGCACCAGGACGAGGCTAAAAGTCGTAGTAGATCAAAATACAAACTTGCCATTATTCATAAGAAGCAAAAGTCAATTGCTTGGACAATTGTAACTACAATGTACTCAGTAATTGGTACTCGTAAGTACTTTAATCCTAATTTAAGTATAAATAAATAAAATGGATAAAAATTTAAAAAGTATTGTTAAATTAAGTCCTATCTCCTGTTTTAGGATGTAATGTTAATTAACAAGACATATCACTATACAGGGTGTCTGTAAAAGGTCTTTACAAAAACATACCACATATTCCTTAGATCAAAATAAGTCGATTTAAGTAAAATTACCTTAGTACAAAGTTGCTTCGTTTGGGCTCCAGAGGGCCTTGAAGTTACAATTTTTAAATCGTTTTTTCCTTATAAATTTAAAACGGCATATGCGATTTTGCTGAAATTTGGTATATTGGTAGAGTTTTATGTGGCAAAAAAAAATGGTATTAAAATTTTGTCCGATAATAATACATAGGCGAAGAACTTGATTTTTTAAATAATTGCACCTTTAAAAATTCTACGCCAATGGAAGAAAAGGAGTTTGAGTATGAAATTTAGATTGCGCAACTCATTTACTTTAAAAAAGGTACTCTTGATAAGACTCGATTACTCTCATGGTTTTCGCTAAATTTCTGTTTTAATAATTTAGAGTGTATAGGTTTCACAAAAATATTTATTTACAACATAATCAAAATAGAAATTTTACAAAAATTGTTCAAAATGTTCACCATTTTCACGCATACAAAGATTTATACGTCGAAGAAAATTAAAATGTATCCTTTCCATAACTTCTTCATCACTTCTAAGATTGTTTATTGCATCTTGAATACGTTGCCAGAGTTGTTCCTCATTTTCTACAGGTTCCCTGTAAACTGTGGATTTCAGATGTCCCCATAAAAAGTAATCCATCGGTGTTAGGTCTGGGGAACGTGGTGGCCAGTTTACAGGTGCGTCATTACCTCTGCCTATCTATTTATGTGGATATTGTTCATTCAAGTGGTTTCTAACGTTTAAAGAAAAATGTGGTGGAGCTCCATCTTGCATAAACCACATATCTCTCCGAAGTTGGAGAGGTAAATCTTCTAACAATTCTGGCAACATATTTTGTAGAAAATCCAAATAATTGATCTTCGTGGAAGTATGACAGGACCAACAATGAAATTACCAATTATTCCACCCCACACATTAATTTTGAATTCGTGCTGAAAATGGTTTACCTTTATTGCATGCGGATTTTCAACGGCATAAACATGTTCATTATGGGTATTAGTTATACCTCTTCTTGTAAAACCCGCTTCATCGGTAAAGAGAACCTTCTTGACAAAGTTTGGATCTCTTTCTCTTTGCATATTAACAAATCGACAAAAACCCAAACGAATTTGAGGATCATGGACTAATAATTCTTGTACTGGCTTCTTATGGTATGGATATAGCAATTGTTCTCTAAGCACTTTATGAACGACATCTTTACTTACTCCTAGTTTCCTTCCAATTCGTCTGGTGCTTAATTCTGGATTTTCTTCAACACGTTTTAAAATGTCTTCTTCAACTTCAGGAATCCTTACAAAACGTTCTCTTCCATTATCAACAGTGTTGGGAGCAAAGGAACCGGTCTCCCGAAGACGTCTCTCAACAGCAGCAAAAGTTGGGTGGCTAGGTACACGACGATTTGGAAACCTTTCAGAGTACACCCTGACACTCTCTCGAGCATTTCCTTCACAAAATCCTAATGTCAGTAACATATCGGTATATTCTGCATTGGTATATTGTACAGCCATATTAATAAACCACGCATTTGTTTTTTTAATTATTGAGTCAAATAGAACACTTTCAATCGTTAACAAGAGATTAGGTGTTAAAACTTGACAATATTTTTATTTAGATGAAACTATGGAAACCAACAATAAATGTTTTTGTATACGTATTGCAGGCAAATAATTAATATTCCTCAAAAAATCGTACATGGCAAGAATCGAGTATTTTTGTTAAAAGTCTCGATTAGAGGTGTTGAAGAAGATATGAAAAAGTTAATTTTTATGTTTTTCATCGTATAAAATTTTGTCCGATAATAATACCATTGTATAAAGAACTATAGTAGGATAATCGCCAAGTAAAAGTTATTGGAGGCAATCGCGCCCGCCATCTATTGGTACAATCATTGAACTAACGATTTTATTTACTGGTTAGATACGCCCTCTACGTCAGATGTTAGAACTTTATAAGTGACAATTCCGTAAAATTAATTGTCAGTATATATTTTTTTAGTTATTTAGATTAAATATAAATAAAAATTAGTGATTCTTGTAAAGAATCAATAAATAATAGCATTCCACAAGATATTCGTCTATATTTAGAAATAAACTGAGATTTTAATGAAACTAAAAGCAGTCTGATTATCAGCGTTAAAAAGTAAAACTTTTTCATAAGTCTTCATAACGAAAATTTAGAATACTTGTCTACGAATCGAAGGGTTCCGAGTTCAAACCCCCGAGCGGACATTTTTTTTTATTATTTAATTTTATTTTCTAAATTGGTAAAACTTAAATTAATTTCAAAACATTAATTTTACGTTAATAATCAAATTATAATAGAATATTATAAGGTCAGGTAATTTTATTTAAATCTTTGACAATGAAACTAAAAATGTGTGTGTCTAAAGGAGAAATATACCTACCGAAAATAAAAAGTATTTAAATTTTGCTAATAAATTTGTATTAGGTATGTGTTAAAAGAAAATACATCATTTTGGATTTGAATATACAGTGTGTCGCAAAATGTCTGCACCAAGAAAACGCACAAAATTACATTTTTCTTTAATCTACGTAAAAAAGTGCGAATTAAAATTTTTTTACTAAAAATTTATGGTACCTAACAGGGTTATTCATTATAAATTACCCTCCCTTTATGCTATAATTATTATTGTATAATGTTTACATTGACCGAATTTTGTAAAAATGTCATCAAATGACCATATCAGTGGTGTGCATATTTCACAGGATTTAACATGAATATTTTTTAATAAGGATAGCATAGATATATATTTTATCAATTTTCGAAATGATCTTTATTCTTTCCTGATTAATTAAACGTCGAATATCATAGATAATCTATGTCGAATATCTTATAAATATTTACACTTTTTCTTTCTCACTGTAAACTACCTATTTGGATTATTTTATTATCAAACATAATAGTTGTGATTTTCATAGCTTTTACTTTAATAATGTTAACTTTTTCATGTTTACATTATCAACGTTAAATTACTCGATACCGTCTGATAAGGTTATCATATATTATTGATTTGTGAAATTAGAAAAAAAATATCCCAGAAATTTAATAACATAGAGGGTATCCCATTTAAAAAAGTTTATTTGTGTTGTATTCCGTGAAATCTGAATACGTGTTTTTATGGTATATTTAAAAAAAGTCAGTCATATTCACAAACTTTTATTTAAAGCTTTTTTTGAATATGTAATAGTGGTTATAAAAGGTGTCTTTAATAGTGAATAATCTTGTACATGATCTCAAATAAATTTGTTGAAATTAATTTCATTTGTAAAAATGTCACTTACGCTTCTCCCGTATTGCTAAAAAAAAATTGTGTCCAGGTCCAGGATTTGATGGTGGATAATATTAATTATAGGTACATTTTTCAAGTAACATTGTTCTCCTGTTTTTAGAAATAAAGGTTAATGTTTAGCCAAATTCATATATTTTTTTGGACACACAGTATGTTTGTATAATATTAAAAACTTCCCCTACTAAATATTTTGGCTCAATCAAAGTAGATATCTTAAATTAATTATTGTTAGAAAAAGTAGAAATAATATTAAATATAATAAAGAAATTAAAAAAATAATTTAATTTAATAATTTGATTTAAAAATTGAAATTTTGGTTTATATGTATAAAAAATTGTAGATTTTAACTGTTTTTTTTTGGTGGTAAGATATTTATACAAAAATGTTGCAAATCAATTATATTGTAAATATGCCAAAAATTAGATTTTTATGTATTTGTAACTATTTTTAAATGCCAGCCCCACATCCGAACTATGAAGATTAAAGTCGAAATTTTTTCTAAGATCAAAAAAAATTTGGAAATTTTTTTTCAAAAAAATTGGAATTTTGTGTTTTTATGTATAAAAAATCGTAGACTTCAACTTTTTTATTTAAAAAGTTCTAACTTAATTTTTTGGGAATGCCACCCTCACCATATCAGATAGGGGTGGGGAGGGGTGAATTTTTTAAAGCGATTTTTATTTTTATGGGATAATACATCCATATACCAAGTTTAGTTTTAATATTTCGACCCTATCCCCCAAAGCCGAACCCCAACCAATAATCCTTATAGAACCCATTGTGTTTACTTCAATATTAAGAATTCATTTAAGTATATTATTTACCAACCATCTTAAGGGTTTTTTTTTATTACATTGTTACGCACCAGATTAAAGAAATAAGCTGTTGTTTATAATTACTTATGCTAAGTACTTAGGTATTTAAATTAAAAATACAATTTTTTCAACACTTAAGAAATGTATTATTATTGCTATTATTATTATTATTATTATTATTATTATTATATAATTTATTTTAAATTAATTCGGATAAAACCTGTAAAGGAAACGAAAAACAAAAGCATATTTTCTATTTTATTAATTTCAAAACAGTTATAAATACCTACACAAATTTTTTTTGGGAACTCTTCCTTTATTAACAGTAAAATAATTCAGTAATAAAACATAAACACAACTCATTCACAATACCTACTACCCGCAAACGCACTAACGCACAATCACAAACATTAGATAGAAAATAGTCCAAACATTCAATCACGAGTGTATAAAATTTCATCCAAGAGCTAAAAATAGAAATTTAACGATCGGTCTCAGTCATTCTTAAAAAATTCTGCTGGACCCTCAACTCCGCCCACTGCAAACGAATATCGACTTATCCATATTCACTAGCGCCATCTATTGGTAGTATCCATTTCGCTCCAATGAAACTTCCATAAGGTGAGACTACTATTTAGTTCTTTATACAATGATAATACATAGGCGTAGAACTTGATTTTTTAAATAATTGCACCTTTAAAAATTCTACGCCAATGGCAGAAAAGGGGTTTGAGTATGAAATTTGGATTGGGTACTCATTTACTACAAAAAAGTACCCTTTATAACACTCGATTTACTCTCATGGTTTTGACAAAGTTTGTATTTTAATAATTATTGTTTATGTTCTAAAATTACTAAAATGCAAATTTCGTCAAAACCATGAGAGTAATCAAGTCTTATCAAGAGTACCTTTTTTAAAGTAAATGAGTGGCGCAATCTAAATTTCATACTCAAACTCCTTTTCTTCCATTGGCGTAGAATTTTTAAAGGTGCAATTATTTAAAAAATCAAGTTCTACGCCTATGTATTATTATCGGACAAAATTTTAATACCATTTTTTTTTTCCACATAAAACTCTACCAATATACCAAATTTCTGCAAAATCGCATATGCCGTTTTAAATTTATATGGGAAAAACGATTTAAAAATTGTAACTTCAAGGCCCTCTGGAGCCCAAACGAAGCAACTTGTACTAAGGTAATTTTACTTAAATCGACTTATTTTGGTCTAAAGAATATGTGGTATGTTTTTGTAAAGACCTTTTACAGTATAATAACAAGCAGAAAATTGTAAAAGGCTTTTAAATTATAGGAACAACATTTATTTTTGTTATCAAGTACCTACTCAAATAATAATTAAATGAATAATCAAACTGTTGATAAGTGTACCTATTTTGATAATTTAGAACAATGCCCTCAACCATAAATATTGATAACAAAATAGATAAGATATAATATTGCATTCTAGTTTCATTTTTGCATAAATGATTCAGTTATTACGAGAGTTGTTCGATAAACTTTTACAAAAAAAAGAAATCGATAATTAAAAACTAAACTAAATAAAAAAAAACTGACTGAATAATAGGAGGCATAAAATTGATCCCTGCAAGACGCCTCATGTTTGCTCTAATTTTTAAGACCTGTAACCATTATATTACGTCTTGATTTTTGCGTAATTTTATTAATATCAAAATTTGTAAAAGGAATACATTTGGGGTGTTTTCAAATAATAAAACACCAAACCCTACAAATGTAAAATAACTTGCAATGTTTGTCTTATTACTGTTATAGTTCCACTTATTTGTTTTTTTTAATGATCGTATGTTGTGACTGTTTCGACTGCATATAAATACAAACAAGCGCATATTGTGTAAACGAAACTGGATATTTTTCACATGAAATTCGAGATTTCTAACCGTACCCTTCACGGAACTTCGCTTCATCTAATTGTTCGAAAATATGTGGGCTTAATGCGAATATAGATAAGGGGTGAATCATCGAGATTGGTCTCGGAGAATGTCTGCAACGTTGCCGCATCCTCGTTTACTGTAACTTCAACGTTGACACTTTCTGCTGAAAAGTATAAATGCACAAAATTATATGGCTAGGTGGGACCTAAAATGGTTTAAAGAGCAAAATAACATTTTGGAGAGAAAGCAAGAAATTTTTATATTTGTATCAAAGCTAAAGTGGCAGAATGATGTTTTCCTTATGTTAAAGTGATAATGTGTACCATAATATCTGGAGATACGTCTCTTTAGCACTAATACATGTAAACATGTCATTATATCTATTACAATAAACATATAACTTGGACCAGTTTAGCTTCCATCTAGCCATATTGGTATTAGGCATTCCAAACAACATGGTTGCCTGTGGGCATTGATATGGCAACCCTGTGGACCTAATGGATTTGACAGGGTCAATGATTATAGATAGTTCTATAGATTGCTCATCCATGTTTTTAAAAATAAACATAAAAATGTAGGTTCTTTTTTTAACATATTCAAAAGCTGTAAATATGGTTAAAACACATTTTTGCTAAAGCGATTTTGATTAATGAGCACTTACAAATCAATATGGCCGCTCGCAATGTGAACCGCTTCGAGCAATCTATATAACTAAAATATTGAGCCTGTCAAAGCCCACAATGCCTAAATGGTTGTACTTCATTAATTCAAAACTAGTCTTCAGTCATAATTAGGCATTCTAACGACTTGAAACAATAACTGCCAGTAGAAAGGGTTCGCATATCTAAGGGGGTTGCGACATAGTTTTGTATCTTGGACGCTATTTTTATTTCAAATGATAGTCGCCAAGTCTGCCAATTTACGAAAAATGTATAAACGATTTTTTTAAATAATATTTTCATTGTGTTTGACATAAAATATTTAAATTTAATCAATTATTCATGATAGATAGAATACCTCGTATGTCGCAACTCCCTTATATATCTTCCCACTGACAGTTATTTTATTTGAAATGGCTAATATCTCGAGAACAATCATGATCATGAAATAAATTTATTAGTTTCTGAGAGCAAGTAGCGAGATCTGTTTTTATTTTGATCCAGTAGCGTTTGATGTAAATGTATCTGATTGTAACCGATTTTCTGTACCACTCCTTTTTTTTATAATCTTGAACATATCTTGGATACATTTCTAAATAAATGTTATTTGTATTTCAGGGAAGGCACACAAAAACCGGACAACTGGCAGCTATCAAAGTGATGGACGTAACAGAGGACGAGGAAGAGGAAATAAAGCTGGAAATTAATGTACTGAAGAAGTATTCCAACCATCGAAACATCGCGACTTATTACGGAGCTTTCATTAAAAAATCTCCTCCGGGAAAAGATGACCAACTTTGGTTGGTCATGGAATATTGTGGAGCAGGTAGAATAAAATGTTTCCAATGTTTTTGCTCCCTAACAAAAAAATGTACAGGGTTGTTCATTATAAATTACCCACCCCTTATCATCGTTATTATTGCCTATAGAAAAAAAGTTATAAATAAAAGTTGTGTCGTTAGGACCGAATTTTGTTAAAAACTATTAAACATACAGTAGCGTGCAGATTTTAGGGGATACGAAATTTTTTTTTTAATTTGATATAATACCTCAAAACGACATACGGTAGGGGTAACATATATATTTTTAAAATTATAAAGAGAGGAACATTCGAAAAATTGCATAATACCTATTCAGGTTATACCAATAAAAATAAATATTCTTTCGTATCCCCTGAAATCTGCACGCTACTGTATTTTTAATATCATTTTAAAAAAATTCAGTCATAACCACACAACTTCTATTTAAAACTTTTTTTCTATAGGCAATAATAACGATGATAAGGGTTGGGTAATTTATAATGAATAACCCTGTACGAAAGACGGTTATAGATGGTCAACTAAATGAAGAATTAATTTAGTTATTTGGAATTATTTAAAATATTTTATTGCTTTACACCCCAAACAGCTCATTTGCGGACATATGTTTATTAAACAAAAAAAAAATGTAGAATAATTTTCAAATATTTCTGACTTTTCGGATTTAGATTTTGCGATTTACTATATATTAAATTCACAATTTTGAAAAAAAAAGTGTATTTTGTTGTCTGCTGTTATGCCTTAAAGTTTGTCGATATGTTTTAGGACATTTTCTATATTTTCAAGCAAATAAGAACAATTTTATTTAGGAAAAACCGTCTTTCAAGAAATCTGTGTTCGTACGCACGCCACTGTTAAAAATGAAAATTATTTTTGTATTAAAAAATGAGCCCTCTTTATTAACTGTCTTTGTACTAAATATGACTAAAATATTTGGATCGATTTCGAAAATATTATTTTTTTTTTCTTATAATATTTGTATTTTCGGAACGGGGCATTTTTGGAGCATAATTGGTTTTTCATGTAGATTCGTATATCATTAAGGAAAAACCTGTATATTATTTTCATCCCCATTGCCTTTATCTAATTAATGCGAATTATTTATAGCCCTGCAAATTTTTGTTAGTACTACACTTTTAAAGTTTTTTTTTTATTTTTCGTGAAAGAAAAAAATATCAAAAGTATAGGTAAAATGGTTAAATATTTGTTCCTATGCAGCCATTTTTCCGGAATTTGATTTAGTTTTCATGGAAAAAAATCGCAACTATTCGATGTTTTTTTTTTCCAAAAACTGAATCAAATTTAGGAAAAATATCTTTAGAGGAATACAAATTTAACCTTTACTTACAAGTATCTACATACAGGTAGAGCTCGATTTTTTTGTGAAGAGCACATTTCGTCATAGCATAGCTATGCCACAGTTCGCGCAGTACGTCATAACTTTGTGGAGCTTTAGTTGATGGCGCTGGGTTGAAATCTGCTGCGGTAGGGGCCGAGAATACCGATCAAGGAGAAGCGACAGCTTGGTGTTTTCAATGTACCGTTTTGATACGCGCATGTGCGAAAATAAGTTCACTCAAAATTATGTTATCTGTCAAAGTCAGTCCAATTTGTGTTTAGTCTGTGAGCTGTTAAGTGATATTTTTTGGTATTTCTTTGTGTTGTAATAGAATGTTCTTGTTCGTCCAAAACCGGTCAAGGATTAAGTTTATTTACTTTTCCAAAGGACTACGAACAGTAAATACAATGATTATTAATTGCTATTAACTACTTCAATGTAATAAATCACATTACAACATTTGCGCATGGACTATAACAATGATTTCAGATAATTTGCCAAACTATTTCGCTCAGTGTAGAAAATAAGCATGTTTTCTCAGCGTATTAAGTTGTGTAGTAATCAAAGTCATGCTGTGAAAAAGGTCCATCCGATATCAAAGGCACCGACAGCTACTGTCGCTTCTCCTTGATCGGTATTACGGGTAGGGGTACCTGATACCTTAGCAGTGGCGTGTGTACATTAATAAAATATTTTAAATCGAACATATTAATAAGTTAAGAGCAATCCAGTCCCTTCTGACGTCACA
Organism: Psylliodes chrysocephalus; assembly: GCA_927349885.1. NCBI lineage: Eukaryota > Metazoa > Arthropoda > Insecta > Coleoptera > Chrysomelidae > Psylliodes > Psylliodes chrysocephalus. The sequence goes on from OV651830.1 coordinate 11,514,018, forward strand.
CCGCACGAATCTTAAGACCTCCCCTTAAGGTATTTGGAACCTTGTTCGCTACATAAATTTGGCAATGTTGTGTGTCGTACGCTGAAGGGTCCGATTACAATTCAGGTATAATAAGGGTATGGTCTGTGGGTATAATTCGTTGGCTATCGCCGCCTACTGGGGGTTAGTGGCTTGTTAATATACGAATGTAGGAATACTATTTTTAAACCAAACAACTCAAATATTTTTTATTTATTGATAGTTATAGATGATATACAGGGTGTCCCGAAATTAGACGGTCATACTTTAACAGCGTAATCTACATCCTAAAATAGTAGTAAAAGTTCATATAAACATAGGTCCAAAAACTTTTCTTTTCCGAGATACAGGGTGTTAAAGGTGAAGTCCTGATACCACACTTTTGTAAATATTTTCTAAACGTTTAAAGATAATTAGGTAAAATTTGTTACAAATACTTACCTTTTTACGCTTCATTTATTGGACTAAACCCCAGTTATTGATCATCTTCTTAGGTGGGTAAATTAGGGGGAGCTTAGGGTAAAATTGCCGTGTGTATGTGTGTGTCTATATCCACCATAACTCATGAACCGATACACAGAAAAACACTAAATTTTAAACTTAAGTTTTATTTCGGCCTGACGTGAAATAATTAGATTTTGGACAAAGTCGGAACATCTGGGGGGGGGGGGGGGGGTACTTTATGGGATGCCGTTTTTATATTTTATTGAATATATCTGTTATTTATGTTTGGAGAAGAAAATTATTCAAATAAAAGTTACTTCTAATATTATTATCTATAATTTTTGCTTTATGTCAAAATTTCCTGAAATGGTCCGTATTCGAGAAATTTGACAAAATGTGAAAATTCTAAACTAAACTAAAAGTTGTTTGCGATATCGATCTCTATAATTTTTGTTTATACATGATTTTTTTAAAATGGACCGTAATGGAAAAATTGTAGGAAAATTGCTAAATTTAAATTTTTCAGTATTTTCGTTTTCAATGAATAACTATAGAAAAATGTTTCGAGGTGGAAAATGTATATATTTAGTTTATCCTCTAAACATTTATAGAGGTACTGCAATAAGTTGTACAAAATAACCAAAAAAAGCCTATAATAACTAGATAGGAAAGTCATGTGTTGGACACATCAGATTTTTTGACTATAAAATTTGGAAAACCAATATTTTCTGTATAATAAAGCTACATTTGTTGCATCTCGCTAGGACGCGCTATTTCCAAGAGAAAAGCATGTTACCTTATTCGAAAGTGTAAACAATAATTAGTAGGTCTGTAGAATTAGAAATTTTATTTTTTTTTAACTTTGAAAAACCGGTAACTAAAGAAATTTTAGAAAATATTTCATCTGGACTTCACTTGTAGCACCCTGTATCTCGAAAACGAAACGTTTTCGGACCTATATTTATATAAACTTTTACTCCTATTTTTAACCGACTTCATAAAAGGAGGAGGGAGGTTCTCAATTCGTTGCAATATTTTTTTATGTATGTTTAGCGATAATGCTTTACCACCTTGTCCGATTTATATGATTCTTTTTTTGGTAGTAAGGGGTACCTCAGGGGTGATCCTATATAAATTTGGTTAAGATGTGACGGTATCTGCACGTTTTTGAATTCGGTTTTTTTAAATTTTTAATTTCTAATACTTGTAGGATGTAGATTACGCTATTAAAATATGACCGTCTAATTTCGAGACACCCTGTATATTGGAAATTTGAAATAATAGTTATGACGTAGCGGTGTTTTTCTAATTGTAATCGGACCTTAGGTATATGGATACGGAAAGTGATGAATTGGAGATAGGTAAATAGTATTTATTGTATTAAAGGAACAACAAATATAAGTACAATTAAATAAGTATATTAATATAACAATTTTTTAAAGTCTGTAATAAAAAAATTTTTTTTCACATAGATTATTAAATTAAAAAAATAACTATTAAAACACGAAATGTTAATTTTTCCTCTTTTACAACACAAAATATACAATACTGTTGAATCAAAATTTTCTCTTGGCACGGTTTTCAAAAAATCTGGTTTTAAAAGGTATTTAAAATATTTCAGGATGTTCGGTTTCTTCTGAGATTAATATTTATAGTTTTGTAAATGTACTCACCAAAATATACACAAAATTAATTAGGAATTTGAAAAATATAACAAATTAAAGTTTATATACACACAAATCGAAACACAAAAACTCAGGAAACTCAATAATCGAAGCACAAAACTCAAGAAACTCAAAATAGCTAAATAAATGCAACAAGTACAAATAAGTAACACTACGCTACTGAATTCAACTTGTATGAGCGGTGATGAGCGGCAGGCGGCTTCGATCACGTTTAAATCTGTCTGACCACGCCTACAAACTCAAATTGGTTTCTGCATATTATGACGAAGTGTGCTCTTCACAAAAAAAATCAAGTTTTACTACCAAAAGTCTGCGTGGAGGTATATTTCGTATTAGAAAGAGTCAATTTTCAAAGAACGTTTTTTTCTAATTTACAGTTCATCAAATTTCTAGAGGTGTTCGACGCCCAGACAGAGAACGCGCTACGTGTGACTAAGATAGCTATTGTACAGTCTGCTAAACAAGTTATTTTAAATAGTTTTTAATATTTTTAGGTAATTAAATTTTAAAAGTGTGGAATAGTTTAGGGATTAAATTGGTCTGATTGGACTTTCTTAGAACGTTTTTAAAAGCAGCTAAAGATAGTATGTAGAATTGAAAATAATTATGCCATAAAAGGTGTTTTGGAATACCTATAATTTTTTTGTAGGCCTTTGTAAATCGTGGAAATAGTTTATATTTTATTTCTACCTTATTAAGGAAAATGGTACCTATTATTAATAACGGTTGTTTCTGAAACATTACTAAAATTTTCGAAATTTTGTTTTTCTACAAAATAATAAACTATACTATTTAGAAAAAAATTTATTTCTCTTATAATTTTATAAAAACTAACAGGGGAATATTTACATTTCTTGATCTATTAAACAAAACGATAAATTATCTCGACGAATGACACCATGTTCTAGTACGGAAGCTAGCTTTACATTTTTGTTGGTGGTTTCATGGGTTTCATATCAATTTTTTGTAATTGTAGTTTACACGTACATATACCTCTTAACACTTGTTTGCTTTATTAAAAAAGTGTGTTGTTGTGATTTACGTCGAAATAAGTCAAAAACAACTTGAAACCCCATATAAAATCAAAAAGGAGAAACGGAAAAAAAATTGAGCCTGTAAATGAACACAACTCAGAAACAAAAATAGCTATCTAATAATAAAAAAATAAAATTTGATTCTTGTGCAGCTTCATCTATATCATTAACTGTTTTTGGTTTTTTAATGGTTTTTCTTGGTGATGAAAATTCCGATATCTCACGGTTATCGATTCTTTTTTTCTCTCCAGAAATGCGGACGACAGTGTTTTTAGATACTCCTGTGGCTGCAGCAACACGATCATTTACATTTTTAAATGGTATTGAAGGTGAATTAAAGTTTCCTTCTCTTCTCATAAACTCTATAACATTGGCTATTATTTCGCGAGATTGACTGTTAATCACGCGGCCTCTTAATTTGCTATTAAACTCCATACTTAGGTTCTATTAAACTGTAATGAGCAAAAAACACAAACGAAAATAAAAGAAATGTTTTAGCGAAATTTACATCTGACATTTACGTCTGAATGAAATAGTGAAATACTTGATGCGCAGAGTGTACTTTCATTGCGTAAATCCGTCGGGATGCCTGTCAGTAGTGCTTTCTCTGTCTAGCCGTCGAAAGCCTCTAGAAATTTGATGAACTGTAAAACCAAATTTGTACCTTCTGCCTATTTTCTTTTTTAATTAAACATGCCTCCCATACTAATATTAAAATTTATAATAAAAGAGACTTTGTCACAGTTTTAAACATAGATGATAAAAATTGTCCTTTCACCTAATTTTTTTCTATTTAAGCTTCTACAAAAACTTATAAACTTCGCTGTGGAACACGAGCAGTTCCACCTGGATCGCTATGCCAGATGTCGAAACCGCCAATCCCATAATAAATATTTTATTTTCAGGATCGGTGACGGATCTGGTGAAGTCCACCAAAGGGCAGTCATTAAAAGAGGAGTGGATAGCGTATATCTGCAGGGAAATTCTCAGGGGACTGTCGTATTTACATTCGAATAAGGTCATACACAGGGACATCAAAGGTCAAAACGTTTTGTTGACGGATAACGCCGAAGTGAAATTAGGTAAGGTAGTTTTTTATTCCTTTATTGTTTTATTTATACGTTGGATGGGCGAAAAGTACAAAAAATTTCAAATATTTTTATTAAAAGATTATATTTTTAAAGGCTGATTTCGATGTCTTTAATTTCATTTTTTTCCCATTAGTCGGAACGCCTCTTTGAAAATATATGGATTTAAATTAAAATTTGGCATATCTAGAGCTACTTTAGTGTTAGATTAATTTTTACTATGTTCTTTAAAAATAATATTTACTATTTAAAAATTTATAATGTTGATGGGATTATAATTATTCTTGTATTGTTGATACAAATTCTACCGGACTATAATATGAATCATTGGCGATTTTGTTTCATATATCACGTTTATCGCGTAGTATTAAATCAACTGCTGAAGTCAAAAGCCGTTTCCATATTAGTTGCATCTATTCTTTAAATAGAATTTTTATCTTGACCGTGTTAATCATTTTTAACAGTTAGGAAATACACAATCTCTTTCCGTTTTACGCGAAATAGCCTTTATTCCTTTTTTTATTGCAATTAAGAAGGAATATGACGCATATTTTATCTTCCTTTCAAATACAAAGAATAATACGTTTAATATTATTCCTTTATCGTTATTTTTTTTTAACTATTCGTTTATTTTTTCTACAGTAATTTACATATTACTAATGTAGATTAATCTACTGACTAATTTTGAATCTTTACCAATTAATCAAATCCTGGACGGCAACCTTGAGGCCATAGGTTCGGAACGATTTTTTTTTACTTTTCCAAGTATCTCTTCATTTCGTACTCATAGAATTACCTATTTTATTTTAAATGATCACTTTTTAATCTTTCTGTAGACAATTGATACTTCTCTCTCTGGAATTGCAACAAGCAAAACAATATAATAGATATTACGAGTTGTTTTTTCATAATTTTCAATCTGAATGTAACAATATTATCGTTACAAGATTATCTTAATTTTCTACCTTCCCAGGGTTTTCTCCAAATAGACAACAATAGAAAAATCTCCGCAACCACACACTGCATTAAACAATCTCAGCTGACTACGCCATTGGTTTTTGAAATCATACATTCTTTCTGGAATACGAAAAAACTTGCGTCAGAAAATCATCACTCGGTTTGTTCTACTGTATACTAAATACGGGGATTGATATTTATTTTGTTTTCTTTCTATCTATAATTTAATATTACCACAGAACAAACTTATACACTGAAAACGCACATGTCCTAATGTATCGCTTACCTTGAATCGCCAATACTGTAGGATAGAGGATTTTATGCTGATTGACAGCGATTTTTCTTGTGGCAATACATTTAATTATACTTCCTGGTCCGGTCCTGATAGAACACACATGTAGTTGCTTCATTTTATGCAAGCGTACACTATTTTTAAAGAAAACAAAACAATTTCCTGTCCCATCACATCACCCATACTTCATTACGCTTTTTGGTGGTGTGAATGTACACTTTGAGTTAGTTCATTATATACAGTCTGACCTTCAATGTCCTGTGATATATTTGAACAATTCATATCTGTTTATTTACTGGGCTAGTTCATTTTATACTGTTTGATATTTATTGTCCTGTTATAAATTTTGAACAATGCATATCTGTTTATTTACTGGTTTAGTTCATTATTATAGTCTGATCTTTATTGTCCTGTTATATATTTGAACAGTGCACATCTGTTTAATATCCGTTTCATATGTTTATATACTGTCCGACCTTCATTGTCCTATTATATATTTGAACAATACATATATCTGTTTATTTACTGGTTTAGTTCATTATATACAGTCTGACCTTTATGGTCCTGTGATATTCTTGAACAATGCATATCTGTTTATTTACTGGTTTAGTTCATTATATACAGTCCTGACCTTTATGGTCCTGTTATATATTTGAACAATGCATATCTGTTTCATATCTGTTTATATACAGTCTGACCTTCATTGTCCCGTTATATATTTGAACAATGCTTATCTGTTTATTTACTGGTTCAGTTCATTATATACAGTCTGACCTTAATGGTCCTGTTATATATTTGAACAATGCAGATCTATTTATTTACTGAGTTAGTTTATTATATACGGTCTGACCTTCATTGTCCTGTTATATATTTCAACAATGCATATCTGTTTATTTACTGAGTTAGTTCATTATATACAGTCTGACCTTCATTGTCCTGTTATATATTTGAACAATGCATATCTGTTAATTTACTGGTTTAGTTCATTATATACAGTCTGACCTTCATTGTCCTGTTATAAATTTCAACAATGCATTACTGTGTTAGTTCATTATAATCAGTTTGACCTTCATTGTCATGTTATATATTTCAACAATGCATATCTGTTTATTTACTGAGTTAGTTCGTCATATAGATTCTGGCCTTCGTGCCCTCTTATATGTATATTTGAACAATGCATATCTGTTAATGTACAGCCGTTTAAATATGAATTGCACACTGTAAAATGTCCTTTATGTATTCTAAACTGTCGTACAAGATTCTTTCGATGAAGAGGTTATCAAAGGTCGTTTTAAAAACGACATACAATGCAATTATAACATGATAATAGTTAGGTAATTGTTAAAAAAAAATATGAAGAAAGTTGGAAAACGAATGTTACATTGGTCTGTGAATGTATAAAACAAAATTCAATGCTGAGATTGTTCGCACGGCGTATTTGTTAACTAGTAGACGTAAGTTTATTCGACAATGACGCATTAAAATCATAGAAATTTAAACGAGAGTTGTCGATAAATCGACGTAAAATCAAATATACCGCGCTTTTAAATTTTAACAAAATAGTTGCAAAGGCAAAAACTTTTAGTGTCACATCTTCAAAATTATTTATCGATGGATCTTTTCTGAAAGCAGAACGTTCTTGAATAATGCAATAAATAATAATTAAAATAACATACAAAATTGATAAAATAAACTTAAAAAATTCTAATTAATCACAACAATCCTGTTGCATGCTCTAAAGCCAAGTAAATACTGCTCTTAACGTAATTCTTAATTATTATTTTACACTTCTGAAATTCACTAATCACAGTTTATAGTTCATATTTAATTTTTTAATTTGGCAACTAAGCAAGTATTTTCCAAGGATAATTATTGATCATTTGGATTATTACGCAGAAGTGCCTCTAATCGCCATCTATTGAAAACTTAGTTAATAGCTCTTGTTGTGAAAATTATGGCGTGCAAATTCAGTCTTAAATAATCCATAATTTAATGTGAGAAATTATAGTTGCCAAATACTAAAAATAATATGAACGCAAAATATTGTTTTATTCTAAGTGATTATTTATATACACTTAAGAGGAACATTTACATTACAAACTGAAAGACCTGCGGGGCAACGGTAGTTTAGTAGGTATAAAAATTACAACTTGAGGGTGGAGCATAAATACTACAAACTTATTTCCGAGACTAAACAAAATCCGCATTCATTCATAATTTTAACAATTGCATATAGATACGAGGGATAAGTATTCTAAACTCAACTTCGCGAAGTTGAGACAAAGGAACCGAAAAATCCTACCACGGCTGCATACGTTCATCAGTTATTGAGTGAGTCAGTGTTACCTAAATTAGGGAAACCAGAATCTTATTTGTTTTTCTTGCTGCATTGTGAGATATTAGGTCAAATGAATACACGAAAAGCAAATGCGTTTACTTAAAATTGTTGAAATGGACTTATGCAGAATTAAAAAAACAAAACAGAACGCTACTAAAGTATAAGCATTTGCTTCCTTTTATTCATCGAATAAATTGTTATAACGCAGTTCGATTTATTATACGGTTATACATCATTTTTAGATTTTAATTTAGTGAATAGCTTTAGTTAGATTAAATTACATTTAATTACAGAAGCATAGAGGTGTGAAAGATAGGCAAAATAAAACCAATATACAAATAACGAAAAAAATAGATGATTGTTTCGAATAAGGTAATATCAATTAATACAGGGTATTAATTTAGTGCCGATACAACAAAATATCAAAAGCAGTTTCAATAAACTAAAAAAAAAATTTTTGGTTTTTATTTTCTTACACGAAAAGGTTGCGTCGTACGAAAGTACATCTATAAACCAAATTTGCTCCAAAATAAATAAGGATTTTAAAGATAATTTTGGTTTAGTGGCGTACCTTATTTTTCCTCAAAAATATTCAGTTCAAACCCGGTACGGACGTTACTGGTAAAACATTTTAAAAAGACCTTTACGACAAAAAGGCGGGATTAAAAGTGAAAGTTTAGTCCGTTGGTACATAATATATTATATATATTATATAATATATTATATATTTATATATCTAAGTTTTATTATTACACTGTATGTGACATGGCTTTTTTGTGAACAAGGTGGTAAAGAATTATCGCTAAACATACATAAAAATAAAGAGTTTGAGGATTTTCTCATGGACCTAATTATTAGATTTTGACCAAATATGGGACCACCCCCTGAAGTACCCCTTTTCCAGCAAAAAAAGAATCCTTGAAATCGGACACCGTGTTAAAGAATTATCGCTGAACATACATAAAAAAAAATATTACGACGAATTGATAACCTTCTTCTTTTTTGAAGTCGGTTAAAAAAGGATATAATAAACTATATTAATTGTATTAACTAAAAACTACTATATGGGATTACACACATTTTTTAAATTAATTTTATATGTAAAAATGTGGGTTCTGTTTCTAGAAGAGTACCTAGTTCACTGCGCAGCCAAATTTATATTTATGGTACAGAATTTTTTAAATAAATATAGTTTTAGGTTTAATTAAACATCAAGTTTTATCAGGAATCACATTTTCTGAAAAAAGTAACATGAAAAAGTTTTCCATATAAAAACCAAACTGTTTGCGAGCCACTATATATATTTTAGAGGGCAATCCATATTATATTGGAAAAATAAAATTTTTGTATAATCACAAAAATGTGATTTATCTTTTAGAATATTGTATATGTTTATTAAAGTTTACTATTTTTTATAAAAAAAGAATTGTATTCTTCAAAATCTTTTTTAATTTTTTTAACAGGTACAAAATACCTTAATCCGTTTATAGTTATCGATTTTAAACAAGAGGGAGACCGGATATCGTCGAAGAGAAACAGCGAAATTAGTAAAGAATTGTAACTCCATTAAAAACCGTTTTTCCTCTTTCTATTTTCTAAAAAAAAAAAAAAAAAACTAATAGAACTTTTTGAAATCCGTTTTCGGTGACTTTTCTTCGGATTTATTGCCTTGAAAATGATATGATTTACATAAAAAACAAAAAACTGACCTATTATTTTTTTTAAATAAAAATATGTTGTTATTTTCATAATAAAGCAAGTTCTTCTGTAGATATTAACACATTCTTTAATTAGCTTTTGAATTTTTTTTAGTATTTTCATAATTTGGGAAACAGTATAACAGTGAAACTCCTATACGCGAAAAATTGTAAGTACGCTCTTAATTAATTGTCTGTTTTTATCTCACAATGTCGGGTATAAGAAATTATATAGAAAAAGTTAGTATTCAATTTCATCTAGCCTTTTAAAACATAAAACATTGTGTATAATAATTATATATCATCAATTGCCACTGACACTGGTAAAATCCTAAATTTAAAAAAGCGTATTATAATAATAAGACATTAATCATATCTTAAATGGATCGCCTACTACCATTTTTAGAAATAAATAAAATATAATTCTTAAATTAATAAACATATTCAAAATAATTTAAGATTTCTTGCGTTATGTTAATAAAAATTAAACAAAATTCTTCACGAATTATTTAATATTCTGTCTCGTACTTCCATGTCTCTATTAGCTCCGCTGTCAACAAGTTCTCACAAGGCATATTGCATATAAAAATTTTGAATTTTATTTTGTATCTTTTCTTCCCAAAAGCTGTCATTATGAGGAATTTTCTCCACTTTTATTTCTGCAGAAGTCCAAAAGCACAAAATGCAAAAATCCATTTGTGTTACGTACAGCTAGCCCTGAATTTGAAAATACCAATAGTGGTTCTCCTTAATGGTGCTGTCCTTTTTCCAAAAAGTTATTTCTCTACTGCATATTTCTTTCTTCTTACAGTCAGCACTCTAGCTCCATATGGACATTTCAACTCTATCATAAAATATGTTTTTTTTAATTCCATCCAGATTTGCAGCAACATAATCAAATTCAGATTCAATCAAATGTCCACATTGAAAAACTTTTTCTTGCAAATAAATTTCCAATTTATGTTCCATACCATATCGGGTGGCTTTAGCAATAAATAAAAGATTTTAGATTTTTTACAAATTTCTTCACTCGTTTTCGTCTTTTATTGTGCCACAATGCACAATCAGCTTATCACAATCGTTGTTTTTTTTTTTTTTTTTTTTCATCTATAGACATTGGCTTATATTTTAGAAAATCTTCTCTTGCAACGCGCTTCAAAGAGTGCAACAGATCAAAGCCATGTGTGAAAGCAAGAAAAATGATTTACATTACTTTAACGGATTGAAGAGTTGTTAACATGCTGGAATTAAGGCCGCAGTATCACTGTATTTCTCATATAAGAAGCAAGGGTTCACCATTTCCGATTGCATTTAAATCCCGCTAAATGAATTAAAATAAATCTTCTACCAGCTTAAAGTATAAGGTTTGGAGAATGAAATCTCCTATTTTTTATTTGTCCTGTTTATACACTGAATTTAAAAAAAAATCATAAAAAGTGATTTTAAAACCAGAGGCTAAAAAGTAGGAGATTTCAATCTACATATTTTTCCAAGTATCCCGCCAAAATATTTCTAAATTTTATTGCGTATTTTTCAAATCTAACTGGAAATACGATTAACAAATATTTGATAAATTTATTTGTCAAATTAGAGATTTTCTATGAATTCCTGTAATTGTGTACAGTTCATGTAGTTCATCTATTTTTAAGAAGATGTCACCGTAAAAAACAGTATAGCTATTCTACTTTAGAGATGGTTTTAATAGGTAAATGATTGTTTAGAGGTACCAATTTTTGAAACAGTGATACAGGTGTATGCCGTCTTTTATTGTTTCGTGATTTTCATATATATTTGTCTCGTTTGGTTCCAAATTATCGATTGATTTTGCCTGTGTATGAACAAGTGTTGACGACGTTGCCAGATTATCGATTTATACGATAATTTCACAATTCTTTCTAGGACGAATTTGATTTTAAAGTGGGTGAAATATACAATAGTGAAATGCAGGAAAGGGAAGGAACTTTATTGCATTCCGATGTAAATAAATCCGAATGACCTGGCATAATTGTATGATACGCACGTAATATTGGCGGTCTTTGCTTTTTTCTCCTGAATGTTATTTTATCTTTATAAGGAATCTTATTTCTGAGTTAACACGTTGACTGCTATGTGTATGTACCCATGTGTATGTCCTATTAGTGCGTAATTGTTCAATATTTTAATTTATGTTAAAGACACGCAAACATGTTTCAAAAAAAAGTTATATGGATTTAAAAAATACATATTTTAAAAATATTTTTAGATATATACAGGGTGCTACATTTTTGCTTGGTATATTTTTAAAACAGAACATGTATTTTATTTCAATTTTAGAATGGTTCGGTAATACTGTATTCAACCTTAGAATAATTTAAAAAAATATTACAGGTCTGCCAAGCAATTAAATTTTTATAAAATTAGAAAATAATGCAGACCCTAAATTAAATTATCATAATTCAAAATTGTTTAATATACTGACTTATAGCACATTAAGATAACGAATAGTAGTGATAGTGCTGGATTCTTTTATAGCGAGTGTTTTGAAACATGTCTTAAAATGGTTACTTTTAAGTCAAATTACTCAATTTTTCAAAGGCAGCATTTGATATAATATTTTAGCATACAATTCCTTATAAATTTGCATATCCAACGATACCAACATGTTAGAGAATAACATATATACAGAGTGTCTCATCAGTGCGTAATTGATCGATAGCTGTTTTATTATTAGAAATAAGAAAAAAAAATAATATAAAAGTTATATGACCATATTAAAAATTATTCCTATATATACAGGGTGGTCCATAAACGAGATGTTGACCAAACCTATACATTTTTAAATCAAAACACCCTGCAGGTAGTTATACATATTTGATTGTTTTCACGTCGTCAAATAATTTTAATTGACTTTATTCATTTGCTATGTTCTATATAGAGTGTGTCAACACGCGAGGTTACAAATGCTTAAATTTTTTTCAATGGAATATTATATTAATTGGTGGCATAACATACAATGTGTTCCATTTAGAAAATTAAGAAAATCGTGACCATTTTCACACATCCTATATACAACATAGCAAATGAATGAAATTGAAATTATTGAAACGATGTGAAAACAGTCAAATATGCACCTGCAGGGTCTTTTACTTTAAAAATGTATAGGTTTGGTCAGACAATCGGATTATCCTGTATATTTATAAATAATTGTTAATTATGGTCATACAACTTTTATATTAATTTTTTCGTATTTCCTATTATAAAACTGCTATCGATCAATTACGCACTCATGGGACACCCTGTATATGTGTTATTGATATCGTTGGATATGTTAATTTATAAGGAATTGAATGCTTAAATAATATACAGGGTGTGGCATTTGAAAAAAATTAAATAAATTTAACTTGGAATTAGCCATATTTAAGACTTGTTTTTCAAAACACACTGTACAAAATAATCCAGTTCTATTACCACTATTCGTTAGCTTACTATCTTATTACTACATTTAAAAAAAAATTGAAATTATTTTAAAACTACCTAAATAATGATAATTTAATTTGGGGTCTGCATCATTCTCTAATTTCATAAAAAAATTAATTTATTGGCAACCCTGCAATATTTGTTAATAAAATTCTAGGGTTAAATACAGCATTACCAAAGCATTCAAAAACTGAAGTAAAATACAGGGATTTCTTTTTAAAAAATATACCGTTTTATTTGTCAGACAAAAACTCAAAACCCTGTATGTCTAAAAATATCTTTAAAATACCTATTTTTGAAATGCATATAACTTTTATTTAGAAATTGTTTACGTGTTTACAACACAAATTAAAATATTGAACAATTACGCACTAATGGGACAACCTGAATATATTATTCACAATATATGCACGCGACCTATGTTTGTAATAATTTAATCTCGCGCCGCGTTTATATATTTTATTCATGCGTCTATTAGATATTGTAGTTTACTAAGACCCAACCACAACATTTGCTTCGGCAGTCAACGTGTTTTAAATGCTTTTTTATTAATTTGTTGTTTAATTTGTATTTAGTTATTAATATTTCAAAAATCCTTATTTTTCTTATTGATTAATCTAAAATACGTAATTTTTATTTATAATTGAAAATAGTACTGGAATTCTAAATTGACAAAAAAAGTAGAAATATGAAAACATAAATTACGACTCTACAAATGAAGTAAAATTTTATGATTAATTTCTTTTTTCTTACAAAAACATTATCTCAGCAATATGTCATAAGTTGCATACACACAGTATGTCTATGTAAGTTGACAGCATATAGAAAACTTTTTTTATTATTCATTTTATGTAAAAGTTATTCTTTATAAAAATGTATGCATGGTCTAACAGAAAATGCAACCACCCGATATCAAATTTTATCAGTCGGTTTTACAAGGTTTGTCAAAAAATTTATTTTCGACAAACCCTATATACGACTGATAAAATTTGATATCAGATGTTTGAATTTTAGGTTTTAGACCATGCATAACTTTTTATGTAAAGTAACTTTTTTTCTAAAATTAATAGACCATGCAATTGTTTATGAAAAATAAGTTTTTTTTTTTAATTCTTAAAAAGGTTTTCCGTATGCCGATGACGCCAACTTACATATAAATGAGATTAAATTTTTTGAAAATATTTTTTACTGATGCAGATCTAAATAAAGTATTGTTGGTAAATAAGGTACATTTTTCTTTTTTTATTTGGTTCTTTGGCTGTAAGATCTTTCGGTATATACATGGTATTCCATTAAGAATGGAGCAACTGAAGATTAATTGATTAGAAATAAGCCGATTAAACGAAACATCCGTAGGTAAAACATTACTTGTTTCCGAAAAATAGAGTTTTAAAGTTGAAAATCAAAAATTATAAATAGCTACAATTTTTTTATTACTCAGTTTAATTTTACTAAATTCGGCAAACGTTATTGGTGTAATAAAATACATCTATCATCCAAAAATAAGTTAAATAAGCTTTGCCAGTGGCGTACGTCATGGGCCAGTAACATCTTTTTTCCTTCTAAATTTTAGTCCACTGTCCACTTTTGATGTTTTTTAAATAAAGTTGAGTTAGTTTTTGAGATATTCGCACATATTAGAAAATTCTGTAGTTTTTAAATTTCGATTTTTTTTTTATTAAATTTCTAAGAGTACATTATTTATTTTAAAAACATCAAAAAATTTAAAATTTTATGTCCAAATAACATTTTGGATAGTGACGTAAAATTTAAGAGGTATGCGGTATTACGTACGAATGCTGTACGCCACTGGAAAAGTTAATTAAGGTAACTTATTTTTTTGCTGATAGGTGGATAATTTGACACCAAAAACGTTTGCCAAATTTAGTAAAATTGTTGTGAGTAATAAAAAAAATAAAGCAATAAATATTTAAGGGCCCTAAAAATACTGTTTTACGTTGACATATTATGACATTTCTCTTGAGAGGAATGACTTTTCTCGAGTTTGAAAATAGCCTCCCTGGTATAAAGTATCGCATTGGGAGTATCAGAAGTATCTACTGTCTAGCATAGAAATTGGAAATCATAGAATACATTATTCTAGAAGATCCAGCGAAATATTTAAAATGTACTAGATTTAGATACTTTTGTCTTTTGTGGTACTAGCATTTATGAATGGTTGAAATGTACTGAATCTAGTACAATTGTACTAATAAACCCAACGCTGCTACTAAATAAATATACCGACGTGCCGAATCTAATGCAAAAGTTTTATTTTTATACCTGTTTCATCGAAAATATTTGTCAAGGTCAAGAACTCGTTTAGTTATTATCGCGTAGTAGCTAGGGGTGATGAATTTGTTAGGTATTTTATAACAGTTACCGTTTAGAACTAATAAAATTATTACGCCATCTGTTGAACAAAAGAACTATTAAATATGGAATATTGCTCCATCTGCTGAACAAAACGATTCTTAATTTATGACACATAAATGACATCTATCAAAATTAGTTCATGTTACGAATATTGGGGGTGGTACTGTGGTCTTAATAATTATTGTTAACTCGAAGAGGTATTCATTAAAGAAAAAAAAAAACGTGCGATATAAAAATTAAACAAAAACATATTTTTATAAATTCACATCTCAGTGTATACCTTTTAATTTCGGATAATTTTTTTAATAAATAAATGATAAAATTATTTTAATATAATTGAGCGAAATTACTGTATGTAAAAAATAACAAAATGAATTCAAATCACTAAATAGTAGAAAAAGATATATATTTTGTTGGTGTCACCCTCTAGACGAAAAAGCTTTCAATATATTTCTATTTTTATTGTAAGAAAAATAAATGCTCCTGTAGGCAAAAATTAAATATATTGTTCCCTTCTAGCATTTTTTAACATTTCTATTTCTTTTCTTTTCTTAGATTTTTTTCGGAAGAGACTAATTCAAATTTTTAAAGTGACTCCAGAGAGGTACGGGTTTAGCCTTTACCTGTACTTAGATAAATTTTCTTTTGGTAAAAATAAAAATAATCTGTAAAATTAGTATACATCAGTAAAAGATATTATAAATTGTTTTCATTCACAAATATTAATATCTTAAAAATCTAACAGAGGCGCCACTTTCCAGACGAAAAATCTTGCAATGTAAGGGTTTCGTAGTACCCCACTTTTAAAGTTTATTTTTGACTATTTTTAAAAGAAAAAATATGTACGTGTAGGTAAAGGTTAAATCTATGCTCCTCTGGAACCACTTTTTCAAAATTCAATTTAGTTTTTTCTAAAAAAAAATTGAGAAAATGGGTAAAAAAAAGTCAAGTTTTGTATTTTTTTTTTATAAAAAACTGAATCAAATTTTGAAAAAGTGTCTCCAGAGAAGCACAGATTTAACCTTTACCTATACGTACATATTTTTTTCTTTCAGAAAAAGTCAAAAATAAACTTTAAAAGTGGGGGTACTACGAAACCCTTGCATGCTCCGCGCTATAGCCAAGTAAATACTCCTCTTAAAAACGAAAATAATCAAGATATTTGGAGGTAATTTCAAGATGTATGCAGAATACGTGTGTGAAACCCTCTAACCATATTCTACACAATCTCCATCATTCTACCAAACAGCTTTTATTGTTTGTAACCCTATCAATAAATGAATTTCGTCAATTATGATTGTATTAGTTTTATATACATTGTAAGAGTTAAAAGTTAGAAAAATGATATTTATTTTCTAAGCGTTTCGCTATTTTAAATCGTCAAAACTGTTATTTCTTTAGGAACAATTTCCTTGAACGAAAACAGCCAATCCCACTTACCTATAAATAAACGCTTCCTCCAATAAAACTTTATTATACAGAGAAGAATTGGTCGATAAGAGATAAGCTTATCTTGAAACGTTTCCAAAATTGAACCACACTTGACTACTTAAATTGATACTGATAAGAAAAGAGATTAATTTCTGGTCTATTTGATTTGAGGAAAATCTTATCTTTACAATGTAACTTTATAGTCGTAATAACAGAAAAACTGTAAATATCTGAGTAATATTTGTGATTGTAATTTTTTTACATTGTTTATTTATTGTGCAATAGATATAGATACATTGTAGTTTTTATATTGCAAAAAATCTATTAGGAAACTTAAATGTGACAAAGCTGTGTTCTGGCAATTTTATTTATTTTGTTTTTGAAAGTATTATCTGCAATGCATTGTGTCCATATACCATGTAGATTTATTTTAAATTTTTGATGACTTTTACGTCATTCTTTTTAGTTTTATTATGTTTATAGTCTATTTTTATGTATGAGAGAGTATTAAAATAATAAAGCGTTCGTAATCCATAGGCGTATCACTTATTTTAGTAGACAGTCAAAATATTTTTTGAAGTTATTCCTCGAGTTATATTTTCACCTAATTAACCTGCTTATAACTTCTAAACAGCTGAAGGTAAAAAGTGCAATTTTTTCTAAAATGTTTTATTTTTCCACAAGGTATGTTAAGAACATTGTGGCGAACGGGTTATGTAGGTATAAGGGTTTAAACTTTGACTTTTAAACAACGTTACGTTCATAAATAATAATTTTAATATAAAAACTACTTCTTACGTACAAATCCAAATCAGAATCGAATTCAGAAGATGAACTGTCGCAACCAATATTTACAATGAGTGGCTCGATCATTTCATCAGTAATATTGTCCAACTTCCACATTTTCTCTTCTTCTTTAATCGTATGATTTACTGCCTTTTCCCAGTTTTCAGGCTTCACATTATTTACAGCCTCCAAAAACAACTGTTTAACATCACTCATTTTAAAAGAATTATTTTTTCTTGAAACTTCTCCCTTTATCTGTGCCCATATCAGTTCAATCGGGTTTACTTCGCAATGATATGGTGGTGATCTAACCACCGTCATCCCACGATTTTTTGCAATTTCATCAATTTTATATTTTTTGAATTTCTCTTTATGAAGGGAACACAAATGATACAGTTCTTTTCTCACAGAACCGGGATGGAACTTAATATTCTTTAAATTTAGCCAATTCTGTAAACCTTTTTTTAACCACTTGGTTGTGGGCATTTTTTCTATAAGTCTCGAGTGATAACTTGCATTATCCATTACTATTATACAGTTCTGAGGAAGAAGATCTATAATTTGTTCGAACCACTCTTTAAAGACATCAGCATTCATGTCCTCATGGTAGTCACCGGTACGAGTAGATTCAAAAGTCAATAAACCACCTTTAACAAAACCGTTTGAACTACCGATGTGTACTATTATTAGTCTGCGCCCCTTTCCTGATGGTGGATTTAAATTAGTAGATAAATTATTTAAAAAAGCCTGTCTTCGACTTGTAACATTTTCATCTTGCTAAATTTTTTTTGGTTTATGTCCCTCGTTGATCCATGTTTCATCTAAATAAAATATATTTCTTCTTTGGTTTCTCATTTCTTTTATAGTCCTTAGAAAATTTCTTCTCCATACTACAATATCGCTTATTTCTATTAAAATAGACTTTCTGGAATGCTTTTTCCATAGAAAACCTATTTCTTTTAATAGTTTCCATAGTGTGCTTCGACTCATTTCAGGGTAATCCTTATCATCTCGAACCGTGGCAAGAACTTTGTCTACTGTCGGAAATTCTTTTCTAAAGAAGAACGTATGCACTTTCCTTCGAAGTCTTTCTTTCAAAAGATTTTCAAATTAAAATTTTGGTTTTCCTGGAGCTTTACGTGCTGTTTGAAACTCGCCACATTTCTCTTCTTTAACAACTCTGTAAATCCTAGATTTCTCAACACCAAGCGTACTACTAACTAATTCCACTGTGCCATCAACACTTTTACATAAATGTTTGTCTGTAAATGATTTAAAACGATTAAATATTAATGTTTTTTCATTAACTGTTAAAGGACCGATTTTTTGTCGTTTACGCGGCCCTTCCAAATTTTCCATGATCACACTAGAATTCACACTGCACCTTGCAAGTTGCAACTAAACGACATTTAGTAAACTGTCAAGAATATACAACTTGGACCTCCTTACTAAATGGAAAACCTATAATCGCATTTTCGGTGAAATTTGTTGGGAAGGTATTTATCTACTTATAATTCGATTACTGTAAGAAATTCTTGGAATTAAAATAAAACAAAATTGGCAAATAGGTACTTGTTGAAAATAATCTTAAGATACGGCTATGTAATCTTTAATACACAGAGCTTCTGGCCTGTCCAAACCTTTTTCTATTGTTCTGTACAGCTTATGTTTATAAAGGACCAATAAAAGACCCAAAACTTGTAATAGCTCAAGTACATTTATTACAATTTTAGGAAATATTTAGATTATTCTGTAAAAATATTTAAAATGACCGTACTAAGTTTTGCATTAGAAATGCTGTTTTATTACTCTCTCATACATAAAAATAGACTATAACAACTTATGCAATTACCACAAATGACTCTTTTATAACAAGAAACAACTGCTCTTAATTATGTGAAAATATATTATAGGAAAATAAATCGTGAAAATTAAAAATATGTACCTACATAAAATATAGGGTTCGCCTGACAAATCGAAATATCAGATATTAATTATACATTGTTTTATTATGTCAATTTAACCCATATTATCTTAATTCATAAATGCTTCATAAGAGAGCTAGAGTTCTTTGACGGATTATGATTAATATGATTATTGTCCGGTGATTGTCAAAAAGTTAAAACATTATAATTAAAGGGCTTATTATAAAAACAGCTAATCTTTTTAAGACGAAATGGAGTAGTTTTATAAGTTTATTTTAACCTTTAACCAATAAATTAATGTTGTCCAATAAGCCCTTCAATTTATAATTAAAATGTTTCTACTGGTGTGAGAAATAGTTACATTTTATTTCATTTTCAAATCATCCAGAAAATTATAAATAACGCAATTTGAACTAGTGCCAGGAACATTCATTCAGCTGTTTATTTCTTATTAAAACCTAGTAATATCTTTTCCAATAAAATTGAACTTCGCCAGAATCTAAACAACTCAAGTTCAATGTCATTAATATTTAAAAATTGATAAAAGTTTATCAAACATTTTTAGTTCAAGTTAAAATTATATAAACGAATATTTCAACGAAACCTAGAATTCGTTTCTTTTAAATTGAATATGTTTGTTTATCCCTGTTCCAAATTGCATAATTATTATGAAAAATGATTTACAATTGACTGTGAGATATTTTCATTTTTAATTAGGTAATTATTATTACGAACATATAGATATTATAAGAATATAAATAAAAATTCCAAATGTTATCCATCTTCACTTAAAGTGGTCCAGAATAATACATTGAATAAAAGAAGTTGACATTTTTGACAGGCTTCAAGTATATTATAAATATTAAGCCTTAAAAATATACCTAAGATGTTAGCGTAACAGATTGAGTGTTGAGTTCTCCATTCGAAGGGTTCGAGTTTCAAATTCCGGTTGAAACCAATTTTTTTTTTTTTTTTCAACTTTATTATTTTATATTATAAATTAATATAAATCGTAAATTAAAATATTTGTGTTAAAAGCAAACCGGACCTCTTGAGAAATCAAAAATGTGAGGATTTTCTAATATATAAAAGTAATTTTAAAAAGCTGACTTCAAAATCATGGAGATACCATCACCACATCTTGATCAAATTTATAGGAGACACCCCTGAGGTACCCCCTTACTAACAAAAAAGGAAATCATTGAAATCTGACAACGTGTTAAAGAATTATCACTATAAAAAAATTGAGACGAATTGAGAACTCCTGCTTTTTGAAGTCGGTTAAAAATTGTTTTTATATGCAAGCCACTGGGAATACTTCGCGAGGTTATGTGTCTCGAGAATATTGAGAGCTGTAAATTTGTGCCACAATAAGAAAAAAATCTGATGTGCCCCACACATGACTTTCCTGTTATTAAAGGCTTTTTCCTCTTATTTTGTACAATCTATTGTGTCACTCATGTAAATGCTAAGATGAGCTTATTATTATTTATATTTTAATAAAAATTATTTTTGTTGTTAGAATGAACCACCTAGTAATAGCTTTTGAAATAAATTCATAAAAAATCCGTATTGTTACACTATCAGCAGCCGAGTTGTAAGTTACACAGTTAAAAAAAATTATCCATGTGGGCAACGACTACCAATGAATTGAAAGAAAAAAAGTGATAGGTAATATTTTTTTTTTTATTTCACAATGTCGGATATAAAAAGTTATATAGAAAAAGTTAGTATTCAATATCATCTAGACAAAAAACAAAAACATGTTCTGACCATTCTTTAACAGAGATATACAGTAAACGCCAAATCTAAAGAACCAAGGACGCGCATTTATAATGCTACGAACACGCCTACGCGATGAATAGAATTGGTAGCTTATCTAGAAAGTTGTAAACCAGGGGCGCGTATATTTTAAGACAAAATAAATGGAAAATAGTGAATGATACTTGTTCATACATATTGCTTAGTGTTATTATTAGTACATAATTCTATAGTCAATTAAAAAAGCATTATTTTTAAGTAAGCCGACTTTAGGTTAAGGCTGTTCTACCGTTTTCCGTTCGGTATTTATATAAAATTCTGTTACAGTCAGGAAATTATCCTTATTCATAAATTAAATTTGATAAAATTGTATATTGGCGAAACGGGCCGTACTTTCAAAAAAAAGCTATTTAAAATATTACAATAGTTATACTAAAAACAAAAATAATTCTACAAAACATTTTTATCTGAAAATCAATCGTTTATGCAAAAATTGTTTCACATTTTGAGAATAAAGGCATTAAATTAAACCATTTCGAATCACTTGAAATAAATTTATTTAAAAATTCAAATATCCTCTTAAGTGATCAATTAGATATTAATAACTGAGCTTAATTAAATCTCTTTACCTGTTCTTAGTTTTCTGTGAGATAATCCCGGTAATATCTTATTGGAATTTTAATTATATATTTCTCTTAAGTACCTACTTTAACTAATTAATTTATTTTGTATATATATATTAGAAATGTAAATGAGTCACATTTGAAGAAGTTGTACTTAGAAACAATTGTCGTATAATTTTTAATTTTTATTTCTTTAAATAAAAGTGTGAAAATCTACCATGTTTGTTTTTCTCATTTTAATATGGATTTTCATCGAGTAAAGGCCGAAACTATCAAGAAATGAAAATGAAATGGTATTAAATACTTACCACTCCTGATAAAGCATTGTAGTTAACTTTATATGAACGTTTCGACCACACTCCATCAACAATAACTGTAATCAGCCCATTGCCTTCTCTATCCAGAACAACGTAAACAGTAAATCACAAATAAATAATGTTCATATGTCTTCGTCAGATTCTTCGTTGGAAGAAGACTGTCGTCACTGGAATCCTTATTAGGATTAATGACGATATGATTAATTTCCATGCTATTTTGTTTACCTGTCTAGATTGAAAAATAAGCTTTTACCTTTGACAATATCAGTAGAAAAAAAAAAAGAAAAATCGTTTCACATTTACCTTTATTTACATTTGACATTTATACAAATAATAAATCTTAATTTAATTTTACAACATATTTAAGTTTATTTATATCAATTTCATTATTTAAAAGTTTATCAACAGTGCTTTTAATTATAATATTAATATTATGTTTAGATCTCTTTTTTGGGGTTATATTAAAATTTAACTGAGCAATAATGAAACCATAATACTATCATTTTTTAAATGGTACACTAGTTCACAGATGTTCGAACTGTATTTCCCAACTGCTCGATTAAGACGATTATGCCAACCTTCCTAAACATTGCTAGTACGATCTCTTTCATTAAAACACTACCACATATCACCTATAATATCATTTACTAACCATTGCTTAACAAAATAATTGTTAACTTCTTCAATAGTACTTAACTGCGGGGATTCCTCCATAATATATAGCCATCCATCGTCGACTGCAGTGGGAGGCAGTGCCATTGCTGCACATTTCCTTATATGTTCCTTTACGTCAACGTTTTCTACATAATCCTTTGATAACCCCAGTGATATGT
This sequence comes from Psylliodes chrysocephalus, assembly GCA_927349885.1. NCBI lineage: Eukaryota > Metazoa > Arthropoda > Insecta > Coleoptera > Chrysomelidae > Psylliodes > Psylliodes chrysocephalus. The sequence continues at coordinate 11,537,079 of OV651830.1, forward strand.
ATATGTATGTTCTTATGTATATGTATAATTTATTAAGTACAAAAACTGTGTTCTGTTCTATAAACTTATTATGTGGAGTATGTTTCCTATGAAATCGATGGTAATTATGACCGAAACGTGTGTACACATTGTAGATTGACACAGGTAGCCTCAGTGCAGTAATAGAATTCTTTTACAGACAAATTTGAAATTTTACATATAGAAAATAAGGGCATTAAACTAAACCATTTAGAAACACTTGAAATAAATAGATTTAAAAATTCAGAACCTACTAAATGATCAATAGATATTAATAACTCACCTTTATTAAATCTCTTTCCTAGTTTTCTGTGAGATAATCCCGGTAATGATACTATCTTATTGTTATCTGATTAATATTATAATTACTTAATTACCCCTATTTACTTTAAATTAGTCAGTTTATTTTGTTATGTTATTGATGTATTTTCTTAATTACTTTGTTTGGTTAAATTACTTCGCAAATATATTGGTCACCGAATTTGTAAATTAGTCACATTTGAAAAAGAAGTTGTACTTCGAAACATGTCATGTGTTTTTAATTTTTTTTTTTTTTTTTTAATAAAAGTTTTGGGAAAATCTACCAAATTTGGTTTTACTCATTTAACACATTAAAGTTGTAACAACTAAACAATATAATAAACTTTTAAAACCAAATTCAATTTATATTTAGAATTAAATAAGTTAGCTAAAATTTTTAAACATATGAATTTATTAAAGTTATAAATAATTACGTTACAAAGATTAATGTGAATTTTCAATTTGTATTGATGTGATAGTTACCCATCAGCGTTTTACAATATCAATACATGGCTTGGCTTTGACACAAAATCCTTTGTAGAAAAACTACTAATCCGAATCAGAATCTTGATATTATTATTTGTGAATTTAAAAACGTGGTCCACTAATTGAAATATTTGGTATAATAATTATATATCAATTGCTACTGTCACTGGTAAAATCTAAAATTTAAAAAAGCGTATTATTATAATAATAAGACATTAATCATATTTTAAATGGATCGCTTACTATCATGTTTTAGAAAAAAGTGTAACTCTTAAATTAATAAACATATTCCAAATAATTTAAGATTCCTTGCGTCATTTTAATAAAAATTAAACTAAATTTCTCACCATTTATTTGGTATTCTGTCCCATACTTCCATGTCTCTAATAACTCTGCTGTCAACTAGTTCTGGTTAGGTATATTGCATATAAAAAAATGTTTAAATTTTATTTTGCATCTTTTCTTCCCAAAAGCTGTCATTATGAGGAATTTTCTCCACTTTTATTCCTCGAGGAGTCCAAAAAATACAAAACTCCGTTTGTGTAATATGCAGCTAGCCCTGAATTTGAAAGGGGGCGTACATTAATTACGTGAGGTGTTCAAAGTAGGGAAGGGGATGAAACTAAATCTTTCAAATCTCACTTGGGGGAGAGGGGGGGGGGCTTTGTAAATCTGACGTAATTTTTTTTTTCTAATAGAAAACGGTGCAAAATTGCGTAAAAGTTAAATTAAATTAAAGTAAAGAATGTTTCTAGAATAAAATATGGCAAAATCTTATATTATGCACGAGTCCCCATGGACTGAATCAGAATAAATCTATTAATTTTCCTTTAAGTATTTATTATTTATTTTTATCACTGTGATTTTATATTACGGCAATATTTTCAAATAATAGTGTTTGCTAGTCTTAAATAAATGTAATAGAACATATTGTGTTTTTTTTTTTTTTTTTTAAATAATTCGACGTATTTACAACGAAAACACAAATTTTTAAAAATCTCACGTGAGATTAGGGGAGGGGGGAGGAGTTGAGGAAAATCTCACCAGGGGGGAGGAGGAGGGGGTAAAAAAATCCTTAAAAATACCTCACGTAATTAATGAACGCCCCCAAAATACCAATTTGTGGTTTTCCTTAAAAATAAATAAAAATATTTCTAAATTTCACTAAACTCCTATTGCGTTTTTTTAATTTTTAAAATTTATTTGCAGTTGATTTTGGCGTTTCGGCGCAACTAGATCGTACCATCGGTCGACGTAACACATTCATCGGCACCCCTTACTGGATGGCGCCTGAAGTTATTGCGTGCGATGAAAATCCCGATGCGACTTACGACAATCGAAGCGACCTGTGGTCTTTGGGCATAACCGCACTCGAAATGGCAGAATCTCAGCCTCCCCTTTGTGAGGTAAGAAATATATGAATATAATCACCAGATTTGCCATTTGAACAGCATCAACATCGAGATCATCCACTAGAATACCTAATAGAATAAAAGGTGTCGGTCTTCATATATCATTTTGGACGCTAGATAGACCTAATAGTGACCTTTGAAGTACTCTCTTCTTCATAATCCTTATATCTGTACAAACAATATATATTTTTACTTTGTTTTTTAAAAAAAATACTAGTTATTACTGGTGTCAAGGTCAGTTATATCTGCCACACTTTTTTTTTACTAAACAACTCTTAAATTATTTACTTTTTGTTTATCTTGAAAAGAGAAGGTTAAATTGATGTATTTGCGTCATCAGTGACATCTGTATTTTTTTTTAGCTGCACCCAATGCGTGCGCTATTTCTTATTCCAAGAAACCCACCGCCTAGGTTGAAAAGCAAAAAATGGAACAAGAAATTCCATGGTTTCATCGAGACTGTTCTAGTTAAAGATTACCACGAAAGGCCTTACACAGAGCAGCTACTAAAACACCCTTTTATCAGGGACCAACCTACTGAGCGACAGGTAGAAATAATTAACTTTTTTTTCTTTATTGAACGTCCTTTGATTCTTTTCGATATTTTTAGGTTAGAATACAGTTGAAAGACCACATCGATAGATGTAAAAAGAGGAAACAAGAAAAAGAGAGAGAAGACTACAGGTATTCTGGTTCCGAGAACGAGGAGGAAGAGCCTCAAATCGCCGGAGAACCTAGCAGTATTATACAAGCACCTGGGGGCGATACTTTAAGAAGAAACTTTCAGCAAATTCAAGAAGGGCGCACCCTTAGCCAAGTCGAACCGCCTCCAAGGTAAGAACGTATTACCGAGCAGGTGTATTTGACTTAATACAATCGTTTATTACAGAAGTGCTAAAATTAAAGATCGAGAAGAAATTCCAGAACCGGGACCACCAGCGAGGCCGCCCATTCCACAAAGGATGATCGTCGTGCCAGATCCGGCGCCACCCAGAAGGTAAAATAAAAAAAAAGGAAAAACGTTTGTTTTATAAAAAAAATCGGTTGGTCATGTTTTATATTTTTTAGGCCGTTACCACCGCCTCCCGACAACAATTTTGGGGCGGCTAAATCCCAAAATCAACAACAGCAACAAAGAAATTCACAACATCAGTTCAAGCCTATGGTATGTTTAGAAAGACCATGCATTTAAATATATGTACAGTTTGTTGTTGACTAAAATTTCCTATGTAGATTCTTGTTTGTGTCTAATTTTAAACATCTCATTTCGATTAACACTGTATACTGTTTATATAAGTTTAGTTGCATATTTTATTTTTTAGATCAAAATTTATATCAATTTTTTTAATTATGTGTGAAATTACCACAATTGCTTTTGACGACTAACTTCAGACCTGACATTTGACAGCTATCAAATGCCATTAAATTGACATTTGACAGTTAACAATTAAAATTCAGTTGTATAAATATTTGCAAAAAGTTATTTTCAAAAAAATTTAAATAGTAATAAGCGTAAATAAAAAAAATGTTTGGTGACAGAAAATCGTGCAGACATGACAGATTTAATTTGATTTTTTATGTTCGTAGCACTGCTTTCTCTCTAATTTAGCTCTTCTGTTTATTTCATGTCCATTTGTCACCTCTTACAACAGGGTCCTGCACGTAAACCTGAGGTAGGTTATTTTTATTTTTTTATTGTTTTCTCAACTTTTTCTATCCTTTTGTATGTATCTTCTTATTTGTGTTTATCATTTTTGTGTACATTGTATATATTCAATAACGCACGGTTTAAATGTTATTTAAAAGCGCTTTATAAATAATACAATACAATATCTTTATTTACTTGAGAAAATATTACATATGGTTCGTCAAATTACAATTAAAAGTAAATATATACAGGGTGTTTTTTTAATATTACGAAAAAAATTCAGAGGCGTGTCCTTGTACGAAATGAAGCAAAAAAGTTTCTATGAACATATGGCCTACGCCTGTTAGATTTTGAACTGCAGTGTGGTAAAATATTTATAGGCATGTTTCAATTTTTTACCAGAAAAAAGTAACTTCACAAAAAATGCTTCTCTCAAACTCAAGGATATTTAATTTCAATGCATTATTTTTCTCTAAATAAAAAATACAGTAATTACTATTAAATTAAAAAAATTAAATTTTAATGATAGGACATTGCAGGAAAATGGTTTTTATTTTTTTATGCGAAAACCATGCATCAAGCGAAAAAAGACCAAGAGACCAGATATGCTATAAAAGAAATAAAGAATTCAAAAATGTTTTTTATTACAAGAAAAACCAGTGGCGTACCGTTTTTTTTTTTTTTTTTTAAAGAAATATTCAGTTCAAAGCCCGCATGAACGCCAATGGCGAATGTAAAAGTTTAAATTGTATATCGGAAAATGGCTTTGGATGCATAGAAACTGCGTACCAATTTTCAGAAAAATATCTACAGGGGTATTAAATGTATTGCAAAAAATAAGTTTTTTTCTTATAACTTTACCACCCTGTAGTTCAAAATCTAAGAGGCGTAGGACATATGTTCATAGGAACTTCTTTGCTTCATTTCGTCCAAGGGACACGCCTCTGAATTTTTTCGCAATATTAAAAAAACACCCTGTATAGGTATAATAAAATTTACCTAAATATAATAATATAAAATTGAAATTTACAAACATTTACAGAATCACTCAGAGGCCACAGTGACATCCTCCATCTGTATTAATTTAAATTCCTCTAAGCTATATATAGTCTAATCAACAAGTTCAAAAGTGTGTTTTTGGGACATACTATTACGAAAATTATGTTCAATAGCTGATTCGATTCGGAATAATGTCTAAATCAATGTGTGAAGAAAAATTTTGCAGTGCATAAAAAATTGCAAAAGTTATAAACAATTAAACACCTCGAAAACATGGTGTTTGGTTTTTCGCCTATAGTTTGTAAACTATAAATATTTTTGGATTTTTCAAAAAAGATCCTTAAAGAGGAGGAAATTTGCTATAAATAAGTTCCGACTCCCGGAACTGTACTTCCATTATTTATAATTTTAATTTAACGCTCAAAGTAGCCTTCCGCGCGCCATTTTTAGGTTGCGCGCACGGCGTCGAAACCGAGTACGTTACATAAAATAATTTTTTTAAGTTAATAAAATTAAATTCAAAAATTTAAAAAAATTACGGTGTATTCTAAACACTTAGAAGAATTCATTCCCGTTGGAATTTTTCATAAAAATTAATTTTCCAACAAGGTTATTGTTAATGAACAAAATTTTTAGAATTTCTCTCATCATTACAAATTGATAAAAATATTAAATAATTACCGTAATTTTTTTTTGCTTCGTGGTGCTCTTTTTATATGCATATAAAACAAAATAGCTTCATAAAAGTTTAAAAAATGTTATTACTTTGTTTATAATGTTTAAAAAATGTTAATACTTTGTTTATAATATTTTTTTAAAGTTAACAAAAACAGAAAAGTGCTATAATTTTTTTATTTTTAACAGTTTATTATAATATTACTGTTTTAATGTCGGGAAAAGTCATTTATTAATTAAATAAAAAAAAATTCCTCCATTTGTTTATAAATTTTTTATAAACAAATTGAGTATTTCAATTTTTTTCAAATTTTTTTTTTACAACTTTCTAGACAATTGCCAATTATGATTTAAAAAAAAATTTCTTAATAATATCTTTTAATTGTTTATACTCGTTTTTTTAATATATTTATTGTTTAAATTATTAGTTAAAAAATGTGTTTTTTTTTTAATTATAATTGACAGTCCTCTACAAAGTGACAGCAAAATTTTTTTTTTTTATTAATAATTCCATTGTTTATTAAGTTAACAATTTGTTATAAACAAATTCCCAACTTTGGTTTATTTTTTCCTGAAAGAAATAAAAATTCCAAAAACGCATTAAAATTACGGAAAAAAGTTTATTCCATTTTTTATTAAACTTTGAAAATATACGTACTATCAAAGTTGCAGCAGCTGATCCATTTGTTGACTTAAGGTAGTCCACTCGCGACAGTCGTACATAAAAATATCGCTTAATGGTGAATACCAATAGTTCGAGATTCTCAATGCTAATCAATTTTATTTTTGTAAGAGACTGTACAAAACACATGTAAGCTTATATCATCTTATATATATGGATTTTAATAAAATCCATCCGGCAACCTCATAAATATATAAATGGTTTGCTATAGAAATATGTGACTTCCTCATATTAATTTTAAGGGTTTGTTTTGGTTCAAACAGAACCGCTGATTCCAGTTCTCAAATACAGTGGACGAATTAATTTTCCAAGGAAACGTCGCGAGGTTATAACATCCTCTTAGCTGATCGAGTGTTAGTTTGGTACAACGCGTTGATTGCAGCGTATACAACGTTGCCAAGTTGTAATAATTTTACGCTTTAAAAATATTTTTATTTTAAAAATCTATATCTTTTTACTAAGAAGGTCAAAAAATTCAGCGTTTCTTTAGAAAATTTTATAACTTCTTGATTTACATTACATTAGTTTTTAAAAAATATGGTAAGAACAGTTTTCGAGATATCTGGAAATAAATGCATTACTTGTGTACATGAGAGGCTTCAAGAGTGTTAATTATGCACATTTTGATTGTTAATATCTCGTTTCACAGATGGTCAAAAAATTTAATTTTTTTTATTTACATAAAAGACACTTTCATTAACCTTATATTTCAATTTTATTGAATTCTTTAGAAAAGCCGTTTTACGAGTGAACTACCTTAAACGTTTATACAACTTTTAAACTATTGGAGATACGACAATAAACATTCAAGTCATTTTTGTAGGCAATGTAATTATCTCTCAGATAAGTCATTTGTCAATTCCGTACCTATTGTCAATTTGTTGTTTTTTATATTTGTTTATAAAAATTGATTTTTTTTTTTTAAGTTTTTCGAACTTTTGCGGCTTGTAGCTCAGTAAATAATGCAAATTCGGTTATTGAACTTCAAGGCAATTCTGTTAAGCTATTAATTATATAACATTTGCAATTGTTTATTTAATTTTGAACCTCCATTTTTATACATGCTACGACAAAAACTGCTAGCCATTCTATAATTGATTAAATTATAACAATCTTTTTCATGATTGTTTAACCAGTGCTCAGTGATGCAGATTATCTTAACAGATGTGTTTTTTATACTAAACCTTTCGATTTCTAAGATTTTGTTTCGTATACATTGAACATTCCAATGAAAGATGGACATAGCCCCCGTTGAAACCCTGAATGAGTCAATAGTATTGAGAACTTTAGAAGGCACATAGTCTTTAGTACTTATTTCGTGTCTGCTATTAAAAACGACCCAGTTCCAGTTTTTCTGTAACCATCGGGATTGTCGAGGAAATGTTGACCCTTCCTAAAGTAAAATCTTGAGAAGCATACATTTTTTGGCCAAAATGAATTCATATACACTACTTTTTTTATTGTTGGATCTACACCAACAAGGAAACAATTATTATCTTGATTGTTGTTGTAGGTATCCAGCTTTTTTACAGAAACATTAGCTTCAGTTTGATTTGATTTTGCAGCTATATATTTCCTTATTGTCTGATCAGTAACAGCATCTCTAACTCTAGAGATAAATAGCAAAATTTTCTTCACATTTTTATTATTTTTGGTAATACCAAGAAAAGCATTTTCCCCTATCAAGTTCTGTTGCTACTCCAACTTGTATTTTCCTTTTACTATGCGAAACTTTATGCCATTTATATTTGTTACTCCCTTCCGCATTTTCGTTATCATAGAGAAACGCATTGGGATTAAACATAATTAGAGTTGATACATCTTGTGTAGAAATATTTCTTTTTTGTATTACTAAATTGTTAGAGTTGGGTGTGCTTCTTTTTTTTGTTGCTGAACATCTTCATTATATTTAACATAATTTGTGGAATGTTTACCATGCTGATGAGGATTTGAATTGCTGATAATTGATTCATGCCTGACTTGAGGGCCTGGTGGTTGTGTGGAATAGGTATTTGGTTGACATGTGGTTTTCAGGTTCTTTCGATTTATATTTTCAGATATTTGTTGACTCATGATATGATATTTTGGTTGACTGATTTCATGAGGCATTTGATGGTGTGTATGATACACAAATTGATTCATTTTTAAGCACCTTCAACAGTTCAACGTTAGATTCAGTCACATTATTTAGATAATATTATGCTGCTGAAGATGTTAATTAGTCAAAATATAATCTGTGTAATCCAAAAATGAAAAAATTGTAGATCAAAGAGGTCTAAAGCTGACAGACTAATTCAAAACATTTAAAAAGTTTTTAATTACCCCAAAATCGATGTTACTATAATTGGCGCTCAACGTGGAGGGTGTTGAAGTATATTCTTAATATTATTAATATACTAGTTGCGACAAATCCATCTAGCTTTTCAAGGCACCGGCACTAATCAAGTAACACTAGTTCCACAATCTTCATGTATAAATTTTTAAATAATTTAAACCAATCTGATATTTGTAAAATTCGAAAAATTTTCTTGAAGTTTGAGTTACATTAGATGTAGCTTATTTACTTCCATTTGTATATTCGATATTTATCCAAGAAATCGAAAAAAATAATGAAAACTTAACTTCCAAAGATTTATTATCCGCAACTCTTGTGACAAATACAGTAATTCGACTAAAAATGTCTTATATGATGCTATTTCACCTAAATTTCGTTTGTTCTATTTTCATATCGGCCTCTTCTTAAAACCAAGAAAGTTCTTGTCAATTAAAATACGGATATAAAGATTTTGATTTTGAACTCGCCTTTTGTAAAGCTTACAGAACCGAATTAATAATCTTTTCAGGAACTGGACGCTCTCGCCGCCCATTTGAACGAACTGGGCGTGCAGCAGACCAACCAGCCCGAGGCGCCGCCTCGCAACCGAAACTACAAGCAATCCCAATCCGCCTCCAATAATAACGTAACGACGCCCGGATCCGCCGTCAATCACACCCCCACCAATCAAGGCGGCAACAATGTCGATAGTTTGGTTGACAGCGAGTCTGATTCCGAACCGGAAGATAACGGTAGAGTAAGGAATGACGGGACGTTGTTGGCCAGCGATCCTCCAAAACCGCTGTAAGTACTGTAAAAAGAATCGCATCGTTCAATATATAGTATTTTTAATACAAATCCCGATGCAAGTCAGATATCATTTATGACGTCACGGCTTTGCAGTGTTGTCTAATCGTCAGAATAGTTGTGGAATTTAAAAAGTTTTGAAATTATAAAGTTATGTTTTCTTTTTGTTATGTTACCAAAAACAATTATTAGTTTTAAATGTACATAATGAAAAATATTGATTTCCTTTATGCATAATAAATATCTGAATAAAAATGATGTAAACATATCGCAAATAGTTATGGAAAATAAAACTGTAAGGTACTATATTGCAGATGAACTAAAATTGGTTTAGAATTAGCACAGAAAATATCTCAAACTAATTTCATTTCACCAAGAAATGTATTTAACAGAACTGCATTTAAATTATAGACCACAACACACCATGAAATTAAAGAAATGATTGAAAAAATGAAATCTACAAAGGCATGTAGAGAAGTCACAATATCAATAGATATACAGGGTGTTTCATAATATATGCGCAGGACTTCAGGACGCGATAGCTCGTCGAAAAATGTGAAAAAACGTTTCCTTTAACTTACACTCTAAAATGTACCATTTTCGAGATACAGGGTGTTGAAATTGAAAGAAAAATTTCTACGCCACTGGAAAAAGTACGGTTTTGAGACGCCTATTTGAATCGCCAATGTTTTCTACACAAAAAAGGTACTTTTGGTCATACGCTCTAAAGTCGACCGTTTTCGAGAAAAATCAAATTTTGTTTCAAAAAGTTTTATTTCCAAAAATTGACTATGTATTTCAACATTAAAATTTGATTTTTCTCGAAAACGGTCGGCTTTAGAGCGTATGACCAAGAGTACCTTTTTTGTATAGAAAACATTGGCGATTCAAATAGGCGTCTCAAAACCGTACTTTTTCCTGTGGCGTAGAATTTTTGTTTTCAATTTCAACACCTTGTATCTCGAAAATGGTGCATTTTAGAGGGTAAGTTAATAGAAACGTTTTTTCATATTTTTGGACGAGCTATCACGTCCTGAAGTCCTGCGCATATATTATGAAACACCCTGTATGTACTTAAAGAATTCAAGATTGAAATTGTTAAAATATTTAAATACAACAAAGAAATTAAAATATTTGAGTAAGTGCTTCAACTATAGACTGTTATCGCTGCTTCCCTTCATCTCTAAAGCTATTTAAACATGTATGAATAATAGTACCATCACTCAAACATCAAGATTCTCCACCTTATCAGTTTTAATAGACATTTGAAAACTGTTTTGCTCAGTGAATTCTTTATCAATGCGAAACTGTGAAATATTCTACTTGTTGCTATATCTACTCATATATATTCAATATTTTATAAAAAAATCTTAATTTTGTGTTTATTGTTACTAGTCTTTTTTTAAACCATTGTAAATAGTATTTCATTGTAAGACTCGCATAGCGAAACCTTTGAGTGTTTTATTTTTTATATATACATTTTGGAAAAAATAAAAATGCAGATAAAAAATATATTAAACTATTTATTGTTATTAAAATAAGACAATGTTTTATTTGAATCCCGGAAAAAAGCGCAAAGGAAATATCCCCACAGACATATAACGCGCAGCAAATAAGCGCACGTAGAAAGATGCGCACATTGAAAAAAGAGCACATTGAAAAAAGCGCAAAGTACATGTAGTTTATATCTCGTTAAGAATAGGATACAGAACAACTGAAGATTCTCTGAATAAAAATAAAAAAAATTAAGTTCTATGAATACATAGTCAAAAATTATATCTGTGTGAAAAGTAACCATCAAATATGCGGACTTATATCACAGATATTATGTACACAGAACAACAAATGCATGGGAATGGCATTCTGATTTTAATCCAACTTCTATAATTCTCAACCGAGTTTATACCATTTTGTACATATTTTATTAAAATCATATTTTAAAATTAATCCAACAAACTGTTTACAAAAAAAATTAAAAAGTACCACATTAAAAAAAAAATTTATAGAATTTAAAATTTTAGATTATAGGAACAATATTTGATCTAAATATGTTTTTGTAAAAGTTATGCATTTTCAGTATTTATCATTCTAATGAATATCTAAAATCTTACAAATATTTTTATTCCTAGAAATATTTCTTAGCATTTTAATCCCTTTGAAGCGCCGATTATGCCGTAATTGAATGGGTACTTAAAGCAGGTACCAGCCTTGTGACGGAATTGATCGCCCCGAGATTGTTAAATTATTTTTTAATTATCGATTATTTGCAAGTGGTCATTTATTTTTACTAGGGATTATAAAATTTAGATAGGTACTTATTATTTCATTTATTCGGGGTTGTGACATTATTATATTTCTTGGAATTTATTATTTGCAGAATTAAGGCAGGTAAGTAAAGGCGCTTATAAATAGACTACGGAATTTAAAGTTAATTTATTGTGCTCTAATTCTTGAACAAGTTAAGTTGACTTTTTGTAATAAACGAAATTGAGTTTTCGTCTAGTCAAAAAGGCAAGCGAGTTCTTATTTACAATGGTTTTGAATATATACATTTTCGCACAACAAATGGGATAGATACATGGAGGTGCCGTGAAAATCGACAAACTAAGTGCCATTCCTTAATAAAAACGAAGGACAAGGACATTGTACAAGATCCAGGCAGTCATTGTCATGATTCATGTCCCCAAAAAGCAGAAGCAAATATCGTCAGAAGCCAAATGCGAGAAGCCATGACAGCGGTGAATGCTACATCTCGCAATGTTATTGGAGATAAATTATCAGGAGTAAGCAATTATGTACTTGCTTATATTCCAAAACATTCGTCTCTTGCCAGAACACTTCGAAATTATCGAGCAGAGAAGCACTTGCCAAATCCATCTACGATGCATTTTGCAATTCCTGACAAATTCTCGGACTTAGTGCTGCATGACTCTGGAGTCGAAGATCCAAACAGAATTTTAATTTTGGGAGATCGCGAGTTATTGTGCGAATTAAACAAAGCCACTCTATTCGGTGACGGAACATTTGATAAAGCACCAACGATGTTTTATCAACTTTATACTTTGCATGCCAAAGTAGGAAATTTGTATCCACCATGTGTGTACATATTGTTACAAACTAAGAATGAAGCAACATACCTACATATGTTTCAAATTGTAAAAGGGTTAGTTCCAAGCATAGCTCCCCAGAAGATACTTTTAGATTTCGAGAAAGCCTGCATGAATGCTGCAGGGCGAACTTTTCCAGAAGCCGAAATTAAGGGATTTTATTTCCATTTGTGTCAAAGCCTTATCAGAAAAGTTAATGCAGTTGGTTTAAAATCGGAATTCGAATCGAACATCGACACAAAATTAAAACTAAAATCCTTGGCAGCATTATCGTTTGTGCCGTTAGAAGATGTACAAGATAATTTTAATAGCCTTGCAGAAACTTTTCCTGATAAAGAGAGATTTAACGACGTCCTTGCATATTTTTTTTCAACTTATATACAAGGTGCCGCCGGAAGAAGTCCACAATTCCATCCGAGAATATGGAACCATTACGATGCCGCTCTTGATGAAACGCCAAGAACGACCGATTGTTGTGAAGGGTTTCACAATGCCCTTAATTCCATATTTCATTGTAGTCATCCGAGCATATGGATGCTTTTCGATGGATTGAGAAGAGATTTAGCATGCCACAAACTTACATTGGTGAACTCCCAAGCTAACAGACTGGAGCCCACCAAAAAGAAATACAGACAACTGTACGCGCTTGTAGCCAGTTCTGTAGAAAAGTATCAAGAAACAGATAACAAAGTATCTTACTTAAAAAGAATAGCCAACTTACAGTAGAACGTCTATTAAAGTGCGTTTATCTTTTGTTACATTATTCATTTTTTCGTTTTTAATGTATTAATATGGAATAAAAATATATTACACTAAAAACCTATATGCATTTTACGTTTGTACCTACATTATTATATATAAAAAATATAAACACAAATTCATGAATATATTAGTACAAATAGTTGGCGATTATAAAATTAAAATAAAATCAACATGGAATTGCAAAAATATTTAGGTTTTAAAGATAAAATATGTACCTATAAAACTCGCCATTTTACAAAAATATTTCGAACCAAAAACCAATTCTATTTATCAATAAAAAATATAGTACACTTGTCTGAATTTTAAAATTAGCGCGAAACAAAAATAAAACCAGTCTTCAGTAACTTACTTATTGTAAATAAAATTTTGTTATTATTATTATTATTATTTTATTACTTATAAACGTAATTTATTATAAAATATTATGAAATAAAGTGAGCTTTTTTCCGTGTGCGCATATTTCCTCGTGCGGTTATTTCCTGTGCGCTTATATATCTGTGCGCTTTTTTCTGTGCGCATATTTCCTGTGCGCTTATTTCCTTTGCGCTTTTTTCCGGTCACCGTTTTATTTAAAAAATATATTTTCTCTCATCTACTAATCTGTAATTCCTACAAAAATTCTACAATTTCTCCTAATCCAAATCGCAAGTACTTGAATCACTGTCATCACTATCACTGTTGGGGTTAATTATGATAGGCTTAATTTCCAATCTATCAAAAACTCTCTCTCTCCCATACTATTTTAATATTTCTTTTTCGGTTTGTTCAATATAATTTTTCCATATTTGGGGTGTAATCGTTCGAAGTGCTTCAGACCACATATTTAAACAATCTTGTTCTTTATTACCATCTCTACCAATATGTTTAATAATATTGCTTGGAAATGCCCCAAATTAATTCATTAGTTTTTTTTATGAACCTTTTACCATCAACATTTGTACTTTTTACACTTCCTTTATTGCTGTCTTGCCAAGAGCGGTTTATGGTGCCATTTTGGAAAATCCAAGTCTCTTCAATAAAAACAAACTGGTACAAATTTGCTACCTTTTCTTTGGTATATTTTCTTAAAAATTCTGTCTGTTTCACGGCAATATCTGGAAGTTCCATAAGACCTCGCCTTGGTTCATCTTTCTGCCATTTGAAACCTATTTCTAATAATAAGGTATGTAATGATGTGCGACATCCATTGAACAACTCCTCATTAAGTTTCACCAACAAAGAATCTAAACTTACATGCTCCTGTTTGTTTAATAATAATTTATATACATATACACTTACTAGGCTCGTACATGCTATAAATAACATCTCGAATAGCACTGGTATTCAGAATTCTTGTGTTGGTAACTTTCTTTTGCCCAGGGCGCTTTTTTTGGTGGTGACTTTAAAACTTCACTGCTCTTTACAGCTTGTGAAATAGAACTAACAGTAGAAAAATTGAGATTAAGTGCTTCTGCGACACGCTGAAACAAAATAATTATATTAATTTGACAGTGATACATTATTAATCAACTCACTTCTCTTACAGCTGTTAAAGGTAACAAAGGCCCATTATTACCACGTTCTTTCTCAAAATAATTTATTAGAGAAGCCACTAGTTCCTTGCAGCGATTATTTAATTGTTTTGGCATTTTTCAATGAAAAAATACACAATAAACGAAATTAAATTCCTAATAAATTTGTTCTGAAAGAACAGTTTGTTAATAATTTAATCTAAAATATAAATAATTTGTTGAAAAGAAATCGATCGATGCAAAATAATACAAAACAAATAACAATTGACAACAATGTATTAAAATTGAAAGCTGACACATTTGATGCCAACTTTTATTATGAAATTCACTAGAAAGTATTCCGTTATTAATCTGCCTACAGTACATGATATGTGATATGATAAAAAAGACATTTTTAATATGCAATTTTATAAAAATGAACTCCATGCGTCTAAATTTATTCATTTATTTGCAAAATAAAATTTAATTATTTTTATTAGTATATGTGGTACCAATGACTGTCACTGACGTCATCTCTGACGTGCATCGGTTTTTATATTGAATGCTCTATACCAATACTGTCTCTATTAATTAAAAACTCTGGAAAAAATATCTACATTTAATTTTTTTAAGATTGAATCATTACTAATTCATATTTATTCTAACCCCTTCCCTTCCCAATTTGTTTAAACTTATTTATATTATTCAATGATTTTCCAATTTTTTTCCTCAACATTTTTAATTTTCATCACATTTTTATTTTTTCCATTTTTTTCTTTTATTTTCGTTTTGTTAGCCCCGAATTCTCTTACAGAGCCGGTCTAGGTGTAGTTCCCGAAGGCACGGCTAGCGTATCGAGCCCAGGAGCGACGGCCGGATCTGGTTCGAGTAGTTCAAGTGCTCCCAACAGACCTCTGCCTCCTACTCCTGACGACGAGGAATCTCAAGGAGACAGGACGCTTGTACTCAGAAAGGTAAGTATTTTTTTAACGTTATTCGCCTACTGAATTTTTTAATTGGCAATTGGCATTTTTTGTTTTTTTTTTTTTTATTCAATTTTCAGATTGGATTTTTTCTAATTTTGGGGATTTTTGGCGATTTTAACCATTTGATCATTCGTTTTTTATGATGTTTTTCTTCTTTTACGATTGGGAGTCAAAATTACATTATGTCCAAAAGCACAAAATTTTATTGCATGTTTCTAATATCTATTTACTTGTTTATTGTGGTTAAATATGATATAATTCTCCCAAATAAATTTTTTTAATACTTCTAAAAAGTTTATTATTTATCTTTTGTTTTTCTCGTAAACGTTTTTTTTTTAAATGAAAATATCTGGACTTGTTTTACTTGCTGCCGATTTTTAATTATATTAATGTTTCATTTAATAAAATCATAACTTTTTAAAAAAACTTCTTATTGATCGCCATTCGCATCCCCCCCCCATGTTCCTTTTTTATTTATTTGATTTTATTTGTGTAAATAAATTTATGTTAAAAAATGGCAGCAGTCCGCAGCTAATTTAGGTGACAAAAAAAAGGGTGAAGACATAGACGAAGCGACCCTGCTGAAAGATTGGGACTTCGACAAGTTTTTCCCCGTGAAGCTAAACAGCACTCAGACCTCATCGTCCTCTACCTCCAATAGTTCCGGTAACAAACTCGACGGTAAAACCAAGAAACAGGGCCACAGAAGAATGGAGAGCGATTCAAAGATATCTAATCCCTTCTTCAGAGGGTTTAGAAGAGAGAATTCTGATTTCTTCCCTATGAGCTCCAGGCATTCAGCCATTTACATAGACAAAAACGCCAGATCTAGTGGGATATTTAATAATCGCAGAGGGTCTGATGCAGGGATGACGAAAAAGACAAGCGGTGAACCCGTATTGATGGATTATATAAAAAAATCCGATTCCTTAGTCAGCTCCGCCCCCAAAAAAGATTGTCATTACCCAGAGAAACAAGACTCTAGCATAATATCGAACTTTGTACGACCGCGCAGAGAAAAGACCGAATCTGATCTGGTTCTGAGAAACTCTGAGGCGCGCAGGAGCATTAGAGAAACTCTAGAGGCTCGAAGGAAAGAAGTGGAGGCTCAGTTCGCTAAGGAAGCCGAGAATATGCGCAGACGCAGTTCCAAACCGATCGAAATGAACGCTTTGAACATTTCGAATATTTCGAACTCCTCGGCTGGCTCGAATTCTACCGTAGGCGATGAGTTTTCTTTTATTCAGGTAATTTTTGGTTTGTTTGGTTTGATTTTTTTTTTAATATACTTCGGGTGCTTATATTGTTGAATATATTGTATATATAAGATACTTGACTAATATTTGCTAGAAGTACGTAGACTTAGGCGCTGAATACTGATGAAAGCTCTTTAATTTAATAGTTAGATCTGTTTTTTTGCGGTGAAGGACTATTTTTCTTATTTATTATATAGTTTAGAAATTAAGAAAATAAAAAAAAAGCATCGGGTAAAAAAACACTAAAAAAAAAATGTAAATAACAAAATTGTTAAAAATTCTTAATGTACTAAAAAATATTAAGTTTTTTTTTTTAAATTTGACATTAATATCCTATCTTTTATAGTTAATTTCTCAGATTTTCTCTAGTTTGAGTAATATACAGGGTTTTTTTTAATATTTAGTTTTATTTTCGTAAAAGTTATAACGGTTGAGATATAAGAAATTTTTCTTTTAATAATTGATTCATTTTAGCAGACTCTAGTCATATTAGGTAAAATAACAGTCTTTTGTTTCACCATTGATTTTTGACACTATATTGACGTATTGCTCTGTTAGCCAATCTAAAATAACGTCCTATTGTAAACGATAATTTTACTCACTATTTCAAACGCTTCAATAGATATTTTAATACGCTCTTCTATTAATATAGATTAGGATTATTAGGCAGCTATAGGTTAAGGATATTATAGGTATACAAATTAGTTAAACGTACTGCCAAGCCGAAAAATGGTTTTCATGCTCATAATACGTGATCAAAGCTGTAAATAATTTGAATAAAGTACGTTCAGTACATTTCGAGTCACGTTATTAATAAAATAATCGTATGTGGAAACAATATTTCACTAATTATTGCAATAAAAAAAGTAAAATGAACATTCATCGGTGTGTTATAGATTTATTAGATATTGAAAATGGTCCAAAAATCTCAAGATTTGAGAACTGTTATTTTTGGATGCCTTATAAAATTATTTAAATATATCAAATTTTATTTATTTCTATAACACGCCTCGGTTGCTTTGGTGCAGGATTAATTCATCAAGATAGTCCTTTGTACATAATAACAAAATACTTTTGGTACCAATTGCTTTAATTTTCATATTTCAGGTGTGAGATAACCAAATCATGAGTGGGATAAATTTTTCAGTATTCAGTAAAATTGTACATTTTTCATTATTAATTTTTCGACAAATACAATGCTTTTACTAAACTCGGTCGTCTGCATCTTGTAATAACAAAAAAATACAGGGTGATTTTCAGTGAGTTCTGCTTAGACATCTCTTGAGAACGTTATGATATATGAACCGTGGTATAAGTAATAAGATTAAATATTTTATACTTTTAACATAATTTTAAAATAAGGTAATAATTATTGGAGTAATAACTGAAAAAATGTATTAAGATTTTTCTAAAAATATATTTTACAATAAAAAATACACTTAAACATTCTTAAATCAGGAGGATTAGTTTTTTTAAATATTATATATGTGCCACAGAGGTAAAGAATCGTATATCCAATTTTATAGATTTAGAGATAATGAGGTTTAAAGTTTTAAAATATAATAATTATTTTTTTTATAGAAATTAATGAAATACAACAGTTTATTTTTTAAAGTATTTATTCAAGTAAGTCAATCGATATATTTTACCTTACAAATGCCAATAAAAATATCTACCTGGTTAGAATTAGTGACACTTGCGATTCTTTACCACTGAATAAAAAACGAGGTAAATGTTAAAAAACTTGAGCCTTAACTCCAAAAAAATATAGGAAATATTACGAGAAAGGGTTTTAATGATTATAATTCAGTCTGTATCAGATTGGTTATTCTCATGTTTTTATAAAAGTCATGAAATTGAGAAGGTATCCACTCAAATAAATTCAAAAGATGTTGATGTTTTTAGCGCTTATACCTTTGAAATTTTTCCGAATTGCAAGCAATTCATGTGGAATAGAATTTTTTTTTCTGGAAAATCTATTCAAATCAACACTTATAAATTCGTTATCGGTAAAGTCTGTTTTATAATAAAGCAGACATGAACTTTGACGACGTACTTCTAGCCATACTGCTGATGAAATAAGAACGTTTTCTTTTTCTGTATTGATTTTTCGGGGCATTTGAAGATGTGTACAAAAGATCAAAAGTTTTGAAATCAGTTACTTCCATGTTCCAAACTGTAGCCCCAGTTGATCTAATCAACTGTTGCCAATCTCAAGGTGTAGCTATCGTCATTGTTGGCTGCTTTTTAACGGTCCGCTCAATCAGATTGTGAACATGGTCTGCTTCTATATGAGTATGATCCCTGAGAATAAACTTATGTATTACTGATTTCAAGGAGGGACAACTATTCAAAAGATAAAAATAGTTTACAGCCATCATATTTCGATTTTGGCTTGGGCAATTGTCAGACCAAATTATCAATGTCAATGTGTCAGAGTCTTTCACAACTTCGTTGGTCGTTAGCAAAGCCGATGCAATTTCATGCCCCCCTCTTCCAGCAACAGATTCATCCCAAACCATGCAATAAGCTTTTTTTTTTTCTGTGGCGTCATATATGGTTAAATTTAAGGCTTCACTGAATAAAAACTTTTAGCGTTGGTTAGATGGGGAGTTGGTAAGCACTTTTGTAAATCTAACATGATAACCTTAGTTAATTCTCCCGCCGTTTCTTTATCTTGTTTCTTCCAGCTATAGCGATTTTCAACATCTTTTAGTTGACAATCAATTTTTTCTTGAATGGTTGCTCGTTGTTCTACTGAGGGACTTTCTTGTAATGCCATTTTCAAACTATCGCATAAATCACAAGTGTCATTCGAGGGTAGTTTAAATCCTAAATTAAACTCTGTATTGAAGATATGGCGATATACTCAAGGTTTAGCAATCTGACTCTTTGGAAGACCTTTTTCCTCACATTTAAGTTTGTACAGACTGAACATCTTGTTTGTATTAAGTTTGCTTCCCAAGTACTTCCTTTTCTTAATTTTTTCACGACTATAGTGGGTTTCATTAACTGGAAAAGACCGAATATGAGTGCGAATCCTTTCCTTAATAACTTCAGGCAACTTATTCTTTGGTTCGTGTCTCCCGTGCATGTTTTGTGAAACAATGCCTCGAATTTCTGATTTTTTCAATGCGTTTCTAATCAATGTCTCGGATATCCCTAATGTATTCAAAAAAAAAACTTTGCACACATTGATAATTTTTCTATCAACTTCAAAGTTATAATGTCTGTTTTCTCTGTTCGTCTCTTGTGCCAGTTGACGGTCTCTTCCGTTTAATTGGAGAACTTTTTATTCCGGAAAGCACAAACTGTCGTTTGAGGTCCCAACTCTTATTTTCATTCCAATAGTTGTTGAATATTTGTTCACGATTCAACTCGTTAATTTTATCGGTACATTTTTTTCTACATGGGCCACAACCGTCTTATCTTTTTTGCACTAATATTTTTTCCCAGTTTGGAAATCTGTTCTTTTCCATCCAACGTTGCTTTCTGTCTTTCCGTTACCTCCCAAGCCGCTTCGTTTCTTATCCGCTTTCTAGGTTTTCCTTGTTCTATAACTGGCTCAGTTTCTATATCAACATTCTCCTCTTCTCTTTGGTCATTAGCAGTCTCATTTTCCATGTTGTTTGTCTCTTTATCTCTGTCACGTTCGTCTTCGCTCGTGGGAATAAATTAAGGATCATCATCACTATTATCCCCAAACGGTTCAGGTTCACTATCAACATAGTTTCCTTGGTCTGTAACTGATTCACTTTCTATGGCATTCTCGTCTTCTCGCTGATCATTATATATCTCATTTTGCGTCATGTCCTTAGTCTCTTCATCTGTGGTATCATTTTCTTTCTCGCTTGTTTGAATGAAATTGGTTTTGTTTTCATCTGCATCTCTTAACGGTTCAAGTTCATTTTTCATATTACTCTCCTCTTCTCTCTGATAATTGTATGACCTATTTTCCACGATGTTGTTTGTTACTTCATCTGTGATACTTTCTTCTTTGCTTGTGGCAATGAAGATCGGATTTTCGACACCATCGTTCTCAAATGGATGAAGTTCATTATCAACATGGTTTTTCTCAACTATTAGTATTATTCGTTCTTCTTGGTGGACTGATTCTTTGAATTTATTGCTATTATCCTGAATTGCTGAAAAATAAAAAGAGTAAAAACAGGAGGAACCTAGGTATATTTTCTTTAATGATGTGACTAGGATGATAATAATAATAATTATTATTATCTAATTACTAATTATTAATATTACACCTTACAATTTGATCTAAACTATTTCTATATACCTGGCACTGATTCTTCCAAGGAATTTACTCGAATAACATCCCTATCATTGATTGACGAGACGTTAGGCATTTCTAAAAATTTAAATAAAGTTCAATAGTAAACAGTAGTATCTCCAATAATAATAGGTAAAGGAAAATTAGGAAGAAACAATTAGAAATGGATCATTTAAAACTATCCTAATACACTCCAAAATGTCATAATTTATTATTTAATAAACAATTTTAGCGATATTATATTCTTTAAACAATATTTTTTTATCCTAACTTCCAACTTACCTCGCATATTAGGGATACCGGAGGGGTTATTACTAGGATCTCTTATAAGATTTAGTATTTTTTGGGCTCTTGTTAACATTTTGGGGCCTTTTGTTGACATTTTGTGGCACTCTATTTAACCGCCAACATGAACTATGGAGTTACGATTGTTTACCAATTTGGTATTTATGAAAACTTGACTGCGCATAATCGCATGTTGGATATACGATTTTTTACCTTTTTGAGAAGTGGATATACTATCGTTTCTAAACGTATATCAGAACATAATAATAATAATAATAGACATACGATTTTTTACCACTAAAAAAATACGGACTCAGGTATTTTAGTCCATGCATTATCTCCATTTAATGAAAAAATGGAGATACGATCATTTACCACCAAAATACAGGCATTATGTATGTTAAAATATCAAAGAAATTTCACCATTACAGTGAAATAGTAGCCATTTTTAGAATTAAACAACATTGATGTTGAAACGACAAATTTGGTAATTTTGAATGTAGGAGGTAATTTTACCCACAGTCAAACTGGTTTAAAACTACATTACACTATAACGGACCATAGTTCATCCTTCAAGAACAAAATGGTTTTCTATTAAAAAAAGGATTTTACGAGTTTTGTCAAATAAGACTTATTTTATGAAGATATTGGCAAAATTTTAAATTACTGGTTAGAATCATATATGAACTTTTATTTGAAATGTCCAAGTGCAGATATGATAGTGTTTTTTAGAAGTAATCTATCTAAATGTAAAGAATCTAAAGAGACGATACAAAAGCCTCACAGACATTGATATTATTTTTTTTTTTTTTTTACTTTTTAGTGCGGTCATAGACATAAATGTCAAAGTAGAACTCCCGACGAATCACCCACTGTAACATTAATAATTAATAATGAATTCTCCCCGCTTTTATTAACAAACTATCTCAACTAATTTTAACACCCAGTTATGTCGCTCTACAAAATTACCTAACGAAATTTTTCGAAGAAGCCGAACACCCGAGTCAGCATGTCTCGAAAATTATTGACAGATCCACCGACGAGCATGAAGATTGATGTGAAGCTGGCTGCGGCACTGCTGCCATCTTTTGAGTATCCATTTGTCTTGTGTTTGTTTTGTTATTTATTTCGAAAGTTAAATACTTTGTTGGATTTTGTGTGCATTAGGTAGTGTGTTCGCTAGAAGGTAATTTTTATTGCTCAATGTTCAATGTGACAAAAATATTTTATGTTTTATTTGTTGTTAACTGCTTTTTGGGGATTTGGACATATACATGGGGGAAAACGGTTTATAGCAAAGTGTTAATATTAATTTTGGTTTTGTATTGTAAATTTGATATATTTAAAATTTTATAATTGTCAAATGGAGTTCAAATTGTAAAACATTTCTTGTTTTTTTTTTTTTCAATAATGAAATCCTCGTTTCTATTTTTTCGATTTTGTTCCTGGTTATATTAATTTGTTTTATTTTCAAAAAATTGTACCCAAAAACAATTTTTTTTGTCCTTTACAGCGGTGTAATCAGCGATTTTAGGCTTCTCTTGGTCTTCAAGAGATTATTCTAATATCCAATTTTAAATGGATTGTTGTACAATGATTTTTTTCACACGTGTGTATATGATTGGTATTATACTTATACGAAAATTCTTGAAACTTTTAGCTTTTTATTAACCCAGGTAAAATGAGTGTGCAAATCAATAAAAAAAATTATTATATAGTAACAAGTAGAATTATAATATTAAATATTTTTGTCAAATTGTTAAAACTTTGTTGAAATATATGTACTATAAGAGATATACTGTAAAATACACAATAATTGATATAAATTATGGAAAAAATCACAAAATCAATCATTTTTTACCAATACACAATTTAACAATATCAAATGATTTTAAATTTATTCAATAATAATAGTAATAATACAGTTTAAAAATAAATAAATATTTCTTTTTAACCGACTTCAAAAAGGAGGAGGTTCTCAATTCGTCGCAATATTTTTTTTATGTATATTCAGCGATAATTCTTTAACACGGTGTCTGATTTCAATGATTCTTTTTTTGTTAGAAAGGGGGTACTTCAGGGGGTGGTCCCATATAAATTTGGTCAAAATCTAATAATTAGGTCCATGAGAAAATCCTCAAACTCTTCATTTTTTTTTATGTATGTTTAGCGATAATGCTTTACTACCTTGTTCGATTTATATGATTCTTTTTTTGTTGGTGGTCCCATATAAATTTGGTTAAGATGTGGTGATGGCATCTACACGTTTTTTAAATTTTTTAATTTCTAATTCTTGTTAGCATCTCTTTTTTGTTTTAAAGATGTTGTTCATTCTTCTAGCCAAAATCACGATGTCATGATTACAAGGTTTAAGCCATCTACATGCATACAGGAAATTTGATTATTTTTCTGTAAATTTCATATTTATAGTTTATTTATTTACTAATAACTTATACTTTTCACCAAATATCTACCTGTATAGATAGAACGTCAGCTCTCATACTCTTTTGACAATGATAAATGAACAAAAAATTTATTATTATTCATTTTGAAAAAAAAAATATATCTCTTAAGTATCAAAAATTTCAACAAATGTTTCCGTTTCATTTTGTGTTAACCTTACATTTTGCAAATGTGTTTAAACTGCTTAGATCTTTATTATACTTAATAATATTCTATGAACTTTGTGATTGACAGTTTACTACTACTACCCTTCTAAGGGAATATCCATTTTGTGTCAAACACAAGTTAAATATATAAATCGCTCCTTTGCAGTAAATGAAATTCCTAATATGATCTGAATCGTCGCCACCATGTTGTTTTTTTTTTCTTTCGGACTCGGGGGGTAATTACTCTTTGTATCTGCGCCTGCCATGCATAGTTCGTCCTGGAAGATGAAAATATAACCGTTTCTTCAATTCTGGAATGGAATGAAGATGCGGTATGCCTTTTCTATGTTCTGTCTAGAAACTAACGAGTCTGATACAACTTTAGGTCATACATTTGGTAACATTTAATCAAAATTTGACGTTATAACATTCTTGAATAGAAATAGAATTTATTCATCTTTGAGAAGGATACACTATACAAAGACACTAGGTACATAATGTAAAATCCTAAAAAGTGTCAAATAAAATACATTAAAAAATAAAATATACATAATAGACAATTCATGTTAAGATTAGTTCAAAAAATCTTCTATACTATAAAATACATTATTTACAAGAAAATCATTAAGATGTTTTCTTAAATCATTACGACTAATTTGATGATAACCTGTAGTATCTTCTAATATGTTACTGAACTTATTGTAACACTTAATCCCAATATATTTTGGTGAATGCTGACTTATTTGTAGTCGTGAAAAAGGTTGATGGATGTTAAATTTTAATCTAGTATCATATGAGTGCAGGTCTTTATTTTTCTTAAATATATGCTCATTATCTTTTATGTATAAAATTAGTTGAAAAATAAAAAGGGGGAGGTAGTGTTAAAATTTGCGTTTTCTTGAAAAGTTCTTTACATGATGTTGTTAATGTCACCTTATACATGGCTCGCAGAACCTTCTTTTGAGATACAAAGGCTCTTTCAAAGTATGATGAAGAACCCCAAAATTAATCCATATTGTAGAGTTGAATGAACCAAACCAAAATAGCATAGTTTTAAAGTATCAAAAGATAGTGTCTCCCTTAAATTTTTGATGATATAACAACAAGTACTTAATTTTGAAGTTACCATTTTTATATGAGCTTCTCAATTTAATTTGGGATCTAATATTATTCCTAAAAATTTTATGTCATCAATGCTTTGAATAGTTTTTCCGTCATCGTGCAAGTAGGGTTCGTAATCTGGTAATATGTTTTTGGGTAGAAATTGCATGAAGTTTGTTTTTGTTACATTTAATGCCAGACCGTTATCTTTACAATACTGGTTAACCCTTTATCGGGCAAACATAGAAAGCTTAATAAGAAAAATATGTTATTTTTCTCATACATTTTTATTGCCCATCTAAAGCAGAAGTATTACATAGAATACCCAAGTTTTTGAAAAAAGAGAACTTTGATAATGTAACCATGTGATTACATTGCCTGATAGAGTAACAGAATTTCAAAAAAATACACCTATATTAGATTTATAAAAAATATTTATTCTGAACGATAAAATAACAAAAAAAAAAATACAGAAAATTAAAAAATGAATTGTGAAAGTCGTAGGAAGAGATTTTTATTCCAGTTTAGCCTACAATATTTTGTATAACATCCGTGTACTTCTCCATTGGTTACGGGAATAAAATTTCCTCTTCTTTCCAAAAACAAATCATTTGTTGGTAGGTCGTCTTTACTTTAATTGAAAATTGCTTGAACTTTTTTTTTACCTAGGAAGTTGAAATCGTAATTACATGTATTCTGCCGATATTTCGTCAATACCTTCAGTGGGTTTAGAAGTAGTTTTTTTGATTATAGTGATGATTTCACTAGGAGTTGTTTGAAAAAGAAAAAACTTTTATGATGTTTATCAATACTCATAGTATAGTTAGGTACAATATTATTTTTATTTACAATAATAAAATAGTCATTGATATAATTTACTTTTTCTAAGGGCGTTAATTTGTCATCATTTGTAAGTTTAATAGGATTCAATAAGTTGTTTTTTCTTCTTCCCCTACTCTCGTTTATTATATTCCAGGATTCTTCGTTATTATCTACTTTTTAAAATGTGATCATTATTTTTTCTTCTCAAATATTGTTTTGTTATTTTTTGATACTCTTTTTTTAAATTATTGTAACGTTCTGTATAATATGTAGAATTTATTTCTTTCTTTAACCTGTTCATTTCACATAATAGATTATGTAACTCTTTAATATGAGGTGGAAACGGTTTTTTTAATTTTTGTGGTTTTATCGCTTTCTTTGTTTTCGTAAATACAATATTGTAGTGGTATAGAAATGATTCATAAAAAATAGAAAATGTATCATTAAAATTAGTAGATGTGTATACTTCACGCCAATTTTCAACTGATAAAATATTTATAAAAGTTATTGCGTTAGGATCACTTAAATCTCGTTTTTTATCTGTATTTAAATTCGTTATTTTCAAAATTAGGTAGTTTAATCGAACATAATAATTAGTTATGATCAGACAAAAAGTATCATATACACCCACCTTATCTACATCAAAATTGGTAAAAAAAATTGTCTAAACAAGTTGAGGTTGTACTTGTTGTTCTCGTTGCAACATTTATATGATGTTTAATATTAAATTCCTTCAATAAGTCAATTAAAACAGTTTTTTGATTACCTTCAATCAAAAAATCTACGTTAATATCACCACAAATAAAATAGTGATTGTCGTTTTGATAAATATTATGAATTAATAGCTCTAGCTGATTTATAAAAGTGCTAAACTTCGTAAAAGGTGGCTTATATACAGTAATAATAAATTAAAAAAGTTTAGAATCGATATTTATTTTTCCCACACATACTTCAAATTCACCTTCTTTACACCACCTATGTAAATTAATTGATTCAAAATTTGCAGCAATACTTGTTTTCATAAATATACTAGCGCCACCTTTTTCTTTATTTATCCGTGAAAAATATGATACTAGCTTAAAATCGTCAATTGAGGTAGCTTGTAAATTGTTAGAATCAAGCCAATGTTCAGTAACACATAGAATACTTACATTTTGTTTCTGTAAAATTAAATTTAGATCAAAGCATTTATTGGCAAAACCTCCCTTAAAGTAATTTTTAACTGTTGGGAATTGCAAAATAGTAATTCATTATTTTCTTTCAAACAGTGGTTTTCCATAGTAGTCCTTGAAAAAGTAGTTTTGAAAAATTTTCTTCACTCTTATGCGATCTCTGGTTCTGTGAATCTTCAAGAAATCGCTGACCTTGTTTAAAGTTGAATCGGGAATAAATTATATTTTTCGGCCAAAAATCTGATTTACATATTTGCTCCTGAAAATGAGGATCTATTCCCACTAGACAAGCTTGATTATTCTTACAAAATATGTGTCTAGTTTCTTCACATAAATGTCTTCTGCCTTTATGAATGTATTTCTTAACATTCTCTTCATTTATAGTGTCTGATACTCTAGATACAAAGAGCCAAATTTTTTTGTTTGATTTTTCCCTTCCTTTAAATTCATCATCACCTTCTCCACTTCCCATAATTGTTTTGTTTTTTCTCCTTTACCGTCTTGTTACTGTGATAAAATCATTCTCATGACTTCCCTCATTGGTATCATCTGCTAGATTTATTATTTCATTAGTTGTTTGTAGGGTTTGAATTTTCATCAGTTCTAATGCAACTTGTTTCCTTTGGAGGAATGAGTCATCCTCTACAGGGGCATTCCTATAATCGCTTGTGTTTTTGTTTGGTATTTTCCAACCGGTATACTTACACTTTCAGTTTTTGTTTGTTTTGATTTTTCTATAAAAACTGGTCTTTTATTATCACTGATAGATAAGTTTTGATTTTTATTGTCAACTCTTATAAATTTAGGATTTATTTCGTTATATTGTGTTTGCAGATCAAAATATTTCGTTTTTTCATTTTTAAGTTCAACTTTTAAGATTTCTATTTTTTCATTCATTAATTGGTTTGCTAGTTTTTGTTCTTCTACTAGTAATTTTAAAAAGTTGTAAGCATCAATGCAAAATACATCACCTTTACTTTTTTTCTTGATCCATAGTCTTAGATTTTTCAATAACTTTTGGTTTACAGCATCTTATGATAACATTTACTCTTTGTGCACACGATGGATGATATTTCAAGTCACAGATTTCACATTTTACACTAGCAGTTACTGATTTTTTACAATAATTACACTCATCAGTATTTTGCGCGTGCGGTTCAGTCGGTGCCATCTTGGAGTTAGTGTATCTATTTCCATTTTTCTTTAAACCTTCAATGGTATCGATATCTCCTATTTGCTTTTTGATTGAAAATATGACAAAAGTGGACTTTCCCTGAAGGGTAGAATATTATTAAGCTATTAAATGTGCTAGGTTAAAATTTGATAAACCAGTGGTTATTTAAGCAGGAACATATTATATTTTATAATTTTTGTAGAATGGTAGAAGTAATGATCATCCTCGACAAAATGTTTTACCCGATCTACTTAGCCAAGCTAGCGGTAGCCCAGGTACGCCATCTACAAGGGATAAATCCACCAACGAAGAGGTACGTATAACACCGTGCAATATTTTATATTTAATTTTACATTTGCTGGTGTCCAAAAAGATTTTTTTTTTTTTGAGTTAGCTGTGAAAAGATAAAGGCACTTCTTTGATGTATAAAATGTTTGTTAGATATTACAAATTGGGCTTAATCCAAGACGTACCTTTATTTATCCGCTATAACCGAGACTTAAACACTTTGACGTTAATTGTAGGATTTAGAAAACAATATTACTATTCTTAGTCACTGGTTATCTTGAAATTCAGTCATTTTTTGTAAACAGTAGGTATAGGAGTATGTAGAAAAATATTATTTATACTTTAAATCTAAAGAACTGAATACGTTTTTTGAAATTGAAATAGAAAAATTAGTATCATTAATCAGTAATGTCAGATTTTTGAGTTCGATACTCCTGGATGCATTTCCTCCTTTTGGTCCCCTGCTAGCTATTTTATGTGTTCTATTGCTTTATCTATTTTTCTTGTGTTTAAATTAATTCTGGTTAATGATTATATCGTCGTTTTCAAAATGAAAGTCGTAAAAGTATTAATGTTCATATCAGATCATTGTGACACGGTATTATTTTTTAAATCCTTAAATGATTTTATTATGAATTTCTGGGAAATGGTGTACATAATATTTCTATTATATATGTATTGTTTGTTCACTTGTATTTTGTCTCAAATTATCCTAAAGATGCACACTAAAAAATAATAAACCTACTAAATTTAAGGTGTTTCCATAAATGTGTAAATTTAAAAAAAAACTGCTTATTTTTTATTGTGAATTTAAAAAACGCTTAAAAACATGCACTCGATAAAAAAATATTCTAAATGTGGAGTAGTTGTGACATAAATATAACTGAAAATAGAAAAAAAAAGCATATGATACAATTTTTTACCTTCAGGCGTCAATTAGTTCAAATATGTTACCTTTTTTTGGATTTATTTCTCTAGAAGCCATATAAATGGCGATTTTATTTTTAGTCGTTGATTACTCTGTAACGTATCTTTTTGAAAATGTACGTGCTCTAAATACTAGAGTTATTGTGCTACTGATCATAGAAGGTTAGAGAAAATAATGTTAAAAATATACGAGGTGTTGCTTGAAAAAACTATTTTATTGCTATCGAATCGTTTATTACTTTTCTTTTACAATTTTAACATAATCGCCTTCAGTATACTTTCCTCCACAATCCCTACACTACTCCATGTGGATTTTTCATTGGCCATAGCAGTGCTGTTGATCATTTTTTGAAAGCATGTTAATGGTCTCCACCGCTTTTCCTTTCAGTGTTATTTTGACCTTGCGTAATAAAAAGTCTAGAAGCAAGATTCGGTGAAGAAATACTTATCCAAAAACCTCTTGATAGACCGTACAGCGTTGTCCTAATAAAGACACGTTTACTTTTTTTATAAAAAATCTACCTAACATTTTCTTCACCAGCCTTTTCAACGATTGTGTTTGTTTTTGAGGTACCAGATCGTTCTGGACGCTATTTCTTTCAATAGAGCAAATCGTTTGGCGGATGTTTCGAGTTTCCAAAGGAATTTTACATTGATGCTCTCCTTGAACACATGCACATATTTGCCATCTGAGCACAGATGCATGATCTTTACGATGATAGCAATAGACAGGAGATATTATGTGACCCGCTCGTTTGCCCTTTGAGCTTAATCTTCATCGTTTGCCTGCAGAACGATCAATCTAGTTTTTTTTAGCCACATCTCTTATATTTTCACATTTCTACTGTTTTTTAATGAGCATTTTAATAGTTTTATTGTAAAATTTGCCTTTATACCTCAAAATAAACGTATTTTTCCAAAATCCTAAATTCTTATGTTTGTCACTAATTTTAATGTCTTTCTCTTTGGTTTTTGCCTAACGAGTGACGTCCGTAACAACGTGTGTTTCTTAAAATGTAAGTATGAAAAAACATTCACTGTTGTCTATGTAGTGTTATGCATTATTCGCTATGTATTGACGATTTTAATGGCATGGTTACTAATTTTACTCTTTTTGTCATTGCTGCACGCCATTTTCGTTTTTCATTATGGCTTTAATGTTTTATATAAAAAAAAGGTTTGTTCGTTTATTTTTATTTATTTAAAAATATAATTATTATACAATTTGTAAAATATAATTTAATAATTATTGGTATCGGGTATACAATGAGACTTGGGCACGTTAATGTCTTATTTATTTATCGATTTGGATCAAAGTTGCAACAAACATCCTAAACATAATTACGAATTGACACTTGTACTTAACCAATACGGCCGAGTTCCGGTTTCACCGGAAATGTCATTAAGTTTCATTTTTAATGGATCACCCTGTATATTTTATGTGTTTTGGAATATACGGTTCAAATATCATATGACTGTGAATCGGAAAATAATGAACTCATTTATACAATTTAAATAATTTCCAAAGAGACATTTGAACTACCTTCAAACAATTTGGCCAAACAAAACTTAATTTTTCTTATATTAGCTGTAAATGTTATAAACGAATTAAGCGTCTATTATAATCAGGCAGAAATGTAATCGAAAATGCAGATAATTTTAAAATAAAATGAGTTGATGGTTTTTATTGCCAGTATACTTTTGTAGGTCGTTTAAAGAAATGCAAATTGTACGACTTAAACGAACAAACAAATTAAAAACCTTTATTAGCCTTATTTTGCACTTTACATTTCAACAATACATGGCGAAATTGTAGTTCTTCCATTCATATCTCTTCTAATAACCCATTGTTAGATTTAATTAATTATAATCCTATTTTGTTTTACATTTTTTTATGTGTAAAACTAACGGGAAAGACTTCATTCGTATTTAGTTTAAAACCTAACTACTAATATTAACATTATATTCAAACTATTACATTTAAATGTATCCTGTAGTTAGGGTGTTGATTTAATCCCGTAATAAATTAATAATGATTTGTTTCTATGTCTTAAAAACATAAAAACTTTTTCTAGATCTGTTTATTTGGAGTGCATCTTGCTTAGAATTATTTTCAATATGGTGTTCTTAGTTTTTATTTTTTATTTATTGTTGTCCCACTTCCCGTAGCCCATTCTAATTGAATATTAGGCGCCATCTTTTACTTCCATGATTTCTTTAATCTTTCATCATCTCCGTTCATTGTCAATCTATTTTCGTTAACAGTTCTCTTTATTCTTCTTTTTGTCAATAAGTTATGGTTTTAGTAGTATTTCATAAAATATAAATCATTTAATTTATTTTAAAAGAATGTTGTATGCACGTGTCATCTCGTTCATTGTAGTAAAAAACAGCTTTTTAAATCTTGGAACTTTGCCCAAATCACTTATTTTTTTCTTCATTTATAAATACACCGCTCTCTTAGAGACAGTTGATTGTAAACATATATTTTTAATAAGATGTGAACCCTTTTACCTATTTATTATTGCAATGGATGTAAGTAATTATTAATAACATTTTATGTTTTAAATGTGTTGCATGTAAGTATTGATATACAGCATGCTATTAACATTGGGTGGATATTTAAAATGACTAACATTATGAAATATATTTTTACTAAATTATTTACAGACCGATTTAATTGTCACTTGTCTGATAATTAGGTGCTTAAGGCCATTTTACACTTGCGGTAGATGTGATGCGGCAGGCTACTGTGGTTTGGACTAAATTTAACATTGACTCGATTTTCTCGTGGTTTGTTTTTAATTAATTTTCACAGTAGATTTACTAAATGCAGTGCTACACTTTTTTCATTTTTTGATACAAATTCTAAGTAGAAAATCACAGAGAAAACCAACAAAAAATATACTAAACATTCAAAATGACTGCCAAGAAATTTTTTGAAAATCGGATTCATAGAGCCTGCGAAATTAAAAAATTATCGTTATTTTTTTATCAAACCTCTTATACGAAATATAAAATATATTTTGAAAATTGTAGAGTATTTACCATCAAAAGTAAGAAAAAAAGATGATCCAAACATTAACACATTAACAGTTTGCTTCCGTACAAAATCAATTCACTTATAACTAATAATGTATTCTTTATTTTTCAGTTCCTCATAATCCCTCCCTCCTCAAACAACAAAACCCCCTCGCAGCCCACCCATATGCATGCTAACGCTCTTGCCTTACAACAGAAACAACGCTCCTTCCTGGCTTTCGGCTTCGGAGCATCGTCGGCGCCATCTAGACGAGAGTCGCACGTTAACGTCAACGTCACGCCGACGTCGCACGATATCTCGTCGGACACTCCGGAGATACGGAAATACAAGAAGCGGTTCAATAGCGAGATTTTATGTGCCGCGTTATGGGGTGAGTACAGATTTATAATAATGATAATACTCTCCCTAATTCACCCCCTTACTAGTGAATTTCAACCCCTGAAACCGACTGAGCTTGTGTGGGGAAGGGACGGCTATTATTATTATTTTCTGTATTTTATTATTTTTCTTTGTTTGTTCTTAGGTCATTTAAACTATCTTATGCCGCCTGTACCGACATACAGTGAGCACCATAAGTCTTACCCCCCCCCCCCTATCTAACTCGTTACTGGAGTCTTGTTAGGAAAATCGCCGAGACACGTCGATTTTTGATTTCTACAATGTACATTTTTGTATAAATAGTTTACCCTTAATTTCATCCCTTACTGAAGGGGAGCAACCCTTTCGAATTTAAATGGCATGGGATGGTGAGTGATAGCTCATTTGAAAGATGGTTTTATTCTCTATTCAACCGTGTAAAAAAAATTGAAATTTGCTTCATTAATTCTCGACTAATTGTTGTTTCAGAATAACGGAAATTAACGTAGCGCACTCATCCTTAGAATTAAAATTCGGCTCTGCATGATTTCGGTTTCGGTTCAGACGTGAAGTAAGACTTTTTGCCATTAGAAGGTCACTGTTAGTCTAGTTGCTTTCCTATTTTGTGAGGTTTTGTTATTTTTAAACATTAATAAATCAACATGTAATGAAGCAAATTTCAAAATTTTTTGCACGGTTGAATAGAGAATAAAACCCCCTTTCAAATGAGCTATCACTCACCACCCCATGCCATTTAAATTTTTCGAAAGGGTTGCTACCCTCCAATAAGGGATGAAATTAAGGGTAAACTAATCATGCAAAAATGTACACTGTAGAAATCAAAAATCGACCTGTCTCGGCGATTTTCCTAACAAGACCCCAGTAACGAGTTAGTTAGGGGGGGGGGGGTAAGACTTATGATGCTCACTGTATATGATGTTATTACTGTTTAAAACGTACATCTGTTCGCATTTAAACACTAGCGAAACATAAAACAAGCCTGTCCTGTCATAATAATGCCATACAGATAGATAGTTTATTTATCCTGGAAGATCATTTACATGATATAGGAAATGTCAAAAGATATAATAATAACAATAAATACAAGAAAAGTACAAAAAATACAAATTAAAAGTAACACCCATAAAAATAAAAATATAAAATACAGTTAGCTAAGAATACTTATGTCAAATTGAAATAAAAAGTGTGAACAACAAAAAAAAAGTGTAGTGGGACATTAAAAACATTAATTGCACGAAAAATTCTTTTATTAGATAGATAGTTTCAGTTTGATTTTAAATAAGCTATAAGTAACTATGGTTTTAATTGAGAGAGGGAGATAATTGAATAGGCGTCCACAATATATTGTAAATTTCTTTCATATAAAGCTGAAGCATGTTTTGGAATAAGTAATTGGTTTCCATTTCTAGTAGGATAATGGTGGGTGTCTTAAGTTACGGGGAAATTGTGAAATATTTTGTTTCGTGTACATAATAGTTTTAAATATAGAAATTGAAAGAAAAGTAAGTAATTTATATTTTTTAAAGTGATCTCTGCAAGTAGTTCTGGCATCTAAATTAAAAATAAGCCTGATTACTCTTTTTTTGTGAAATAAAAATACAAGAAACCTCAATAGCTCCTTCCCATAGTAGTACATTAAATGACAGTTGAGAATATACCAATGCATAGTATACATTGAGAATCTGACTTGTAACCAAAATACTCTTTAATTGCAGGATGGCATAATAAGCACTATTTATATACAAAATCAATATGTGATTCCGAGCTCATATTACTGTCAAGAAAGATTCCAAGAAATTTAGTCTGATTTGACGAAGGAATAAAATCATCATTTACTTGTATGAGAACGTTCGTAATAATTTTGGTTCTAGAGAAAAATTGCATGCATACAGTTTTATTTGCATTCACATTTAAAGAACCTTTTACACCAGTTTGTGAATTCATTGGCAATGGTGTTGAGATAGCTCTGTAGTTGTTCTGGTGAGTCAGCATCAGTTGCTGCTGTGCTATCGTCAGCATAAATTGCAATATGTTTGGCAGAAAGATATTGCGGCATATCATTTATGTATAAAAGGAAAATTAGTGGTCCAAATACTGATCCCTGTGGAACTTCTCGTTCAACGTCTCTTATTTCAGATACATAATGTTTCATTTTAACGACGATTTTTCTGTAGTTAATATACAGTTCATCAAATTTCTAGAGGTGTTCGACGCCCAGACAGAGAACGCGCTACGTGTGACTAAGATAGCTATTGTACAGTCTGCTAAACAAGTTATTTTAAATAGTTTTTAATATTTTTAGGTAATTAAATTTTAAAAGTGTGAAATAGTTTAGGGATTAAATTGGTCTGCTTGGAC
Source organism: Psylliodes chrysocephalus (assembly GCA_927349885.1). Classification (NCBI taxonomy): domain Eukaryota; kingdom Metazoa; phylum Arthropoda; class Insecta; order Coleoptera; family Chrysomelidae; genus Psylliodes; species Psylliodes chrysocephalus. Next base: position 11,572,466 of record OV651830.1, read on the forward strand.
TTTCTTAGAACGTTTTTAAAAGCAGCTAAAGATAGTATGTAGAATTGAAAATAATTATTATGCCATAAAAGGTGTTTTGGAATTCCTTCAACCTTTTGAAATTGAGTCAGAAAATATAAATTTTATAGGATAGCGGAAAATACCTATAATTTTTTTGTAGGCCTTTGTAAATCGTGGAAATAGTTTATATTTTATTTCTACCTTATTAAGGAAAATGGTACCTATTATTAATAACGGTTGTTTCTGAAACATTACTAAAATTTTCGAAATTTTGTTTTTCTACAAAATAATAAACTATACTATTTAGAAAAAAATTTATTTCTCTTATAATTTTATAAAAAATAACAGGGGAATATTTACATTTCTTGATCTATTAAACAAAACGATAAATTATCTCGACGAATGACACCATGTTCTAGTATGGAAGCTAGCTTTACATTTTTGTTGGTGGTTTCATGGGTTTCATATCAATTTTTTGTAATTGTAGTTTACACGTACATATACCTCTTAACACTTTGTTTGCTTTATTAAAAAAGTGTGTTGTTGTGATTTACGTCGAAATAAGTCAAAAACAACTTGAAACCCCATATAAAATCAAAAAGGAGAAACGGAAAAAAATTGAGCCTGTAAATGAACACAACTCAGAAACAAAAATAGCTATCTAATAATAAAAAAATAAAATTTGATTCTTGTGCAGCTTCATCTATATCATTAACTGTTTTTGGTTTTTTAATGGTTTTTCTTGGTGATGAAAATTCCGATATCTCACGGTTATCGATTCTTTTTTTCTCTCCAGAAATGCGGACGACAGTGTTTTTAGATACTCCTGTGGCTGCAGCAACACGATCATTTACATTTTTAAATGGTATTGAAGGTGAATTAAAGTTTCCTTCTCTTCTCATAAACTCTATAACATTGGCTATTATTTCGCGAGATTGACTGTTAATCACGCGGCCTCTTAATTTGCTATTAAACTCCATACTTAGGTTCTATTAAACTGTACCCAGCTAGCACAAAAACATCCCATCTACGTTAATAAGCTGCAATTTTAGGCTCTTTAAGCTCGCATGCAATGTACTGTAAATGTAAGCCTTATCTCCCTGCAACTACCGAATGTCCGCAACGGCAAGACTTTTATAGCACATCTCACAGAAGTTACAAAGTGAAGTTCGAAAAACATCACACTAGCACTTTTACGGTACTTACCCCGAAAGTTGCTCTGAAACGTTCTATTGATGTTATAATGTGAATTAGATCTACAGCATTATACAGTGTGTCCACGGATGGGCTTAACTATACTTGTGAAAATATTTATTTTAAATTAAAAAAGTAATTCTTCATAATTTCTTACTTGTTAAATAAATTCGATTCACATTGAGAAATTATGAAAAATAACTTTTTCTTTAATTTAAAATAAATATTTTTACAAGTATAATTAAGTCCATCCGTGGACACACATTGTGTAATGTAATACAGAGAGGCTGAAATTGAGGCTATAGTAAAATCTCAATCGAGACATGAAAATTTAAAATAAAACAAAATATTTATATAAATTTATTATTAAAATGTTCTTGAAATCAAGTACCAATAGCACAAAAGTAGAGGTAGGTGTAGGAGTGTTCTTTTATTCAGTGCTGTATCCAGCGCTTGCAGCAAACCGTTCGTTCACCAATGAGCCAAGGCATATGTGATAGACGAATGGTGAGGATAATCAATCATTTAAGTTAACCTAAAATATAAGGGTTCAAATATAAAACGACTGCAGAATAGATAAATTACATCAATCACTGATGGAACAATTATTGAATAAAAGAACACACCTTATATCACAAACACAAGTACACATGTGGGATAGAAGAAGCTACCTAGAAAGCACTGAACGATTGGACAAAATTAGCTAAATAGTATAATAAGGTACCAATATTGCAAAGGTTCACTAAAACCTTAAATGGTGAACGATGATAAAGCTACATTGGTGAAAAATAATAAACGAATACAACAATGACTAGGTACATATTACTAGAGGATAGCTAAGTTCGCTGATTTCTTACCTAAGACGCAGAGATATATCTTTTTTAAATCAAGCCTTTTAACTTTTTTTGCATAGATATTTATAAAGTGCTATAATGTAACCTAACTATGACAATTTATTAGAAGGGCATAAATTATATTTTTATATAAAAAGATTTTACTTCTCAATACATTGAATAAAAAAGAAATTGATAACTTGTTTACCTATTATTAATTAAAGGAAATTATATAGAAATTAAAAAATATGCCTTACTTTGTTGTTTTAAATAAAACAACCAATGTTAGTGTATTGAAATTTGTTTGAATTTTACAAATTTTATGCTTGATTTCCAAAGTAGATATATCGATGGCTCAATCAAAAAACGCCACAAGTCAATAAACAAAGCAATTACATTTTTGGTTCAATGGATGCAAAATATCATTACGGTTTTACTTTAAATACCACCACAAACAAAAATATCCTTAAAGATAAATCATTTAAAATGTAGCCACAAACTGTGTCTAAAACTGCCTCAATTCGAGTTATTTTCTTCAAAAACACCCAAATTTTTTACAACTATGCAACAACTCACTTTTATAATCGTAATCATTTTATTTAACAGCAAAATATCGAAGCTTTTAAATAAAATATAAAGAGTATGTCAAAAACAAAATAATGATAATAGAGACTTACAAAATTTCAAAATGAAATTTCTCAAAATAATAGTATTTTAGTTGTGGCAGTATTTGATTGAGCCATCGATATGTAGATTTTATAAAAAACAACTGGTGTTTCTTAGCAAGATATTCTATTATACTCGAGAGTATCATCTATGATTTCTCTCAACTTTTCTGCTGGGTTTTCACTTGAATTGATGGTTGCATTTCCAGGCAATCTAGCCTGTTGAAGAGAATGAACAGCTTGAATTCTGATATACCTGACATATCATGTACCTATAGATTCACTTTTTATAAAACTTCAGGTGTTATATTCTTCTTTACACTTCTGTAGTATTTACTTTTGCTTCTAAAATTCCTAGAATGTCAAAGGAAACCTAAAAAATAATATTTTTAAAATGTATTTTTAGTTCGATAAAGTATAATTACCTGTTATAAGTATTTGGTGTAAAATGTTGCCGGACATTCGGTTAAATGTTTATCTTCTGGTTTACAACGATTGATCTGCAATTCTTTGTTTTTATTGTAGTTTTTTTTTATTTGGTGTCATCGGCATCGACTGCTAAAAGATACTTAATGAATGAAATAATAAATTTACATCAGGCATTGTAATCTGAAACAAAGACAATGGTTTAGAAAATAGTTATCTATTTTATAGAGGACCCTTACCAAATCTATTCGAATTTATAAATAATTATTTATAAAATAAATTCTGGATGTCGAAAAATAAACCATTAAAAAAGACAATTGACAAGAAAAACTGACAAGTGACAATTGACATAAAACTAAACGTTCTGAATTCAAATTTGTAATGTTTACGGTAGGTTAACTAGGTAAATAACAAATAGAAGTTTTGCGAGGTTTTGATTTCCCTCAACAACTTCTCATGAACGTTGCATTTACGTTGTACAGTAATGTTATTACGTTCCCTTAATGCAACATCGCCGAAAGGCTTGGCAACGTTATGTGCTAGCTGGGTAATGAGCAAAAAACACAAACGAAAATAAAAGAAATGTTTTAGCGAAATTTACATCTGACATTTACGTCTGAATGAAATAGTGAAATACTTGATGCGCAGAGTGTACTTTCATTGCGTAAATCCGTCGGGATGCCTGTCAGTAGTGGTTTCTCTGTCTAGCCGTCGAAAGCCTCTAGAAATTTGATGAACTGTAAGCCACTAAAGGAACATTCCTCTAAAGCCCAGAGCAGATACTTTATGAATAATGATGTCAATAGTATCAAAAGCTTTTCACAAGTCAAAGAAAAGGGCACCTACATATTTTCTCTAATAGTTGATTATAAACATAGGTAAAAAAGCAGCGGAAGCATGTAAATTTGTTATAATTTTAAATTTGGTTAGGTAGGACAGCATTTTTTGATATATGCATTTTTCGAAAACTATGCAGAAGACAGTAGTTACCGTAATAGGTCTATAATTTTCTAAAATAGTATGATCGAAATGTTTTCGACCACGGGTATGCGTTTTAGGGGCTTCTAAGCAGCCTTTTTTGTCTTTTCGCGTACAATACGTTCAATTGTTGAAACAGATACTCCATTTAAAAAAGAACTGCGGTTTACAGCTTCATTTGTAAGAAGTGTCTGTTTCAGTCCATCATACACTTTCCATATAATGTTCTTTTCATCCTTTGATAAGGGCTTTCGCCGATGTAATTGGGTTTCACTTGGACCCGCCTCTGAATCCATTACTATTGTAACAATATAATTCTACTATTTATTAAACTTTTAAAGTACCTACCAAATATATTACACAATAAATATAACTCCTTGAATATGCACTACCACTATCAAATGCGCTGGTTCAGTGTGATGTCATTTTGGTTCCACTGACATTTAATTCTAACCAAACTTTTAACAAAAACATCAATAAATTTTACATATACGTTTTGACTGTTTTTAGTTTATTTCTTAATATTGTTTAGAGTTCACAAAAAATAGTTTAAAGATACGTAATTGGTAACTAAACAATTGTATTTTTGATGCATGTCATCTACTTACTTTAGAAATATATTTATAAAAGTGAAAAAACGATATAATTTAGGTAAACAAAACGCACTCAAAAATCTACTGTCACTTTAATTGTCAGTGGAACCATAATTACATCATCACTGAACCAGCGCATTGTAAGGCACAAACATGAACACCTACTCGTATATCAGAAAAGAGCACTTATACAAAAAAGTGTTTATAAAATATAAAATAATTATCGTAAATAGTTAAAGCGATACAAATCTAACTTCGTCGAAAGTTAGTATTCAATTGTCTTTGTGCCTGTGCTGACAATATTCAATCTGTAACCCGTATGTCGTTTATTTACTTGAAACACATTCATTGTCATCGCCTCGAAATATTAGGGCATCATCTTACAAAATGTTACTCTCTATTGCAGAGTTAAAACTGATTTAGGGGTTTTGACTCTTTACCTGATCCACACATGGACCGACTTTTTTTGTCTGTCTAACTAAATGAATGTAACGATCAACGAAATTGCCAAGAACAGAGATGACACGTTTTTAAAAGCGATGTTTTTAAAACCATTAAACACAGATAACCAAGTCATTAGGGAATAAATATATTCATTTCTTGAAAACTATCAAAAACGTATATTTAACGCATCATCTTTGTTTAAATAAAGATGTTGACAAACAAATTTAATAAAGTTTACTAACAAATACCTAATAAATAATAAATAATTATTTGATACGCCGCCCATGCTGACTCTGTTACTTTCCATCGGAATTTTCATTCATAGACAACAGTGTTGATCATGCATATGACTCACCTTCTCCAATATTTTGTTCTAGTATAGTGAGTCTATCCTTGACCGTTTTTGTTTATTCATATTCACGTAGGTTGAATGTTTTGACAATTTAATTTGAAACTTTGCATTATATCACTAAGTAGACTTTTATTTCGTGAATCAAACAAATAATTTATATTAAAATCCCCACATACCATCGAACATTATAACAGAACGGTTTAAAACATAAGAAAGAAGATCTACAGATATTTATAATAGAGTACTTTAAAATATTGAAGAACACAAGATATACCACAGCATTCAAAATTTACTTGTTCAGATATATTGTTTAGGAATGTTAGTTAATCATAGTGTTTTTTTTTTTTGTGTAAATAAGAGCTCCTCCATGAATTTTTGTATTACGAAGACACGAATTAGCTAAGGTATACTTTTTAAAATTGAAAGAATTTACAGAAATTTCGTTACACCAACATTCCATAATGTAAAGAATATTGGGCCTATATTAATGAAGCAAAACTTCAACTCGACTTATTTTATTAAGAATGGATTGGCTATTTATCATACATTAAGTCAATAGTATATTCCCCTGGTCTAAAAAATCAGTGTTTGCTTGAATGTGAGTATTATCTATACTCTCAAAATCATCAAATATAAGGAAAGCCTCTTTACTATTATTACCAACATCATTATTATTAATTATTTTTATTGGGTTTAAAGTTGTTTTGATTTATATAACTATTATCTAATTGACTTGTTTTTATATAGATTATTTGGATTACTACTACAGGATAGTGTAATTTTTGACTTTAAGTTAGGACAAATTTTGTAGTTTTGAAACTTGAAACGTAACTTTTGTTACATATATTAAGAAAGGAAATATTTCGGTTCCAGTTTTGTTTAACAAAGTTGAATCAATTCAATAATTTAGAATTGAATTTGAGTATACGATTTTCATTAGTAAAGGTTTTAGGCGTAGAAAGAACTATTAAATTGGTGTTAGTACAATATTTAAATTTATAGTTTTAAAGCACTTACTTGGATATTTTTCAATTATTATAATTAAAAAGTCACTTAGAGTAAAATCTTTAACTAAGGTATCAATATTTTTAATAACGATGCTTTCAACTTGGAAGTTGTCTTCCTTAAGCTGCTCTCTTAAATCCATATTGATTTCCTTTCCATTTTCATCAGTTACAATAAGAATTCAAGGTTTCTTAGATATTTTTAATCCATCATTTCCAACCAAAAGTTTTTTTATGTTGCTTTGAAACACAAATATTTTCAAATAAATTAAAAAAAAAGTGTTTTGTATAATATTGCTTTTGTTTTTTTAGGTGTGAACCTTCTGATAGGCACAGAACACGGACTGATGTTACTTGATAGGAGCGGACAAGGTAAGGTGTATCAACTGATATCGAGAAGGAGATTCCAGCAGATGGAGGTCCTCGAAGGGCAGAATATTCTTGTGACCATATCGGGGAAGAAGAACAGGGTTAGAGTATATTATCTTAGTTGGTTGAAGAGTAAAATCTTGAGGACAGATGGAGTGAGTGATGTAAGTAAGAGCTATTTTTACCAAAATTACGTTAATTTCACTGCGTTTTATTTTTCTGTGAATACTCAGAATGTATTTACTTACAAAGTACATAGTCATCTTATAGAATATAAATTAGCGTCATCTTTTGTTTATAATCAGTACTGAAATGACTAAGAAATCTATATAGGGACGGAATTTTCAATATAATGAATTGAACAAGGTATAATAGGAACTTGCACATGTCAAAATTGTTGCTATATACTAAACACTAAATGACAAGTGATTATTGTTGCAGCAAGTAGAAAGGCGAAACGGTTGGATCAACGTAGGCGACCTGCAAGGGGCGGTCCACTTTAAAATAGTCAAATACGAACGGATAAAGTTCCTCGTCATCGCTTTGAAAGACAGCATCGAGATCTACGCCTGGGCACCGAAACCCTACCACAAGTTCATGGCGTTCAAATCGTTCTGCGATCTGCAATATCGCCCGTTATTGGTTGATCTTACCGTCGAAGAGGGCACTAGGTTAAAGGTCATATATGGTAGCAGCGATGGTTTCCATGCCGTGGATTTGGATTCGGCTAGCGTTTATGATATTTATTTACCCAAAATCGTAAGTGCTTCTTGATTTTTATGCGTGAATTTTAAACGAAAATGAAAGGTTTTCACAGAAAGGTTACACATTAATGAAACATAAGTATATTTAATATTTTTTTTTTTGTATCATATATGTATTTATACTTTTTCTATTTTGAATTGAATATTTTAACAATAATCCAATAATCCGAAATGTTTCAACCGTCCTATATACATAAGCGTACCGAATTTTTATTTGTTCTAAAATATTTTATATTATAAACATCATATATGCGTTTCCATATTGATTTTTTCAAGAATATAATGGAATAAAATTAATAACGACCAAATTTATTTAATTATTCTGATAATATAATTATTAAGTGAAAGTTCAAATCATGGATTTTAAATAAACTTTACAAAGCTACGAAAATATTCCATGTTTGGGGAATTAGGAAATTGTCAAATTTGGTAATCTAATACGGAAAATGAATGTTTGCAATTAATTTTAATCCTCTTCAACTTAATTCATCTAATCACTATGCTTTTATAACCTTTGTCAGTTCTAAACTCATAATTTCTGAATAATGATTAATATGCATCAGAAATAGAATTTATTCATCTTTGAGAATTATACGCTATACAAAGACACTAGGTACATAATGTATAATCCTATCAGATTAGTCAAAAAAGTGTTAAGTAAAATACATTAAAAAATCAAATATATATAATAGACAATTCAATCAATTTATGTTAAGATTAGTTTAAAAGTTCAAGAAATCTTCTATATTATAAAATACATTATTTACAAGAAAATCATTAAGATGTTTTCTTAAATCATTACGACTAATTTGATGATAACCTGTAGTATCTTCTAATATGTTATTGAACTTATTGTAACACTTAATCCCAATATATTTTGGTGAATGATGGTTTATTTGTAGTCGTGAAAACGGTTGATGGATGTTAAATTTTAATCTAGTATCATATGAGTGCAGGTCTTTATTTTTCTTAAATATATGCTCATTATCTTTTATGTATAAAATTAGTTGAAAAATAAAAAGGGAAGGTAGTGTTAAAATTTGCATTTTCTTGAAAAGTTCTTTACATGATGTTGTTGGTGTCACCTTATACATGGCTCTCAGGACCTTCTTTTGAGATACACAAGCTCTTTCAAAGTATGGTGAAGAACCCTAAAATATTAACCCATATTGTAATGTTGAATGAACCAAACCAAAATAGCATAGTTTTAAAGTATCAAAAGATAGTGTCTCCCTTAAATTTTTGATGATTTAACAACAAGTACTTAATTTTGAAGTTACCATTTTTATATGAGCTTCTCAATTTCATTTGGGATCTAATATTATTCCTAAAAATTTTATGTCATCAACGCTTTGAATAGTTTTACCGTCAACGTGCAAGTAGGGTTCATAATCTGGTAATATGTTTTTGGGTAGAAATTGTATGAAGTTTGTTTTTGTTACATTTAATGCCAGACCGCTATCTTTACAATACTGGTTAAACTCACGAGATGTCCCTCTTACTACTTTGAGTGACCTATTCAATTTGATCATCTGCCATTACAATATTGGTATCATCAGCATATTAAACTATTTGTTGAAAGCTTAAACAAAAATTACTTATATCACTTATAAAAACTGTAAAAAGAAGTGGGCCCAAAATTGAACCTTGGGGAATTCCTATTGTACATGGAAGAGGATCAGATTTTAGACTATTTGTTACAATTACTTGAGTTCGATTTATTAAGTTTCATTCCATTCATAAGGTTTCCCTCGTATTCCTAACCCATTCATCTTCAATAATAAAAGATTATGATCCACCATATCAAATGCACGGCTAAGGTCATAGAAGAGTCCTAAAATGTTTTTTTATCGTTGAGTGCTTAGTATATAAACTCTAGGCAAGCTACAATTGCAGTAGATGTTGACTTATTTTTTCTAAATTCATTTTGAGTATCTGGCAACATATTAAAACTTTCAAGGTAATTGTTGAGTCTAATAGAGTATGCTGACTCAAATATTTTAGTTATTTGACTAGGATATACAGATTAAACGATAATTTTCTATATTAGATGCAGATCCCTTATTTTTATAAACAGGAATTTCTTTAGATTCCTCAATATTTGGGAATAATCCCGAAACAAAGGATTCATTAATCAAATGTGATATGGGTTCAGCAATACAATGAGCAACCGATAACAGAATTTTACCATTTATTTCGTCAATACCTTCAGTGGGTTTAGAAGTAATTTTTTTGTTTATAGTTATGATTTCACTAGGAATTGTTGAAAAAAGAAAAAACTTTTATGTTTATCAATACTCATAGTATAGTTAGGTACAATATTATTTTTATTTACATTAATAAAATAGTCATTCATATAATTTACTTTTTCTAAGGGTGTTAATTTGTCATCATTTGTAAGTTTAATAGGATTCAATAAGTTGTTTTTTCTTTTTCCCCTACTCTCGTTTATTATAATCCAGGATTCTTTCATTACGTTATTACTTTTTAAAATGCGATCATTATTTTTTCTTCTCAAATATTGTTTTGTTATTTTTTGATACTCTTTTTTTAAATTATTGTAACGTTCTGTATAATATGTAGAATTTATTTCTCTCTTTAACCTGTTCATTTCACATAATAGATTATGTAACTCTTTAATATGAGGTGGAATCGGTTTTTTTAATTTTTGTGGTGTTATCGCTTTCTTTGTTTTCGTAAATACAATATTGTAGTAGTATAGGAATGATTCATAAAAAATAGAAAATTTATCATTAAAATTAGTAGATGTGTATACTTCACGCCAATTTTCAACTGATAAAATATTTATAAAAGTTATTGCATTAGGATCACTTAAATCTCGTTTATATCTGTATTTAAATTTGTTATTTTCAAAATTAGGTAGTTTAATCGAACATAATAAGTAGTTATGATCAGACAAAAAAGTATCATATACACCCACCTTATCTACATCAAAATTGGTAAAAAAAATTATCTAAACAAGTTGAGGTTGTACTTGTTGTTCTCGTTGCAACATTTATATAATGTTTAATATTAAATTCCTTCAATAAGTCAATTAAAACAGTTTTTTAATTACCTTCAATCAAAAAATCTACATTAATATCACCACAGATATTTTTGATAAATATTATGAATTAATAGCTCTAGCTGATTTATAAAAGTGCTAAACTTAGTACAAGGTGGCTTATACACAGTAATAATAAATAAAAAAAGTTTAGAAACGATCTTTATTTTTCCACCACATACTTCAAATTCACCTTCTATACCACCACCTATGTAAATTAATTGATTCAAAATTTGCAGCAATACTTGTTTTCATAAATATACTAGCAGCACCTTTTTCTTTATTTTTCCGTGAAAAATATGATATTAGCTTAAAATCGTCAATTGAGGTAGCTTGTAAATTGTTAGAATCAAGCCAATATTCAATAACACATAGAATATTTACAGTTTGTTTCTGTAAAATGAAATTTAGATCAAAGAATTTATTGGCAAAACCTCCCTGTATATTGATATAGGAACTGCAAAATAGTAATTCGTTATTTTCTTTCAAAAAGTGGTTTTCCATAGTAGTCCTTGAGGTTCCTATTTTATCAGGTTTGAAGTAGAGGCTAGGTTTGAAAAATTTTCTTCACTCTTATGCGATCTCTGGTTTTGTGAATCTTCAAGAAATCGCTGACCTTGTTTAAAGTTGAATCGGGAATAAATTATATTTTTCGGCCAAAAATCTGATTTATATACTTGCTCCTGAAAATGAGGAAGTATTCCCACTAGAAAAGTTTGATTATTATGTCTTACAAAATATGTGTCTAGTTTCTTCACATAAATGTCTTCTGCGTTTGTGCGTTTATGAATGTATTTCTTAACATTCTCTTCATTTACAGTGTCTGATACTCTAGATACAAAGGGCCAAATTTTTTTGTTTGATTTTTCCCTTCCTTTAAATTCATCATCATCATCTTCTCCACTTCCTATAATTGTTGTTTTTTCTCCTTTGACGTCTTGTTACTGTGATAATTTTCATTCTCATGACTCCCCTCATTGGTATAGAGAAAGTAAAAGTTGAAAAGTCTTTTGGTAGGTAGAGAGGGGGTAAACATCAAACCACGTCGGGCGGCTCCGAGAATTTCACAGTAATGTTTACCTGCCAGTGTCGTTTCATAGAATAAGTAATTTTAAATTGTTATCGGCGGAACCGGACAATCGCATGTATTTATGGATTATAAATAATTATTAAACATGTATTATAATATTCAAATTATAATTTTACAAAATTTCAACAGCTATTCACAATTTATTAAACTATTTACTCGAAATTGTTATTAAAATCTATAAAATAATTTTGTACGCCAATGTATCGCGTCCACTTCGGTGAGATCCGGTGCCAACCTGTCAATTTATGTGTATAAAGTGGGAAAACTGGCAAAAGCATTTCCAACTTTTACTTCTGTTCTATCATCTGCTAGATTTATTATTTCATTAGTTTTTTGTTGGGTTTGAATTTTCAATAGTTTTAATGCAACTTGTTTCCTTTGGAGGAATGAGTCATCCTCTACAGGGGCATTCCTATAATCGCTTGTGTTTTTGTTTGGTATTAAATGTTTATTTCCAACAGGTATACTCACACTTTCAGTTTTTGTTTGTTTTGGTTTTTCTATAAAAACTGGTCTTTTATTATCACTGATAGATAAGTTTTGATTTTTATTGTCAACTCTTATAAATTTAGGAATTATTTCGTTATATTGTGTTCGCCGATCAGAATATTTCATTTTTTCATTTTTAAGATTTCTATTTTTTCACTCATTAATTAGTTTGTTAGTTTTTGTTCTTCTAAGTTCAAAAGGATGTCAGTGGGTAGAATCTGGGATTCGAGTCTCAGTAACTGACATAACAATAAATAATTTAAAAGAAGCTAAAACTAGCTTTTTGGCCTTATGGTATTTTAAATTACTTTTGCGGTGTGCAATATGTACACAAAATATTTGGTTTTTCAACGGTTGTAAGAAACAGAATGTGTTTCCAAAGTATATGAGATTGAAAACTCATAACAGTACTCCAGGAGCGAAAAAAGGAACAGAAGCAGGATTAAAGAAGTGGTTGTCAGAAGATAAGAAAAAAGAATATTCCAAAAGAGATTGTTTCAACATATACACTAAGGTAATACATACTGAATTATCTCACAGATTATATTTTATAGAATTTGAAATTGTAGATAAAAACATTAGGGAGCAGATTAGTCAAATTATTCATAAAAAATTTATTAGACAACAGGAAAAATTAAAATCACTTACTTTTAAAAAATCCATAATACCTAAACAAAAATCAGAACAGAACACAAATAAAATATCGGATCATACATTTTTTAAAAGATTTGTTAACTTAACTATCACAAATTTCTCTGATCCAGAACAATCTCTAATAGAAAAAGGGTTTAAACACAACATCGCACCTAAGATAAATACTTCGAACTTAGAAATTTTGGGAATAGAAACAGAAATCGCTTTAAAAGATTCATATAATACTTTGTCTCACAAATATCATACTGCGAATATAATTAAAACACAATTTTTACGTAATAACAATTCAAATCAAGACAGTAAGTTAATTAAAACTATAAAGGATAAAACAAAACAGGATGATATCATTTTTACTTGTGCTGATAAGGGAAATATAGTAATTGCTATTAATAATATAGATTATATTGACAAAACTCTTTCATTTTTACAAGCAAGCAATAATTATAGCATACTAAAATTTGATCCGATAGATAAATATCAAAAACCACTAAAACGTAATATTCAGGATTCAACAGCAATTTTTGATTCTAGAGAAAAATTCAAACTAATACAAATGAACCCTCAACCACCACAACTTTATTCTTTAATAAAATTACACAAAGAGAACTATCCTATTAGACCAGTTGTGTCATTTGTCTCGGCTCCATCAGTTAAACTTTCACATACATTAATTAAAATTATACAAGAAAACTGCAAATTCCATTCAAAGTACAGTATAAAAAATTCTTATGAATTAACAGAAAAATTAAAAAACATTAAATTACCTAGTAACACAAAATTAGTTTGGTATCGTTCGATGTAACAAACTTATTTCCTAGTATACCTCCTAAAGAAACAATTAAGCTAGTAGAAAACTTATTAGATCATAATCAAAGAAGAAATCCTAAATTTGTTAAACATTTGCCTAAAACAAAATTATTTTCAAGTTCAAAATAACATCTACTCAGCAAATGAAGGTCTTATTATGGGGAACCCATTAAGCCCGTTGCTTGCGGAAATATTTATGGATAATATAGGACATAAAATTCATAGAAATAATTTAAATAAACATTGTCTTTATTGGCATAGATATGTTGACGATATACTGACTGCTTTTACTGGTACTAGTAGACAGTTAAATTCTTTATTTAGTTTTTATCAATACTATACACCCTAATATTAAATTTACTATGGAAACAGAGAAGGATAATTCAATTAATTTTTTAGACAAATATTATTAAAATTAATAAAGGCCATAGTTTTGGGATATTTCATAAGCCATCACATACTGATATTACAATAAATAATAGTTCATCTCATCCATACAAACAAAAGCTGGCAGCATACAACAGTATGATCCATAGATTAGTTAATATCCCCCTTACCAAAGAGAACTTCACAAAAGAATTAAATATCATTAAACAAATCGCAGTAAACAATAATTTTAATTCAAAGTTAGTAGACAACATTTTAGAGAAAAAACTTTTTAAACATGCTATTCAACAAGTTTATCCCATAATTAAAGATCAAAATTGCAGATATAAGAGTTACATATATAGGAGCTCCTAGTGAAAAGGTATCATCATATTTAAAAAACCAAAATATTAACGTAGCTTTTAAAACCAATAATACACTTGGGAAGTATATTAAAAACAATAAGGGTAAAATTAATCCTAATAATAAATCAGGGGTATATAAATTAAATTGTGGTAGTTGTCCAAAACTGTATATTGGTCAAACAGGCCGTACTTTCAAAAAGCGCTATTCCGAACATTATAATAGCTATAGGGACCGTGCGTGAAATATAGAGGCAACACTACTGCCGATTTATGCGCATCTCGTGCGTCGCAACTCGGGCGGAATCCTTAATTTTTCGCATTTCGGGCGGAAGGCTACAGGTAGATTAAATACCCTTCGCAACTCGGGCGTTCAAGGATCGGTACCTGAGAAGGCGCTTTCGGCTTAAACTTAAAATTATATACAGAGTGCCGTACAGGAGGAGCTTGCCAGTTTTTAAATATTATGTAACTTTCATAAAACAAGATTTTTTATTTATCTTTCTCTGCGAACATAATCTTTACATTACATTGTTATGACATTTGAAATTGTAGTTTTTACTGAAAAAAGTGTAATTTATTTATTATATAATTAGATTGATAAATAATAGTGTACCTACCTCGGCTAGCTAATCAATTTTTATTTTAATACATTTTTTATGTAGGGTGTCTGTGTAAGTTGGCTACATATGGAAAACTTTTTTTTATTAGTTTTATCAAAAAAAAATTATTTAGCATAAAGAGTTGTGGATGGTCTAAAACCTAAAATACATCACATTTTTGAGCCGTATACTAGGATAGTATATGGAAAACTTTTTTTTATTAATAATTTTATGAAAAAAATGTCCTCATAAAAAATTGTGCGTGATCTCAGACCTTAAAGTACAACCATCATATATCAAATTGTATAAGTCGTATACGAGGTTTGTCAAAAATGAATGTACTTTACTCTTGGCCAAAAATATTTTTTTTGACAAATCGTATACGACTCATAAAAATTGATATCTAATGGGTGCATATAAGGTTTTAGACGTTTAGTTTATTTTTTAAACTAAATATATACGTTATTTGAATATTAATTATTTAACTATATTTTAATATTATATTTAAACGTTGTTATGTAACTAAAAGTTAATCATTTTGTTAAATATATATAACATGTAAAATATTATTGTATTTCAACCTTTTTAACGTTTGGTTAATAATGTAAACCAAATATCTACGTTAATTTAATATTAATTTTTCTAGTTTATTTTAATATTCTTTTTAAATGTTATGTAATTGTGGTTTAACCGAAAGTTGGATATTAAGATACATACACGTTTAATATTAACGTTTCTTTAAATTACATAAAACTCGTAATAAAAACGTTATTGTATCGAAACACTTTGACGTTTTGTTTATATTTTACCTAAAAATATTAATTATTCTACTTTATTGCAATCATATTTTTAAACATTTTCATTGATTATACTTGAAATATTAAGTTGGTTTATGTTTGTTATGTTGTAAATGGCCAAGATTTGAAAATTTTCTCATTTGTAAGAAGAGAAAGAAGATGGGTATGTTGTAGTCATTTTATTTTAAGTACTATAATTTTATATTAGAGAAAACCATATATTCTAAATAATTGGAAGTTTGCGTCTGTTGTTTGATACATTTCTGAAATATCAGTATGTTATATTTCTGATAGGTTTCAAATTATTATTTATAAAATATATGAAATATTACATTTACAGGATATTTTTACAATTTAGGAATGTTTTAGAAATGTTTCTGAGGCGTTTCGTAATATTTATATATTAATTTAGCATATTCATGATTTCCTTAAAATGGTCCGTATTCGAGAATTTTGAAAAAAGTACAAAATTCGAATTTTAAAGAAAATTCTTCAAATAAAAGTTGCTTACAATGTAATTCTCTATAATTTTTGTTCCATACATTTCTTTAAAATAGACCGAATTCGGGAAATTTGAGGTAAAGTGCAAAATTCGAATTTTTCTCATTTTCACTTATAATACCCCTAGTGACCAAATTATTTTCGGAAATATTTTAGAAATCGCCAATAATTTGAAAATGATCCCAATATCATGCTCTATATTTTTATTCTACACATGATTTCTCTAAAATAAACCGTAATGGAAAAATCTTCAATTTTTTTACATTAACTAACTTTTCAATGCTCGCTATCTGTTAAAATGAAAGCTTATTCTGCGATGTCATTTATTTCTCTTAAATTTTCGATAATGCATTACTACCTGAATCAGATTGTAATCAGAATCAGGGTACATAAACTATGGTCAAATTTCATATCCCGTCGACGCCCGAGTTGCGAACTCACAGGTGCACAATTTTGGAGGGCGCCCGAGATGCGACGAATTCAGGTAGTTTTATATTACGCCCGAGTTGCGAACGCACGAGTTGAGAAAGTACCCTACTGCCGAACTTAGCCCTCTCTAGTGTTTAATTTTAGAATTAAATGGGGTAAACATTGCAAGTAAATAATGAAGGGTATTTTTTTAAATATTAAATATAGTTAAAAATAGATACCGGCCCGTACCAAACAATCGTGTACATGGTCAAAATGACGTAAAATGTGAAACATTATTAAAATCTGGACATGCATATACATTTTAAGCAAAAAGATTTAAATGGCTAAGTGACAATAAATTGTAAAGTTGTACCTTAAACAAGTGTATCCAATGTTAAAATATAGGTATTTAGTAACACTGAATTTAAAAGTATTACAATAACATTTAAAAAATGTAAATTAATAAAAAAGATTGATAATAATAATTATAAATCTTTTTAGCTTTATGTTAATCGAAATGTCATTCATCCACTGGCGTTTATGAAATGTTCAATGATACATATATTATAGATTGCTCACCCAACTATAAAAAAATTATGAAAAGCTGGTTGCAATGTGCCTTTCCTAGTGCTCACTAAATAGAGCCGTTCTAGCCCAAATGTGTTAAAATAAAATTTCAGCATTTTAATCTTTGGAAAAAGATAATAATTAAAGTTTTACTTCAAGACATGTCATGTATTTGGAAAGTTGAGTTTTCATGTAGTTAAATAATATTAAGAGATCTAAACAATTTTTATAACAGATGGATATAAATAATTTTAGACTACTATTTCAGAAACAATTCTACATAAAATACATAATTGCAATATGTAATACAATTTTGAAAAGGTAATGTAAACAATTTTGATATGAGGTATGAACAACTTTGGTAAGAGTTGTAATTGGACACTTATCTATTATTCTGAATAATTTTTAATGGTAATGTCACTAAAAAAATTTACAAAAAATCACTGGATTTTTAATATTTTAAAGTTTGTTACAATCTCTTTTGACAGTAATTGCAATGTATTATTTATGATTTGTTTATTTTAATAATAAATGAGAAATAGTTAATAAATTGTAAAGAGGGCCGTGATATTTTTGTCAAATTGGATATTCTTATTTCATAACATTCTACATTAGTTTTAATCAACAGAATAAACCATTATCTGTAAAATTATATTTATATAAAATGGTCATTTAAATATGTAAAAATCTTAATGACAAGAAAACACTAAAGATTCTAATTTTTCTGTAAATGATTTCTTTACAACCAAGTGCTCAAAATTGATACAAGCTAGATAAAAAGAAAACTTTGCCCAGTGAAATACGCTTTTCGTCGTCTGATTTACATATGGATAAGCAATCTTTGTAATTATGTATATCATTGGGTGTGAGGCATAATTGTGCTCTGTGGAAATTTATAAAATTTCTTTACTATCGAATGAAATCCAGGTTTCTAAAGTGATGTGTTTGTACATCCACGGATGCAACAAGTTTTTTCGATATTGATATTATGAAAATAATTCGACTTCATTTTATTAATAATTATTAAACAATAAATGCCGTATAAAACATTAATAAATACCCCCCAAAAAGTTCACATTTTTGTCACCAGTTAGCGTTAAAGTCATGAAGCACGGTCCGTATACAAAAAACAAAAATAATTCTACTTACTCAAATCATATTTTAGCTGAAAATCATTCTTTTACAGACAACTTTGAAATTTTACATATAGAAAATAAGGGCAATAAACTAAACCATTTAGAAACACTTGAAATAAATAGATTTAAAAATTCAGATAACCTACTCAATGATCAATTAGATATTAATAACTCACCTCACCTCTTATTAACTCTTTCCTAGTTTTCTGTGAGATAATCCCGGTAATGTTACTATCTTATTGTTATCTGATTGATATCATAATTACCTAAGTACCCTTATTTACTTTAAATAGTTAGTTTATTTTGTTATGTTATTGATGTTTTCTTAAGTATGTTGAGAGGACCGAAAAAAAAGCAATAACCAAGACTTAAAGGAAAGAACTGTTTTAATCAAAATCTGACGTATTACATATATCAGTCATTTTTCTAAAAACCAAAAACAAAACATGTAAAACTTTGCAAAAACAAAAGCAAATCTTAATTTCTAGATGCGTACACAACGTATCTCTAGAAGAAAACCATACAAAAAAGCAACACAACTTTTAAATGTTTTCTTCTCTCTGCTGGGCTCATAACCTGTTGTTTGCCAAACGCGCATGCTTCACAAAAGAACTTGTCAGTGTCGCTGAAACTCACGCCTGTTATGTTGAGAGGACCGAAAAAAAAAAAGCAATAACCAAGACTTAAAGGAAAGAACTGTTTTAATCAAAATCTGACGTATTACATATATCAGTCATTTTTCTAAAAAACCAAAAACAAAAAACATGTAAAACTTTGCAAAAACAAAAGCAAATCTTAATACTCCCACTTTTTGAAAAGTTTCATGTTAACCAAAAAACATCTTATTTAACAAAGCTTTTAGAAGTAATTCCCATTTTATTGCGGAGTTCTTCAAATTTCTTTTTATGCAGCCCCTTTGTAAAAATGTCTGCTTCTTGATCATCAGTTTTACTAAACATCGGTATAATATCACCAGCTTCATATTTTTCCCGTATAAAATGATATCGAATGTCGATATGCTTTGATCGACTATGGAATTCAGGATTTCTTATCAATTTTATAGCACTTTGATTATCAATAAATAAAATTGTAGGCTTTACAACCTTATCATCTTCACCAACATCTATTAAAAATTGTTGAAGCCAAATTACTTCTTTAACAGCATCCGATGCAGCGATGTATTCTGCTTCAGTAGTAGACATAGAAACACTATTTTGTTTTTTACTTGACCAAGTAATTGGAGCATTACATAATTTGAACAAATATCCACTAGTCGATCTTCGAGTCTTACGATCGCCAGCGTAGTCCGAGTCTGAGTACCCGACCAAGGTACTTAATTTATTTTGTTTTTCATATAGAATGCCAAGATCAGGGGTTCCAATTAAATACCTAATTAACCGTTTAACAGCATTCCAGTGCATTTCAGTAGGTTTACCTACATACCGGCTTAATACTCCCACTGCATGTGCTATATCTGGCCGAGTTACAGTGGCTAGAAATAATAGGCAACCTATAGCTTGTCTGTAAGGAACCTCATCTTCTTCTAATAACCTGCTTGCATCTAGAGACAAATCACAGTTGGGATCCATAGGAGTAGTGCAAGGCTTGGCATTTTCTAATCTAAATTTTTCTATTATCTGTTTAATGTAACTCTCTTGACAAATAAAAATAGATCCGTTAATTGGATTTCTTGAAACCTCAAGTCCAACATAATAGTTGACTTCACTGATTGTTATTTCGAATTTACTTTTCAACTCATCTAAAACTTCTTCAATTGCCAATTTTGACGAGGATATTAACAAACCATCATCAACATAAATGACAAGAATCACTTTAATATTATTGATGTAGCCATGATATACACATCTATCAGCTTGGGACCGTATAAACCCACATTTTTCTAAAAAATTGTTGAACGTCTTGTTCCAGCACTTGGGTGCCTGCTTTAAACCATACAACGATTTTCTTAATTTACAAACTGTATTACTTGTACTATTTACATTCTGTAAGCCTTCTGGAATAGCCATGAAAATTTCTTCATCTAGATCACCGTAGAGAAAGGCGGTTTTAATATCAAATTGCATCATTTTATAGCAATTTTCTGCAGCTATTGCTAGGAGTATCCTTATTGAGTCGAATCGTGTTGTAGGGGAAAATATTTCATTATAATCAACTCCTTGTTGTTGTGCACAACCTTTTACACATAATCTAGCTTTATAGCGCGAAATCTCACCATTGGGATACCTTTTTACCTTAAATACCCATTTTGAATGCAAAATATTCCTATCGGGTGGAATTTCCGTTATCTGCCAAGTATTATTTTTGTTTAAAGCAGATAATTCTTCATTTATGGCTTCTTGCCATTTTTGAGCATCAGTGCAGCTTATTGCTTCTTTGTACGTCTGAGGAATATCTGCTTCAATAAAATTTAACTGATAGTCTTCATATCTTACTGGTACCTTGATATTTCTTTTTGGTCGCAGATCAGACTCTTCATTCTGAATCTCAGGTTCAACAACATCTTGGGCTACATCCTTTGTGTCTATCTCTGGATATTCGGTGATATCATCTATTTCTAGATTAATTTTAACCATGTTATTTATATTTACAGTTCTGGAAGTCTCATTAAAAATTACATTACGACATATTGTTACTTTCTTAGTCATTGGGTCAAAAAGTCTATAGTTAGTAGAGTTTTTGTCATAGCCGACGAATATTAGTTTTTTACTTTTAGCTTCAAACTTGGTTCGCCTCGCATCTGGTACGTGTGCATAAGCATCGCAGCCAAAAATTTTTAAATGCCCCAAGAATGGTTTTTGTCCAGTCCAAATTTCGTATGGGGTAGAATCTGGCGTTTGACTTGTTAAAGTTCTATTTAAAATATAAACTGCCATGCTGACAGCTTCAGCCCATAAATATTTTGGCATTTGTCTTTGAAACATCATAGAACGAGCACTTTCTACGATTGATCGGTTGTCACGTTCAACACGGCCGTTTTGTTCTGGAGTGTATGGAGCGGTTGTTTCAAGAGTAATTCCTTCTTTGTCTAAATAATCTTGGAACTCAATGTTACAGAACTCTTTACCATTGTCCACGTGCAATATATGGATCGGTTTTCCGAATTTGGTTTTGACTTTTTGATTATAGATTTTGAAACACTCCAACGCATCGGATTTGTGTTTGATGAAATACACTACTCGATATCCCGAGTATTCATCTTTCAACGACATAAAATATCGAGTACCCGAAACTGAAGGTACGGTCATAGGTCCACAGAGGTCACTAAATATACGTTCTCCGGTATTTAGCTTTTCGTGCTTACTTTTTGTAACAAATGGTATTTTGTGCTGTTTGCCAAACGCGCATGCTTCACAAAAGAACTTGTCAGTGTCGCTGAAACTCACGCCTGTTATAAGTCCTTTCTTAACCATTTCCCGAATTGCGTTCACATTTAAGTGTCCAAGTCTTTCATGCCACAACTTTAAACTTTCGGGAATGACAATATTTGCGCTATTGATGACTGTGCGAAACATCATCTTATAAATATTATTATAGTCTTTCACTGCTGTTGCGATTACTCCGCTATTGTCCCAAATTTCTGCAAAATCGTTCTGTTTTAAAATTTTCATACCTTTGCCAGTGATGATGCCTTCTGAGAATAAATTTTTCGTTAAACTGGGTATAAATAGAACATTATTTATAGTAGCATTGTACCATTCTCCATTCAGCAATTTTTGAATGTTTACTGTTCCTTTTCCTTTTACAGATAGTCTTTCTCCATTACCAAGTACTACTATACTATTAATGTTTTCATTTAAACTGGCAAAGAAATCTTTTCTGTATGACATGTGAGCAGACGCACCACTGTCCATTATCCAGTAGTCATCCCAGACATTAGCAAAATTTACATCTACATTAAACGCAGTTTCAATGGTTCCTGTGTAAGCTGCACTACCATTATACTTGCTGTTGTTTCCACCGTCTTTTTCATTGTTAAAATTTAATTTTTCCTTCTTTTCTCGACAATTCTTTGAAAAATGTCCCCTTTTTCTACAGTTATAACATACAACATTCTTGTACCTATTTTTCTTCAATGAAACAGTAGCTAATGCAGTCTCAGCTTCTTCATATACGGTTAAACTTTTCTCTTCGTCTAATAGTCGAGCAGTGAGATTGGGAATCGTCTGCTTGTTTTCATCTAATGAGAGCCATGCTTGGCGAAAACTTCTGTATTTTAATGGTAAAGTACTTATGATTTTCATCATTACAGCTGCATCGCTAATTGACTCACCAGACTCTTTCACATGCTTAGCTAGATTTTCCACTTTCGCTATATGTTGAGCTATTGAGTCAGTATTACACATTCTGTACTTATGAAACCTTTCATGAACAATCATTTTATTTGTTTCACTCTTTTGTAGATAGATTGAATCCAATTTATTTACAATCTCTTTACTAGTTTCACAATTCTCGACTAGCGTAATTTGGTCTAGATTCATTGCCGCTGTTAGAAGGAACATTGCTTGAGCATCTTTTTTGTACCACTCCTCTTGTCCTGCTTGAAGTTCTGGTAACTTTATGGTTCCATCAGCTATTCCCCAGAGCCCTTTAGCTTTAAGAGCACACTTAAGCTGAAATTTCCACTGTAGGTAGTTCTGACCATCAAATTTACTAACACTGAGGTCAATTGACTTCTCCGCCATTTTGGTCTTCTAAATTCGTACACAACGTATCTCCTTTTTAAAATACTTAATGCCTTTTCTAGATGCGTACACAACGTATCTTCTTTTCTTAAATTATGCTTTTTTTTTTCTAGATGCGTACACAACGTATCTCTAGAAGAAAACCATACAAAAAAGCAACACAACTTTTAAATGTTTTCTTCTCTCTGCTGGGCTCATAACCTGTTGAGAGGACCGAAAAAAAAAAAGCAATAACCAAGACTTAAAGGAAAGAACTGTTTTAATCAAAATCTGACGTATTACATATATCAGTCATTTTTCTAAAAACCAAAAACAAAACATGTAAAACTTTGCAAAAACAAAAGCAAATCTTAATAGTTTTGTTAAATTATTTCGCATATATATTGGATACCGAATTGTAAATTAGTCACATTTGAAAAAGAAGTTGTACTTCGAAACATGTCATGTGTAGTGTTTTTATTTTTTAAAATAAAAGTTTTGTGAAAATCTACCAAATTTGGTTTTACTCATTCAAGAACTGATTTGTAGTTATTTGAAACCACCATTAGATAATAACGACATTTTAACGTATTTATGACAGTGTCAGTAAATATTTCCATACTGTATCAAACCTAAACGTACCTGAATGGAAGACTCAGAACAACCATATGGATCCTTATCCGTAGAAAACAACAAATATAAAACAAAACCATACAAATTCAATTCGAGCATCTACGAAGAAGAAGAAATTGATAATTTTATCCTTTCTATCAGAGAAATCATCATCAACAACGTAATGTTAGAAATAGATCGCATTGATTTGACTACCAGAACTATAGCGTTTATAGTAGACATAGGCTGCGACGCTCTATGGAGAATGTTGAACATTGAATTCATCCAGCACACGGAATCTTTCGATTTTGATACCCCCGCTTGGAAGGGCGACAGTTGTATGAAGCCATCGCCGAAAGATACTTGGACGGCCAAATCGATACCTATCGTGCCTACGAAGAGCGCTAGACCTTCCAAAGACTTTTCAAAATTTCTTCCGAAAATCTGCGACTGTCAACAACTTGGTATACCTTGCGAGTGCCTACTGCCGGCAGCCAAAAGAGATATGGTTAGTGTTGCTATTAACTCTTTTTATAACACTCTATTTACCAAAATTGTGAGCATTCAATAACATTTCGTTTTTCTTGATTTATCAGGATCAAATGAAATTAATACAAGAACCTATAGAAATAAATATTCCCAGCATAGTGAATTATGTAGAAGAAAATCAAAGTTCGATCGACGAAGAAGAAGAATTAGAACAGTCTTTCCACGAATCTTATCCGAAAGTTTCGTCGGTTGTAGATGATACGTCGAAGTCTATGGCATCGCTAAAATCAGAATTCTCATCAGATGAGGAAAAAAGTTAGTAAAAATGTAATTACAGAGTGTTACAGATAAATGAAAATTAGAGTGCTTATTTGTTCCCAAAAAGAAAATGTTTAAATACCTTTTAACCTGCTGAGTAACGAGTGTTGTCAAAGTAAAAATTGAAAAATATAGCCCTAAATTTTATTAAATTCTAAACTTACAAATAATATTCAAGGGATTCTATGTAGTAGGTCATATTTTAAAAGATATAGAATTCGCTGTAATTAGATCATATTTCTTATTTAATTTTGTGAATTTTTAAATAATTGAATTTAAAATCATTACAATTATTTTTATCACTTACAGACAGAACATTAAGTCCTCAAAACGCGTCGAATTCTGTAAGATTCCACGTACTATTTTCAGGGACCTCGCAGGTCATACTAATCTAATCTATTCTTTTTAATTATAGGAATAAAATGCATTCTTAGTGAAGGGTTTTCGAAGTTGCAAGAAAAAAAGAAACAAGTTTCCTTGCCTATTTTGAACGTAACTCATCCCATGAGAGCCGTGTCGTTAACGAACATGATTTCCGAATTGCCCGCCTTAAGGGTATCCGTTAAAACTGAATGCGAAACTGTTAAGGATGATCCGAAACCTACAAAGAAAAAGATTTTACAATAAATTTACTGCCATATATGGTTGGTTTACGAAGCTTTGTTTTGAAATATTTTTATACAAAAAGTTGTTTATTAATTATTGTGGAAACCTGATATAGGAATAAGTGCGCTTTTTATGCAGATGTATTTATAAATAGTAATTTTTTTTATAAAGAAAATATATATATATAATGATTTTCAACTTAGTTTTGAAAAACTTAACTTTGTTTTCATTTTAAACAGAAAAATTAATATTGGTTCTTTCTACAATCAGTTTATTCTATGATAACATAAATCAGCTGAAATAATTATGAATAAATCATAACATAGTGACGTAGTAAATATTTTTATGCCATCTTTCTTTTTAACCAACTTCAAAAAAGGAGGAGGTTCTCAATTATGTGATGTAATAGTTTTTTTTTATGTATGTGTTCAGCGATAATTCTTTAACACGGTATCTGACTTGAATGATTCTTTTTTGTTAGAAGGGGAATAATTCAGGGGTAGTCCCATATAAATTTGCTCAAAATCTATTAATTGAGTCCATAAGAAAAATCCTCAAACTCTTCATTTTCAATGTATATTTAGCGGTAATTCTTTACCACCTTGTCCAATTTCTATTATTTTTTTATTAGTAAAGGGGTACCTCAGGGATGATCCCATATAAATTTGATCAAAATCTAAAAATTGGATCCATGAGAAAAATCCTCAAACTCTTCATTTTTAATTTATGTGTAGCGGTAATTCATTACCACCTTGTCCAATTTCTTTGATTCTTTTTTGATAGAAAGGGGGTACTTTAGGGGTGGTCTCATATTAATTTGGTCAAAATCTAATAATTGGGCCCATGAGAAAAATCCTCAAACTCTCATTTTTAATGTATATTTAGCGGTAATTCTTTACCACCTTGTCCAATTTCTATGATTCTTTTTTTATTAGTAAGGGGGTACCTCAGGGGTGATCCCATATAAATTTGATCAAAATCTAATAATTGGGTCCATGAGAAAAATCCTCAAACTCTTCATTTTTAATGTATGTTTAGCGGTAATTCTTTACCACCTTGTCCAATTTCTGATTCTTTTTTTATTAGAAAGGGGGTACCTCAGGGGTGATCCCATATAAATTTGATCAAAATCTAATGGGTCCATGAGAAAAATCCTCAAACTCTTCATTTTTAATGTATGTTTAGTGGTAATTCTTTACCACCTTGTCCAATTTCTATGATTCTTTTTTTGATAGAAAGGGGGTACTTTAAGGGTGGTCCCATATTAATTTGGTCAAAATCTAATAATTGGGTCCATGAGAAAAATCCTCAAACTCTTCATTTTTAATGTATGTTTAGCGATAATACTTTACCACCTTGTCCAATTTCTATGATTCTTTTTTGATAGAAAGGGGGTACTTTAAGGGTGGTCCCATATTAATTTGGTCAAAATCTAATAATTGGGTCCATGAGAAAAATCCTCAAACTCTTCATTTTTTATGTATGTTTAGCGGTAATTCTTTACCATCTTGTCCAATTTCTATGATTCTTTTTTATTAGTAAGGGGGTACCACAGGGATGATCCCATATAAATTTGATCAAAATCTAATAATTGGGTCCATGAGAAAAATCCTCAAACTCTTCATTTGTAATGTATGTTTAGCGGTAATTCTTTACCATCTTGTAAAATTTCTGATTCTTTTTTTATTAGTAAGGGGGTACCTCAGGGGTGATCCCATATAAATTTGATCAAAATCTAATAATTGGGTCCATGAAAAAAATCCTCAAACTCTTCATTTTTAATGTATGTTTAGCAGTAATTCTTTACCACCTTGTCCAATTTCTATGATTCTTTTTTTGATAGTAAAGGGGTACCTCAAGGGTGGTCACATATAAATTTGGTCAAGATGTGATGATGGCACCTGCACGATTTTGAATTCGGTTTTTTAAAAAACTTTTAATACTTGTTGATTTAAAATCTCATATGCGAAAAAATACATAGTCAATCATAGCAACACATTTTTAAATAAAACTTATATTAAGCAATTCTTAAAAATATCTATATTGACGTAAATCTAATCATAGTTTCTTTTTTTCTATTGTTTAGAACATTTTTAAATTATTTATAACCTTCATATATATTTGTTTATACAATTTATTGACAACATGACTAATGCCTTATTTTGTATTTTATAAATTTAATAATGATCATTTTTGGAAATATTTCATTTTTTCCCCCAAAGCGACAACTTAGTTTCCTTTTAAGGTTTCCACATCATATTTTTTTATAATTATTTTTATTTAATAAAACATTTTTCCATTTAAAAATTATAAGATTTCTAATCCTTTAATTTAAAACAAACTCTGTTAAACTGTCACTGGAAAATTAAATAATTAACAATTATAAAGATGATGACATTTCCCTGAAAAGGTAGAAGAATAGAGAATAAGCGAAAAACATTCAAAAGTAATTAAAAATAAAATAGTTTATTTTCTAGTGACTTTATCCAATGTTAATGTGACTTTAATTTAAACCTGCTAATTTAAAAATGAAGTATAAATATAACAATATTTGTAAATTGTTATTTCCTCAATTCCTTTGATTATTGGAGAATTAAAACGTATAAAAATTTGAAATCAAACTATTCATTTAAAATCTTTATTCACATGTTAAAAATTATATACAATATGTAAACATAAAACGTCACAAAACAGAAGCTGTACACAGTACAGTTGTGGCCCTAATGAAGATCCATTGAGGCCTAAGGCGGTTTCTCCGCCTGTAATATGTTCCATATTTTGCTATTTTAATTATGCTAAATATAGCCGCCCTCACTCTTTACCCTATGGGGTATTATTGAGGGATTATGGTGGTTTTGGATCAGGAATTGTAGGTTATAGGAAGTTTGTCTTGTGTTAGTTTCGTATTGTCCCCTGAAAAAGCTAGGAAAAAACAGGGTTGTCATTATTTGTGGTGTGTGTTCTTGTCCAAGTCTATGATTTTTTGTCTTAATTCACAGAGAGGGTAGGCTATAAACCATGTATCTGTGAAAACCTTTCGAATTGATAATTTTAAAATTCTACTGAATAATTTTTTTATTAAAGGCCCAAAATGGAATTTGTCCACACTGTATAGTGACTCTACCAAACAGCAATGGTATGCAACTTTTACTGTGTTATGACAATGAAGGCGTATACGTCAACACCTATGGTAGGATATCCAAAAACATGTTATTACAGGTGAGTAATTTTTTTACGAAATTAGGTTACATTTTATTTGTTTATTACACGGGAAACCCACATTACAAAATAACGACTGTATAATATAATATGGTTATGTCAACATAAATTTAACAAATCTAAAAAGTAATTCTAGAAATATAGGAAACAATCTTATCAAAAATAACTTAAAGAACACAACTATATTAATACTAGTAAACAATATTCAATATCGATTATATTGCATCAAAGTAATCTTAGTAGAGTGCTCTTAAACCACATACTTTGATTACTATACGAAGATTCTTTTACTAAGTTAGGCAACACATATTTTCCCAAAATGTTAAACTGGTAGCCTACATCTTGATATTTTGAGATTTTAAATGAAGGCAACAAATAATGTAAAAGAAACGTTTATTTATTTTAAATAATATACAAGAAACTTCTTTGAAGTAAAGTTATAATTGCGAGTGCATCTTGAAATAGAGGTGAGTGGTTTTAAATTATTTCTAAAGCTGTGTATATGATTTTACCTTAATGTTATGTTATTTTTCGCCAGTCCCATGCCCATGAAAAAAACATTTTATTTTTGTAATGTAATAAATTATTTTTGAGGTTAAACAATTTAATATTATATTTTGCATTTTTTCAGCTGTAAATATGGTACGAAACTATAAAATAATAACAAAGAAATGTAGGATTAAAGAAGCTCTAAAAGATATTACCAGAGGAATATACTCTTGCAGGCAAGCTCCAGCAATTTATATAAAAAGAACGTTACTTTTATTTATACCCTTTAAAAGTTCAAGCAAAGAAATGGTGAAAATTCAGGAAAGGAGATCGAATGTTAAAAAAAATTAAAATATGGTAGTAAACAGGTTTTTATAAACTAACCTAAGAACTTTTGGTTGAGTATCTACAATTTACTATGGTTTAAACTATGCTCAAGTGATATCTTTAGGATACAAGTTATGCCAAATATATAATATACACAGAATGTTCTAACTCTACTTTTGAGAGGTTACAGCTTCCTCAGAATAAGGCAAGGAGAGCTATTTTAGGATGTAGCAGATATAGCATTCAGCTTATGTTGACTACGTTGAACTGTTTGAATATGGGACAGTTTTTAAAATAGAAAATAATGTATTGAATTATCAACTTACTCCTATTTCTTATATCAGTACCATACAAGAGCTGCGAATTCTATTAATTTTTGTGTTATAACAAGTAGAAAGGCTGAGTTCAAATTAATCAATTATCTCATGATATAAAATCCTTTTAAGAAGCTAAATTATTTTAACAGTAATTAGTTATGTTAAAACCTTCAGTCCTCTTGTGTGTTTGTGTTATTTTGTCATCGCTTATTTATTATGTATTTATTTTCAAATACTCTATACTTTTGTACATTTATGTAGGTATCTTCTTATTTTTTGTATGAATTAAATATAATCTATTTTTATGTTGTTTTTTACTTGAAAATATGTGTATATCAGTCATAAATAGTTTTTTTTTTTTATTTACAATACACATCATAGTTATACCTACTAAAAATATGTCAAATGTGTCCCCACTCCCCTATGTACTTTTACAAATGAGTCAAAAAATAAAATATATTATTTAAAAAAATTAAAGGTCTATAGTCAGCGTGCCACAAGTCCATAACTCATTAAAGTTACTATGGATCAATAATTTAATGTTTATTAGCAAAAGTAAAAATATACAATAAATTATTTTTAACAATTCAATATAGACTACTGATTAACTCGAGTAGGTACCACACAATTAGAATGATAAAACCTTGTACATTCAAAATAAAAGTTTAAACATTTATAAAATTAAACAACACTTAGAAAAAAAGACAGATAATTTCAATTAATATATGCAGATTAAGATTGTGTACCTAGGAATGTAAAACTAGATTTGAATTGTGTTTATTTTCAAATAAATCAATTATGTCTTCCAAAACTGCCTGATTATTGAGAGTTAAGATTAGTTTTTTGAAAAATGTACTTAGGATTGAGTAGGAGTTCATTAAAAAACATTATGATATTTTGGTAAAGTAATAGTAAAATGTCTTTATTTTATGAATATTCAACATTGATCCTAAGAAGATGAAGAATAGCTAGATTATTTCTTAATCTTCTCAGTTTACAACTTATTTGCACATTACAAAACTATGTACCGAAAACATAATGATGATTGTTCTTGTTCAAATATTTCTAGAAGATCATAATTTGGCTCAATTTGTTCCGGTACTTGATGTTTGATTCTGAAATAAAAAGATCATAACAGATGTATACCCCTATGGATATTACTGCCACCACCTCCATCAATATTTTCGTTTTCAAAGATTACACAAGTTTGTTAATTGTATTAACATTAGATTGCCAGTGTACATTTTCAAAACTCTTGCATATCTCCTACTTTCTACTTCTATAGCAATCGATGGTCTAGCTATGGTTTTTTTTAGTCCGTCGACTCAATATTGTAAAAAGGATGTTGACTTACGGTGGCTCTAAAAATGTTTTTGTTACTTTTTTGATTCCTGTGTATGTCTAACGTACAAAATCAATGTACCTAGATCAGTGGTACTTTTGCTTTTCAGAAATTTCTATTTATGTGAAATTGTTACAAGATTTACTGTACCAAATAAAAAAATTAAATATTACAGGTCATTTTCTAACTCTTCCTGATATACTATTTAGCAGAGGGGGCTATTTTCTCAACTGAGGACTACCTCTATTTTCAGGTGTGTAGATGAGCCACAGGTAGTAAACCTAAAATAAATGAAAACAATTATTGTAATATAAATGTTCCGAAAAGTAAATAATATTACTTACATGTTTATTTATATTATTTCGTTTGATTTTAATACTGCTCCCACCTATTGAAGTAAATGCTTCAATTTTCTAGGTATTTGCCTCCTACAAAGAATTGGTTCATACCTTTTTACATAAGAGCAATAACATTTTCCTGAAAATGCTGAGAAGATACGTAACGAAGTTTAGCTAAAAATAATTTCTAAACAATTTGATTAATGGCACAGCTTATACAATACAGCTAAAACACTCTCTTGGCGGCAACGGTTTGCGTCGATTTCGTCGCGCATCGCTTAAGCTCCGCCTTCGAAGGGAAAAGACGGTTTTGGCATTCAGAAGCGTACTTAGGTAAGGTGTTGAGTCGTGCGTATAATTTTGTTGATTGTATAATTTCGTGGAGCCTATAATTTCGTTGATTTTGTTTGAGTTAAAGGTACTGTTATTATTTTGGTGACTCTTTAGCTGTGAGTAAAATGAGTTTGTGCAGTCAAAAGCTGTTTTAATAAGGGTTATACCTGCAAGAAAACATTCTTTAGTTTTCCCAAGGACCCAAACCGATAAGTACTACATTATAAGAAATTTTCATTGTTAAAAATATAATTTATACAGGGTGTCTCATTAGTGAGTTATTGTTCATTATTTTGTTGTAGACACGCAAGAAAGTTTTAAATAAAAGTTATATGGATTTGAAAAATACCTACATATTTTAAAAATATCTTTGGATATACAGGGTGTCACGTTTTTGCCTGGAAAATTAAAATGTATGTTTTTTAAATGGAACACCTTGTATTTTATTTTATGATGAAATTATTAACACCCTAAATTATTGTAAAGACGAATTGCTACAGAAAAATTTTATCAGGTATGTGTGTGGTTACCTTTTAATAAAAGCCTTGCGGATCCACTCCTGCGATACCTGTCTTAAATATAACAAAGATCACGTTGAATTAGACGATTTTTCTTTTTATTGCTTTTAAAAGGCATATGATAACGCCAATTCAGATACATTTGGAAATCTGCAACTGTCAAATGATGAATTTGTAGAACTAATATTCAATATTGAAAAGATATTTTAAAATAATTTTGAAGAATTGGCTACAAAAAATAACATTTGTACCACACTTTTAGAATTAATTAACTCAATACCCTTTAGTCATCCATGCTAACGTTTTCCAAAAGAATAACTTATTTTATTGTATGTTTTATCTCAATAACTAAAAAATATACTGACAATTAGTTTGACAGAATTGTCATTTATTTAAAATTTTAAAAATAATAGCAGTCGGTTGATCAAAATATGAACGGTGATTGGCGAATTTATTTTTTTTTTGCAGTGTTCTCACTACCTAGAATGGATATGAAATATATTCGTTCAATTGAAGGCAATAGCATACTTTTTCGTTTTGAAATCTGTGTATGGATATTAGCCAATCTACGCACATACTACAAAACGAAAAATTATGTTATTGCGTTCAACTACGAATATATTCCATATCCATTTTAGGTAGTGAGAACACTTTAACAAAATTAAATCTACAAATCACAGTTCATATTTTGGTCACCCAACTCCTATTATTTAAAAAATTTTAAATAAGTGACAATTCTGTTAAACTAATTGTCAATATATATTTTAGTTATTGATATTAAATATACATTAAAATTTTTGTGTAGACTCGATAAATAATAGCATTTTTGTTTTTATTGTGTCCACATTTAAAAAAAAATAAATTTTAATCAAACTACATGATACTAATTTAATTACGAGTATTAAAACTAAAGTCCTGAAAGTTTCGGTGAAGATGAGGACAGAACATCTGCCTTCCATGCGAAAAGCCCGGGATCGAATCTAGGCCGAGGACTAATTAATTTTTCATGTTTATTTTATTTCATCGAATCTAGGCCGAGGACTAATTAATTTTTCATGTTTATTTTATTTTATAAATTAGTCAACTTCGTAAATTATTTTAAAATTAGTTATTTTGTCTAAATAACCTAAAATATTTTTTTAAATTTGTAGATTTTCGTTAGTGGGTCGTAGAAAAAATATACTGACCATATCGAGTGGATTGTTCATATCACAATCAGACGATTGAGTACTCCGCACACGACGTCGTGCTCAAACTTCGTCTTTGTGTGATATGGCTATCATATCCACCCTTGTTGAACAAACTACAATTTATTTGTTTTCTTGGTTTAAGTTTTACATCAGAAATAGGAACTAAATTAATTTACTTTTCAAGTTTTCTTGTAAAAATCGATATTACTTTCTCCAAGTACAAATTTAGTACCTACCTAAAATAAGTACTAATTATGTAATATCGTGTAATATTGTAATTCAAATTTCACATTACTATAAAGTTTCAAAATTCCCTACTTCGGTATGGTCAGATAAAAATTGAATATATTATATTAATAAAAACTGTCAAAGTATTACTTCTACAAATCTGTATTTCAATTAATAAGAATACATCTAAATATAACCAATATTGTTAAAATAAAAGCACAAATTCTTTATAATTCCAAAATACCATAGAGTTCCCAGACCTCAGTCGAAGCATTCGTTTATCTAGGTATAAACCCTTTGCGCGAAGAGTAACACTTGCCAGAGACACGGGGTACCACTTGATTTACATCCACGAGCGTGACACATTTCTTTAACAATTGAAGCCCTTGGTGTAAAAAGGATCCAAGTCACAATTTGTCGTGAAGTGACTGTTTTAGCTCAAAACATTTGTTAACGAGGATTTTACTAGCCACATACAAATTATTTTACCTCTAATCCGAAAGATGTGCTATTTTTCGTAATATTTATATTTAAATAATTTTTTAATTATATTTGACAGATTTAAAACAAATTAAAAATTTAATTTCCCAAAACTTACTTAACATGGCATGTAACCAACCTTATTACGTCAAGGTTTTCAATTTTTTCAATAATAAAAAAATTGCTTAATCCGGGCCCGACTTTTCCCTTTAATCCAACAGAGATAGCACCATTCCGTCTTGCTTGGTTCTCGACCGCCAGATCAAAGACGCCGACACGGAGTTGTGGAGCTGTATTGTATAAGCTGTGTTAATGGTTTGTAACCACTGTTCATGTTAAGTGCTTGAGATTCGTAGGATACCTAAAAAATAAAAAGCTTTAGAATATAACAAAAAGGACATAAATAAAGTAGTTACTACTTACAAATGGAAAGATTTAACATAAAATCACCAAGTATATTATTTGTTAATGGTTTTGTAAAGTATAGGTTCGTAAATAATATCTTTGGGGACTGACTTTGGGTAAATATTATAACATAACCACTAAAACATGACTAAAACTATTGCGCCAAGATGTAGGCAACACGTAATAAAGGTTCAAAATGGCGGAGTTTTCTATCTCCTTTTAAAAGGCACTCAGAAAGCTGCGCATTGCGACCATTCTCCGTATAGTAAGAGAAAATCAAAGTATGTGTCTTAAACACTTGAAAAGAGTTATTAGAAATACCCAATCTACCCTCTCTATTTAAAAATTCTAGAGATATGTCCATATAAGAATGTCTACCATAATTTGTTCTATAACTTTGATCGTTTTTAATGACAGACTAACAAGTCGCAGCAAAGAGTGGTCAGTCTAGAATAGAAGCAGCATACTCCCTCACAACAAAATATGCTGTTAACTGTTATTACTGAATAATACATTTACCCCACTATTACATTTACTCCAGCTTACCTTAATCCTTCTTTTGTCAAGAGTAAGTAATTAGAAATTTTGTAATTCGAAATTTTCTATTTCAAACTTTTGTTATTTGAACTTATTTCACCAATTCCGATTTTTTTACAGTTTTTATTCAACAACTTTTCATTCCATGTTAATCGTTAATCTCTAGTTTTTCTAATACCCATAACTGAAGTATTTTGTTTGTTCCAGTGGGGCGAAATGCCGACCTCAGTCGCGTACATAGGCACCGGCCAGATCATGGGTTGGGGCAACAAGGCCATCGAGATCCGGTCGGTGGAGTCTGGACATTTGGACGGTGTGTTTATGCACAAGAAATCGCAACGGTTAAAATTCTTGTGCGAGCGAAACGACAAAGTGTTCTTTTCTAGTGCGAAAAGTGGTTCCTCCTGTCAAATTTACTTCATGACCCTCAACAAGCCCGGCATGGCGAATTGGTAACGGCCGACTAGAGGTTGAGAAACGCCATTTCCGGTTAAGGTGTATTAATCTATACGGTACAGGGTGGTCGCCGAAAGAAGCGGAAATACGATTTAAAAAAAGTCTTTTGCAAATGTGATTGAGGGTTGTTTTATTTTTTGACAAATCTATCGCTTCTTCTGAGTTTTAATGGGTAGATTCCCTTGCAGTCTACAACTTTATGTAGTAAAAATTAACTTGCTCCTTTTAATGTTTGTTTAAAAATATGTATTAGTTGATGTACACCATCCGTTGTGATTTTGTCTGTTAATATCTGAAAAGAACTTAGTCTTAATTCATACAAATGTTTGCCTCAAAATATATGTATTTCTTAAATATCTACAAATAATAAGTGTCATAAATCTTCAAAATTATCAAAAAAAACAGTCACATTGGACGATTTTTTTTTATGGTAATTTCGTTTCAGCAATTTAACGGAACGCACCCTGTATATGCATGTGATCGTCGTGTAACGGTCATTGGTATTTGGAAGCTGGTACTGTTTAGACAAGTGATCGTGAAATGCGAATGAAGTTTTTGATAAATGGACAGACGATATTTTTATTTAACTTTTTGTTGCTGTTAGAGAAATTGTGAAGAAAAAAAGCTGGAAAATTGTGTATAGGAAAATTTTATTTGGGAACGTGATATTAAAATGTGTGCTGAATATTCTGTCGTTAAATGGCTATGATTTTAATTTTTATTAAATATTTTTGATTTTTTAAAGTTTTTTTTTAGAGATATTGTATTCATTTTCGTAAAAATATTTATTTTATATTTATTGCTAACTAAACGCTTTCTATAATTTTAAGTTTTATCACATTTTATTTTAAAATTTGTACAGTGTGTCTACTTACCATATTCAAACTCTTTTTATTGTTAGTTTAAAAAAAATATATTTATAAAAAGTTCTGTTTGGTCTATAATAACCCACAAAAAAGTCATCAAATATCAAGATGTATTAGTCATATAATATAAATTTGGTGAAAGGGTAAAGTA
This sequence comes from Psylliodes chrysocephalus, assembly GCA_927349885.1. NCBI lineage: Eukaryota > Metazoa > Arthropoda > Insecta > Coleoptera > Chrysomelidae > Psylliodes > Psylliodes chrysocephalus. The sequence goes on from OV651830.1 coordinate 11,608,837, forward strand.
TCTTTATTTTTGAGAATATCTAAAATTAAAAAGAAAAGTTAATCAAAATCCAATATCATTTACCTACCCTAAAAATTGTACTTTCATTAATAAATCTACTTGGGTTTCAACATACTTGAAGATAAATCAACTAACAAGTACAGTTTTAATTATTATACCGTTTTTTAATGAATGCAGTAATAATATCTATCTTACAAAAATGATTATGGTATTTTCTTATTGTTAGTTACACTCAAAAAATTACCTCAAAACAGTAATTACATTAGAAGCTTACTATCTGCTTAATGGTATAAGTAATTTTTCTGGGGCTTTATTATTATTATTATAATAACAACGTTTCTAAACCAAAAAGTTAGGTTAGGTTAAATAGTAAATGAAAACGCTCATATAAATGATTTTAAAATTAACCAAACTTTGTACAGTACAATTCTGGGTACCTAATTCCAACGCTCTATATGCTTGTTCAAATATATTTTAAATGAAAGTTAGGAGAAAGTACAAAACTTCAATTTAGGGTAGACGGATATTAATGCATATTTTAACTAGACTTATAATAATTATAATTAACTTTTCTCCATAATATTCGATATTGTACAAAATTTATGTTTTGTGAGATACGTCACATATAACTGTCAAATTTTGAAGTCTGATGATTTTATTATAGGTTTTAGACCATGCAGAACTTTTTCGAAAAAACTAATATTAAAAAGCCTTCCATAAATATGGTTCTAACTTAGTAGATGCTCTATATATTTACTTTTTTAAATAGTACTATAAATGATATTAATCTTTCCCAAATAACATTTTCCGTAGAAAAGTTAAAACTCTATGCAGTGTTAACAGTATTTATTGCCTTTTTTTTTCTACAAAACAAAAAAACAGTCAAAAGTAATAGCAAAATTTAAAAATGGTGCTATCTTCTATCTATTCCTAATGTACATAAAATAACATGAAATATATTGTTGACACTGCGCAGGTTAATAAAACAGATTTATTGTGTCGTTTCGTTTGAAAATTAGCAAAAATATTTGAAGAAAAATGCTTGAAAATAGTTGGGTGCCAACAATGATCAGATCTGCAAGTTTGTTCATAAAATATTTTTTGCTTTTTATAAGTACTTGACAATATTTTTACTTTTGTCAAGTATGTACTTGACAGTGATAAGTAATTTGGCAAATAGTTGAAATGGGGAAAATTAAAAAATACTTGATGAACATGCACTTACAGGTCTGAGATTTTAAGTTAGTCAAGTAAAAAATATGAATGCTCACTGAGGTGTAGATAAGTCAAAAAAAAACTTAGTTTAATTACTTGTTAGTAACTGTTGTAGTCTTACTAAAACATAAAATAGCAACTGTCAAAAACAAAATTATTTAACTTTTTTTTAAATGTTTACTTTAGCTGCCTGACTATAAATCATTTAGTTAGTCCGGTAGCTTGTGTTAAAAAATTTCAGTCGTCAGGTAGTTTTTCCACATTTTACTCCAACCAAAATTTTTCAATACGAAATAATAGAGGGTTGTTTTTGGGACGTTTTTTCAGCCGCCATCTTCAAAAATAGCTGTTTGCAAATATTTCTAAAACGGTTAAACCTACGATTAAAACACTAATGACCTTTTTTATAAAGCATAACTATACCAATAATTTATAATTAAACATTTTTATTTTCAAAAATGTACATTTCAAAAGTTATAGCACTACTTAATGTGCATATTTCAGTTTTTGCTAAGAAATTAAACTGTTATTAGCTGTCTTGATAGTATAAAATTATTTATAAATGATTTAATAGGAAATGACAGGATCTACAACAAAAGCTATTTGTGTTTTGATTGTGATGTCAGCCGATTTTGAAGTATTTGTAAAATAAAACATTTTTTTATATATATAGTTGAAGAATCTGGCACCCCTAGCCATGATAATGTTGATTTATTCTCGGTAAAACAATTTTTTTAGGCAATTTAACTGTACTAACAAACTTTTTCTGTGCTACTCAGTAATTTATTTTATGTTTTCGTAGAGACTGCATCCCTTGTAAATATACATATTACATAAAACCTTTGAATAAAAATTTTTATTGCAATATAGCGTGTAGCACTGTACCCCTGGTAATGTTATTTAGACAAAATTAGGGTAACTTAAGGTAACCATTTTTATACTAGTCTGAAAATTGTGAAAAATAAGCCTTCTGTGTTTTTTGTAATGAAGAAAAAAGTGCAAAAAGTAAATATATATCTTGCTCAGTTCAAATTCTAAAATTATGGGGTGGGATTGTATATTCGTTCTTTTTATAGATATTTTGTTAGAATTAAAAATAAAAATCGGAAATTGTTCAATGTACCTACAAGGGTGTTTGAAAAGTTTTCTCGATTATTCGATTTTTTTCAGATGATAGATTAATATCTACAACACCAAATTAAAACAGTTCATTCTGACAACTTTTCATATCATCCTTGTGCTTTTCGTGAATTTTTTACTTAATCTTGCTCAAAATTAATAATTTTTTAGGAACTACATGGAGGTATTATTAATTTGTTCATAAAAATTAAAAATATATGAACAGTCAAATTAATTCTAGTGTTGAGTCAAAGTTACAGCAAAATGTGTTACTATAAATATTCCTATGTTAAGATTCAGTACCGGACATTGTATTTATTCATCACTTTAAAACAATGGGCTGGTGTAACTTGCGAGGGTTTATAAATTAAAATCATACAAAAAAAATGGGTGCATTTTATTGGTAAATATATTTTTTTTGAGGTGTAACTTCATATTGGATATCCAAATTTTCTAGATGTCCAATAATACACCTTGTTATTTACATCAAGTACTTTAAAAAAATATATTTTTGAATTTCACCGCACATGTCCACTATCACATTGACGTTTCACATATCGGTGGCTTAGTTTTTAACATATGACATGCCACATAAATCGGGTATTTTTATTAAACATAATTTGCTGTTAAATTGACTCCTAACGCAGGTTTGGTAAAAAATGATTGACTGTCCTGATTGTATAATTATTGTTAACTCTGTTTTGTCTAAGGTAGTTTTTTTTTTCTTTGTAAAATTTCGAAAGATTCTCAATGGTCGCATGGTACTTTTTTATTAATAAAAAATTATTTATTCGATGCATTTAAAGACTGTTTTATATATAACAAAAATAATTTATATTTATGTAAGGCATTGATATGATTGGATTTGCGGAGTTTTGTTTTCAATTTCGATTTTTTTGTAACTTTTTATAAACAAGTAAAAATTCGTTAAATTTCTTTTTGCACTGACCTCGTAAGCAGTTTGATAAATTACAGTACTTTATTCATTATTTTGCATATAATGCCTTTTTTTGTAAGCCACAAAGCTATTTCTATTGCTCTTTTTATAATAATTTCCAAAGAGACGGTATATGTGTGATTTTTTTAGTTAATAACATATAAATATCATTTTATTAATATTATTATTCAAAATATTAAAAGTTATATTACAAGACTTGTTATACTTCCAATCCATTTTTGTTCTTTTACAGCTTACGTCGAGGAGATTTTTAAGTTCCTATTTGGAAAAATCGCATCTTACCATTTTATTCTGATTTTAAAATGTATGAGATTGTTTTCTATTTCGTAAAGTGGTAATTTTTTAGCTCATTGACCAGCGCTCTGTTTTAATGTACACCAAACAGGACTGCATAGATATAAACCAATGAAAGTGTTGGTCCGCGCAGGTAAGAGGATTCTTTCAGTTGGTGGCGGACGAAGATAAAAGTAGATTATAACATATACACCCTAAATAATTTTTTAATGTACTTTTTTATTTTAAACTAAATTCGTTTTTAAATTCATTATCTAAAATTAAACCGCAGATATTTTAAAGAACTAGGAAACAAACATGAACTCTTTTTTTATATTTGTAGATGTTCTAAAGGTAATTACAGTCTGTTCGCTATACTTACGTGGGTTTCGGATTAACAAAATTATGCAAATTAGTCATTGACAACCAGTTCCAATAAGCCTCTTCCCAAGAAATTAGGTAAAATTGCCCTAATGGTCAGATTTAAATTAAAATAATATTAGAGTAGGTACTAAATTTGTTACAAATATTGCAGTTGAATTGATTCTTTGCAAGTATTGACATTGTATGTATATTGTAAATTTAGTGGAAATTTTAAAAATGCCTAGACCTGTGTTAGATGTAGATAGTCTAATTTGTAGTGTATATAAGTATTTTACGGATGAAAAAGAAAATGGCGGTCCTTTAAAATCGGTAATATCTGTACAACGCGTATGCAATGCTCCAGGAATTAGTGAAACCAAATTAAGAGGAGTATTACAAAATCACAACAGTGAACTGCCGAAAGAAGATCACCGCAAAACTCGCCCATCATTGAAAACGAACGATATTTCAGATGGAAAGAAATTTGAAATTCGTGATACCATTTATCGAATGAGGGCCAACAAGGAACATGTGACCTTAAATACAATTCTCTCGGAATTAATAGAAAATTGGACGACATTGGCAGAACAAGTCTATGGCAAGTGATACATAACTTGGGTTTCAAATGTCAAAAGGAGGATAACAGAAAGGCCCTTTGTGAAAGAAGTTCTGTCGTGCATAAGAGAATTAACTTTCTAAGAAAATATTTTAAATTTAAAGAAGAAGGGGCGAATTTTATATATTTAGACGAAACATGGATATTTTCTAGGGGTGCAACCAAGAGAATATGGCAAGATGATAACGTAAAGTCCATCAAACATACCGATGGAGAAGGGAAGCGACACATAATTTTACATGCAGGAGGGAAATCGGGTTTTATAGAAGGTGCTGATTTAATATTTTCATCTAAATCAAAATCCAATGACTATCACGATAATATGAACACAGAAATGTTTGTAAAATGGTTGCATGAAAAACTTCTCCCAGGTTTAAGTGAGCCCAGCGTAATTATTTTAGACCATGCACCTTATCATTCTGAAGTATTAAACAAAAGTCCAACGAATTCTTGGACTGTTGATAAAATTAAAGAATGTTTGACAAAGGAACATATACCACTTCCTCAATATACAGTGAAACCTGTGTAAAACGGAATCGCACGGTCGTGCACCGATTTTCCGGCATATACAGGATTCCGCGTTACACAGGGTAGATAAAAAATTGCACATAGTAGATTTTAAAAAGTGATGATTTTATTAAAAAAATCTAATATACGTACATTTAATATATAGTTGTTATTATTACTATGTACCTACATATTTTTATTTATTATTAGAAACAATATAAATTATTATTTATTCCACATTTCTATCAATGTAAGTTGTTTTTTATTCTTTTGTAATACGTAAGATGATTCCATGAATGTCCTTAATTCTAAAATCTTCTTTCTCATCGGTTCGCTCTCTATTCTTTGGGAAAAATCCTCTAACGCTGCAACACTCCTCAAAGCTTCAGAAAAATTTTTTATCCGATCGGATTCTTCAACTTCTGTTCCTGTAGATAAAAATAATAATTTAAGAACAGATCGTTTTGAAAAGCTAATGGGAAAATAATTTTTTCTATCTGTTATTTTTGTGATGGTAACTGAAATCTTCCTATCTTATTTTTATTATGTATTTTAACTTTATTTCTACTTGGCCAAATGCCCAATTAAGATGGAAAGAATAAATAAATAGTTGTTTATTTTTTTAGAGAATTAGAAAAATCGCTTACCAATTCCAATCCCATCATTATCGTCTGCCACAGTAGTTTCCACGGCAGTTTTTTCTAACACCAGTTCTTCTATGGACTGAAATCCAGCATTTGTTGTAACGGCTTCATCTAATGTGATGTAATCATGAACATTACAACCGGGATTAATTTCAGTAATTAACTCTCCGACTTCTTTTGTACTTTCGTCAATTTCGTCAACATTTTCGATTAGGTCAACGTCTCCATCTTGCTTGATTCCACATGCCGCAAAACATTTTTTAACACAATCAGGTTTAATATTTTTTACTGAATAATCAATCCATCTGATAGCATCCAAAACTGATATTTTTTTAGCCAAATCTCCTGCTGATTGAGAAAATCTCATATTCGCAATAATTGACCGCAGCACTTGTTTTCTGTAATGCATTTTGGAGTTTTGTATAACTCCATGATCGAGAGGCTGTGTTTGACTTGTGGTGTTTGGTGGTAGAAAACACAATTTTATATTGGATAGTATTATTTTGGGGTGACACGTTGCATTATCCAAAAATAGAAGGATGTGTCGATTTTCAAATTTCATTTTTTGATTTAAAATTTTTAGCCACTGTTCCATAAGAACTGATGTCATCCATGCTTTTTTATTTGCTCGTCAATAAACTGGTAGCTGAGGCACATTGGTATTGTTAAAACATCGCGGTCTGAGGGATTTTCCAATAACTAGAGGTTTTTCTATTTTTCCGTCAGCAAAGGCGCAAAACAAAACGGTTAACCTTTCTTTAGATTGTTTGCCTCCTTGACATTTTTCACCTTTAAAGCACATTGTCTTGTCCGGCAGCGCTCTATAAAAAAGGCCAGTTTCGTCACAATTAGCAATGTCTTTTAGGGTATATCCTTTAATTAAATCTGTAATGTGCGATGTCCATTCAGTCACAGATTCCATGTCGACGTCCTTAGCTTCACCGCAGATCTGATTAAATCTTATGTTATGTCGTGTTCGAAAACTTTCCAGCTATCCATTCGAAGCTTTAAAATCTACTTTTCCAAAATGGTTTGCAATTTCTCTTGCTTTTTCTTGAATAATTGTTCCAGATACAGGAAGATTGCGAGACCTTGCATCCATAAACCATTCCAAAACTGTTGAATTTACGTCGTCGTGATGTGATTCCTTTGGCTTTCTCTTAATATCGCCATTACCACCACGCATCCACTCTTCTTTAATTTTTTCCTTGTTTTTCAAAATTTCATACACTTGCATTTTTCCGCACTTAAATTGAATAACCAATTGCTTTGGAGTAAGTTTTTTTTGGTCACTACATTTAATTAAGTCCATTTTAGATTTTAGCGATAATGTATTCGTTTTTCGGTTTGCCATTTTGAAATGTTTGCACTTTTACGGATAAACTCAAACTGGCGTACCTACACAATACTGGTTTATTTGTGTATTTACTGCTTTTGTACCTAAATTTCTGTGATAATGGTTCTAAGTATTGATAATAGTTCGCCCTTATTATGGGGCTTTCCGAAATCATAAACTAATTATGTAAACATCTATAAATTCTTTTATACCTGCAAAGCAATAACATAAGTAGGTTCCGACTTAACAGATTAGGGAAATTCCGTGTTCGCGTTAGACATGGTTCCGGCTTATAAGCAATTTTTACAATATGTAGGTAATCGCCAAAATTTCCGTCATACACAGGATTCCGTGTTACACAGGTTCCGGCTTACTCAGGTTTCACTGTATATTAAAATCAGAATTATTACGCTTGGCAAATATATACGCGAAACCAAAAACCTTTGTTGTGGATCAGATTATTGAAAGTTACGGTCATCAAGTTTTACGTCTACCACCATATTATTGCCAGTTTAATCCCATAGAATATATATGGGGAATAGCAGAATAATATTATGACAACCATATTGGGCCTAATGGTTATAGTGACGACGCAGTTCGGGAAACTTGGCGAAAAGCACTTTCAATTGCAACTCCAGAAGTGTGGCGGAACTGTATATCTAAGTGCGAGAAACTAATAGAAGATTGGTGGACTCGTGAAAATAAAATAAACTAAATAAGTTCAATCATAATAACAATTAATGGTGATGACAGTGATGATGATGACGATTATGATATTTTGGATGATAATGACTGATTTTCATTTTTGTTGGCAAGTTCAATTTTTTATTTTTCATTTGAAATTCTCTACATGGAACAAATTTTTATGTTAGAAAATATTTTATTTGAGCTAAATAACCCTCTTATTTTACATAGACCATATTTTCTGTGTGACGTGTAATATAAAATTATTATTAGGTTTATAATAGTCACATTAGACTCCATTAAGAAAGAAGTTTAATTCTGCTTCCAATTATACAAAAGATTCTCCATTATTATTTAATTAAATAGGTTTACATTATTTTTCATTTCATTTAACCAGTTGATATTTGGTATGTGAGTAGTATTTCATAAAAATTTTAATCCGAAACCCGCGTAAGTATAGCGAACAGACTGTAACAGTAATTATATAAAAATATACGTGCTTGCATTCATTTACAAGCAATTTTGTGGTTGAAAGACGACGCGGCTTCAATTTTTACAACAAACCATGCGAATTTTTAATTAATTTGCATGGTTCGTTATAGAATTTGATGGATGCATTATTAGTAGAAATTTAATTTATTTTGATATGACATTATATTTCAATGATGGTTGGTGGGGTTTTCCATAAGTCAAATGGCACACTTAATCATCTTTAAACCGCCCCGGAGCGCCACGGCAAATAATAATTCCTTCCCTTCTCTGGACAAGCTCAACACTGCGGTTAAAATTCACTTGTAAGGGAATGAACTAGGGAGAGTAATAATCAGTCGGGGTTTTTGAGTTGCTAAAAACGAAGCTGCTGTTATCTAATTTTATTGGTTATAGATTTTTAAATTTGCGTTATTTAAAATATTCAGTGTGCTAATTTATAAATGCTAAGTTTGGCCACGTTGTATTGTTTTTTAATTTGTTGACAGCGTCATATTGGTTTGATTATGCATTTTTATATTGCAATTTTTCAATAAAAATGTACTAACATTTTGTTTTACGATATATTAAGGCAATTTAGACATTAAAAATTCTAGTAAACATTTTCAAATCCTGTGAACGAATTCGTTCTCGGCGATCTCAAGAAACCTGGTGAAAAATACTTTGTATAGTTACTGCATTTACATAAAACCATTCGTTTTTAATCTTTATTTTCGTTGGACACTAAAAACGCTCCAATATTTTTATCGGACACTGATTCAGTGAAAAATCATCATTTTTATTTTACTTTGGCAAGCATCCAGTTTTAAAATTATGTCACATAGGCTTCACTGTAAAACTGAGTAAAAATAGGCAATCAAAATTGGTGGAGGAAGTGAATTTTGTGAAGTACATAACAAAAACTTGAAAATTAACTATAAGAAAATAAGTCACTAATAATTATTTTAAAGCGTTCGAAAGAAAAAATGGCCCTGTAAAATTGATCGATGGTTTAATATTTCTTTTTAAACTTCAATCCCTGTATATCGGAAAGAAAGCATTTTCGGGCGTATGTTTATAAGAACTAAAATATAATGAAACCTACTTAAAACTTTTCAAATTGGGCTAACGCCGTCTCTGTATGCGTAATTGTATTTAGATCGGCAAACTCGTTATGAATCCAGTAGAGGGAAATATTAAATAAGAATTGCAGTCTGTCGAACAAAGATAGGAGTCTCGAAAGATGAGAATGTCACGGCAGTTTTTTTTATCACGACTTATCCAACGTTTTGTTTTTTCTATGGATTTATCGATAGGGTTTTAGGCATTCCAACGACCTGTTAAAATATCAGAAAACTGACAGTTTAGATATGGCAACCCTGTGGGCCTGTTGTCATCAATGATACATTTGAGTTATATAGATTGCTCAAAGCGAGTCGTCTGCGAGCGGCTTTATTCTTGGCAACTGTTCGTTAATTTGAATCGCTCTAGTAAAAATAAGTTTTAAAACCAATTTCCAACCTTCGAATATATATATAAAAAAATTACATTTTTACTTCAAGGCATAAGCCTATGTTTATTTTGAAAACATGGATCATCAATCTAGATGACTATATATCATTGATCCTGTCAAATCACCAGCCACAGTGTTGCCATATATCAGCCTGTTATTATCTACACGGGCAACCATTTTGTGAAAAATAGTGCGCAGTTTCCGGCGATTTTTAATTCGTTTTTGTGGTTTTTTATGTTTTTATATATTTTATATTATTTAAATTATGACCTATTTATGCTTTCGCGAACAATAAATTAGTTTCATAAATTGTGATGCTTTTGTACGGGGACTGTCAACAAATTATATTTTTTTGTTTTTATGTGAACTTTATAAACGCCGAGTTTTAATGTAATATCTGCACAGATAGGACTAAGACTGGAAAAGGTATGTAGACATGTTTTCTTGTAAAGAAAAATAATTTAAAAAGTTCACAAAATTAATTAGTATGAATTACATTCAACTTTATGGATACCCGAATTTCAAAATATTTTTTTCTACTATTAGAAAGTAAAGTAGTTACATGTTATCATGAAAATTTAAAAAAAATATGAATATCTACGTTTAAATTGGAAATTTAATATTAAAATTTCAAAAATTACACATTTTAAAACAAATATTTTTGTTATATTTATACAAGGTTGCCAAGTATTTTGATATGTAAGAAGATATCTAATTTTTTATGCCGCGTTTGAGAATCCACATCGAATACATTTTTTACATCTCGAGCGTTTTTTTATCCACATCGGACACATCTATTACATTTACGTATTCGCTCCGTGCGAAGTCATGTGCCGCGTTTGAGAATCCACATCGGATGCATCTGAGATGTTGCGAATTTTTTATCACGTGATAGAGAATTAGATCTGAATGTAGATGTAATAAACAAACGCTCTAGACTTTATTTGGTCACGTGATAAAATGTCAATGACATGTTAGAAGTTTATACTTATTAAATTTGACTTTTGAAACTACAAATCAACCTAAATTTGAAATATAAACAAAAATTAAACAAACTAATCACTTTTATATTCATGCTAGCATAAACAAAGGATAAATTGACAAACAAGGCTTCACAAAACACTTACTTTCTGGCATGGAACGAACATCTCATTCACATCTCATTCCAAATCGAGATGTAAAAAATGTAATCTGAACAGGTACATCTGGGATAAACAAACGCAGATGTAGATGTAGTAGATGTGTCCGATGTGGATAAAAAAACGCTCGAGATGTAAAAAATGCATCCGATGTGGATTCTCAAACGCAGCAATGGAAAGGGAAGCAAAAGCGATACTAGCGCTAGCTGCGGATAATTCGTGCATTTTAGGGCGATATTTTGTAATTTTGGCATATCAAATACACGTATACATTTTACTTTTTTTAAAAAAAAGTAGGTAAAAACAATACAATAAGCAACCGGAGTTGCTGTGTTGAAAATTGTACAAATACTAGCAAAAAAAACAGTGAAACTTATATAAAAAATTTCAGTAGCAAAGTGGAAATTAAATCAAAGAAATAAATGGATAGATATACAATAAGAAGGAAAATTACCTTTATTTCTGTAATAATAACCGTAATGCTGCAAATAGTAGACATCAGAAACTTGAAAGGCATTCAGCAAGGACTAGATTTCAAGATTTCTGCCTTTGATTATTATATGTGGTTGGAACGCAATTTTGTAACTTACTGATAGGAAATCAGTTTTAATCATTCATTCTATGTTTTCTTTCGAACAAAAATGAAAATATAAGTAATGATCCTTTTTTTATACATTTTACCTTCACGCTATTATTAAATGGTATTTTTGTATTTTGACAGAATAGACTAATTCTTCAATGAAAACTTATTAGACTTAGGCAACTTCTCATACATTTTCCAGTAAATACTGTTGCCTGCCTATATTTTATTATTTATTTTTATCAATTATACATAATTTTCTTTAATTTAAGCGATAAAAATATATAATAATAATAAATTAATGTTTTACTTGTTTTACAAATCCATATACTTTTATTAAAACTAACATGTATACTTTTTAATTACGAATTCTATTAAAAGTTGCATTTGTCAGTATACGCCGAAATAGTCCATTAGTATCAAAACGAATTGGCGCTGCTGTCGCGCACGGAGCGAATACTGAATCACGTGATCAAAGATTTACTACATCTCAGATGCATCTGATGTTGATTCTCAAACGCGGCAATAGTAAATTATTGTACACACATTTATTTATAAAAATAATTTTTTTTATTTTAATTAGTTAAAATAAATTAATCTATTTTAAGCAACCCCTAACACAGATCAAAGACTAATATTTGTTCATATATTGGCCTAATAAACAATATAAAAAAGTTAATGCATTCTATTTCGTATGTAGATAATTAGTTTTAATAAAATTTAGCTTTTTGGGCTTTAGCACTGAAGCTAATTATCTGTCAGAAAACACTACAATATAATATTTACACAATTAACTTTTAAAAGAATGAAGAAGAACTTTGTGATTATTATTCACTGTAAAGTCATCCATTTTATTTTTTGCATTGATATGGCAACCCTGTGGACCTGTTGGCTTTCATAGGGTCAACGCTATATATTGTTATATAGATTGCTGAAAGCGAGTTGCTTTGCGAGCGGCCATATTATTGCGCAAGTGCTCTAATGAGAATCGGTTTAGCAAAATATGTGTTTTAAAACCAATTTTCAGTCTTTTAATATAGTAAAAAAAATAAATACTTTCATTTTTACTTCAATACACGAGCTTATATTTTAAAAAATGCATGATCAATCTATATGACTATTTATCATTGATCCTGGCAAATCCACCAGATTCACAGGGTTGCCATATCAATTTAAAAATCCTAATAAAATTTTAAAAATGTCTCCGTCCGAAGTTACGTTTTTTGTCCAATCAAACTCTATAATAGACGATTTTGAAAAAAAGTCTGATTAATAACGAGGAGTTAATGGAGGTTGAAATATCAAAAACGAAAAATGATCAATTTGAAAGCAGTGGCAGCCTCGGTGGCAGCTCTGCCTAATTTAAAATGAGTGTTTAATTTTTTTCCACTAAGTAATTGTAGCATTTGTAAGTTTGGTTCAAAACTTTGTATAAACGAAAATATCGCTGTTTTTTAATTTCTTTTTATTATAACGTTGACTGCGAAGCCGAATTTGAATAACATTTCTAATGTGTGACACATGCCGTAGGTATATATGGCACGTCATTATTTTTTACCTGTGTACGGCACATGTGAGTAGTTTTTCGTGATTTTTATATAAACGCCATCCGTAAAGGGTCAATTTTTATTTTAACTTATTACGTCAACCATACTTGCAGATGAAGATTTCTTTCTTAGGTTATATAACTTTCGCATATACCTCCAGGCATGTACCGTAATATGGCAAGGAGAAAAGAATAGTAGTTTGTGCAACAATCCACTCGAGTTGTACAGTATATTTTTTCTACACCCTCTAACGAAAATCTACAAATTTAAAAAGTTGTTTAAGTTATTAAGCCAAAATAACCAATTTTAAAATCATTTATGAATTTTATTAGTTTATAAAATAAAATAAACAAAAAAAAATTAATTTAATTAGCCCTCAGCCCAAATTTAAGCCCGAGATTTTCACGTGGAAAGCAGACGCTCTGTCCTCACCTCCACCGCTACTTTTATGATTTTAGTTTTAATACTCGTAATTAATTTAGTTTCATATAGTTTGATTAAAATTTATTTTTTTTAAAATATAGACCAAATAAAAATGCTATTATTATGTAATCAATTCTACACAAAAATAACTCATTTTATTGCATATATCTCAATAACTAAAAAATATACTGACAATTAGTGTGACAGAATTGTTACTTATTTAAAATTTTAAAAATAATAGTATTTGGGTGTCCAAAATATAAACTGTGTTTGGTGGATTTCATTATTTTGCAGTTTTCTCACTATCTAGAATGGATATATAAAATATATTCGTTCAGTTGAAGGCAATAGCATACTTTTTCGTTTTGCAGTCTGTCCGTAGATAAGCTAATAGGTATCCATGTGGACGTAGAAAAATATATTTTTTATAAATAGATTTAACAAAGGTTCCATTTGTACCCTCCTTTTCGTTTCCAGTAACTCATCGGGTTTATCGTGTAATGGTAAATTAAAAAAGCAAAAAAGATTCCCAAAATTATTATTTGAAGCATTTTTAATATTATTTACAAACATATTGAATCTTAATAAAATTCGATTCATCACCTTACAAACTTTTTTGACAACCTTAATTTCGTTTACTGTGCAATATCTGTTTGTTGCAGTGTTGCCACTAGCCGATGAAGAAATTATCGTGCAGTGCTGCCGAAATTATCGATTTTTCTTAAAATTATGTTACAATTTTATTTATTTTGTTTCGGAAAACAAAAAACGTCATGCTTATTTTAATTTATTTATAATCGTATAAAAAATCAAATAACACAAAAAATTAAATTTAGATCAAAATTATTCGGTATCAAAATGAATATCAACATTTCCATCTTGATCGTGTTTATTACGATGTTTGCCGCGTTTGAGAATCCACATCGGATGCATTTTTTACATCTCGAGCGTTTTTTTATCCACATCGGACATATCTGTCCCATTACATTTACGTATACTAAATCACGTGATCAAAGTTTACTACATCTCAGATGCATCCGATGTGGATTCTCAAACGCGGCAGTTATTGATCTAGGGTGAGATTACAGAACGTCTGCAACTTTGCAGATCTGCAAATATGGCGGCAACTTTAAAAATCTGCAAATATGACTGACTTACACATGCAAGTATCAAGTTTTCGTATTCCAAATTTGGGTTTAGTGTTGTTGGGGGTAATAAACTACAATAAATATTGCGAATTTGCAGATATTTTTTGGAATACTTGCATTTGTAAGTCCGCCATATTTGCAGATTTGCAAAGTTGCAGACGTTCTGTAATCTCACCCCTAATCATTTCTTGTGTAACATTAAAATTGTAGCATTCACCGTTTACACTTTGAGAGGCTAATAATAGTGAATTTACAGTACCATTATATAATTATTTTAAACATCATTTTACTAATTTGGGAATTTTTTTATCAGTATTTCTCAATTAATGTTTCATTATTTACCTCTCCATTTAACTTTGACTAGCAATACAGTCGCCACGCCGCTGATTATCAATTTCATGCAAAGTTCAATGTTTCCGGTTTTAAAATTCTAGGAACCCCATGTAGTCGGGGGATTCCCCGCTCCGTGAAGCAAGAGATGTTTTCCAAGTACCGAAATATTTATGTAGATGGTGCTTTGACTTTTATTGTAATGTAGCTTTTTTTAATTGCCAAGAGCACTGATTAAATTAAATAATTTTAATTTGTTTATTAAATTGGTTTCGTACAATAAGAATAAAAAATTCTTAGACTAAAAAAGTATGTTACAATTATCGATTATGTTACACATTTTAAGGAAAAATTATGTTACAATTCCATAATTATGTTACAAGTGCCAACACTGGTGAGTTAACAACTGGTTTATTTTTGCGCTTAAGTAGGTTTCTACCTATTACGTATTAAAAATTACTTTCTCGAACTACGAGGTTTGCTTGATAAGTATTTTACGAAACGTAATATTTACTGATTCAACTTGTACGATGTGCCTAAATGAATCGCGAAACAATCTTACAGATAACATGACGAAAGCTGAGAGAGGTATCAACAAACCCGCAAAATAAACAGCTAAATAAGCATAGAAAATAGAAAGTATACTCAAATATTATTAATCCCTTTATTGTTACATAAAACACAATTTCGTTTCAACATTTCATGTTTTAAATGCTAAATTACCTAAAGACATTCTTCATCAATTTATTAATCTTCATAACATAACTGACACGCCTGGTTCCTGTCCAACGGCATTCAAACCTGTAATTCTGTAAGTGCCGCCATGTTCTGGAGCATTAAGTAGTTCCCCATCGATCGTAAATTTGGCAGTAGTTACGTAAAGATCTTCCAAATTTGGTCCGCCAAAAGCTACTGAAGTCACCTAAAATTTGTACCATCAGTACTAAACTAGAACGTTTTTTTTAACATAAAAAACCGGTACCGAACGGAACTAAGTAATCTATAAATAAAGTTGGCATCATATACATATAAGTATTTAAAAATCGTAGTTAAATTTGGATTGAATTAAGTATTGTTGTATTTATACTTTTATTTTAACAAAAAATATTCCAATTCGTCATCTGTTAGTCAAAGTTAAAATTTAAGTCCAAACGTGGCAGCCAAGGTGTTAAGGCAAAAAAAAACATACAATATCTTTTAATAACCTAAAAAATAAATGAACAACATATATGGACTAATGACAAATTTTTTGTAGATTAAGGCAATATCCAATAATCTGAATGTTCATTTGATTAAAAAAAACTGATATCTGGAAAGAATTTTCAGCCAAACTTTGTATATTTACCTGCTTTGCTGGTAGAGTAACAGACATTAAAAGCGTTTCGCGTTTTTCGGTATCAATTTTGATCACTCGGTGTCCATTGAAGATGGCGACCCACAGTTTTCCGTCTTTATCTATTGTCATACCATCGGGACCTCCAGGAATATTGTGTTTTTTCAATGTGAACAAAGGTCTTCTATTAGCTAAAACGCCAAATATGAACTAGAAAATTCTAACGTGGGCAAACCAGAAAACAATTCTATTCCTATTAAGGTCGGTCCACTTTCAGATAAAGTGTCAGGTAATTTTTATCTTCCAGATAACTTAAGAAGTAATCTTTTCACTTCTGGATAAACCTAACCCCTGAAAGATAACGTATCTTACTGATGGAATTCCTGATAAAATACTTCACTGATAGATAAACAGGTAGCTACATAAGCACATAAGGTTAAAAACTGTTGGCTACCTTCCCTACATATTATTTACTTGAAAAGACAAAAAATAAATTATCTGACAGATAGTAACTCTCGGATAATTTATCCGTTAGTTAGTTAATTATCTGGAACTTTATCTGTAGGTGAAAACACTGACCCTTAATAGTGCAAAAAGTTTAAAGTTGTTTTTTACCCTCTCTTTATAGTTGGGTGCGTGGTAGAGACGTCAGTTACACTTTTGTGATTCACATTATATAAAAAAAAAGCTAAGTATTAGATATTTAAAGAATAGCATTGGCAAGCTGTTATAAAATTGCTTGTACATAAAAATAAACTATTACTTTCTCGCATTAATAGCCCACCCTCAATATAACTGGCATTACTGAAGCTGATTTAGCTTCAGAACATTTAAAATTTGTAATAACTTACACATAGTTCCATTTTTAATGTCATAATCGAATTCATCAATTGAACCTGCATGGGTGTCGATGTAGAACATTTTCTTTTTGTCTGCGCTCCAAGCTAAACCATTAGATATACCCAATTTACTTAGATGCTTCATAGGTTTTTTATTTTCAAATGAATACAGTGAACCCTTTTGTGGTTTGACTTGCCCGTTCACTGGTTCCCCTCCCATGGTTCCTAAAGAAATTAAATGTTTTTTTTTTTATTAGCTAAATACACATTATACTTTATTAAATTATCTATTGAGTTCCAGTGAATAAGTTGCATTAAAAGTTTGATTAATAAATTAAATTTTAGATTACACTTTTAAGTATAAATATTTGCACCATTTTGAGATTGTTTGAAAAAATGTTTGCCATTCAAAAATACTGCCATTTTCTTGGTTTGTTCCTTTTCTTTAACAAACATTTTTTTTATTAATTCACATTTAATTTTGTTTTGTTAAATTGAAATCAAACTTGACAAATATTCTGATATATGTCATTAATTATTTACACCGAAACTGCGTCGATTGCGTCGCCATTTTCTCAGGATCAACATAAGAGTTGTCAGTGCTTTTTATGGTAGACTTTTCCCAATGTTGTATCCAGATAGTTGTCAGTTGAGTCATTGTCAAGTGTTTTTATTTTCAGTCTTTTTTCAGTAGTTATCACATACTTTGATTTTCTTTTACTATACAGAGAATGGTCGCACTGCGCAACTTTCTGAGTGCCTCTTAAAAGGTGATAGAAAACTCCTTACTTTTTTTTTTTTTTTCTTTTCGATTTATGGCCTAGGTGTATATACCTAATATGCCAGTCTCAAATTTGTGTTTACATTCTCAATCATGTGTGTTCTGTGTAGGCTTTGTTACTGTTTCCCAGCGCCACTTTAGGAACAGCACTGTTAATTAGAACCCAACAGTGAATGGTCGAGGGGGAATCCTACCAAGGCATCAGAATTAATTTTAAATAATTAAATTAAATGAAAAAATTCCGGCCAACGGTGGGATTCGAACCTGGGACCCTTGGATCCACAGGCACAGGCTCTAACCACTGAGCCACCCACCCCCCAACTCCTTACTTACTCTGAGGAAAACTCCGCCTCTTATTACGTGTTGCCTACATCTTGGCGCAATATTTTTAATAGGTGCGTTTTAATCATCCGCTTCTGCTTCGGAATTGTCGGTTTTCTTGTTTTAATCTGACAGGTTAGAACGACTGAACCGACAATTCCGGAAGCAGAAGCGGATGATTAAAACGCACCTGATATTTTGCTTGCTGCTGTCAGTGTCAGTGAATATTATTTTGGGAGTCACACTTTATTGCTAAAGAATCAGTTAGCTCACTCGGACCAGTTGAAAGTTCTAAAATAACATCCACTCCAGGGATACAATTCAGGATGCGCAGAAGACTGCTGTTTTATTATAGGCGGTTGTCATATATTGTATTATCCGAGTTGCGCAGTGTATAAACTGGAACATTGAGATCAAAAGTGCCGACGCAGAGTGAGCGATCTGATTCTTTAGCTATAAACTGTGTCATAGGAATCAAAATGGCCGCGCCCTATGTTGGGCTTATCGGACCTCTCTCTTGCCCCGTATAGTAATCAAAGTATGTGGTGGACACGCCCAACATAGGGCGCGGCCATTTTGATGCCTTTACCACAGTTTATAGCTAAAGAATCAGTTCGCTCACTCTGCGGCGGCACTTTTGATCTCAATGTTCCAGTTTATACACTGCGCAACTCGGATAATACAATATATGACAACCGCCTATAATAAAACAGCAGTCTTCTGCGTATCCTGAATTTGTATCTCTGAAATGGATGTTATTTTGGAACTTTCAACTGGTCCAAGTGAGGTAACTAATTCTTTAGCAATGAACTGGGATTCCAAAAATAATATTTACTGACACTGATAGCAGCAAGCAAAATATCAGGTGTGTTTTAATCATCCGCTTCTGCTTCCGGAATTATCGGTTTAGTCGTTTTAACCTATTAGATTAAAACAAGAAACCGACAATTCCGAAGCAGAAGCGGATGATTAAAACGCACCTATTAAAAATATTGCGCCAAGATGTAGGCAACACGTAATAAGGCATC
The DNA here is from genome assembly GCA_927349885.1 of Psylliodes chrysocephalus. NCBI lineage: Eukaryota > Metazoa > Arthropoda > Insecta > Coleoptera > Chrysomelidae > Psylliodes > Psylliodes chrysocephalus. Next base: position 11,628,002 of record OV651830.1, read on the forward strand.
AAAATGGCGGAGTTTTCTATCTCCTTTTAAAAGGCACTTAGAAAGCTGCGCAGTGCGACCATTCTCCGTATAGTAAGAGAAAATCAAAGTATGTGTTGTGATATCTCATTTGAAAGATTTCTTCATTCTCTAACGGTCCTTGCCAAAGTTATTTTAGTTAGTACACTCTTGTGTAAGGCTTTGTTCAGACGCCTACTTACCTGCCCATAACCGACCAGATGGATCACATTTTCCATCATTAAATCTATTGTCAATAGTTTCGGGATCATTTTCTATTTCTACTATTTTTTCTATTTTTGCCACTTTTTCACTTTCTCCATCCCATGTTACAACAGCCAGTTCTCTTCCGATACTTATTAAATATTTATTTTGTTCACCTCTCACTGGTACTATTAAGCTTACGTGGTTAAGGCCTGTAATCAAAATAAAGTATAAAAATAGGGTAAGAAAGAAAATTTGCTGGTTAAAATACAAGAAAACGCAAACAAAGACATCAAACGTATTTTTCCTCATTTTATGATAACCAGTAATGCCAGTTTGGATTTAATCCATAGTACTTCTTCTCTCGCTCGACGTAAGAAGAGAAATATTTAAAACTCACCGATGACTGCTTTGGTATGTTTATCGGTTGCTGGTACATACTTGTGTATAGATTTCCCAAAAATATCAACAAAATATAAACTTTGAGACTCCGCATCCCAATGAGGTCCTTCGCCAAGTTCAGTTGCGGGAACGCTTTTCAATCTTTCAACGGTAGGATTCATCTTCGCGCTGAAATTTTGCCCATTGCAATAATATAAATAGAAGAGTAATAATATTGAAACCTTCCTGCATGGCATTTTTAAAAATCTGTAACGATAAACTCAAGAAGTTGGTGAAACGGTTTCTGAATACGATTTAGAGTTATAACCACCACAACAAGAAAATAGTAGTTAATTTGTTGTTTAGTAAGAGTAGAAACACCTTGAAAAATTTTGAATAACCTCTCAGCCTTTAATTTTGGTCCGATTTTTGTAAACATTTCTGGAAATTATAAAAGTTAGGGGAAAGAAACTTTGATTTTTTTTAATAACCTTCGAACGATATTTTTTCTTAATTTTTCAAAGTTTGCACGCCATTTTGAATTAAATCTATGAATTAGAATTGTGTTTTAATAAATATCAAGTAGTTTTTTTTTACCAAGGGTGGATATATTCGACAGAATGTATATAGTCGTTGTTTCCACTGCCGTATGTATATGTTTTCCATTGAATAATCTCTAGATCCCACTGGTACATACAGGGTGTAACAAAAATATGTACAGTATATTTACGAACAGTTTCTGAGGTCGATTCAAGCTAAAGTGCTTGTATAAAAAATAGATAGAAGTTACAGGGATGTTAGTAAACAAGGACCAATAAAATGGAGTTAGTGGCGTTTAAAATTTTTTTAAATTATAATATCAATAAATATAGGTAGTGCTCAAAAAGATAAGATAGAGACATTTAAAACGATTTTGACACAAAGGTAAGAAACCCTTTTTTGGGATGCAGTTTCGTAAGAGCCGCCGTCACTGTCCATAACTAAATATTTTCAGGAAATTGATTTTGTTTTATAGTCTATTTTTATGTATGAGAGAGTAATAAAACAGCATTTCTAATGCAAAACTTAGTACGGTCATTTTAAATATTTTTACAGAATAATCTAAATATTTCCTAAAATTGTAATAAATGTACCTGATCTATTACAAGTTTTGGGTCTTTTATTGGTCCTTTATAAACATAAGCTGTACAGAACAATAGAAAAGGTTTGGACAGGCCAAAAGCCCTGTGTATTAAAGATTACATAGCCGTATCTTAAGATTATTTTCAATAAGTACCTATTTGCCAATTTTGTTTTATTTTAATTCCAAGAATTTCTTACAGTAATCGAATTATAAGTAGATAAATACCTTCCCAACAAATTTCACCGAAAATGCGATTATAGGTTTTCCATTTAGTAAGAAGGTCCAAGTTGTGTATTCTTTACAGTTTACTAAATGTTGTTTAGTTGCAACTTGCAAGGTGCAGTGTGAATTTTAGTGTGATCATGGAAAATTTGGAAGGGCCGCATAAACGACAAAAAATCGGTCCTTTAACAGTTAATGAAAAAAAATTAATATTAAATTGTTTTAAATCATTTACAGACAAACATTTATGTAAAAGTGTTGATGACACAGTGGAATTAGTTAGTAGTATGCTTGGTGTTGGGAAATCTACGATGTACAGAGTTGTTAAAGAAGAGAAATATGGCGAGTTTCAAACAGCACGTAAAGCTCCAGGAAAACCAAAATTTCTATTAGAAAATCTTTTGAAAGAAAGACTTCGAAGGAAAGTGCATGCGTTCTTCTTTAGAAAAGAATTTCCGACAGTAGAGATGATAAGGATTACCCTGAAATGAGTCGAAGCACACTATGGAAACTTTTAATTAGATAAATAGGTTTCCTATGGAAAAAGCATTCCAGAAAGTCTATTTTAATAGAAAGAAGCGATATTGTAGTATGGAGAAGAAATTACCTAAGGACTATAAAAGAAATGAGAAACCAAAGAAGAAATATATTTTATTTAGATGAAACATGGATCAACAAGGGACATAAACCAAATAAATTTTGGCAAGATGAAACTGTTACAAGTCGAAGACAGGCTTTTTTAAATAATTTATCTACTGGTTTAAATCCACCATCAGGAAAGGGGCGCAGACTAATAATAGTACACATCGGTAGTTCAAACGGTTTTGTTAAAGGTGGTTTATTGACTTTTGAATCTACTCGTACCGGTGACTTCCATGAGGACATGAATGCTGATGTCTTTAAAGAGTGGTTCGAACAAATTATAGATCTTCTTCCTCAGAACTGTATAATAGTAATGGATAATCCAAGTTATCACTCGAGCCTTATAGAAAAAATGGCCACAACCAAGTGGTTAAAAAAAGATTTACAGAATTGGCTAAATTCAAAGAATATTAAGTTCCATCCCGGTTCTGTGAGAAAAGAACTGTATCATTTGTGTTCCCTTCATAAAGAGAAATTCAAAAAAATATGAAATTGATGAAATTGCAAAAAATCGTGGGATGACGGTGGTTAGATCACCACCATATCATTGCGAAGTAAACCCGATTGAACTGATATGGGCACAGATAAAGGGAGAAGTTTCAAGAAAAAATAATTCTTTTAAAATGAGTGATGTTAAACAGTTGTTTTTGGAGGCTGTAAATAATGTGAAGCCTGAAAACTGGGAAAAGGCAGTAAATCATACGATTAAAGAAGAAGAGAAAATGTGGAAGTTGGACAATATTACTGATGAAATGATCGAGCCACTCATTGTAAATATTGGTTGCGACAGTTCATCTTCTGATTTCGATTCTGATTTGGATTTGTAGGTAAGAAGTAGTTTTTATATTAAAATTATTATTTATGAACGTAACGTTGTTTAAAAGTAAAAGTTTAAACCCTTATACCTACATAACCCGTTTGACACAATGTTCTTAACATACCTTGTGGAAAAATAAAACATTTTAGAAAAAATTGCACTTTTTTACCTTCAGCTGTTTAGAAGTTATAAGCAGGTTAATTAGGTGAAAATATAAGTGTATACTCGAGGAATAACTTCAAAAAATATTTTAACTGTCTACTAAAAGAAGTGGTACGTCTATGGATTACGAACGCTTTATTATTTTAATACTCTCTCATACATAAAAAAAGACTAACTATTATTATCAATTAATAAAATTTATCATTATATTATATTATATATCTACCTTCTTTTGTTTAAGGTCAAGTTTATATTTTTAGTTAGAGAAAGGCTAATTTATTTTAAGTGAACATAAAGGAAAAACTTCCATTGGCGTAACTACCCAAAAACTATTGTTATATAAAGTGTCTACTTAATGAGTTGGAATTATAATATGGAAAACTTTTTTATTTATTTTTACAAGAAGAAATTATTACTTATAAAAAGTTTTGCTTGGTTTGAAAACTTATAATGAAATCTTCGGACATCAAAATTTCTCTGTCATATACGGGGTATGTCACAAAATATACATTTGTTGCAATTTTTGACAATATTGAAAATTGTTATAAAAAAGTGGTATGAAATGGAATTATTAGAAGTATCCTGAGATTTGTGTTCGATTACATTTTTTAGGCGAAATTATTCATTATTTTTTAAAAAGTATCCATATCCGGTAGTCGAATACTTTTTTTTCTGTATCAGTACCAATTCTAGTAAGAAATGAGTACCTACTATTCCTGGCTCGTTTAACAATATTAGCATATTAAAAGTTGGAGAAAAATTTAAATTGTATGTAGAAAAATTTGTAAAAAATAAAATCTGATTTTTCAAGATAAAGGGATATTATTGCATAATTTAAATGTTGTTTATAATAAATAACTTATTTTACTTTATTACAACTTTCGATATTGTCTTCTTTCTCAAAAATTATATGACTAATTAATTTTGATATCTCATAATTTCATTATAGATTCTAGACTATACAAAAATTTTTATAAGGAGTAATTTTTTTTTTGTAAAACTAATAAAAATATCTTCCATATCGTTCCAACTCAAATAAATACACTGTACATAATATTTAGAAATATGATACAATTTGTGATGTGAATAGTATGATTAATATATGTTATATCTTAAGTTTATGATGTTTTTAAGATTATTAAGAAAAGTATGTTACTGTGATCAACATGGGCGAAGTTAAGGGGGGGCTTGGGGGGGCTAAGCCCCCCCAAAAACCAAATTAGCCCCCCCAAAAATAGTTCGAACATTTATCGCACATCCATTCATACATTTCAGATTTCAGAACAGAAATTAAAAAATAAAATAAATTGATTCTGCAATTTTACATTTAGTTTAGGAGGCAGTGAATTTTTTTCGTATTCATTTTTCTAGTGAAAATAAAAATAAAAAATAAATTGTTCTCTTAGGGACAAAAACAAAATTTTTGAGTCTGACACTTATTTTCCCAGTCATAATTATTTTACATTTACTAAACTAGAACATAAAGCTTATAAAAATAGCAGTTTGGATTATCTTAGATAGTGAAAAGTGAGTGTGGCAGAAAATTAAGCATATAAAATTGATACAATTATGAATAATAATAAGTCTGGCTGATTTACGAAATAGGCTAATGAGTCTGGTAACATCTTCTAAATCGAAAAAATATAATATTTTTGCTTTTATTTTACCGGGTTTGAAAATTTGTCACGTGATAGATTAAATTATAATTTTACACCTCTATTTTATAGCCAATCAAATGCTGTTATTTTAAAACGCTTCTATGACAACCAGAAAAATTTCCGGAAATGTTTCTTTTGGTGGGTACCCTGAACGAAATTATACTTAAAATTTTTTTGACAGTTGAGCAGCTCTTTCATGCATATAATATTACGACGCAACGCAATAGTGTGATTAAAAAATTTGCCATTTCAGTGGTTAATATTTTATTTAATACAAATTATAACTAGGTAGAAATACAGTACATTTATTTTAATAATAATTAGGTTTTTCGCGTCAACTAAACGACTTTAAATATGGCAAATGGTCATGGTATGGCCACAGCATATAAAACATATGTTTTTTTATTTGATTTTAGTCGTTTTAATGCATATCTGTAAAGTTTTTAAATTTGTATTTTTTGGTGTAAAACTTTCTTACCCAATACCACACGTGCCTAAATTATTATCAGAAATTTTTTGCCCACTTTTGTATGACCGAAGGAGTGGTTACGGTTTCGGCCAACTTTGGCTTTAAATAAGAGTTTCGACTACAGTTTCGGTTTCGGCGGAAAACTGGCCGAAATTGCAGCCGACAACGAAACTACTTTTAAAAGTTTTCGTTTTATAATTGGTTGTGTCCGGCACAATGCCGACTGTGCCGGGTGCCATTCCTACACAGTGCACGTACACACAAACTTATCTGCTTTGTTTCAAGTGAACATGTCAATAAATTTATTAATGGCTTCTTTTGATCACATAAATAAATAGGTAATAAGTAAATGTAGCTAAAATTTATAATACGAGTTAATTAGTCTAAAACAAGGATTACAATAAGATATTGCAAATTTCAATAAGAGATTGCCTTAAAAGAAAGTTCTTGTTTCTGTTTCGGTTTCGGTCGAAACTAAGAAAGGAGCCGAAATTTGGTTCCTGTTTCGGTTATGAAACCGTATTTCGGGATGTTCCACATAAGCCAGATTGTATTTTAAGCTGTTATCATAACATACATTTTTCTAGTAGTGATAACACTTGGGCATTGCCAACTAAAAGGACACCTTAGTAAACTGAGAGTAGTAGAAGCTAGTGACTGCAGATTCTGTAAGGAGGAGGAATAAACATTCATTCACATTCTGAATGTGTAGCACTCCAGAATCCAAAGGCGCTATACCTAACTTGAAGCCACTCCAAATCCTACATTTCCTTGAGAAGATATAACTGGAAGGGTCGTTATTCGCGATTAAAGCTAAGTGATACGCCATCTGGAGGAAATTTGTAGAAGGTCCCTATAAGTAGGATATCGTTCAGTGTTGCCAAAACTAGCAAAATTTCGCTACGTCGTCGGATTTTAGCTCTTGAAGAAGTGGACAAGATCTTTTATTTAAGAATCAAAATTTGTGTATAATAATATGTAATCATACTGTATATTTATTTAAGGATTTTTTTATTAAACCGATTTATTATATTGATTTTTTAAATTTCAGTTCAATTATTAATTTTGTATTAAAATCAGTTCATCATTTGGCAATATTGGCGTTTATTGTTTACCTACATTTTAATTTGTATCAATTACAATTCGAGTTTTTTTTTACTTTTTAGCTTTAAATTTGTTTATTTCTTATAGTATGTGATAGTGTTTATATTAAAAATGAAATCTGCGAAAAAGTCCCCAGCAAATTGCAATCTATATTGTGTTAATGTCAAAATCAAAACTGAAGTATTCATTATTTTCCAAATGCAAGTCGTAAAGTTTTGTTTTTTACCATAAATGGATATCTACAAATTCACAATATTAAAATTTTGCAAAACTTTGTTTAGAATCGAAACTGTAATCTGATTTGTGACGGTTTTAATACCATTTACATGTATACAAAGTATTACATAATTCACTTCATAATATAAGAATAAGTCTAGTAAGATATAATTTCAACAATAATAAACGTTTGGTACCTGAAATGTCCTTTAAACCACATAATAAAACATGTCCTGGGTTTAGTAAATACGTATTTCTAAATATTCTTGTAGCAACCAATAGGTGAATATTTCCAACAAATTAAGTCATACACATGATAAAAATTAACATTAAATGAAACTCAAAAACACTATTACAATGAGAATATTATCTAAAAACAGTTTAAAAAAATCACAAATACAAAATCCGTCCAAAACAAACACATGTAAATAAACAAACATCCTACTTATAGGTGACAAATGACAGGCGCGCGAAAATTAATTTGAATCGCGAATAGGCATTGAGACATTTCCTTGCTGCATTAGCGACAGAACCAGAAGGGGGTACAATAAATCTTTTAGGTCGCAGTGTATTAACACCCCATTCCCAAAATAACATAACATAGAACACTGCAAAAAAAATGAAATCCATCAATTACAGTTCATATTTTTTAATTTTTAATCATTAAGATTACATATACGTTAAAATTAGATATTTTTGTTTAGAATCGATAAAAAATAGCATTTTTATTTTTATTTGGGCCACATTAAAAAAATCAATTTTAATCAAATTGTATGAAACTAATCTAATTACGAGTATTAAAACTAAAAACCTAAAAATGACGATGGAACTGAGGACAGAGCATCTGCCTTCCACGCGAATAGCCTGGATTCGAATCTGGACTAGGGGCTAATTTTTTTTATGTTTATTTTATTTTATGAATTAATAAAATTCATAAATTATTTTAAAATTAGTTATTTTGTCTAAAACTAAACTATTTTTTTAAATTTGTAAATTTTCGTTAGTGGTTCGTAGAAAAACTATACTGTATAACTCGAGTGGATTGTCCATATCTACTCTTGTTGCACAAACTATTATTTCATGACTGCGAAAATGAGGAAAATTTTTGTGATGAAAATTTTTCACTTAATACAACTATATATTATATGATATTTTATCCATTTTCATAGATTTGCCAGAATTTTTTTACTTAACTTCAGTATACCTCTAGAACTATTATATATTATATGACTTGGGCTAGGGCTTTAGCCCCCCCAAATCTGATGACATAACTTCGCCCATGGTGATCAATGCAACACCATTCACCAACCTTTTGATATGCTATCGCTACTACTATAGTGGTTATTTTTAATTTATATCAAAACTAGCAACACCGAAGCAGCAAGTAAGACCAAAACCCCTTGGAAAAGTTTCCATATTATTTTATATTAGTTCTTTAAACGAAAGTAAGAAGAACATAGGTATGTAAATAATTTACCTGATTTTTTTAAAGTTAACCTTCGATTTTTAAGTGCGAGTTGGTATAAATTCCTTTCTCTTTGGTACTCTATAGAAGACTATTTTAAATCTCAAATAGCAGCGGTATTTTATTTTTATTGTGTATTATAATCTTGTCTCGCTTTAACACATCGCGTGCGTGTAACTTGTAAATGCTCACTTAAGTTATCGTATATCGTTATCAGACGATTTTCTATACCATTGGCGGCGTAAATAAAAAATCCATTGGTGTTAAGCGAAATTAATTAAGTATAGGGGATGTCCCAAAATTCGCACGCCCAACGGAAACCATAGATGGTAGATTTTCACAAAACTTTTATTTAAAAAAAAAAAAATAAAATAAAAAAATTAAAAACACTACACATGACATGTTTCGAAGTACAACTTCAGTAAGTATGTTTAGATATTCTACGCAAGTATTTTCCTCAGGTGATAGCAAGTTAATGTTTATATCACCTATGAAGATGCTAATTTCGTCATCTTCGAGAAATCTATATAAATCTTCATTAAAATCATGCAAATTTGAACTTGGTGGCCTGTAAAATGATATAAATGTTTAAGAGATTTAGGATTTCTTCTTTGATTATAATATTGACTTGATTACGATCTAATAAGTTTTCTACTATCTTAACTGTTTCTTTAGGGGTATACTAAGAAATAAGTTTGTTACATCGAACGATACCAAACTAATTTTGTGTTACTAGGTAATTTAATGTTTTTTAATTTTTCTGTTAATTCATAAGAATTTTTTATAATATACTTTGAATGGAATTTGCAGTTTTCTTGTATAAGTTGAATTAATGTATGTGAAAGTTTAACTGATGGAGCCGAGACAAATGACACAACTGGTCTAATAGGATAGTTCTCTTTGTGTAATTTTATTAAAGAATAAAGTTGTGTTGGTTGAGGGTTCATTTGTATTAGTTTGAATTTTTCTCTAGAATCAAAAATTGCTGTTGAATCCTGAATATTACGTTTTAGTTGTTTTTGATATTTATCTGTTGGATCATAACATTCTTTCTTCGATTTAGGCGCCTTTCCGCACATGATGCAAGACTCACTTAAATTATATTAAGAAATTTGTTCGTTGCAGTATCTGGATCGTCAGAATTATATACAGGGAGCCAACACATATTTTGAAATATATTATTTAGTTTATTTGTATTAATAAAAGTTGAAAAGGTGTCTTTATATTTTTCATATTCTGTTTCTTTTTCTAACATGACTTGCAGAATTGTAGTGAAATGATCTGTTATTTGGCTTTTAAGAACTAAAGGAATTAGTTTATCACTGACGTAGTTTTTTGTTCGAAGAAAGATATGATCCAAACATGATTTACTATTACCTTGAACTCTAGTGGCTTCGTTTATAGTAGAATTTTATCCAAATTCAGTAAGTATGTTTAGATATTCTACGCAAGTATTTTCCTCAGGTGATAGCAAGTTAATGTTTATATCACCTATGAAGATGCTAATTTCGTCATCTTCGAGAAATCTATATAAATCTTCATTAAAATCATGCAAATTTGAACTTGGTGGCCTGTAAAATGATATAAATGTTTAAGAAATTTAGGATTTCTTCTTTGATTATAATATTGACTTGATTACGATCTAATAAGTTTTCTACTAGCCTAACTGTTTCTTTAGGGGGTATACTAAGAAATAAGTTTGTTACATCGAATGATACTAATTTTGTGTTACTAGGTAATTTAATGTTTTTTAATTTTTCTGTTAATTCATAAGAATTTTTTATACTGTACTTTGAATGGAATTTGCAGTTTTCTTGTATAAGTTTAATTAATGTGTGTGAAAGTTTAACTGATGGAGCCAAGACAAATGACATAACTGGTCTAATAGGATAGTTCTCTTTGTGTAATTTTATTAAAGAATAAAGTTGTGGTGGTTGAGGGTTCATTTGTATTAGTTTGAATTTTTCTCTAGAATCGTAAATTGCTGTTGAATCCTGAATATTACGTTTTAGTTTTTTTTTATATTTATCTGTTGGATCATAACATTCTTTCTTCGATTTAGGCGCCTTTCCGCACATGATGCAAGACTCACTTAAATTATATTAAGAAATTGTTCGTTGCAGTATCTGGATCGTCAGAATTATATACAGGGAGCCAACACATATTTTGAAATATATTATTTAGTTTATTTGTGTTAATAAAAGTTGAATAGGTATCTTTATATTTTTCAAATTCTGTTTCTTTTCCTAACATGACTTGCAGAATTGTAGTGAAATGATCTGTTATTTGGCTTTTAAGAACTAAAGGAATTAGTTTATCACTGACGTAGTTTTTGTTCGAAGAAACATATGATTCAAACATGATTTACTATTACCTTGAACTCTAGTGGCTTCGTTTATAGTAGAAGTGTATCCAAATTCAGTAAGTATGTTTAGATATTCTACGCAAGTATTTTCCTCAGGTGATAGCAAGTTAATGTTTATATCACCTATGAAGATACTAATTTCGTCATCTCCGAGAAATCTATATAAATCTTCATTAAAATCATGCAAATTTGAACTTGGTGGCCTGTAAAATAATATAAATGTTTAAGAAATTTAGGATTTCTTCTTTGATTATAATATTGACTTGATTACGATCTAATAAGTTTTCTACTAGCTTAACTGTTTTTTTAGGGGTATACTAAGAAATAAGTTTGTTACATCGAATGATACTAATTTTGTGTTACTAGGTAATTACTGTTTTTTAATTTTTCTGTTAATTCATAAGAATTTTTTATACTGTACTTTGAATGGAATTTGCAGTTTTCTTGTATAAGTTTAATTAATGTGTGTGAAAGTTTAACTGATGGAGCCGAGACAAATGACACAACTGGTCTAATAGGATAGTTCTCTTTCTGTAATTTTATTAAAGAATAAAGTTGTGGTGGTTGAGGGTTCATTTGTATTAGTTTGAATTTTTCTCTAGAATCAAAAATTGCTGTTGAATCCTGAATATTACGTTTTAGTTTTTTTTTATATTTATCTGTTGGATCATAACATTCTTTCTTCGATTTAGGCGCCTTTCCGCACATGATGCAAGACTCACTTAAATTATATTAAGAAATTGTTCGTTGCAGTATCTGGATCGTCAGAATTATATACAGGGAGCCAACACATATTTTGAAATATATTATTTAGTTTATTTGTGTTAATAAAAGTTGAATAGGTATCTTTATATTTTTCAAATTCTGTTTCTTTTCCTAACATGACTTGCAGAATTGTAGTGAAATGATCTGTTATTTGGCTTTTAAGAACTAAAGGAATTAGTTTATCACTGACGTAGTTTTTTGTTCGAAGAAAGATATGATCCAAACATGATTTACTATTACCTTGAACTCTAGTGGCTTCGTTTATAGTAGAAGTGTATCCAAATTCAGTAAGTATGTTTAGATATTCTACGCAAGTATTTTCCTCAGGTGATAGCAAGTTAATGTTTATATCACCTATGAAGATGCTAATTTCGTCATCTTCGAGAAATCTATATAAACCTTCAATAAAATCATGCAAATTTGAACTTGGTGGCCTGTAAAATGATATAAATGTTTAAGAAATTTAGGATTTCTTCTTTGATTATAATATTGACTTGATTACGATCTAATAAGTTTTCTACTATCTTAACTGTTTCTTTAGGGGTAAACTAAGAAATAAGTTTGTTACATCGAATGATACTAATTTTGTGTTACTAGGTAATTAATGTTTTTTAATTTTTCTGTTAATTCATAAGAATTTTTTATACTGTACTTTGAATGGAATTTGCAGTTTTCTTGTATAAGTTTAATTAATCTATGTGAAAGTTTAACTGATGGAGCCGAGACAAATGACACAACTGGTCTAATAGGGTAGTTCTCTTTGTGTAATTTTATTAAAGAATAAAGTTGTGGTGGTTGAGGGTTCATTTGTATTAGTTTGAATTTTTCTCTAGAATCAAAAATTGCTGTTGAATCCTGAATATTAATCCTGATCAAATTTAAGTATGTTATAATTATTGCTTGCTTGTAAAAATGAAAGAGTTTTGTCAATATAATCTATATTATTAATAGCAATTGTCAGTACGAGTGAAAATGATATTATCCTGTTTTGCTTCATCCTTTATAGTTTTAATTAACTTACTATCTTGATTTGAATTGTTATTATGTAAAAATTGTGTTTTATGTTCGCAGTATGATATTTATGAGACAAATTATTATATGAATCTTTTAAAGCGATTTCTGTTTCTATTCCTAAAAGTTCTAAGTTCGAAGTATTTATCTTAGGTGCGATGTTGTGTTTAAACCCTTTTTCTATTAGAGAAATTTGATCAATTACATATTAATAACTCACCTTTATTAAATCTCTTTCCTAGTTTTCTGTGAGATAATCCCGGTAATGATACTCTATCTTATTGTTATCTGATTGATATCATAATTACTTAAGTAGGTACCCTTATTTACTTTAAATAGTCAGTTTATTTTGTTATGTTATTGATGTATTTTCTTAATTACTTTGTTTGGTTAAATTACTTCGCATATATATTGGACACCGAACTGTAAATTAGTCACACTTGAAAAAGAAGTTGTACTTCGATACATGTCATGTGTAGTTTTAAATAAAAGTTTTGTGAAAATCTACCAAATTTGGTTTTACTCATTTAAGATAATATGGATTTTCATCAAGTAAAGGCCGAAACAATAAATAATTGAAAACCATAGATATTAGAATTTATTTTGTTTAAACTTTTGAGGTATGTTTGAAAAAAATTAACTCGAAGGCTAAAACTTCCAAAAACTCTAGCTCCCTTATGGTGTATATTCGTATTAAGGTAATTAGGTTAAATCTAATATCTAGAGTTTCCATTGGGGAGACGAGTTCTGGGACATCCTGTATAATACGGTAAATATCAGATTTGTTATTTAGGATATTAATCTTCTCGAAATTTTGCATAAAAATGACAGCTAGTATGGGTGATAGAGGTAAAGGCCATTCCTAATGCTAATTCAGTTTTTTGTGTGAAAATTTTATTGATGAAAGAGAAAAATTTTGTCCAACACTTATTGTTTGTTAGTAAGTTATATATTTATCTTTGTCGATCATGGCCTGCTTTAGAAACATTTTTTTGTGAATAACTCTTTATTACTTGCCATATTTACTAGCACATTTCAAGTTTAAAATGGCTTCCAATGAAAACATCTAAAATCATATTTCAGGGGTGAAAGCCATGATACAATAAAAAGAAGGTATGATATTACCCAGATTTATGCTATACGTCACGGTGATGAAAAACGCGCAAAAATAAATATATTAATATATTCCACACCACAATACGTCATACGCGAACTCGACGAGATTTCGTCGGCTAAGTATCATAAGTGTTAATTGAATAATAATGCGTATGACTCATATGTAAAGAGAGTTATATATTGAGAATATAATAGACTCTTTTCTGATATAAATAGATTATATTTGTTAAATAATGATTTTTTACTTTATAAATAGGAGTAGAACTTTATTATTGTTCTTATTTTGAGGTAGTTTTAGTACAGAGTTGTCTTAGATATCCATTTGAGTGTATTTTCACTTAATAAAATTTTTTAAAATAAAAGTTCCGTTTTGGAATTTATAACTATTACTAGGTTTTAATAAAATTACAAATTTATAAAACACATTTATTATTATAATTGTCAAAATAAACGTCTCAGAATACCATTATTAAAATAAGTCTTACAGTCAATCACTTTAAAATAAGTTTTAAAATAATAACAAAAGTTACAACCGAACTGAAACCCCTGGAGTACCTGTAATGCCTAATCCAGTAATTCTGAAAGTGCCACCATTTTCTGGAGGATTGAGTACTTCGCCGTGAAGGGAAATTTTGCCAGTAGTTACATAGAGATCTTGTAATTTTGGTCCTCCAAATGTGACGGATGTAACCTAAAAACAAAATGAATGTGGTTATCTTATTCAGAATAGTTTTCTATTTTTTTATTTTTACCTGCTTGGCAGGAATGTGATAGACTTGTAAAAGCGACTCAGGTTTTTGTGTAGAAATTTTGAGGATTCTGCCTCCGGTAAACATGGCTACCCAAAGATTGTTGTCTGAATCTATGGTCATACCATCAGGTCGTCCTGGGATGTTGTGTTTTCTAACAGTAAAAAGTATCTTCCTATTAGCTGAAAACCGAAAGTAAAAAGTAAGATTTTTCTTATAAATACTAACCTACAGTTTTGGGGCATACATAAATTCATGCTTACATATTTTTCCAGTTATAATATCATAGTCGAATTGGTCAACTGTTTCTTTTTGAGTGTCAACATAGTACATTTTCTTTCCGTCCGACCTCCAAGCAAGACCATTAGAAATACCCACTTTATTTACTTGCATATTAAGATATCCATTATCATATCTGTATAGTGCACCTTTTTCTGGTGCGATGTCACCGCCTGGAAGCAATTCACCCATGGTACCTAAAAATTACATTTAAAAATTAACGAGAAAATTAATCAAAATTTCCGAAAATGTTTTAAATGTTTTTATATTATCAGTAGACAAAGACACATCATACTATAGTTTTTTTTTATGTATGAGAGAGTATTAAAATAATAAAGCGTTCGTAATCCATAGGCGTATCACTTCTTTTAGTAGACAGTTAAAATATTTTTTGAAGTTATTCCTCGAGTATACACTTATATTTTCACCTAATTAACCTGCTTATAACTTCTAAACAGCTGAAGGTAAAAAAGTGCAATTTTTTCTAAAATGTTTTATTTTTCCACAAGGTATGTTAAGAACATTGTGTCAAACGGGTTATGTAGGTATAAGGGTTTAAACTTTGACTTTTAAACAACGTTACGTTCATAAATAATAATTTTAATATAAAAACTACTTCTTACCTACAAATCCAAATCAGAATCGAAATCAGAAGATGAACTGTCGCAACCAATATTTACAATGAGTGGCTCGATCATTTCATCAGTAATATTGTCCAACTTCCACATTTTATCTTCTTCTTTAATCGTATGATTTACTGCCTTTTTCCAGTTTTCAGGCTTCACATTATTTATAGCCTCCAAAAACAACTGTTTAACATCATTCATTTTAAAAGAATAATTTTTTCTTGAAACTTCTCCCTTTATCTGTGCCTATATGAGTTCAATCGGGTTTACTTCGCAATGATATGGTAGTGATCTAACCACCGTCATCCCACGATTTTTGCAATTTCATCAATTTCATATTTTTTGAATTTCTCTTTATGAAGGGAACACAAATGATACAGTTCTTTTCTCACAGAACCGGGATGGAACTTAATATTCTTTGAATTTAGCCAATTCTGTAAATCTTTTTTTAACCACTTGGTTGTGGGCATTTTTTCTGTAAGTCTCGAGTGATAACTTGCATTATCCATTACTATTATACAGTTCTGAAGAAGAAGAAAATCTATAATTTGTTCGACATCAGCATTCATTTCCTCATGGTAGTCACCGGTACGAGTAATAAACCACCTTTAACAAAACCGTTTGAACTACCGATGTGTACTATTATTAGTCTGCGCCCCTTTCCTGATGGTGGATTTAAACCAGTAGATAAATTATTTAAAAAAGCATGTCTTTGACTTGTAACAGTTTCATCTTGCCAAAATGTATTTGGTTTATGTCCCTCGTTGATCCATGTTTCATCTAAATAAAATATATTTCTTCTTTGGTTTCGCATTTCTTTTATAGTCCTTAGGTAATTTCTTCTCCATACTACAATATCGCTTCTTTCTATTAAAATAGACTTTCTGGAATGCTTTTTCCATAGAAAACCTATTTTCCATAGTGTGCTTCGACTCATTTCAGGGTAATCCTTATTATCTCGAACCGTGGCAAGAACTTTGTCTACTGTCGGAAATTCTTTTCTAAAGAAGAACGCATGCACTTTCCTTCGAAGTCTTTCTTTCAAAAGATGTTCTAATTGAAATTTTGGTTTTCCTGGAGCTTTACGTGCTGTTTGAAACTCGCCACATTTCTCTTCTTTAACAACTCTGTAAATCGTAGATTTCCCAACACCAATCGTACTACTAACTACTTCCACTGTGTCATCAATACTTTTACATAAATGTTTGTCTGTAAATGATTTAAAACAATTAAATATTAATGTTTTTTCATTAACTGTTAAAGGACCGATTTTTTGTCGTTTACGCGGCCCTTCCAAATTTTCCATGATCACACTAGAATTCACACTGCACCTTGCAAGTTGCAACTAAACGACATTTAGTAAACTGTCAAGAATACACAACTTGGACCTCCTTACTAAATGGAAAACCTATAATCGCATTTTCGGTGAAATTTGTTGGGAAGGTATTTATCTACTTATAATTCGATTACTGTAAGAAATTCTTGGAATTAAAATAAAACAAAATTGGCAAATAGGTACTTATTGAAAATCATCTTAAGATACGGCTATGTAATCTTTAATACACAGGGCTTTTGGCCTGTCCAAACCTTTTTCTATTGTTATGTACAGCTTATGTTTATAAAGGACCAATAAAAGACCCAAAATTTGTAATAGCTCAGGTACATTTATTACAATTTTAGGAAATATTTAGATTATTCTGTAAAAATATTTAAAATGACCGTACTAAGTTTTACATTAGAAATGCTGTTTTATTACTCTCTCATACATAAAAATAGACTATAGTATTTGAAATCTGAATGTTTCTTACCTGCCCATAGTCGTCCGACTGGATCACATTTGGCATCATTAAAGCTGTTTTCAAGTGTTTCGGTATTATTCTCTATTTTAGCTATATATTCTAAGTTAGACACATTTTTGCTTTCTCCGTTCCATGTTACAACAGCCAGTTGTCTACCAATACTTATTATAAATTTGTCTTTATAACCACTGATTGGGATGATAAAAGACACGAAGTCTATACCTTAAATAACAAAAAGACGTTGTCAATTATATATTTTGAAATAAAAGCTAATTTAAAGTACGAGGTTTTTAAAATTTCATAATTAATTCACAACAACTCTAAATAATACCATTAAAGGTTCTTAGCTTACGAAATTGATAACTATTTTTTGAAAATATCACAAACTCAAATCTTTAATTTAATAGACGTCTTAAATGCTTTGAAGTCAGGTACAAAGGGCGTAAGTCAGAATTTGTAAAATTTAGATAAAATAAGGTTTTGAGATGGCGCCGACTGAACCGCACGCGCAAAATACTGATGAGTGTAATTATTATAAAAAATCAGTAACTGCTAGTGTAAAATGTGAAATCTGTGACTTGAAATATCATCCATCGTGTGCACAAAGAGTAAATGCTATCATGAGATGCTTAAACCAAAAGTTATTGAAAAATCTAAAACTATGGATCAAGAAAAAAGTAAAGGTGATGTATTTTGCATTGATGCTTACAACTTTTTAAAATTACTAGTAGAAGAACAAAACCAACAAACCAATTAATGAATGAAAAAATAGAAATCTTAAAAGTTGAACTTAAAAATGAAAAAAACGAAATATTTGGCTCTTTGTATCTAGAGTATCAGACACTATAAATGAAGAGAATGTTAAGAAATACATTCATAAAGGCAGAAGACATTTATGTGAAGAAACTAGACACATATTTTGTAAGAATAATCAAGCTTGTCTAGTGGGAATAGATCCTCATTTTCAGGAGCAAATATGTAAATCAGATTTTTGGCTGAAAAATATAATTTATTCCCGATTCAACTTTAAACAAGGTCAGCGATTTCTTGAAGATTCACAGAACCAGAGATCGCATAAGAATGAAGAAAATTTTTCAAACCTGATAAAATAGGAACCTCAAGGACTACTATGGAAAACCACTTTTTGAAAGAAAATAATGAATTACTATTTTGCAGTTCCCAACAGTTAAATATTACTTTAATGCATATCAATATACAGAGAGGTTTTTCCAATAAATGCTTTGATCTAAATTTAATTTTACAGAAACAAAATGTAAGTACTCTATTTGTTATTGAACATTGGCTTGATTCTAACAATTTACAAGCTACCTCAATTGACCATTTTAAGCTAGTATTATATT
This sequence comes from Psylliodes chrysocephalus, assembly GCA_927349885.1. Lineage (NCBI taxonomy): Eukaryota > Metazoa > Arthropoda > Insecta > Coleoptera > Chrysomelidae > Psylliodes > Psylliodes chrysocephalus. The sequence goes on from OV651830.1 coordinate 11,646,533, forward strand.
TTGCACGGTTAAATAAAGAAAAAGGTGGTGTTAGTACATTTATGAAAACAAGTATTGCTGTAAATTTTGAATCAATTAATTTACATAGGTGGTGTATAGAAGGTGAATTTGAAGTATGTGGTGGAAAAATAAAGATCGATTCTAAACTTTTTTTATTTATTATTACTGTGTATAAGCCACCTTGTACTAAGTTTAGCACTTTTATAAATCAGCTAGAGCTATTAATTCATAATATTTATCAAACGACAATCACTATTTTATCTGTGGTGATATTAACGTAGATTTTTTGATTGAAGGTAATCAAAAAAACTGTTTTAATTGACTTATTGAAAAAATTTAATATTAAACATTATATAAATGTTGCAACAAGAACAACAAGTACAACCTCAACTTGTTTAGATAATTTTTTTACCAATTTTGATGTAGATAAGGTGGGTGTATATAATACTTTTTGTCTGAACTACTTATTATGTTCGTTTAAACTACCTAATTTTGAAAATAACAAATTTAAATACAGATATAAACGAGATTTAAGTGATCCTAATGCAATAACTTTTATAAATATTTTATAAGTTGAAAATTGGCGTGAAGTATACACATCTACTAATTTTAATGATAAATTTTCTATTTTTTATGAATCATTCCTATACTACTACAATATTGTATTTACGAAAACAAAGAAAGCGATAAAACCACAAAAATTAAAAAATCAGTTTCCACCTCATATTAAAGAGTTACATAATCTATTATGTGAAATGAACAGGTTAAAGAAAGAAATAAATTCTACATATTATACAAAACGTTACAATAATTTAAAAAAAGAGTATCAAAAAATAACAAAACAATATTTGAGAAAAAAAATAATGATCGTATTTTAAAAAGTAGATAAAAACTTAATGAAAGAATCCTGGAATATAATAAACGAGAGTAGGGGAAAAAGAAAAAACAACTTATTGAATCCTATTAAACTTACAAATGATGACAAATTAACACCTTTAGAAAAAGTAAATTATATCAATGACCATTTTATTAATGTAAATAATAGTATATTGTTTCACGAGTGACGAAAAAAATGATTTTCGACGAGTAAAACACTATACTTTTTCTACGAACTCTATTATGTCATGTAGGTACCTACTAAAATGAAAAAAAAAACAAACGTTAGCAAATGCTTTATTTTGTGTTAGGAATAACAAAAAATTAACCAACAATTAAATATTTCAGAAATATTATTTATTATTTAAATATTGATTTATTGTTATATTTGAACAATTGTTCAAAATTATGGGGTATCGCACTCAAGCTTTTTATTTATTGAGGTAGATGCCGACATATTTGTGCTACTGTTAAATGTCATTTTAGATGATGATGCGCCATAATCGGATGAACTAGTAGTTTCCTTATTTTGTACAGATTGTAAAATTTTGGTTTGTATTTGGTTTTTACTGTTCGTGGATTCATCAACATATCCTTCCGCAACACTACTAGATTTCCAACCACCGTGCTTTTTTAACTGAAGCAAGTCACCTCCTGCATCCACTAATAGCGTTGCGGATGTTCTGCGGAAACAGTGCCCAGTGTAATCTTGAGGATTCGGAAGCGTTAAAAACTGAGCAATTTCGTTAGGAAATTTACTGATTTTATTAATTCCAACAACCTGTCTGCTACACTTTCCATTCTGATAGTTAATAAAGAATCTTGAATTAATTTGATCCATGTTTGCGGGACGTAGGCTCATATATTTTTTAGAAATATAAAAGGGTCCAGAAATATGAAAAGAACGCGGAACTTTTGTTTTTGTATTACGGATTTTAACTAACAGAATACTTCCAGTATCCTTTACATCGCTTATTGTTAAATCTTTTATTTCGTGGCAACGACAAGCGCCAGATAATCCAAAAACTAATGCTACCTACAAATATTAGTAGTTATGTATTAAGTATTTGTTAAAATAAAAATAATAATTCCGTTACCTTTGTTATTAAATATTTATAGTCAGGTGCATTCTTTAGGAAAGTCTTTATGTCTTCAGGCGAAAAAATTTTGGATTTTTGGCTTTTAAAACCATCAGATTTTCTTTTCAAAAGCGAACGTAACTTTGGATATTTACTAATATCGACATCATTTATCAATTATCATTTAATCTGTGTATCTAGTCAAATAACTATAATATTTGAATCAGCATACTTTATTAGACTCACTAATTACCTTGAAAGTTTTAATATGTTGCCAGATGCTCAAAATGTATTTAGAAAAAATAAGTCAACATCTACTGCAATTGCAGCTTGCCTAGAGTTTATATATCAAGCACTCAATGATAAAAAAAACATATTTTGGGACTCTTCTATGACCTTAGCCGTGCATTTGATATGGTGGATCATAATCTTTTATTATTGAAGATGAATGGGTTAGGAATACGAGGGAAACCTTATGAATGGATACAGTCTTACTTAATAAATCGAACTCAAGTAATTGTAACAAATAGTCTAAAATCTGATCCTCTTCCCTGTACAATAGGAGTTCCCCAAGGTTCAATTTTGGGCCCACTTCTTTTTACAGTTTTTATAAGTGATATAAGTAATTTTTGTTTAAGCTCTCAACAAATAGTTTAATATGCCGATGATACCAATATTGTAATGGCAGATGATCAAATTGAACAGGTCACTCAAAGTAGCGACGAGGCATCTCGTGAGTTTAACCAGTATTGTAAAGATAACGGTCTGGCATTAAATGTAACAAAAACAAACTTCATGCAATTTCTACCCAAAAACATATTACCAGATTACGAACCCTACTTGCACGTTGACGGAAAAACTATTCAAAGCGTTGATGAATTTTTAGGAATAATATTAGATCCCAAATTGAATATAAAAAAGGTAATTTCAAAATTAAGTACTTAAAATTTAAGGAAGACACTATCTTTTGATACTTTAAAACTATGCTATTTTGATTTGATTCATTCAACTCTACAATATGGGTTAATATTTTGAGGTTCTTCACCATACTTTGAAAAAGTTTTTGTATCTCAAAAGAAGGTTCTGAGAGCCATGTATAAGGTGACACCAACAACATTATGTAAAGAACTTTTCAAGAAAACGCAAATTTTAACACTACCTTCTCTTTTTATTTTTCAACTAATTTTATACATAAAAGATAATGAGCATATATTTAAGAAAAATAAATACCTGCACTCATATGATACTAGATTAAAATTTAACATCCATCAACCTTTTTCACGACTACAAATAAGCCAGCATTCACCAAAATATATTGGGAGTAAGTGTTACAATAAGTTCAGTAACATATTAGAAGATACTACAGGTTATCATCAAATTAGTCGTAATGATTTAAGAAAACATCTTAATGATTTTCTTGTAAATAATGTATTTTATAGTATAGAAGATTTTTTGAACTTTTAAACTAATCTTAACATGAATTGTCTATTATATATATTTTATTTGTTAATGTATTTTACTTAACACTTTTTTGACTAGTCTGATAAGATTTTACATTATGTACCTAGTGTCTTTGTATAGTGTATAATTATCAAAGATGAATAAATTCTATTTCTATTTCTAAGTTAGAATTTTACGATTGTCGTACTTACCAATATCTGCTTGGGTGTGCCTTTTAGTAGCGGGTACGTATTTGTGAATAGATTTCCCAAATATGTCAACAAAAAACAAACTTTGACATTGTACATCCCAGTGTGGTCCTTCGCCAAGTTCGTTTGAAGGAATACTTGGTAGTCTTTCCAGAGTAGGCATCGTTTTTTTCGACTGTATTCGCAGTCCATTGCAAGAAGATACAACAATAAGTAAACAAATTGAAAATGTGGATACGTGTATCATATTTTAAAACCTGTAACATTAAAAATATGCAGCTGTAATTATTAATTATTGGCTGGCACACCCTATATGCTTAATACAAATATATATTTCTATAAGAATACAATCTAATATTTCTGCTTTTTGTATTCTAATAAAAATATATAATTGTATTAAGTAGCCTCCTCGTAGATTAGGCCACAAGCCGCCTCTGGATCATACAATAGTTCCTTTTTTTCTTCAATGGAAACAACCGGAGAAACATACCTAACTATAATAACTATGCTCCAAGAAGAACTGATTCCTAATTTAGTAGCCACTGTATTTGTATTTTCTATAGCATCTAACAAAATTAAATCATAGACACATATCTTTAATTTAAAATATTTTTTTATGTATTCAGTAATAATGTAGATAAAGAATAACTATACAAAATGAAAGAAAAAACAAAGTGAATATTTTTTATTTGTTTATATTATTATGAACAACAAACAGGAAAAAAAATTTGACGTGTACAATAATTATCGGTTTTTGTGAATATTATCTTTCTTATGTTTGTCTTAAATTTCTGACTACACTTTTATAAATTATTTCTTTATTACTAAACTCATTCAAAAAATGTTTTGGTTTATTAAATATGATTTTAAAAAAATAATATTCTCAAACCGTTTTTTACGAGAAAGAAAATGACTTACCTTTTTTTTTTTAAATTACTAATAACAAACAATTCAAAAATACTAATTAATTTTTCGTGGTACTTTATTTTTATACTATAATCTACGGAGTACACTGAACGAATAAATCACACGATTTAAAGGTAGGGGCAATCATCTACGACCAGAACAATGAATTTAAACGGTAATTAGAGGATCATTAATGATAGTATTCTCTAGACTTGTCTGTTTTTATTAAAAAACAAATCGGCCTTATTTTAAGTGAATTAATGTATCAATTTAAAACATCCAGTGCAGTGCTTGTGTTTTCTAAGAGAAGGTAACGTTAAAAACAATTAACAAAATGATTTAACCGGTTTTTTTTTTTTTAAACGAATTGACATTAATTCACATTAACATAAAACTTAGAAATGATTAATAGAACTGCATCTCCCCATAATCTTCCGGATCTGTTATATTTGCCATCGTTCCATCTCAACTACGAGGATCTTTTCCATATCTGATATTTTTTAATTTTCTCTACCCCACATTACAACAGCCAATTCTCTGTCTATAATAATGAAAAATTATTTAAAGAAAGATTTTAGCTACTAGTTTACCTGGGGAATACGTTAGACAGGAGATTGTCATTTAAGGAATAATGATGACTTAGGTGTAGGAAAGAAGGAACTACAGAAATTGAAAGAAGGCTGTTGAGAATAGGGCATCCAATCCTTTACATACGGTCTGTTCGCTATACTTACGCGAGTTTCGGATTAAAAATTTTATGAGTATTTCCAGGTAAGTACCCGAAAGTTTGACCTGTTTTTTGGGGAAATACCAACTAGTTAAATGAAATGAAAAATGTACAACTTTTTTATTAAATAATAATGGAGAATCTTTTGTATAATTAAGAGCAGAATTAAACTTCTTCATTAATGGAGTCTAATGTGGCTAATATAAACCTAATAATAATTTTATATTACACTTCACACAGAAAATATGGTCTAAAGGTGTTATTTAGCTCAAATAAAATATTTTCTAACATAAAAATTTGTTCCATGTAGAATGTAGAGAATTTCAAATGAAAATGAAAATCAGTCATTATCATCCAAAATATCACTGTCATCACCATTAATTATTATTATGATTGGACTTATTTCGTTTATTTTATTTTCGCGAGTCCACCAATCTTCTACTAGTTTCTCGCACTTGGATATACAGTTCCGCCACACTTCTGGAGTTGCAATTGAAAGTGCTTTTCGCCAAGTTTCCCGAACTGCGTCGTCACTATAACCATTAGGCCCAATATGGTTGTCATAATATTGTTTTGCTATTCCCCATATATATATTCGATGGGATTAAACTGGCAATGATACGGTGGCAGACGTAAAACTTGATGACCGTAACTTTCAATAATCTGATCCACAACAAAGGTTTTTGGTTTTGTGTGTATATTTGCCAAGCGTAATAATTCTGATTTTAATATCCTATTAATATGTTATGTACAGTAGAAAAAATTTTAGATAAAAGTAGTATAATCAACTTATTGAATATTTGGAAGAAAATAATATGTTTAATAGTAATCAATCAGGATTTCGGGGTAAACACAGCTGCGAGACTGCACTACAATATGTATTAAATGACTGGAAACAGAATCTTGACAACAAGTTAATTACAGGTGCTCTTTTTTTAGACCTACAAAGAGCATTTGAAACGGTAAATCGATCTCTACTGATTAAAAAGTTAAAAAGTTTTGGTATTATTGAAAATTCACTAGAATGGCTTATAAATTACCTGGACAATAGAAAACAAAAATTAAGGTTTAAAAACATTTTATCAAAAGAACAAAAAAATGAATTAGGCGTACCACAGGGGAGTGTATTGGGCCCACTATTGTTCCTTCTATATATTGATGATATTTCTCAAGTTGCAGGTGGTTGCTCCATACATATGTTTGCAGATGATACTCTGCTGTATTATTCTGCTAATAATTTGCAGGAAGTAACCGTTACTATAAATACCACATTAAAGCAAATATATTATTGGTGTTGTTTTAATTCGTTAAAAGTAAATATTAACAAAACTAAATTTATGATTATCGGGAATGTTAGGTATTACAATGAATTTACTGAAAATAATATGAAAATTAGTATTGAAAATGATGTCATTGAAGTCGTAAAAAAAATTAAATATCTGGGAGTAATAGTAGACCATATGTTGTTTTTTAAAGATCATGCAAACTATATCATTAAAACAGTAGCGTTTAAAGTCAACTACTTATACCGGTGCTCAAAATATATTAATAAATGGTCATTGATTCTTTTATATAACAGTATAGTTTTGCCTCATTTCACTTATTGTGCCACCATTATGTATTTACTTAATCAGAATGAAACCAACAGACTTCAGAAATTACAAAATAGAGCAATGAGGATATTATTATCATGTGATAGAAGGACCAATATATTAGGTATGTTACAAAATTTGAAATGGTTTTCTGTTAAAAACTATTTTCTGTACTTAACTTTAATATTCATTTATAAAATTAAACATGGACTGGTCCCCTCTTATTTACTTGATAAAATCAATTACAACTTTGACTATCATAACTATAACACAAGAAATAGATCTAATTTTCATATTCCACAAGTTGCACGTAAACAGTCCCAAAATTCAAGCTTTTAATGAGATACCCTTAGAACTCCGAAATGTCGCCTCATTTAATACCTTTAAATATAAACTAAGAGATTATATGTTAACGAGCCAGCATCTGTGATATTTTAGTGTTATATTTTATATTTTAGATATAGATAAATATTTTTTGTAATTTTATTTATTTGTAATGTACTATTAGCTTTGCTAAATAAACGAGATATATATATATATATTGAGGAAATGGTATATGTTCCTTTGTCAACCATTCTTTAATTTTATCAACAGTCCAAGAATTCGTTGGACATTTGTTTAATACTTCAGAATGGTAAGGTGCATTGTCTAAAATAATTACGGTGGGCTCACTTAAACCTGGGAGAAGTTTTTCATGCAACAATTTTACAAACATTTTTGTTGTTTAAATCAGCACCTTCTATAAAACCCGATTTCCCTCCTGCATGTAAAATTATGTGTTGCTTCCCTTCTCCTTTGGTATGTTTGATGGACTTTACGTTATCAGCTTGCCATATTCTCTTGGTTGCACCTCTAGAAAATATCCATGTTTCATCTAAATATATAAAATTCGCCCCTTCTTCTTTAAATTTAGAATATTTTCTTAGAAAGTTAATTCTCTTGTGCACGACAGAACTTCTTTCACAAAGGGCCTTTCTGTTATACTCCTTTTGAAATTTGAAACCCAAGTTATGTATCACTTGCCATACTTGTTCTGCCAATGTCGTAAAATTTTCTATCTATTAATTCCGAGAGAATTGTATTTAAGGTCACATGTTCCTTGTTGGCCCTCATTCAATAAATGGTATCACGAATTTCAAAATTTTTTCCATCTGGAATATCTTTCGTTTTCAATGATGGGCGAGTTTTGCGCTGATCTTCTTTCGGCAGTTCACTATTGTGATTTTGTAATACACCTCTTAATTTGGTTTCACTAATTCCTAGAGTATCGCATACGCGTTGTTGTACAGACATTACCGATTTTAAAGGACCGCCATTTTCTTTTTCATCCGTAAAATACTTATGTATACTACAAATTAGACTATCTACATCTAACACACGTCTAGGCATTTTTAAAATTTCCACTAAATTTACAATATACATACAATGTCAACACTTGCAAAGAATCAATTCAACTGCAATATTTGTAACAAATTTAGTACCTACCCTAATGTTATTTTAATTTAAATCTGACCATTAGGGCAATTTTACCTAATTTCTTGTGAAGAGGCTTAATGGAACTGGTTGTCAATGACTAATTTGCATAATTTTGTTAATCCGAAACCCGCGTAAGTATAGCGAACAGACTATATAATATGTGGTATATATCGTTTATCTAACGATTAGAATCTGTAAATGGTTTAAACTTTAAATGGATGGAATAAACGAAAATTTTGTGTCATTTTTCATATGTCTCATATTTCTAACAAGCCAAATCTGGTTTATGGAATATCTGAGTAGACTTGATGTTAGTGAAAACTCTGGATGAATGTACTGTTTAATGGTGGGCACGGTAAAGCATATTCTGTTCCAGTGCAAATAATGGAGACATGACAAACAGGCGCGTTAGAGGAAAAATATTAGAACAGCACTTTATACATTATAAGTGATTGGGTGAAAAATATTTTGAATTAAAATTAAGAAATAGCTGATTTAACTCTTAATGTGTTCTTGAAGATTGGGTTACCATCCTTGAATCATATCCAATCCAATTGGATTGAAAAGGCAGCAAACTATATTGAAAACAAAAAGATTTGCACTCAATTTTCTCATTCTACGAACTTTTTTGGTTCAATTGATTTATCCTTTACCTGACAATGTCTATTCGGTATACTCTTTGTCTATACTTACTCTTGCTGCCTATTATTTAGATACATACAACAAACACCTTTTAAATGATTTTCTTTTCATAAATATCTACATATCTTTTGTATGTACTAGTACTATCTCTTTAATCGTATAACAAATAATATCAAAGTTTGTTTCGCAGTCATGGTACCTATTCCATATGTACCACAGCGATTATACAACATTGTGGTCACATACTTTAATTTTCTTTTACTATACGGAGAATGGTCGCACTGCACAGCTTTCTGAGTGCCTTTTAAAAGGAGATAGAAAACTCCGCCATTTTGATCCCTTATTACGTGTTGCCTACATCTTGGCGCAATATTTTTAATAGGTGCGTTTTAATCATCCGCTTCTGCTTCGGAATTGTCGGTTTTCTTGTTTTAATTTGACAGGTTAAAACGACTAAACCGACAATTCCGGAAGCAGAAGCGGATGATTAAAACGCACCTGATATTTTGCTTGCTGCTGTCAGTGCCAAAATAACATCCACTCCAGGGATACAAATTCAGGATACGCAGAAGACTGCTGTTTTATTATAGGCGGTTGTCATATATTGTATTATCCGAGTTGCGCAGTGTATAAACTGGAACATTGAGATCAAAAGTGCCGACGCAGAGTGAGCTATCTGATTCTTTAGCTATAAACTGTGGCATAGGAATCAAAATGGCCGCGTCCTATGTTGGGCGTGTCGGACCTCTCTCTCTTGCACCGTATAGTAATCAACGTAGGTGGGCAAAAAGGTATCGATGTCTTAAATTATATTAATTTTATATTGAATTAAGGTGCGATTGCAATAAGAAGAACGCAGCTACGTCATCATTTGGCGAAGTAATTCAATTGATATCGCCGCCTACTGAGAGCTTGATGGCATGTTAATATTATAGAAATATAGTAATTATTTTTTTTATATAAAACAACTTACTTATTCTTCATTTATTGTTAGTTATGGATAATATATAATTATTCGAAATATTGGTTATGACGTAGTGGTGTTCTTCTTATTGTAATCGGACTTTTTGTAATTTGTTTTCATAAACCTATTATTTTTCAATTGCTATCTGTTTTTATCACACGAACAATAAAGTTACAAATAAAAAGGTAAACTTAATATCGAAATAACTACCAATGTTTTAGGTGACAACACACAGTGCTAATCAAAATTCACATGTTTGTCAGTTTTTTGACTTTCAGAGTTACATATTTTTCGTTTTGTTGGTTAACGATATCAAATAAATTCGTACTATCAAATAATGATAGGCTTAACGCGCATGCATAATATTTAATAGATATTTAATGTCACTGCTTTGTAAAGTCACGGTTTTACCTTGAATTTCATTGTTTGTGTCAGTAATTAGACCAAAAAAAAAAGATAAACATTGATAAAGTTTAAGTTATTCTCAAATAACTGTGAAATCAATATATATTTATCCGAAAAAATGTGAGTATATCTTTATAAAACTAGGCAGGTGCTATTTATTCTTAAAATCATTGCTGAAACTATACCTAACAATAACACCTTGTTCGCAGTACCGTAACAGGTGTCAAAAATCAGGCATATACAGAGTGTTTCAAAAAACATGCGCCAACGTTCGAGGGTAGGTTCTTTACATAAAAAAATCAAACTTTTTTCATATCAACATAGATCAGAATCTGCTTCGTTTCGAAGCTACAGGTTATCAAAATTTAAAAAATAGACCATTTTTCCCAAAATTTAAAAAAATACGAGAAAGATTGATAAGAGATTCGGGAAATTTAAAGCATATCTCAATAAAATCGTGGTACTAATTTTTTTATAAATTATTTAGGGATTATCAACTGCTTCAAAGAAAATGTACTTGCTTTCGGAATACAATGTACTGTTTTTACATGTTATATAAACCCATTTTTGACTACAGTCTGTTCGCTATACTTACGCGGGTTTCGGATTAACAAAATTATGCAAATTAATCATTGACAACCAGTTCCAATAAGCCTCTTCCCAAGAAATTAGGTAAAATTGCCCTAATGGTCAGATTTAAATTAAAATAACATTAGGGTAGGTACTAAATTTGTTACAAATACTGCACTTGAATTGATTCTTTGCAAGTGTTGACATTGTATGTATATTGTAAATTTAGTGGAAATTTTAAAAATGCCTTAACGTGTGTTAGATGTAGATAGTCTAATTTGTAGTGTACATAAGTATTTTACGGATGAAAAAAAAAAATGGCGGTCTTTTAAAATCGGTAATGTCTGTACAACAACGCGTATGCGATGTTCTAGGAATTAGTGACACCAGATTAAGAGGAGTATTACAAAATCACAATAGTGAAATGCCGAAAGAAGATCACCGCAAAACTCGCCTATCATTGGAAACGAAAGATATTCCAGATGGAAAGAAATTTGAAATTCGTGATACCATTTATCGAATGAGGGCCAACAAGGAACATGTGATCTTAAATACAATTCTCTCGGAATTAATAGATATACAATGTGACGACATTGGCAGAACAAGTCTATGGCAACTTGGGTTTCAAATTTCAAAAGGAGGATAACAGAAAGGCCCTTTGTGAAAGAAGTTCTGTCGTGCACAAGAGAATTAACTTTCTAAGAAAATATTCTAAATTTAAAGAAGAAGGGGCGAATTTTATATATTTAGACGAAACATGGATATTTTCTAGGGGTGCAACCAAGAGAATATGGCAAGATGATAACGTAAAGTCCATCAAAAATACCGATGGAGAAGGGAAGCGACACATAATTTTACATGCAGGATTTAAATCGGGTTTTATAGAAGATGCTGATTTAATATTTTCATCTAAATCAAAATCCAGTGACTATCACGATAATATGAACACATAAATGTTTGTGAAATGGTTGAATGAAAAACTTCTCTCCCAGGTTTAAGTGAGCCCAGCGTAAGTATTTTAGACAATGCACCTTACCATTCTGAAGTATTAAACAAAAGTCCAACAAGTTCTTGGACTGTTGATAAAATTAAAGAATGGTTGACAAAGAAACATATATCATTTCCTCAATATATATTAAAATCATAATTATTACACTTGGCAAATATACACGCAAAACCAAAAACCTCTGTTGTGTATCAAATTATTGAAAGTTACGGTCATCAAGTTTTACGTCTACCACCGTATCATTGCCAGTTTAATCCCATCGAATATATATAGGGAATAGCAAAACAATATTATGACAACCATATTGGGCCTAATGGTTATAGTGACGACGCAGTTCGGGAAACTTGGCGAAAAGCACTTTCAATTGCAACTCCAGAAGTGTGGCGGAACTGTATATCTAAGTGCGAGAAACTAATAGAAGATTGTGGACTCGTGAAAATAAAATAAACGAAATAAGTCCAATCATAATAACAATTAATGGTGATGACAGTGATGATGACAATTATGATATTTTGGATGATAATGACTGATTTTCATTTTTTTTTGGCAATTTTTTTATTTTTCAATATTACTTGCTTATATTGAACCTAAAAAAATAACAAAAGCATACAGACCTATTAAAATATTTTAAATAATTTTGTGCAATATAAAACGTTTAAAAATTGTACATGTCACTCAAATTAACAAAAAACAAGAGTTGAATACATGTTTGGTGAAAGTTTAAATATATTTTGTACTTTTTGTCCTCCCTTATCTAATTTCCTAGTTCTTTCAGGTTCATTTCTGACGTTACAGTTCTTTGGATTAGTAAAGGGGTTCTTTTTATGCATTTTTATCAATACATGTCTTGAATATCCCTTAATTTTTATATAATTTTGTAAATACAACTGGACCATGTAATTAAATTATTTACTTCGTCGTACACAATAGTATTAACGTGTAATAAAATCATATTAATGTTCTAGGGCAGTGGTTCTCAAACTTTTTTGGTGACTGAACCTTTTTGAAAAGCGAAATATTTGACGGAGCCCTAAACACATTTCCAAAAAAAAGTCCATATCGTCCTTCCTCTTAGTGACTTCTAACTAACTAAAAAAAAAAGGTTCTTAAGCCAAGTCCCTCCCTTGCAACGATCCTACTGCTTTTTTTATTATGACTATTATTTCGCGGAGCCCCCACAAAGGATTTGCGGAGTTCCAGGGCTCCGCGGACCATCAAAATTTAAAATATTACGTACAGTCTGTTCGCTATACTTACGTGGGTATCGGATTAAAAATTTTATGAGTATTTTCAGGTAAGTACCCGAAAGTTTGACCTGTTCTTTGGAGAAATATCAACAGGTAAAATGAAATGAAAAATAATGTACAACTTTTTAATTAAATAATAATGGAGAATCTTTTGTATAATTGAGAGCAGAATTAAACTTCTTCATTAATGGAGTCTAATGTGGCTATTATAAACCTAATAATAATTTTATATTACACTTCACACAGAAAATGTGGCCTATGTATAATAAGAGGGTTATTTAACTTAGTTTAGCTTAGCTATTTAGTTTAGTTATTGAACTTATTTCGTTTATTTTATTTTTACGAGTCCACCAATCTTCTATTAGTTTCTCGCACTTGGATATACAGTTCCGCTACACTTCTGGAGTTGCAATTGAAAGTGCTTTTCGCCAAGTTTCCCGAACTGCATCGTCACTATAACCATTAGGCCCAATATGGTTGTCATAATATTGTTTTGCTATTCCCCATATATATTCGATGGGATTAAACTGGCAATGATACGGTGGCAGACGTAAAACTTGATGACCGTAACTTTCAATAATCTGATCCACAACAAAGGTTTTTGGTTTTGCGTGTATATTTGCCAAACGTAATAATTCTAATTTTAATATATATATTGAGGAAATGGTATATGTTCCTTTGTCAACCATTCTTTAATTTTATCAACAGTCATTGGACTTTTGTTTGATACTTCAGAATGGTAAGGTGCATTGTGTAAAATAATTACGCTGGGCTCACTTAAACCTGGGAGAAGTTTTTCATGCAACCATTTTACAAACATTTCTGTGTTCATATTATCGTGATAGTCACTGGATTTTGATTTAGATGAAAATATTAAATCAGCACCTTCTATAAAACCCGATTTCCCTACTGCATGTAAAATTATGTGTCGCTTCCCCTCTCCATCGGTATGTTTGATGGACTTTACGTTATCATCTTGCCATATTCTCTTGGTTGCACCCCTAGAAAATATCCATGTTTCGTCTAAGTATATAAAATTCGCCCCTTCTTCTTTAAATTTAGAATATTTTCTTAGAAAGTGAATTCTCTTGTGCACGACAGAACTTTTTCCACAAAGGGCATTTCTGTTATCCTTCTTCTGAAATTTGAAACCCAAATTATGTATTACATTGCCATAGACTTGTTCTGCCAATGTCGTCAAATTTTTTATCTATTAATTCTGAGAGAATTGTACTTAAGGTCACATGTTCCTTGTTTGCCCTCATTCGATAAATGGTATCACGAATTTCAAATTTCTTTGCATCTGGAATAACTTTCGTTTTCAATGATGGGCGAGTTTTGCGGTGATCTTCTTTCGGCAGTTCACTATTGTGATTTTGTAATACTCCTCTTAATTTAGTTTCACTAATTCCTAGAGCATCGCATACGCGTTGTTGTACAGACATTACCGATTTTAAAGGACCGCCATTTTCTTTTTCATACGTAAAATATTTAAAATGTCCACTAAATTTACAATATACATACAATGTCAACACTTGCAAAGAATCAATTCAACTGCAATATTTGTAACAAATTTAGTACCTACCCTAATGTTATTTTAATTTAAATCTGACCATTAGGGTAATTTTACCTAATTTCTTGGGAAGAGGCTTATTGGAACTGGTTGTCAATGACTAATTTGCATAATTTTGTTAATCCGAAACCCGCGTAAGTATAGCGAACAGACTGTAACATGTAAGGTCCTCCTAAAATTTTAAATTTATTATGTAACATAATGGGAAATATTTATTATTTATTATAAAACTATGGTTTCAGAACAATGCAAAAATTTGATCTCTTTTTACGCATAAAAATTTTTATACATAGAAAAGCATATTCAGCAAAATTTAAATACCAGTTACATAACAAGTAAGTTTCACCACCAAATTTTTAAATTTGTCTACAGTAAAATTATTTATAAATATTGTTCCTGTTTTCGCTGAGAGTAATTGATAGTGTTGACACTACTATAACAGTAAACGATGTTTTAATTTGAAATAATAATAATAATAATAATAACCTTTTAAGATAAAATTAAACTGTAGTTTAACAATTGAGGCTGTGTGCAATAACTTGCCTTATTTTAAAACAGTTTTTGATCTTCCAAACTTTTAGAATTTGAGTTGGTTCACTCTGCATTTAAAATAGTTTTATTTCTTTGGTGGGTTTTCATAATTGTATAAAAACTTTATTTAATACAACAGATTAAATAGAAAAAATATTGAAATTATTAGAATTTCTAAACCTCTTCATCGTTGATTGTTCTTAAGATTTTTGTAGAATTCCTGATGTATGGTCTTTCTTATTATTTCCATTATTTACTTGTAAACAGATTTCCTTTTATTAATATCCACTGCTTCAAAATTAATCTCTTCTTTGTTTGTATGCTTATATTGAATCGGGTTAAAAAAGTCTTTTCAAACTTTAATCATTGGATTAATTTTTAAATGCTTGGTCAGACCACTGGTTCGGTCGGTACTAAGAAAAATCAAAGTTGGTTTCAACGCATATCGTCACCTATGAGATAAACAGAAGTGTATTCAGTGAAATTTGGTTTTTATTCATCAGTGACGTGTGTATTAATTTTCCATTGCTATGTTGTCAGATACAGATCAGTGGTTCACAAAAAAAATTGAATTTAAATAGTTTGGGAAGCAAAATACATTTTTTTACTTTTTAGGTGATGAACCTTTAACTTTCATGTTTCCGGTGGAGGGATCTAATTCTAAATTCATAGCAGGTATTAGCAGAAAATTTGCCTTTGTCGAATGGGATGGAAAAAGCCCAAAACCTTCCAAAATTGAAACCATAGCCGAAGTGGACACAGATCCTGATGCGAAGGGGAACAGGCTAAATGGTGGAAAAGTCGATCCATGGGGCAGACTATGGGCTGGTAAATGACATAATTAGGTCCATTTTGGTTCATTTTCCTCAACATCTAAATTATTTCTATGTTTTAGGAACAATGGGTCCTTCTGACGCTAACGGCGACGTTATACCACATAAGGGAGCATTATACAGCCTAAACAAAGGAGTTGTGACAAAACACAAATGCAACATAGGCATATCTAATGGTTTAGCTTGGGATACAACAAAGATGAAAATGTATTATTGCGATACCATGGAACCCAAGATTTTTCAGTATGATATTTCTAAAGATGGCAAAATAAGTTGGTATTCTTGAATATTAAAATTTGCAACTCTAAATTTTTCGAAAAGTATTAAATAGATGTTGGCGATGTTTCCATAATAACACATCATATATAGCTAGTATAATTCTTGAAAAACAAAAATGTGGTGTTTTCTTGTTAAATTTCAAATTTAAACTCAAATTTTGTTAAGGTTACAACACAAAATAAAAATTAATTTTAAATAACATTCTACTGTACAACTTCTTTCATTCATATTTTTTTTATCTTTTTCCTTTTTTTTAGGCAACGAAAAAGTGATTTTCGAATATGGCAACAAATTGGAAGGAAAACCTGATGGATTAACCATTGATAAAAATGGAGATCTTTGGTTAACTTCAATTTTTGGATCAACAGTTTGCAAAATCGATCCAACTAATGGAAACATCAAAGAAAAAATTGTTTTCCCCACTTCACAGGTATGTTTTATTTAGTTAAGGCTTTTCCGCCACTTCGAGATGATTATTGAACATAATACGAACAGTAAAATCCTTTTATTATGGTCTATTTTTATGTATGAGAGTATTAAAATAATAAAGCGTTCTTAATCCATAGGCCTACCACTTCTTTTAGTAGACAGTTAAAATATTTTTTGAAGTTATTCCTCGAGTATACACTTATATTTTCACCTAATTAACCTGCTTATAACTTCTAAACAGCTGAAGGTAAAAAAGTGCAATTTTTTCTAAAATGTTTTATTTTTCCACAAGGTATGTTAAGAACATTGTGTCAAACGGGTTATGTAAGTATAAGGGTTTAAACTTTGACTTTTAAACAACGTTACGTTCATAAATAATAATTTTAATATAAAAACTACTTCTTACCTACAAATCCAAATCAGAATCGAAATCAAAAGATGAACTGTCGCAACCAATATTTACAATGAGTGGCTCGATCATTTCATCAGTAATATGTCCAACTTCCACATTTTCTCTTCTTCTTTAATCGTATGATTTACTGCCTTTTCCCAGTTTTCAGGCTTCACATTATTTACAGCCTCCAAAACAACTGTTTAACATCACTCATTTTAAAAGAATTATTTTTTCTTGAAACTTCTCCCTTTATCTGTGCCCATATCAGTTCAATCGGGTTTACTTCGCAATGATATGGTGGTGATCTAACCACCGTCATCCCACGATTTTTTGCAATTTCATCAATTTCATATTTTTTGAATTTCTCTTTATGAAGGGAACACAAATGATACAGTTCTTTTCTCACAGAACCGGGATGGAACTTAATATTCTTTGAATTTAGCCAATTCTGTAAATCTTTTTTTAACCACTTGGTTTTGGGCATTTTTTCTATAAGTCTCGAGTGATAACTTGCATTATCCATTATTATTATACAGTTCTGAGGAAGAAGATCTATAATTTGTTCGAACCACTCTTTAAAGACATCAGCATTCATGTCCTCATGGTAGTCACCGGTACGAATAGATTCAAAAGTCAATAAACCACCTTTAACAAAACCGTTTGAACTACCGAAGTGTACTATTATTAGTCTGCGCCCCTTTCCTGATGGTGGATTTAAACCAGTAGATAAATTATTTAAAAAAGCCTGTCTTCGACTTGTAACAGTTTCATCTTGCCAAAATATATTTGGTTTATGTCCCTCGTTGATCCATGTTTCATCTAAATAAAATATATTTCTTCTTTGGTTTCTCATTTCTTTTATAGTCCTTAGGTAATTTCTTCTCTATACTACAATATCGCTTCTTTCTATTAAAATAGACTTTCTGGAATGCTTTTTCCATAGAAAACCTATTTCTTTTAAAAGTTTCCATAGTATGCTTCGACTCAAATCAGGGTAATCCTTATCATCTCGAACCGTGGCAAGAACTTTGTCTACTGTCGGAAATTCTTTTCTAAAGAAGAACGCATGCACTTTCCTTCGAAGTCTTTCTTTCAAAAGATTTTCTAATTGAAATTTTGGTTTTCCTGGAGCTTTACGTGCTGTTTATAATTCGCCACATTTCTCTTCTTTAACAACTCTGTAAATCGTAGATTTCCCAACACCAAGCGTACTACTAACTAATTCCACTGTGTCATCAACACTTTTACATAAATATTTGTCTGTAAATGATTTAAAACAATTAAATATTAATGTTTTTTCATTAACTGTTAAAGGACCAATTTTTTGTCGTTTACGCGGCCCTTCCAAATTTTCCATGATCACACTAGAATTCACACTGCACCTTGCAAGTTGCAACTAAACATTTAGTAAACTGTCAAGAATACACAACTTGGACCTCCTTACTAAATGGAAAACCTATAATCGCATTTTCGGTGAAATTTGTTGGGAAGGTATTTATCTACTTATAATTCGATTACTGTAAGAAATTCTTGGAATTAAAATAAAACAAAATTGGCAAATAGGTACTTATTGAAAATAATCTTAAGATACGGCTATGTAATCTTTAATACACAGGGCTTTTGGCCTGTCCAAACCTTTTTCTATTGTTCTGTACAGCTTATGTTTATAAAGGACCAATAAAAGACCCAAAACTTGTAATAGCTCAGGTACATTTATTACAATTTTAGGAAATATTTAGATTATTCTGTAAAAATATTTAAAATGACCGTACTAAGTTTTGCATTAGAAATGCTGTTTTATTACTCTCTCATACATAAAAATAGACTATAACAAAAATTCGATCTGGAACATTGGCAAAAACAATGCGATTTTCGGAAAGAAAAAAAAATGTCTTAAAGGCAGTGGTGTAGCCACCTGGGATTTAAAGATCGGAACCCCCCCATGGAGGGTCCTGGCGTTCCCATTTCTGCTATAGTATTGGCGCTAATCGCTATTGATGACTGTTTTTATACACTTTCTTGATGGAACCCCCTCATAGTTCTCAAAAACCCCTCCCATGAAAAATGGCTGACTACGCCACTGCTTAGAGGACTTAGATAAACATTAGTTCGAGGATTTAAAATAAGGTTTTGAAAAAAGGTTAGGTGTATCAAGACGGTTATTTATTTTTTAACATTTAGACCAATTTTTAATATTTTATTATGTAACCTACCTATCTATTTTTTTTTGTAATTTAATACAATTTTCTTATTTGTAGCCTACATCAGTGACTTTCGGTGGTAAAGATCTTGACGAAATGTTCGTTACAACAGCACTAATTCCAGTAGCTGGAAAAATTCCACCACCTCCTGCCGGTACCACCTACAGGATCAAAGTGGCAGGAACCACTGGCCTTAAGGGAGATAGATACAAACCATAACTTTATTTTGTGTAACTTGTTTAAATTTAAAATATAAATGTTTGTTTTAAAATTTGCGATTTTATTAAATTTCCTTTTAATCACAAACTCTCTTATGGTGATATAAGTAAAAACATTAATATTTTAAGCATTAATTGGTAACCACAACGTTTCCGGCAGCTTTTAAGCTACCATTTCGCAAGCCGAGACAGAGACCGACTTCAAAACGCGCCGCGACACTAAACGGTCGCTTCACGTCTGAACCCATGTAATTACAAGAAACACATTTCGCCGACGCGACCGAGAAGTGTCGCTTCACATCTAAAATATATACAATTATATGAAACACATTTCGCACGGCGAGACACTTCCTGGAGACACTTCTGAATCTGACTCGGGGCAAAGGTTTGCTGCCTGTCGCACTCGAGGTCACTGTCCTCGAGCATCGCTTGGAGGTGAATAGATTGAAAATTTCTTTCGATCTAGGCAGTGTTGCCAGATTTTGGAACAGTATGGGTGAAAAAAAAAACCGTAGATCTTGAACAGTAGATTTTAATACAGGGGGAAATAATTGAAATTTGCAGTGTAGTAAATAAAAAAACAAGTATATAAGAAACGAAAAATGAACTTTTTTCGACCTAAATTAGAAGGTAAAAAAAGAATAAACACAAATAACATTTTTAATATATACTTAACGTACGGAAACAAAAAAAAAACAATGAAAAATAATAGGTACCTACTTCTTTTAAATCAGTCTGAATAAGATAATTCAAAATCGTAGTGTGCATGTTCTTTTTATGATGCCCTATTAATTCTTTGTTTCATTTTAAATAAAAACAATGATTATCTTGATGTTTTTTTTTTATATGGTCCCAACCTAGAGTAGTGGATGCTTATTACGCTACTTTTACAGCAGAAAATTTACTAGAGAAAATATTCTTCAACAATTTGCTGAAGAATGAGGCAAACTGAATAAATTAAGAACAAAATTTGCTAGAGACAAAAACAGTGGATCTACGTGAAAACAGTAGGTCTGGCAACGTTGATCGTTCCCTCGAATGGTTATCCAAGCTTGCGAAATGTACCAAGCGTAACATTTATGCATCTGTCGTCCTACTCGACCTTGGGGTCGCATCACTGGTCGCTTGTCTCTTGACGCGCCTACCCAAATGGTACCTTTAGAGTTTTCCCCTCCGCAGACTGAACGATTAGGCGTATCAAAAAGGGTTTTTAGAGGAGATTCGCTTCATCGAACATTCTTGTTAATCGGTAAAATGAAGGCAGTAAGAAAGCTCAAATAGGACAGAAAGGGAATTAGAGCAGGACTGGACTAGCCGAAAATAGCTCGAATGACAAAATAATTACTATTTTCTTGTTTTTTACATGTTCATTTTGATTATGACGTCAATACTTTTCGATTATGATGTCATCACCATTTTTTTTTTAATAGTACTAAAGTGTAAGTTTTATTGCGTATAGACAACAAATTTCGTGTATGTTGCAACACAATATTTTCGGTTGTAAACGATTATATATTCATTTTCTTTCTTTAAGAATATAGACGTTCTTATATAATGTTGTCTTGTTGCCTTGTAAGACGAAATATAATGACGAAAAATTGTTTAAATTTAACAATGATATCTCAGAAAAAAAATTGACCGAGTGCAAATCGTACTCGGGCAATATAGTGTTTCGTACCGTAGTTGTTTCTTGATTTTCTATAAAAATCTGATGTTACCAACACATGACTTTCCTGTCAATAGAATCTTCGTCCCCCTTAAGAGTTAATTCGAAAGTCTTAAATAAAAAGTAACGCAAAAGAACGTATTATAATTTTTTGAAATCGTGCTTCAACAAGCTTCACTCTTAATATTATTTACAATATCTATATCTAAAAATTTTTTTTTGGGCTTTGTCAAATATTTGGTATTAGTGCATTATAGCACTGGAAAACAAACATTACAAACCTCGCAAGCATGTAGGGTGTAGTCAACCACTCCAAGTCATCAGAATCATATACATATTCTTTATCGTCAACGGTATTCTCGTCGCCTACTTCCTCTTGCTCCATTTCTACCCTTCCCCTGTCGTCCTCTCTCTCTTCCTTCAGCTGTATTTCGGCCTCCTCGCTTTGCAACCCTTCTGTCTCTTCTTCCACCTCTAATTCTTCCGGGAATATACCTTCATTTCTTTTATAATTTGAACATTGTGTCAACTGACACGAACCACAGATGGACGAGCATTTCAGACCTGTTTTCAAACATGAACAATTCTTTTCGCAGCCTCTCTTATACTGACAAAAAATCATCTTCAAGAGTTCCGGTGGGGCCGGATCCTGTGTGGTCTGGACCGGTAATAGCATTTCCCCTGCACGTTTCCAGCCCCATTCCTCTGGTGACAGTTCAATCCCCAGCCGATTCTGTACTTGTAAATATACCCTATAAAAGTGCTGCCTAGCAGCTTCAGCGGTAGGGGGCAAGCATTCTAGTTTTATTGCAGTTTTGTTTGTGGACAAGTGGTTGAAAGTCCAGGACCGGGCGGCCTGGAGAATCTTTATTTCCGCTGGCAATTTGTAAATCGACAGCAAAACAGTTTCTCCGATCGCGAATATAGTCTCTCGAGGAAGGTTCTGATTTTTAAAAGATTCAATGGTAATTTTGAGTTTATGGAGTTGAGCGTTTTCCCCCATCACAAACTTGACACTACTGACTTTTCCCTTTTCTGAAAAAAGCAGAGGTTGTATCGCTCCCAGTCATTGCATACAAAAACAGAATGTTGTCTCTCATAAAGGGATGCGCATCCAGGCTCCTGGAAGAGTACACCTGGTCGGTCTTATTTCCCTTGGCAGCTTTTAAGAAATAAATTGTCCGGTGTTCTGGAGTCCCGGGGCTCGGACTCAAATGGGGGCCCGGCAGCGGGTATAAGGGGGGCCCGGCAACCGGATATTTATGGGTTTCTATCAGAAGTTCGGCACAAGACGAGAGAGGGATTTTTTTTAGAAAATTCAATTCAAATATAGAGAAGGAAAAGTTTTTTGTTTGAAGAGCTTTTTTTGTCATCTATAGAATCTATAGAATTGTCCTGGGGTCCGGCCTGGCTCTCGGCGGCCCTGCTAGGATGTCAATGTCCTCTGCCACTACTACTACTACTGGTAGGTCATCTACAGAGTCTTTTTGGAGCGCTGTTTGTACAATTAATGAATCTGCATCGTCCAAAGCGGCTCCAATAGGAGCCGAATTCATTTCAAAGCTGAAACTGGCTTACACCTTCCATTTGGCGGCGAAAGAGCTCACCACAAGAGCTATTGTGAGGCTTTTTTCAGTAATTCGCCTTTGGGGTGCCGTTCTTGAAACGGTTAAAGTACCAAAAACTAAACAAGTTTACTTATTAATTTTATTATCATTCGGTAATCCATATGAACCAGTGTCACTTCACTTCCCTTTACTTTTTAAACACTACCAATACCAAATAATATTTTTGTTACTTTCAGATCATGTAACTGGTTAATAATGATAAATACCTCCAATTTTGGTTAACTCTGCCATGGTGTACATTTCTTCCCCAGTTTCCATAATATAAGCAACAATTATCTCAATTTGTGCTTGGGTCCTTGGGTCGTCCCTTTGGTTTAGCCTTACCAGAAGCTTTTTCAAGACAATTGATAGAATGCCAGTCGACAGACTTCGTGATATCTTGCATCAACAACTGAGATCGATCCCAGAAATTATTTCTAGCGTCGCTTGATACTTGTATATATCAATATGAGCTGTGATCTGATTCAAAAGTGTGGTCTTGAATTCTGTGTTCGAAACAAGTACGATGGTACGCTTCTTTACCAAACTGCTCTTTCTTTTCTCCTTTTCTATCGAACCAGGTAACTGACCGAACAAACAATTGTTTTTGAAGTCAAAGCCACTATGGGATCGAGCGCTTCTTTTGTCTCTTCAGGCTCGTTAAATGGTCCAACCGTCTTGAAGAGTGCTTGCCAAACGTGTTGTACGCGAACTTGCATCGAGATTTAATAATATAGCCGGTCCCTACACTTGTGCAATCGTACAAAGGATTGTTTCTGGAGAAATAGGTGAAAATTATCGCATCTCTTCTTGCTCACTCCAATAAAATTTTCTAAACCAAGAGCTACCAAAAAATAGAACAATTACACCAAGTTTTTAAAGTTGAGGCAAAATAAAACAAACCCGAGAACAAACCTTATTTTCTGCTTCCAACAAAAAAATCCTTGAATATTATTTCTTGTAGACAAGAATAACGTGGAAATTTCTCACTTTAAACACTTCTTCTTTTTTTTTATAACTGAATTAATTTAATGAAAAATATTTATTTTATTTTAAATAAATAATTCAAAAGTATCATCAGTACCAATAATCTGGTCAAGCCGACCACTCCAAAACAGAAATTGTATACAAACACATGCAGACAACTATCGCTGCGTGGGTACACGAGGTTAGGTTATATACAATATCATGGTTCTCAGAGGGGGAGCGTAAAAATTAATTATATAATTGTAACAACCTTTTTAGAACCAAGAACGAATATGGGGATTGACTTATATCAATGGAAAGGTCAGAATACAAGCTTTACTTTGATCTAGTTATTAATCCCCAAAAAATAAAGAGCGAGGAACAAAAAAATGGTTAAACAAAAAAGGCCGGTTTTGACTCGTGTGATCAATTTTTCTCATTTCTTGAAAATTAATAGACTCTATTGAAAATAAAAAAAATATATTCGAAAAGTAGACCATCTAAGCTTTAAAAATTAAAGAATCAGTTTCTAAATATTGTTGACAAAAACCTTGACCGCTTTTTTAAATATTTTTGGCAAATACGAACTGACTTCAAGTTACATGGAATTGTAGCTACGGGTTTTCCCATTGCGATGAACTTTGAATCATCGAAAAATATCAATTTTTTCCCGAGATATGGAACAATTCGTCCGCCCGCTTACACGTTAATTCATAGGAAGCGGAATTCCTGCAGGTAGAGCAGCAGCTGAAATGAGGGGACTTTTGAGTGCCACTATCTCTAAAACTATTGAATTTTCGAAGAAAATGATAAGGGCCATTTTTGTAGATAATGAGCTGATCTTCATTTTTTATCTGAACAAAAATTCTCTAATTTGCATATTCAGTCAGATATTAGCGGGAAACCCATTTTTCAGGTTTTAGGGGTCCATTTTCAGCCCCTTCCGGTATTAAGAACGCTTTAAGGATTTTCTCGTTTAAAAACACCTGCGATGACCTACAAATTGCGCTATGTGGGAACTCATCAGCGAATTTTCTACAGGTTTGACCCTTCAGTTACTGGACTATAATAAAAAGAACCGACAAGCAATGTCACCTCCAAGAAGTAATGCATATTATTTTCTATTACTTTCTTTAAATTTTAATACATTTTTATTGATACCAGATATATATTTTTTGTTTAATATGTACTTAAAACAAGAAAGTATCGATACTATTCCTAGTGGGATAACAATAATTTTTAAGTCTTTTTCAGAGTTAAAAAAGTAATGCAAACATATATTTTTGACATATTTTTTATTCACTCACAAAACTAAGCCCTGAATCATTTTCATTCAATCTACACCTATACTTTCAACAATGTTTTTTTTTTAGCATTACTTTTGGAGATAAGTAGGGAGACAGCAATTTTTTAAGCGTTACACTTTTGAAATCATGCTTAAACGAGTTTTCAATTGAAATCCCACACTAAAAGTTTGTTTCAACAACGGTCAGGAACCAGTTATTGACACCAGGATTCTGCGCAGTTTATAATTTGGCTGTCGAAATAATCAACTGCGCAGAATCCTTGTGTCAGTGACTGGTTTCTGATCGTTGTTGAAACAGACCTTTTGACAATATTCTAATTTAACTTTCAGCAAAGATTCAATCTACACCTTATGCTCCAATGAGCTTCCATTTAAAATCCTACACCATGTTATCAGTTTTTTTTTTTTAATTTATCTACTTTCTAAAACTGACCCACCTAACCTCCCAAAAAAAAAAAAATAATGTTCGTTCAATTCAACTTTATTCTCAACATACTTGTATTTTTTTTAAATTTTTTCTCAAAAAATTGTTAAAGAAAAAATAAGTTAAAGCATTTTTTACAAGCTTTCATTTTATACCACATGAAGGAATCAGCAAAAAATTCTAAATTCCAAATTACTCCCCCCTCAAAATTGACCCAAAGAAAAAAAAAATGTACTTTTTTAGGTAAACGTCTTTATTTGGGCCACAACTGTTAGAAATTTCATTTGCTTACATCAAATATTCTTAAAAGTAAAATGTCTACATTTATTTTATGAAATTAAGGATGGAATACAAAAAAAATAACACTTCATATAGGACTATTAAAGCAAATTTAAAAATACTTAGAAGTTCTTTCAATAAAAACATAGGTATTAAAATAAAGCAACACCATTGTTTTAAATACATTTAATGGTACAAATTTCTGTAATGAAAGTTATTTTACTAAAAAAAATTATCAAGTATATAAAAACGAAAAATATATCATGCAGTGGTCCAAATTTTCTTTTACACCTACCATTTATTCACAAAATTAAAAAATACTTCTTCAACAATTGGCAAATAGATTGTTTAAAATATAAAATGAGATTTTTAAGAGTCATCTGGAGTATGCCAAGTAATGCGTTCTTCATAAAATTTGATGACAACTTGAGGGCATTTAGAATTGGCCTCCTTGGCGTAAACCAAATCAGTTTCATCAGTGCCCTTCCATTTCATGAGGAACATCAGCTGACCAGTGGTATCAGAAGCACCAATAATCTTTTCGGCATCAAATCCCTTTTCAAATGCAGACTTTTCTTTATCTTTAGATTTGGGGCCACTTTTTCTCTCCTTTGTATCAGATTTTTTTGTTTTTTTGACTTCATCATCAGATTCGTCTGCTTTTTTCTTTGAGTCCCTTTTACCTTTCTTCTTCTGTTTTTCATCATCATCTGAATTATCAGATTCAGTTTTAGATTTTGGACCACTTCGTCTCTTTTTCTTCTTTTCTTTTTCCTTTTCCTTATCCTCATCATCTGAATCATCAGAGTCTTTTACATCCTTCTTTGATTGTGGACCAACTCTTCTCTTCTTTTTCTTTTTGTCATCATCTGAGTCACCTTCCTTTTTTGCTTTTGACTTCTTCTCATCTTCAGAGTCTGAGTCTTTAGATTTTTTCTTAGATTTCTTGTCTTCATCTGAGTCATCTACTTTTGACTTCTTTGATTGGGATTCATCTTCTGAATCGGATTTAGCCTTGGATTTTTTCTGAAAATAAAATGGATTGTAAATTTAATTTTTGTATTTCTATTTAAATTACGCTAAATACATCCCAACATAGAAAAAATCCAAAGAGTAAACAATTTAAACTTGATTATTTCAAAATAAAAATGCATGCTTGTCATCAAGATAATACAGATTTCTGTAATTAAAAATAATTTAAAACATTTTTAATAGTGATTTCTTTATCTCTAGAACAAAAATGCTCATAGAAGTGATATTGGTAGGTATTTAAACCCCTTTAAAAATAATAATTAATATATACTAATTTTTGCAACCTTTCTTTCAATTACATACCTTCTTAGATGCAGATGTATCAGAATCTACTGATGAAGTCGAATTGTCTCGGTTCCTTTTTTTATCTTTGCCCTTTGCAGCTAATTTAGCTCTGCGATTCTTTTCGAATTCCGCAATGAGTTCGGGACAATCTAGATTATCGTCCGGCTCCCAGGTATTGTCGTCTTCTGAATAACCTTTCCATTTGAGAAAATACTCTACTTTTCCATCTACTACTCTCCTATCTATAATTCTTTCGACAGAGTATTCCTCCTCGCTTTCACTGTCTGTAACTTCTACCTTCTTTTTACCCATATCTAAAAAAATGCCAATAATCAGTAAATTTTTCAATTTAAAAATGGCTATACCGGTAACGAAAAATGCCCATTATCTTCTATAAAATGTTGGAATTTAATAATACAAAATAAATATACCTTTCTGTTTTTGTAATTACACGATTATAACAAATCTCCAAAACCTAAGTTGAAACACAAACGCTACAGGATAAATAATAATGCTCGATGCTCGATGTTAACGCGTCCCTTTCACTTCACAAGTAAAATGGCGGCAACTCACAGAACACTCACGACTCACGTACCAGAATGCCAACTGCCATCACAAAACGCTAACGCTAACTTCAGGAGTGCGTTCAGATGATTTTACACGGTCCTTAAGCTTAATTTATAACCGCCGTAACGTAACTTAACGTAAGAAGTTGAAATATTGAATTTACGTATACTTATACACATCGGACACATCTACTACCTACATCTACATCTGCGTTTGTTTATCCCAGATGTACCTGTTCAGATTACATTTTTTACATCTCGATTTCAAATGAGATGTTCGTTCCATGCCAAAAAGTAACATCCGTATGCATAGTCGATCGCCAGCGACTCGCCAGAGATTCATTTCGACGCATCGCCAGCGATCCGCCGGCGAAAGCCCGAAAAGGTGGCGACTCGCTGGAAATTGTCACCGGCATGTCATTTCACGCAAGTTTTCATGTTCATTTATAGGGAAAAATTTGATATTCGATACGCCGGAATGAATCTCTGGCGAATCGCTGGCGATCGACTATGCATACGGGTGTTAGTGTTCAGTGAAGCCAAGTTTGTCAATTTATCCTTTGTTTGTGATAGCATGAACATAAAAGTGATTAGTTTGTTTCATTTTTGTTTAGATTTCAAATTTAGGTTGATTTGTAGTCTCAAAAGTCAAATTTAAAAACTATGTATAAACTTCTAACTTATCATTGACATTTTATCACGTGACCAATAAAGTCTAGAGCGTTTGTTTATTAATCTACATTTAGATCTAATTCTCTATCACGTGATAAAAAATTCACAACATCTCAGATGCATCCGATGTGGATTCTCAAACGCGGCAAATGTATGTCCATAAAAAATGTGAATTATAGTTTACAAATGGTATTCGTCCATTCATTTATTTAAAAAATAAAAATAGACAGTTATCACATGCTGAACTCAGAATTGAAGACACAAGTGGATGAAGAGCCTATGTAACATTTTTTTAAATGGTGTTTCTCTGTGAATGCCCCTTCATTACCTAAAATTCGTTTAAAATGTCTTCCGTGATACTATCATCAAATATAGAAGTTGTCAGTGGATAAAGGACATGTGTACAACTGCAAAACAATAAACTTTAACACGATATATATCGTAAATAATATTTTGCTACATAGGCTCTTCATCCACTTGTGTCTTCAATTATCTCATTGCCTGACCGTAAGATCTTAAGTTGTTAAGTTAAAACTTGGCGAACTTTCTACGGTACGTTAAGTTCTTGAGGCCCAATTCCACCGTTGTGTTAAACATGTGTTAAACGAAGTTTAAAATGACATTTTTACATTAACAATGTCATTTTAATCTTCGTTTAATACAACGGTGGATTCGGCCCTTAGTATACGTAAATTCAATATTTCAACTTCTTACGTTAAGTAAGTTCATAAGTTACGTTACGGCGGTTATAAATTTAGCTTAATTATCGATCCCTGTCAAATCCACTAGGCCCACAGGTTTGCCATATCAGTGCCTACGGGCAACTATTTTGGTTGGAAATACGCCAATTGTCAAATAATTTATTGGCTTTTGGATTGGCTCTTTTGTTGGGTGACGCGCTGACGCCATCATTTTTTGTGTCGTTTTGCCGTGTGATAACATTATTCTGAAATTTAATTAAATAGGGTACCAAAACAGTGATAAACGAATTGTTTTTTTGTAGCGTTTCAATGGGTGCTCCGGTCCAAAGCAAGGGAAATAAGAGAGGAGGCGGTAATCAAAGAGGCAGAGGAGGAAAATCTCGTGGCCAAGGGCGTCCATTCAATGGTCACCCAGCGCCATTTGGAAATCAAGGTATGATGCGACAAAGAGGCGGTTTTAGAGGTATGCGTCCTCCAGGTCCTCCAATGCGAGGTGGACATCCTCATATGAGAGGACGAGGACTTCCTCCACCTCCACCTCGTATGATGGGTCCTAGAGGACCCATGATGCCTCCTATGAGACCTCCACCTCACGGCATGCGACCACCTCCGGGTATGAGACCGCCGCCACCGATGATGATGATGGGTCCTATGCCACCACCAATGAGGGGTATGTTTAGAGGAGGAATGAGAGGCAAAGGAAGATTTCCCACTGGACCAAACTTCCGAGGTATCAACAAGAAGAGCAAAATAATAAAAAAAGGCCCCAATCGACCATCATTGAAAAACGTAGATCTAACCAAATCTTTTGTGACTGAGGCTATAAAAGCTGAATTTGCGAAAAAAGATGAACTTCTGGCTGCTGCAAAATCCACACAGATAAAGGAAGACTGGTCAAAATACAGAGAGCAGAGAGAGAAGTGTAACAAAGTATACCAAGATGCTGAAACAGCAGCAGGTGGGCAGCAGGAGGTGCGTATCCCTCAGCTATTGCCAGAATCTAATTTCACGCGAGTAACGGCACCTATTGATTATACAGCAGACGTCCACTTATAGGTACTTTACATTCAATCATTATATTGTCTCCCAGCACTCCACTATGTGGGTAAAGTGTCCAACACAACCTTTACCTTGCAATTATCCAAAGTACCACTAGTGGAGGCATATTTTTACATACTTGACAGTCTTCTATCTTTATCTTTACAAAATACAATTTGGTGACTTATTTATACTCATTTTATTAATGTTAATTTTATTTAGTTATGAAATAATCCATTTGAAATCAGAGACAGGGTTCCCAGTTACTAATTCATAAAAATAAATTGATGACTTAGGTACAGACCTAGAAAAAAATCTTATGAATAAACAAATATAGGTTTTTTTAAGGATTTTAGTTCATTAGTGTTAAAAATTATTATCAATAATCTAGTTAAACAAAATAAGTTCATCGGTGTCTGCTGTAGTCTGTTAACATTAAATTTTAATTTAAAGAATTTCCAGAAAAGCCAGAAGAATTAGTAAAAAAACTTAATAATAGGTGATATTACATTTCAGCTTTACTAGTGTGAAGATATTAATGTTGATTATGCGATTTTATAGAAATTTGAGCTTATATTTATGGTATATTTTGCTTCTGTTCTGTCAAATCATAGGTTAATTTTGATTTGAAGGTTAAAAATTAAAATAAATCATTTGATTCTGATATTATTTTTATATACATTATTTGCGTTCTACAATTGAATTGAGAAATATTTGCTATACCAAACTTAACTATTATAAGGAGTCTTCATCAATAACTGTATCCCACAAAATTGTTTTTCTTAGGTTTGTTTGCACTGCGGCTGCAAATGTAGCTGTGAACCCTATTACAGTTGTCATTTTTTTGTATAAAATAGGGTGGAATACTGTCATTTTGTATTATTCATGGGCATCACAAATTGGGAGAAAACTTTCTTAGATTTTTTGTCCATGAAAGATTTTTGAATAAAATATATTGGGAAAATTGAAGGTGCATAAAAAAATGTATTTTTGGTAATTGCACATCCAAAGAAAAGCATGAATGAAATTTTATTTTCAATAATTAAAATGGTGATATTGTTTTTCTTTGGTATATCCTCTTGTATGTTCAAGATTTGAATTTGTTTAGGCATTTTTAAAGATTTAATATTCAAATCTTGAATGTCTCACCTCTTAGTCTTAGAGATTTTAATATTTGAACAAATTAAAAAGTCAATCAACTCTTATTCAAAAGAATAGAAATGGATTTCGCTGGTTTTAAAATTTTATGGTATTAATATAAAAGTAAAGTGTAAAAAGGACTGAACATTGATATCGATATTCTTTTTTTTTTAGCTAATAGAGTAAAATGTATTTAAACAGTTTTAAGTCTTTTTACTTAACTGTTATATTTGTACCTAGGGATAATTTACTGGAAGAATAAAAATATTTTTTTGAAGATCTATTCAGTTTTAAACAGATTTTTTTGTGATATTTGTAATTTGAGAACCATTTTTGGAATTAATTATGGTATTTTTATCCACCACAATATCATTATTTTTTGAAAAATTAAATTATCCTTTTTTTGGGACAATGGTAGGAAAACTGGTTTTCAGAAATAGAATTTTACTCATATTTTTGGACTAAATCAGCTTAACAATTCAGCACTATCAAAATGTTTTAGAAAACCTGTCAACTTATCATGAGGAGTATGATTAAATTTGACACAACTTAGATTTATAAAATCCTTCAATAATTAAAATTTTTCTTAAAATTGAAATTAAAAAATCAGAGCTGTGTCAAAATTGGTCATTTTTGGTTGATTTCCAAACTTAAAATTGTTCAATCACTTTGTTTGTAAAAAAATAATAATTTTTGTTTGAAAAATAAGTCAGAATTTGGATCAATTTTAAGTTGTATTTGAAACTGATTAAATAAAAACAGTGACATACATTTAGAATTTGAATAAGTGAAAAAAACTGCTTTGAAGTATTTAGAAATAAAAAATGTTTTTATGGAACTTCAGCAGTTGCTGAAATTTCTAAAATTGATTGGATATCTTTACAGGACGGTAGCAAAAATGAGACAGCAGAAACAGAGAAAAATTCAGAAAGTCAGCCCCATGGGCAACATTTAGTCGAGTCTCAGCCTGTCACTGAGACTCCAGTATCAGAACCTACAAATACTGAAGTCACTCCAGCTTAAGTGGGCCCCCACATTGCTTTTCATAATTCACTGTTTGGCCACAATTTTTTAAACAAATTAAATTAATTAATCTTAATATTTCAATTATAGTGTTTTTTGGTGTAATTATAATTTGTTATAAAAATCTTTTTGTTCTCTGTAATGTCTGTGGATCCATTCATGATTGTATAATAGTGCTAGAGACATTTATTTACTTTTTTAAAAAGTGTTTTCGCTTGAAGAAGCAAGTTTAAGTTTTCCATAGTATTTTTTTGCTATTGCAAGGATTGCAATATTAATTTATGTTTAAAGTAACTCAGTACCTTCAATATTAATATACTTGGAGTACCATTATGTGTATTAATTAATGTTTAATAAAAAAAATTCTTAAATTACATCAATGACATTTTGATTTTATTCTCTCTTAGATTACTTTAAGAGTAGTATTTTTCTTTTTCTATTTTTTATTTTTTCCTGGGCTAGTTATAGATCAACCCTTTGCATATTTGAGTTAAATAAGACATTGTGTTTTAAAAAATATTCAGCTGAATTTTGTCTTATAAATAAGCAGGTAAAAAAAATGTTGCTTGTTAAATTGGACACACCATATTTCTTATTTATTTTTTTCATCGAAATATCAAAATTTCAGAGCTAAAACTGTGCATTTGTTTCTCAATTATAAGGCAATAAAATACTCAGTACTTCAGTGTATAAAATGAATTTAAAAAAATTCGAATGAGCACGTTTCATTAATAATATTACAATCGGATATAGAAATTAAATTATTAACAAATATGTGTTCAACTTACGTCATATACGAGAGTTAGTAAAATATAAATTGGATTTTTTTTAGTTTATTAATACATCTTAATTTTTTTCTTATAAAACCCAGTTGTGGACAAATCGCCCTACATGCTGTCCATTCATTGCTTCTTTCAGGGACCTAGACAAATGATAGTCGCATGGTGACAAATCTGGGCTATAGGGTGGAATTTAGCCAATTTTTGTGTAGTTAAAAAGGCTACGTGAGGATAAGCATTGTCATGAATCAAAATCACTGTATTTTGTACTCATATGCAGCTTTCATGGCGTCCAAAACCTGACTAGTATACATTATGAAGTCCATGAAGAAAATCAATGAGCAATATATCTCTTAAAACATTCTTATAAAGATTTTTCCAGTCGACAGATTCGTTTTGGCTTTCAAGGGGTCATATTTCCCACTTTCGCCACTCCATACTCTTTTGGATTCGGGAGTATAATTATGTAAAAATTCATTTTCCTCTCAAATGGATCATTCCAAAAGCCTTTGACATATTTCCATTCGACGCTGCTTCTGATTCTCTGTCAAAAATTGTGGAACTCATCTTGCACATATTTTTATATTCACTCACATGACCTATGTTTGTTACAGCAGCGATTTCGTCAGTTACGCTTGAACGTGGATAAAAAATAATGATTTATAAATACTAAATCATCTCTCAATATCTGAGATTTTGAACAAAAATAAGTCAGACGATAAGCGATGAGTGAAATATATTAGTTTTGGCTTTGATACCAACAACCTTCAATAATTTAAATTCTACCTCTAATTGTAATATTTTACACACCATTCCATTAATCTAGTGTTTTTATTAATAGTCGAAGCTTCAGTTGAATAAATGCACATATCTAAAACATTTTTTTTACGCGATTCATAAAAATCTTCCATTAACATTAAATAAATAGTTTTTGAAAGCTTTAACATAGATTCAAATTATTTTTAACATCAATTCAGTTGAATACTTTTTTAGATTTTGATTTAGTATTAAAATGTACAATTAAATAAATATTAATCCAATTGATATCAAAACCATAAATAATAACATTAAGATAAATCAACTTGACACATTTTTTTTTTTTTTTCATTTTTTATAATTTGGTGCATTTAAATATTAATTATGTATGGTTATTTTTAAAATTGTGCTATAGATATGAATCATATCTTTTAATTAGTTATTAAGTTACATTGAAAGTGTCAGTGGACCAAAAAATAATAGTACATGGGGGTGCACATTTTTGGTGTGAATGTTTACCAATCACCCTGTAAAATGCTATAGGTACATTATAGAAAACTGCTCAGGAAAAATTGCTTAAACGTAAGTAACCCTATTTATTTCTCAATTTTACAAAGCTACATCCATATTAACAATTAAAAAATATACATATTTTACGTTAAAGTAAAAATATTTTTCTTGGATGTGGCTTTATTGTGTAAAGTGTTTTAACCCTTAAGTGAAACAAAATTGAAATTTTTTATAAAAAAAAAACAGACTTAATGTAAAAATAGTGCAGTTCTTATTGAACTAAAATGTATACAATCATTGGACTTTTCCACATCAGACCCAACATAGAGAGAGAAACTAATGTTTCTGAGGAGTTTCCCAGTAAGTTAAAAATTTTTTCATGTGAATCTTCAGTTACACAAATACTCAAAGGACATTTTTCAAAGTAGTTTACACCTCGAATTCATAAAATGTGTCTGCTTTTGTTTTTTTTTTTTTTTCAGTTTGTTTTGTTTTCAGGTTTGTGAATGTTTTTATGGTGATAGTAGAATATTCTTTTCGAAAAATTTGGTTGATATTACAAAAAAAATCGCAGTACTTTATAAAAATTATTATCACTATAGTAAAATTTATTAATAGATTAACATTATTTTGTACCATTTACTTATAAATATTTATTCATTTATTTGTTTATCTGAATGATAAATATTAAATGAAATAAAGTGATATCCATAGTTTGTGGTACATGAAATGAATCCATATTACAGGTTGCTTTCGATAGGACTCTGTACAAATCACAAGTAAATGAAAAGTGGAAAAATCAATTAAAAAATAATTTCTTTATATAAATTAGCATCTATTATTGAAATTCCAGCTGTATATTTAGTAATAAACTTTACAGTAATATATAAATGTTTTATGAACCTATACAATTGTTTATTTTAAAAATTTGGTCATACAACAAAAAGTTTAAAAATTATTGCTTGATTAATAATTCTTTAATACATACAGACAATAAACCTATAAAATTGACAAAATCTATAGTATTACTATTACAAAATCCCTCAAGTAAACAAGAAAGTATTTTAATTAACACAAAGAATATTTTTTGATACATTTATTTAAGTATAATCATCATAAAAAACATTTACAACCAACAACGATGTTACAATTTTAATAATATTTTCTGCTAGGTAAGTAATGAAGAATATGTTCATCCAGAAGATGACGAATTATATTTTGAGAATTCAGATTACCAAGATGAAGATAATGACAATAATGGTTTTCATTATTATGAAGAAAATTTTGAATACTATGAAGGAAATGAAGAAAATTCTGAATACAATGAGGGTACTGAAGAAAATTCCGAGTACTATGATGGAGATGAAGAAAATACTGAATACCATGAGGGGAATGATACACATTCACAAGAAATCAGTTTCTCCTGCGAATCCTGTGATAAAGATTTTTATTCTAAAGTTCAGTACGACAATCACATGTCGGAGCACAGAACGTGTAACCTAGACGGATGTACATTCACGGCGCATTTTAAAGTCATTGAAAAACACGTATTGATGCAACACGCTACTGGATTATATGACAAAATTAGAAATTTAAATACGCCTGAAGATATTGCAAAGTGGGTTGAGGAGAGAAAAAGAAGGTATCCTAACAGAGAGAACATCTTGAAAAGGCAGGAACAACAGGAGGAAAAGTTAAAATGCGGGATGAGGATCAAGAAAAATGAAAATCGTTTTGGAAAGGATAAGTTTAGATGTAAGTAGTAACTTCAATTATTATATTGTACTTCTTTACAAAGTAGTGTTTGTGAAAAACTTGCTTTGGTATTATTTTGGTTAAAAATAGGAATATTTGCATCAGGATTTATGGCAACACCATTTGTAGAACATTCTGGTTAATGTTAATTTGCATTTACAGATGAGTTAAGATTAAAAACCTGGTGGTGAACTGGTTTATTGATATCCATTTTTCTTTACTATTAGCACTGCAGAATTTTTGTTTGAAATATATCTTCTTTTTTGTGTGAATTGCTTGGGCAATATAATTTCTTATGAGTTTTTAATACTCTCAATAAGCTTTTATATCTTTACTAAACTATATTCTTTTCAGTAAAAAGAGCTGAGACCAAAAAGCTGCCATATAAAAAGAAATCCAAACGTCCATTCATCAAGGAAAAGAAACCAGTCTCTTTAATAAATGAAAAACTTGACTGGAATGGTGCTGTATATCCATTTAAAGGAACATCAACACTGGAAAGCGACTCTGAAAAGGAAAAAAGCGATTTTGAAGATGAAGAATGGTCCAATGCTTCCATTCAACCTGCAGCGATCAAATTAAATAACTCATTGGGTGCTCTAATGGGGGCCTATATGAGTGGAGGAGATACAGACGAGGAAGTTGTTGAAATTAAACAAGAAACTAAAGTGGAAGTTGTTATTAAAGAAACTTGTAATATTGATAATCGAATTGAGATGGATAAAAATGAAGATAGTGATGGGGAACCCCCTACAGAAGTGAAGATGCAAAAAGTAAAGTTACCAGAGCCTGTGATAGAAAATAAAGAAATACAAGTTCCAGATAAAAGTGGTAATACAAACCGAATTAGAAAAAGAAAACGACCTCAAAACAGAACAAATAAATCTGTCCCATTTAAAAATAGGAATAAGAAACATTTTCAGGGACATTCAAAAAGTAGGAATCAAAGTAGTATCAAAAAGAACGATTTTCCCTATGCTTTTAGGAGGAGGAGAGTTACCTTGTTAGAAAAACTGTTAGAAAGCGAAATAAGGCATGAAAGAAATGTTTTACTGCAGTGCGTCAGATACACTGTACAAAATAATTTTTTTCAAGGTAAATCTAATTGTGAGAGTACATCCGAATGTTAAAATTGTTTTTGTTTTTACATTTTTTATTAAAAGTACAAAGATTTGTTTGTTTAATTTTATTTACAAAAATTTCTCTTATATTATGGTATATTTAGCAGCTAAATTATTAAGTCGTAAAAGCATCAATTTCTAAATTAGTTCAAATGAACCATCTGTAAATTCATCCAAATAGTCCTATTCATAAGATTAGTTGAAGTGTAATAGGACAATTATAACTGATAAGAAGTATTTTTGAGGATAATCTTTAACAATTTTTTAGTTCTAATGTACTATTTAATGTTATCTTAATTATTTTGTGATTATTACATAAGAGGCTGAAAATAATTTATAAAATGCAAAATTATTGAAAAATAAAAGCTCTAGAGTAAGATTTTTTTTATTCCTCGGAATATTGACAAAAAAAACTGGTATAGCAAGGCCAGAAGTTGCAAAGGCTTTGAGAATTTCGTGGCAATATTACAGAATCTGGCTACAAATAATTTAAATAAGTAATAATTCTACAAATTAGTATATAAAATAATTTTCTAGGCAAATGTTTCACTTCAGCTCTGTAGCAAAACTGTTAAAATCCTCTGAATGAAGTGTGAGAACTGGCAAAAGCCTTTCAAACTTTCGTCCCTGCTATATTTAATTATTTCTGGTGAGGTTTATTTTTTGACGTTTCATACAAAACGATATGCAGTGAACATTTTTTATTACAGATTCAAAATCTTAGGAGAAAACTAAATAAATCAAAGATGTACCTTTACTGTTGGATGACAAATTAGTTAAAAATAAGGAATTGCTTAAATAAAGCCTCCTATTCTAGTGGTAAGTTTTTAATTTCTATTTTATATGGACTTAGATTATCCCAATAACATGGTTAGGATTTATAGATTATACAAAGTACTTAAGGAGATTCAGTGTTAAAACAGTGAAGAGAGGGAAAATTAATGCATTTTTTGTTTAATTCACTTTTTTAATAGTTTTTATACTGCTTCAATGTGATCTGAATTTCGTTTTAATTATTCTTGTATTGTAATTGGTTTACATAGATTTCTGATACATGCTTAAAATGGAAATTTTGATTCTTCGGGTAGGTTCTATATATGCAATTATTAAGAGAACTATCTAAATCGAATGGAAATTGATTATTTTAATAAATTTTAGGAAATTTAAAATGTTAGGTTATTTTCCTTCTTCTATACTTCGGAATTTTTGTGGCCTCTTACTTTAAGAAAATTAGTATTTCTTCTGTTTTAATTAGAATTTTCATTGCCTTTTATCTAGTGAAATAACTAGTCAAAAAAAAATTTTGGCCAAAGTATGAATTAATCCAGGCCAATGGTTGACTGGCCAAATTTCTTTAAAAAAGAAGCCAATAATTTCATGATTGTATAGAAGAAGATTGACATTTGACAGCCTTTTATGTCATTTTGAATTTAAAATTTTACAATTTTCGTTTGTAAATATATTTCTTGCAATAAATATAGTATTAGTTTGTGTAAATTCATATATCTTATCATTACTTTTAGATGCCTATTTTGGGATTTGATATTGGCCTATTGTCATCTAATCTAACTTGATCAAGCGAAAAATTAAATGATTAAGATGACCCCTTATGAGAACGAAGTCACAAATTCTACAAAATCGCCCATTGATTCTTGAAAAATAACAGTACACAAACAAAAAAGTAAGTACTAAGTATAAGAGCTTTGTTCTAGCAGTTTCATAGATTTGTAGTCATATTTTGGTGATATACTTAATCATGCTGACAGATTTTTAATATTTTAGTTTCATCATGAAAGTTTTATATTAAAAGCATATTTGTTTGCCATTTTTGGGCTGGCGCGAGATGCAGTTCAGTGAGGTGAGGAGACTCACCTTGAGTGTCTGTGGAACACAGAAATGAATACAAACTGAGTCACTTTCATAAAAACTCCCAATGAGTCCTCCCCTCCTGAATGCGTTTCAACCTGTGTCTGGCCTCAAAGTGATGTTTGGTGATTATTTTAGCGTAGTTTTAGTCGTTTTTGTAAGCACAAAAAGAAATTGTATTGCATGTATATAAAACCATATATAAATATGTAAAAGATCCTATCAGAATAGTATATTTCTGTTTTAGTGGCACTAAGACCAGGTAGCTGCTAAAACCACCATCATAAATCGAAGGAAAGCCCACTGATTTGTTGGAAGGATGTATAAGCAGTTTAGACAAATAAATGTTAAGGAAAGAAGGATAGTTTTCAAATCTTAATTATTTCAGACAAGGTATGCATTTAAAAGTTTTTGAATAGCTATATGTTGACTTCTATTTTTTTATATACAATTCAACTTGTATTTTATAAAATCTAGTTAGAAAATGGAATTGCTTACAATACAACTTTCTGCAATTTTTTAAAATCAAACTACAATACCATGAAAATAGACAATGAGAAAAGTTGTGGACTAAATTGACGTATTGGAATTAATTTTTGTGTGAATATAATAAGTAAAATCCAAAAAACCTTACAGAGCTTAATTAAATTATACATAAAGAATGTTTTGCATTTAAAAATATGTAAATTCATAAACAGTATAATTTACATATTTTTACTTGCCTTTATTTTATATAAGATATCATTCTAAATTATACATTGTTTGGAGGGTCCCCTTTATATACCTATTCAAATTATTTAAACCATTTTAGAAGGGGCTTGTTTCCTTTTTGATATATGAAACTTATATTGTTTGTTCTATGTATATCTATTAAAGCTAATAAGCATATTTTTATGTTTTTAGAAGTAGAAGTTCCATGGACCAGCAATAAAATTCTTGTGTCAGTACCTATGCAAGAATGATTTATTCAGTTTTAAGAAAAAACATCACTGATCCCAATTTTGCTAATTTGTTTTGCTTTTGTACCATAATTTGGTTTTAGTTGAAAATCAGGCAACAAGGTTGTAGTGTTAGAAACCAAACACTGCAACTTTTATTTGTGAACTTGTTAAGCCTTTAAATGAAATGAGAGCCTTTACAGAGAATCTTGAATGTTGACGAGATCTTCTAATAATTTATATGATCATTTTTGTTTCATTTTGTGATATCTAAATACTTTGATAATACATGAATTATAAAAATGTTTCATATTAAAGGCTTTGTTGCCAGTCTAAATTGAAATATTGTTTTTGTTAAATATTTATTGAGTTTTGTGTGATGTTTAATGACATTTATGTACTGTAAAATCCAGTTGTAACATAATGTTAATTATCAATTTCTTTCCTATTCTATAACTGAAAATGTCCAGCACTAATTATAACATACTACATTTGCTAAAAAATAATTTCAATCCACAAGTATGTTTTTTTTTTAATTACCTAAAATTGTTGTTTGCTGTAGCTCCTTTTAATGAAATGAGTTTTCTGCTTTATTTAAAAAATGCTTTTACGCTTATGCAGTGCTGAAAAGGTTAAACTTTCGGTTCCATTTTGTTTATGTTGACGTTCACATGAGCAGGAGAGGAAAGACTGCGTCGTATCAAAGTTGTCAGTGACCGGATAGTAGCTCACTATCGACTGATGACTCTACTTATGATTGACAACATTGATACTGTGTTGTTTTTTTCCTCGCCATGTCTGAACGTCATTATTTACTATATACACCAGCAAAGAAGGGTGTGTTTATGATATATGTTTAAATGTACAATTTCTGTGTTATTATTTATACTTTTATTATGTATTTTTTACAAATAAACATCGTTAATCGAATTCTTTGTTTTTATTTCTTGAATAAATCGATTTCAAAGCACAAAAAGTATCAGAAAACGCAAGAAAGTGGATAATAAATGGTAAGTAAAATATACACCCGCCATCTATTAGCTAATAGATAAAGCATATTTCACATATTCACTATTCGGCAACCATAATTACAATCTCGTATATTCTGTGTTGCCTGTCAACTAATAATCATATAAATAGAAGAAAAGATCTAGGCATTTTTAAAATAAATAAAATTTTTGTATCAGCATAATAGAAAAGCGAGGATATATCCAAAATTTTTATTTTTGCTCAGATCTTTATGAAATTCGGCACATCGTTACTGTATTTAATTTGAAATGTCTGGTGGGTGCCTGCTTCTCTCTATCTTTGATACTTTTTGCTAAATGAGCAACAACTTTTTTAATATTGCTGTTACAAAAAAACTGAGTGTATTTCTGAGATCTACATGTGATCCTCTATCCGTATGCAAATTTAAACGGCTTTTTATTTTTTCAAAAAAATCGAAAGGGTATAGCCTTCCAAATTTTTTGACAAAAATTTTTTTTGTCTCCGATCTTAATGAAAATTGGGGTACATATAAAAGAAAGCAAGA
This sequence comes from Psylliodes chrysocephalus, assembly GCA_927349885.1. Lineage (NCBI taxonomy): Eukaryota > Metazoa > Arthropoda > Insecta > Coleoptera > Chrysomelidae > Psylliodes > Psylliodes chrysocephalus. Next base: position 11,688,094 of record OV651830.1, read on the forward strand.
GGAATTAAGGGGTGAACTCAGTTGCGCCCTAGCTATAAGGGTTCACTTTTTTTTTCCTTATTCCTCAGTTAATAATGATCGAATTATTCCATAAATTCACATGAAGGTAGAGCCGGACGGATAGTTTAAAATGCCCCCTGCCGCTTGCCTTTATCTAGAGCCGTTTAGTAGTTATTAACATTTAAAAATAAGTCAAATACCTTGTCGCGTTTCTGCTATCCTGGTACGAAAATTTTGTAGGCAAAATTGGATCTTTTCGAATTCGGAACTTTGTATCAGGATAATAGAAACGCGAGGAGATATCGAAAATTTTTATTTTTGCCACAACTTTTTTAATATTGCTGTTGGAAAAAAACTGAGTGTATTTCTGAGATCTACATGTGATCCTCTATCCGTATGCAAATTTAAAAGGCTTTTTATTTTTTCAAAAAAATCGAAAGGGTACAGCCTTCCAAATTTTTTGACAAAAAATTTTTTTGTCTCCGATCTTGATGAAAATTGGGGTACATATGAAAGAAAGCAAGAGAAATTAAGGGGTGAACTCAGTTGCACCCTAGCTATAAGGGTTAACTTTTTTTTTTTAATTCCTCAGTTAATAATAATCGAATTATTCCATAAATTCACATGAAGGTAGAGCCGGACGGATAGTTTAAAATGCCCCCTGCCGCTTGCCTCTATCTAGAGCCGTTTAGTAGTTATTAACATTTAAAAATAAGTCAAATACCTTGTCGCGTTTCTGCTATCCTGGTACGAAAATTTTGTAGACAAAATTGGATCTTTTCGAATTCGGAACTTTGTATCAGGATAATAGAAACGCGAGGAGATATCAAAAATTTTTATTTTTGCCACAACTTTTTTAATATTGCTGTTGGAAAAAAACTGAGTGTATTTCTGAGATCTACATGTGATCCTCTATCCGTATGCAAATTTAAACGGCTTTTTATTTTTTCAAAAAAATCGAAAGGGTATAGCCTTCCAAATTTTTTGACAAAAAATTTTTTTGTCTCCGATCTTAATGAAAATTGGGGTACATATAAAAGAAAGCAAGAGGAATTAAGGGGTGAACTCAGTTGCGCCCTAGCTATAAGGGTTCACTTTTTTTTTCCTTATTCCTCAGTTAATAATGATCGAATTATTCCATAAATTCACATGAAGGTAGAGCCGGACGGATAGTTTAAAATGCCCCTTGCTGCTTGCCTCTATCTTGAGCCGTTTAGTAGTTATTAACATTTAAAAATAAGTCAAATACCTTGTCGCGTTTCTGCTATCCTGGTACGAAAATTTTGAGACAAAATTGGATCTTTTCGAATTTGGAACTTCGTATCAGGATAATAGAAACGCGAGGAGATATCGAAAATTTTTATTTTTGCCACAACTTTTTTAATATTGCTGTTGGAAAAAAACTGAGTGTATTTCTGAGATCTACATGTGATCCTCTATCCGTATGCAAATTTAAAAGGCTTTTTATTTTTTCAAAAAAATCGAAAGGGTATAGCCTTCCAAATTTTTTGACAAAAAATTTTTTTGTCTCCGATCTTGATGAAAATTGGGGTACATATGAAAGAAAGCAAGAGAAATTAAGGGGTGAACTCAGTTGCACCCTAGCTATAAGGGTTAACTTTTTTTTTTTAATTCCTCAGTTAATAATAATCGAATTATTCCATAAATTCACATGAAGGTAGAGCCGGACGGATAGTTTAAAATGCCCCCTGCCGCTTGCCTCTATCTAGAGCCGTTTAGTAGTTATTAACATTTAAAAATAAGTCAAATACCTTGTCGCGTTTCTGCTATCCTGGTACGAAAATTTTGTAGACAAAATTGGATCTTTTCGAATTCGGAACTTTGTATCAGGATAATAGAAACGCGAGGAGATATCAAAAATTTTTATTTTTGCCACAACTTTTTTAATATTGCTGTTGGAAAAAAACTGAGTGTATTTCTGAGATCTACATGTGATCCTCTATCCGTATGCAAATTTAAAAGGCTTTTTATTTTTTCAAAAAAATCGAAAGGGTATAGCCTTCCAAATTTTTTGACAAAAAATTTTTTTGTCTCCGATCTTAATGAAAATTGGGGTACATATAAAAGAAAGCAAGAGGAATTAAGGGGTGAACTCAGTTGCGCCCTAGCTATAAGGGTTCACTTTTTTTTTCCTTATTCCTCAGTTAATAATGATCGAATTATTCCATAAATTCACATGAAGGTAGAGCCGGACGGATAGTTTAAAATGCCCCCTGCCGCTTGCCTCTATCTAGAGCCGTTTAGTAGTTATTAACATTTAAAAATAAGTCAAATACCTTGTCGCGTTTCTGCTATCCTGGTACGAAAATTTTGTAGACAAAATTGGATCTTTTCGAATTCGGAACTTTGTATCAGGATAATAGAAACGCGAGGAGATATCGAAAATTTTTATTTTTGCCACAACTTTTTTAATATTGCTGTTACAAAAAAACTGAGTGTATTTCTGAGATCTACATGTGATCCTCTATTCATATGCAAATTTAAACAGCTTTTTTTAAATCAGGATAATAGAAAAATGAGGAGGAGGTGGTGGTTCTGGTACTATTGTAAATGAGCGCTTACAACACTCTAGGTACTATATATTATGTAAAAAAAAACAACAAATTAACAGACGATTTTTATTTATTTACAAGTTTTACTTCTATTAAAAAAATGGCACATTAAAACAGTAAAAAATTCTAATATCACAATAAATTACATTGTTAAAATGTATAATAAATTAAAAAATTAAAATCATTTACAAATCATCGTAAAATTAAATGAAAATATAATACAAATTGAACTTACTGCCTAGCTAGATACCAATTAAAACTTGGCAATTATTTGGTTTTAGTCCTTATATAAATTTAAAGCATTTTTGTTTGTCGTGAGGTATCCTAGTTTTGAATAGAATTGAATCTGCCCTGTATTGAGTGTTCAGTAACGGCGTGTATCCAAATACCTAAAAGTATTAAAAAATTTAAAAAAAAATCACAATAATTGTATTAGAGATCTGTACAATACGACAAGATTGAGATGGCAAGTTAAAATTAGATACGCAATGGCAAATCGGATTGAAATTTCCCTTTAGATATAAGGGCAACATTACACTACATAAGGTGCACCTATTTCAATCACTGCAAGGTACGTCTATTCTTTTCAAGGCTGTTTTCTTTCTATGTTCACATGCCATCTCAAATTTGTTGTACTGTACACAAGTGACGGATCTTGTTTTGTAAAATAGTAAAATACTGAATAATAAACATAATGGTCAGTATTCCCTTGTACTTTATCTCTTTTGCACCACTACAGAGGGCACAAAACAGATGTCTAAGACTAGCACTTGGCTACGATCGCTATGCTAGAATACAAGACATACACGAGACGACAAATATGCCTATCATTAAGGATTTTATCATTCAAATCTCTGAAAACTTCTTCGCGCGATGCCTCCCTGAAGAATTGAGGGAAAGCATCACTTAAATTCACCAGGAAGACGGCGTGCGACGGAAACACGGTTGTATTCATATATAGACGACAATAACAGGACCCATGACAATCCCAACAATACTAAACAATAATTCTAATAATTCTAGTCCGACGGAGGACTGAGTTATAAACTGACCGGCGGTGTCGCGACCGAGAGTGTAAGCCAATTCACTACGACCACTAGTTATTAACTGTGATCGGACAGTTTACCTAGAACTGTTCTAGGCGATAGTTGAGAGAACCCACGCTACTCTGTGTAATTTTTGCGACTGACAGCTGTCAAAACAAACTATTTTTCTTTGGATCGAAGTATTTTTCTACGCCAGTGTAAGTAAATTCCCATAAACCAGGGAAGAGGTCAATGACCGAGCCCAAAGGGGCACTTCAAGCAGCCTTGCACGGCTTTGAGACAACATACTCCAAACGCCTCAAAACTAGGTTTAATACCGAAGCATTAAAGAAAGTTACGACCACCACAACGTTTAAATCACCCAGAACCGGCAAAACCAAGCTAAGGACTCAATTTGAGAATACAACTGTGAGTACAAAACAGCATAATCTAACACAAGCTAATCCTGGGGTCAACTGTGCTGTGCAGGAGGCCCCCCCGGCAAAAATTCTGGAGGTTCGACCTTCAGACGACCGCCAAAGTGTTGGTGAGGCGGCAGAAACGCCGGCTAACAAGTCTGAAGTCGAAACAGCACGTAAGCCATCGGTGGCAGGCTCTGATGAGTCGTTAGAGTACCTAGATAGCCAAGAGGAAAACTCAGAAGAAAGTCACGTGAAAAAATACGATGACACGGTCCAGAAATTGATTGATGAACTGGAAAAATCAGACGATTCCATTCAATCAACAAATACAATAGACAGCCAAGAAAGCATGGACGTTACGATGGTTGAAACAGAAAAAAAAGAACCAGGCGAAAAGTCCCCAGATAAGTTTGTGTCATCATACGTTACCGATGCCACGGGTATTCAATACAAAACCCTAAGTCTACCCCCGAACGTAATGACTAACCTCCTGGATTTCAACACAAATAACTATAGTGGACACACTAACACAAGCTCCCTCTCTCAAACTGGAGGTGAGGAAAATGCCCAAGGCGGAGGTGAATTGAGTAGCTTCCAATTTGGGTACAATCCCTCACCCCCAGTTCCCATACTTGGCACTCAAATAGATCTGAGTACAGTAGAGCTCAAAAACACAGGAGCAATAAACAAAAAATACCCTGCAAATGATCCTAGAATCAGAAAAACAGGTATGCCAGGTAGAATTGCTGACAATATACTCGGTTATGAATCCAGCATGACCTCAGAGGACGAAAAGAGATTCCAGGATAATCATGAAAGGCTACCTCATTCCCCGAATAGCCGTTTTGAGAATAGAACGCCAATAGAAAGAGCTAGGTATGAGCAAGAGCTCAGAGATATAGAAGCGGCTAAGAAAGCCAGCATAGATGAACCATTCATCGCTCCAAAGAAATTCTCCTCTAATTTTGAGAAATTAATAAAACAAAAAACAAAACAAACAATTACACCCACTAACAATAAATTCCAGCCGTTAACAGATGAATCTGAAGCAGATACGGACGAGGATGAAATTGACAGAATTGTCAAAAAGAGGAAAAAGGGTGCAAAATATAGACCCCTAGACATGGAGAACCTAAACACAAACTCCAACAATAACAATACACAGAACAACGCAACAGCACAGGTACTACCGAATAAAAATGCAAATGCAAATATCAAAAAAAACACAGGTAACATACAAGGTAAACCAACAAAAAAAACGATGCCCCCCATTGTCATTGATGGCAAGACGAAAAATCAATCGTCCCTTATCCACGACCTCAAACTACAAGTTAAAGGTGATTTCAGTGTAAAGCACACAAATGCCACTACGATTATCTTCGTTGATGATAAGGAAGATCACAGCAGAGTGTTAAACAACATAAAGAGTGATAAAATCCCATACCACACGTACACCGCCAACGAAGATAAATCGCACGCATTTGTATTGCGCGGGCTAGCAGATGGCACAAAGATTGAGCAAATTGAAATCGAACTCGAAGAAGAACATGAAATCAAAGCACGTTCGATATACCAGATGAAAACCAAGGACAGGCCCCTATTTCTGGTAGTGACCGATCCCGCGATAACCCTAGACTATCTCAACAAGAATGTACGAAGGGTTCTGTACACAAGGGTTACGTGGGAACTGCGCAAGTCAATGAAGGCAATTATTCAATGTCACAACTGCCAGCAATGGGGGCACGCCACTTCCAATTGCGGCAGACCGTCCAAGTGTGTGAAATGTGCGGGTGATCACCACACCCGAACCTGTGCTAAAACTCGAGATACGCCAGCAATTTGCGTAAACTGTGGGGGTGATCACCCGGCAAATTATTCGAAATGCGAGGCCTACCTGACAAAACTCGAAAGACTCGAAGAGAGAAAGCCAAAACCCAGGCAGAAATATGTCCCCGCCCCCAAACCGGCCATTAACCAATGGGAGGCCAGGAAACAGACTAGAGACCAAAATAACGATTTCCCGGCCCTGCCCACAATGAAATCAGAAGCAAACCAAGCAAAGAAGACGAATGCTGAAAGACCAAGGCAAACCACCCCTAATCCTAACATGGATGATTTTTCGGCACTAAACCACGAATTTCAAACGTTAAACAGGTTAGTCAATATTGGTGAGCTTACAAGGGCGATCAGAGCACTAAACGCCAAACTTATAAATTGTACATCGGGTCAACAAATCATTGAGACATATAACGCGTTTATGAGTAACGTAGACAACACATTCAATATTAGGAACTGAATTCAATTCTAGGAACAAACATAAACTTAAAATTTGCTTTTACAATGCAAATGGGATGCGCAACAGAACACCTCTTGTTCGAAATTTCATTCATAAACATAATTTTGACATCGTACTTATTACAGAAACTCATTACAAACAAACAGACAAAATTAAAATACACGGGTACGACATCATCAGACATGACAGACCGGGTCAGTCATGGGGTGGAGTAGCTTTCTGTATTAAATCTGATATTACTTATGAACATTTAATCAACATTAACATTTCGCAAGAACATCTTAGGGTTAAAATCAATAATATTATTTTTGTCGGGGTATACAACCCCCCTAACCATCCTTTTACTAAGCAGGAACTCAATACAGTTATGTCATCAGGGAATAGAGTCCTGTTACTGGGTGATCTTAATTGTAAGCACCCTCATTGGGATTCCAATTGTATTAGACCGAATAAAAATGGTAAAAACTTGGACGAATTCGCCGACGCTAATGACATCATAATACACTACCCAGAAGACCCCACCCACTTCCCTTCCGCTCCTGGACATACCCCCTCCACTATTGATATCGCGGCTGCCAAAAACATACCGAACGTGGAGAATACTAGGACAATTAAAACACTTACCTCTGATCACGATCCTGTGTACTTGGAGATAGGCACAACGCGTATGATACCAAGGACACAGGGTCGTTATTATGACTACAAAACAACGGACTGGACAAAATACAGGAAAATACTAGACGAAAACATCGACATTAACAACGACATTATCGATAGGCATACTCTTGAGGAAGAAGTCACTCATCTGACAGAGGCAATAATTAAAGCCAGAAATAGTTCTACTAAATTAGTCACTCTTCAGCCACAAAAAGATGATCTTCCTCAAGAGATCCTTGACCTCATAACTAACAAAAACTATATACGTAGACGTTGGCAGACGCACCGACAAGCCGCCGACAGGGTCATGTTTCAAGAACTGGGTAAAGCCATCAATAGAGAAATCATAGAATTCAGAAACCTAAAATGGCGCAGGACCCTGGAGGCGATCAATACAAAAGACAATTCAGTGTGGAAAATTGTGAGGCGGTATAAGAAACCGTTCTCGCAGCTTCCCACACTGAAACACAATAACAACTCGTACACGACAGACGGACAAAAAACCACAGCGTTCGGTGAATTTTTCCAAGGTAATTTCATAAATAATCAGATAAATAACACTGAACAAGAAGAGATATCTAGATTAGTAGAAGATATCAGGCATATGCCAACACAACTAGTCCCTCCTACTTCTCTCACAACACCTAGGGAAATCATAGATATTATTAAAAAGTCACCCAGTAAAAGGGCTCCAGGACCTGATGAAATACACAACAAATTATTAAAAAATTTGTCAAAAAAAGCGTGTGTACAAATTCACTATTTAATCAATGCCATTATTAAACTTCAGTGGTATCCGGATGCATTTAAAGTTGCAAATGTAGTCCCGATACATAAGCAGGGTAAGAGCAGATTTGATATAGAGAGTTACCGCCCCATATCTCTCCTAAACGGCTTAGCCAAAATTACAGATCGTGTCCTGCTCACGAGGTTACATACATACGAACAAGACACCACGATAATTCCGGCGGAACAGTACGGTTTCAAAGCTGGCCACAGCACGATTGCACAAATAATAAGAATTGCCCAACATGCAAAAGATGCTTTCAATCGTAATGACCAAACAGTATTAGTCGCAATCGATGCTGCAAAGGCGTTTGACACCGTCTGGACTGACGGTTTAATCCACAAAATGTTTATGAATGATTACCCCGTTTTCATTGTAAAAACAATTCAAACATACCTACAGGACCGTAAATTCTACGTTAAAATCAACAATACGCGTAGTGGACCATACACAGCGCAAGCGGGAGTACCACAAGGTTCGGTACTTGCGCCGCATCTGTATAGCATTATGACTCATGATTTTCCCATGGGACAGAATGGTATACAGACGGCCTTGTACGCCGACGACACTTGTGTTTATAAATCATCACACCTAGCCGAGATTGCCACCAGGAGACTGGACATTCATGTAAATAGAACGTTAGTCCCCTATTTCCAAGCCAACAAAATAAACATTAATGCCAACAAAACTGAAAGTCTGATACTAACGCATCGTATAAGCGACAGAATTATTACTAAACTCAAGGTACAAAATCAACCTATAGATACAAAAAATGAAATGCGTTATTTAGGTTTTATATTGGATAGGAGACTGACGTTCAGAAATCATATAGCCGATAGACTTATTAAATCCACCATTGCTTTCAAATCTTTATACCCGATGTTGCATCGAAGAAGCGGTGTAACTTCGGAAAATAAGCTACTAATATACAAACAGGTACTTCGGCCTATACTTTTATATGGATGTCCAGTTTACTGTTCAATGGCGAACATTCATTTCAAGAGGCTACAAACCTTTCAAAACAAGTGTCTTCGACTGGCCTTGGGATACGGCCGTTATGCGCGAATACACGATATGCATGTGCAAGCATCCCTGGAGACTGTCAAAGACCATGTGATCCGACTTTCAGAGGGATTTTATGATAAATGCCTGCCCCCAGAGCTGAAAAATCACATACAAACAATTCATCAAGGTGATGGCATAGACAGAATTCATGGATGCCTGCATAAGGCACTATCCATTTACAGACGGGATCAAAATTAAAGTCAAAACAAAAGACATACATCCTCCATAGCAGCGCAAACCCCACTGAATACTCAAATTACAACGTCGACTAGTTAGCAACTTTGGTCGGACGGACGACTGCACGGTGACGTCACGGCTCGATGCGAAATTCTCGTGGCTCGCTGCGACTTTCGTGTAGGGCTGTGGTGTTACTGTGTAGTTCAGTAATTTGAATTTTCATGCACATAAACTACACAAGACGCACTTACAAACAAAGACAACCCTGTTTTTTACGATCGGTTTTTCAGGGAAATACAGACAAAATTAAAATCATACAAAAACCCACAACTATCCCATTATCGACCTTGTAAGCTAACCAAAAATTGACTTATAATATTGCTAACAATAAGGAGAAGTCACATAAGTGAAAATAAAAAATGATAAATGTCGTATGCACGACCAAAACATCGGTCGTGGTTTGCCTTTGGTGACCACTAATGAAGAGAACACTTCACGAAGAGCTAATCGAGAAGAAATCCTTCTAATAAAGTATATGACATGTTATTATAAACACTATTTGTACATAAATTTTAATAAAGTGATTTTGAAAAGAAAGAAAAGAACTGTGATCGGACGGAAGACTGCTCGGTGACGTCACGGCCTGCATCGAAATCGAGGCATGCCAAGAACTCGATATAGGAAGTCGACGAAACTGAGTAGACTCGTGAATTGGCTTACAAGAAAGACTATACACACGGAAGACTAACAGTGACACACAAACAATGACAACCCTGTTTTTTCGAAATTAGTTTTTCAGGGAAGACACATACAAATTAAAATCACACAAAACTATAGACTAGACTCCATTATCGTTTTAGCAAGCAAACCAAAACTAGCATAATGTTAATTTTAACAAGGAGGCAATATATTGATATAGAAACCCCTGTATATCAATTTAATAAATTTGCCCAGACTCTTAAAAGGGGTGGTTCGGTTCTAAAAATTTACAAATGGTAAAATATTTGCCAAATTTAATAAATAAAAAAATTAAATTTTAAATTCTTCAGTCTTCTCTTAGCTCCTTGTCTCCACTGTCTATATTGCCTTTACCTGTCCGCTTGTCTATCTACTCGATTCTATCTCTCTGTTGGTCTGTACTTCTGCTAATCTCTACCTGTGTGCGTGTGATCGTGTCTCCCTGTCTCTGCTTCTACCTGTAACTGCTGCTACCAGCCCAGGCTCTGCTACTCTCTGTCTGTCACTGCTTTTACCTGTCTTTGCTTATTTCTAATTAAAATTCCTCTGTACCTTTTTATTTTATTTTCTTTATTTCAACTTCTATTGTAACATCAAGCTTCTATAATAATAATAATTTATCTTTGTATTAATTTTATCTCTGGCGTTTTTCAAATTCCCCACTGACAATCTCCAATTTTTTACTGACAATTCTCTTTTTTTTAAATCAACCAAAAACCCATTTTGATTTTTAACTTTAAATTTTGATTTCAAGACACTTCACCACCCCAGTATTGCTCAATTTAAAATAATAAATTTTATGACGTCAGGAATTTCTATATCAATATACACACACAAAACATTAATACAACAAGCGTAATAGATAGGCTATGACATCGGCCGAGGCTCAACCTGTGGCTCTGTTTGGATTGGAGCTTCCAGGAAGGGATCCTAGAAGCAAATCCAAATAAATATACATTATACTTGTTGTAAATTGACTGTAGATAACCAAGTGTTTTAATAAATGATTTGAAATAAAAAATGAACGGCCCAGTGAATTATCGCACTCTCGGGCGGTTTATAGCCCACCCTCTCAGTGAATTATGACAAAAAACCACAGACTAACACAAGACCACACACCACTAACGACAACCCTGTTTTTTCTAGCTTTTTCAGAGGACAATAACGAAATTAAGACACGACAAACCCACAAATACATACAATTCCCGACTATAATCCTTCCTACTCCCTTAATAATACCCCATGGGTAAGGAGTGAGGGCGGCTATGTTTTAGCAAAATCAGAATATTGGATATATGAATGCATATAACAGGTAGAGAGATCGCCTTAAGCCTTATTGACGTAATTTTAAGGTAACATTCTGTACTGTGTACAGTATGTGACTTTATAACAATCATAAAACGAATCGTAAAGAAGAAACATATCTAGATTATATATAAATTTTTTAAACTAACCTGCGTAAAGAAATTAATGCATTTGTGCCTCTCCTGGAAGTGAGTATCGTCCTCGGAAAGACTCTGCGGACAACCAGGACATCTGAAAGTCCACCTCGAAGTCACTTTCACCGGGGGTTTTCTAGTAACGTGGCTAACCAAAAAATTCATCGCTATATCTTCGCAATTCATATACTCGTCTACTTTGTCTCGAATAGCTTGTGGAAGCCACTTCCAATACAGATGAAGGTAGTGGCGGTGAATAAAAGCAGCCCCCGTAAGTACCATGCTGAGTTCGCAGCTGTAATTGGAATTATATAGCCAGCCGTTTTTGGTATTCAGGTCCCAAGCGTGATACCTAAATTGCCAACAAAATATTCAGATATTCTAGTTTAGTAGAAATGCAAAGAATTTTTTACCTTCCAGGAAAACCGACTATTCTGTCTCTATGTTCTCGCCAAACTCTGAAACCGAACAGAATTTCATCGTGCCTCAAATGCGCATCGTCGTCAACAGACAAAATGGCCTCAGTCTTTAAATTATCTAAAGGTAGGAATCTATTATTTAGCGAATTTCTAGCAGCCTTAACAACGTGGACGGGCGCGCCTATGTCAGGCCATCGCAGTTCCGGGCTCGGAGGTCTAGGGGAATTCCAGACCACAACCTAAACAGAAAATATTAAATCTGTATGGAAAGACTTTTCCGTCGAATTACTTACCACAGAATTTAAATAAGGAAGCCCTCGTAACCGAGCTATGGAATCCAGCAAAACTTGTTCCCTCTCGTAGGTCAGGAGTAGCACAGTAAACTGTTCCCTTGGGAAATTTCCTCCTAAAGATTCTGAAAATTCTTTACCGGAACCCCCTTGACCTTGTCCGATTGGCCTAAAGCCCCTACCGGAACCGATAAATTTGGCATCAGATGAAAGAAACGGGTCCATAGGAAGTGTCGGATAGAGACGGAATGGGTCTCCCCAATCGTTCCAAATTTCCGTACCTTGGACTAAAGCTAGGCTGTAATTTCGACGGAAAGCGGGACTGTCGAACGGCGGTTCTAGTGGGCCTAGGCTCTCTTCTTGCTCCACTTCACTGGCGACCTACATATCAATCAATATAACTAGAGCGTAATTCAATATAAACAATACTTACTGCCACTTGTACTGGCTGAAAGGTTTCATTAAAAACACTCATGGCCATGACAGTTTCTGCAGGAGAGGCTGGTATATTTAACCTGTCCCTCAATACAGCTACTATAGTGTCCAATGTACTCTGTACGGACGCCAGATATTTTTCCCATATAAGCCGACCTTGTCTTCTCAAAGATAAAACATCCTCATCTGGAATGGCTCTCAAAAGGAAATGAAGTTCTGTAATGCGAGGACGAGGCAGAAATATGGCGGCACGTCTCCATTGTATAACCTCGTCATAGGCCAGCTTTATTTGATCTCCACCTAGGATTACTGGGATGCCACCTAATCATGAATAAATAATAATTAAAAACTATAACATTCTTAAAATAACCAAAAAAGCTTGACAGCTGTGTGCACGTAGTTTAGATTCAAAAGAAAATACTTGTATTTCGTGCAAAACTTTTTAATTAATAAATGCAAAGCGCTTTCGGCATTGTGCCATCATCAGTGCTTATCTATAAGAATTGTGGATGTACACTTACAATTTATAAATATGTGTATAACATTCTATTCTGTATCTGGTTACCAATGATTATTTTTTCCCCTGCCTCACATTGGGCTAGTATATTTATTGCTTTTTTTGATTTTGAATAAATATTATTTCTAAAAATGTCATCCTAAACCTCCCAAGCACCCATTGAAAGATAATAACAAACACAATTAATCTAATCACTTTAAGAGTAATCGCACAGCCTGAATAAGTATAAAATAAAAAGTAACATCTTGCCTGATCTTAGAGCTTCATACACTCTGGCCTGTAGGAGAGTGGTTGACATCAAATCGTCTCGACCAGGAGCGAAAATTAATACAAAAGTAGACTCTTTCAAAATCGCCCGTCTGCTGCTGTCCGTACCACAAAGAGCCCAATCTTGGACCAGAGAGTTCAAGTTATTATCACTAGCTGGATTGCATTCAAACTCAAACACGAATTTATCGGAGGTGGTTGTTTTCAAAAGCCCAATGAGATGATCCAAAATAAACCTAATATAAAAGTATTTTTTTTTAACCGTATCAATTTTTCATGCTATTGTATATGTTCGGTACCTGTTAAGTTGCACATTATTATCTTCAGAATCGTCGTTTTTTGGATTCGGTGATGCCACTTTTGGTTTTTTCATTTCTCCCTGAAAAGTCAGTAAATAATGTCTCCTCGCTGGCAACATTGGACTGCACTCTTGCCAGACATCGCCTCCTGGTGGGCCTAACACGGGTGAGATAATCAAATCAAAGCCAGGTCGATAAAGGTCATAAGAAAAAGTTGATTGGACTAATATGGCACGCCCTAAAATAATTCAGATGATTATATTAATGGATCATCATTCAAGCTATTCACTCACCTGTATCAATATCAGAGAACATATCTCCTGAGGCAGATGTGAGATCCCGTCTAGCTAAATTCAATAAAATATGGTTCCTACCATCGCCGCCCCAATAAGGAAGCCTCTTTAAAGCTTCTGAGTCTAAGGCAGGGAGGTTTAGATGATTACCAACATTTTCACTGACATCGTCTGTATCTTTTAAAGCTTCACCAACCAAAACTAGAAATATACAAGCTTGCTTTGGATCATTGGTTAAATGCGGATTGTAGCCTAATGTCTGCTTGAGTGTTGTTTTTAAAAAACCATCTACATCCCAGCCGTCATTCATAACAGGGAACTGATCTGGATCGTAGAGATAGACTGGGAATCCTGATGTAAGTGAACACCTGAAATATTGATTAAACAATAAAACTTTACTGCTGAAATAAATCTCTTTGACAAGACTGTAGTGATGGTAGTTATCTATTCATTTATTTATTTATTTATTCACAGGCCTTGCCCACTTTCAGTACAAAGTTACAAATAAAAACAAAAAAACCTCAAATAGAGTCAATCTAAATATGACATAATGATGATAAACTAATAAACTAACAACAAAAATCATAAATATTTAATTAATTTCTTTATTTAGCTTTGCTAATACAAAAATAGTACAGTTTTTAAAACAATAAGTATAGTTTATACATTATGTATAGTGTCTAAATATGAACAGAAAAAAAAAATAAATTATTAGATCTAACTATAAAAAAATATACATGTAAAATATAAAATTAAATTTATATCTACAATTTAAATCTCTCTATATCTACAATTAAAATCTTTTTTTATTTATTTATACCCTTTGTGTCATCATAATATAGTTCTTAAGTTTACATTTAAAATTATTTAATGAGGTAGCATTTTTAATTTCAACTGGTAATTCATTGTAAGCCTGCAGACCCTTGACAAAGACTGAATTTTGGGCACTCCTACTTATAACATGTCGAATATAAAAATTAGTCCGTTTCTTGTATTATAATTGTGAAATTGAAAATTGTAATCTATTTTTTCAAGTAATTGAATTTTAAAAATAAAAATTAATGTTAGGTAAAGAATGTAATTTTTAACTGACATCCACTCAAGATCCTGTAACATTGTTTTTATATGAGTTCTTTTATCACAAGAAAGTATTATCCTCATTGCCCTGTTTTGAAGTTTCTGCAACCTATTCATTTCATTTTGGTTTAGCAAATATAAAATTGTGGCACAATACGTAAAATGGGGCAGAATTAAACTATTATAAAGAAGCTTTAAAGACCATTGGTTAAGATGTTTTGAGCATCTATATAAATAGCTTATTTTAAATGATATTGTTTTAATAACATAATTAGCATGTTCTTTAAATAGTAACATATAGTCAACTATGACACCAAGATATTTAAATTTTTTAACAACTTCAATATTACTATTTTCTATATTTACTTTTAGGTTACTAATATTATATTCTTGATAGTTTTTGTCATTTCCTATAATCATGAACTTAGTTTTATTGTCATTAATTTTTAAAGAATTAAAACAGCACCATTGAAATATTTCTTTTAGTGTGTTATTTATATTTTCAATTATTTCATGTAAATTGTCTGAAGCAAAATAGATCAAAGTGTCATCTGCAAATAAGATAATGTAACAGTTTCCTGCGACACGTGCGATATCATCAATGTACAAGAGGAACAATAATGGTCCTAACACACTTCCTTGCGGGACACCTTGTTTATTTTGGATTTCATCTGATGTAATGTTGTTAAACTTTAGCTTCTGTTTTCTGCCATCTAAATAATTTATTAAGACTAGGGAACTTAAGTCACAGTAAGTTGTAACACCCTCACAAAATTAGAAAAGCTTGAATTAAAAAATTCTAGACTATCAGCACAAGCATTAGTGCTTCATGAAACTCTAGACATAAATAAATTGAGGCCAGTATTAGTTCTCATGTAGGGGTGATAAAAACTATTTATTGATCTTGTGCTTCTAGTTGGGGCTGCCAACAACATGCTTGAAATCAATGTAGGGCAATCAAACATATAATTAACTAGCGGACCCGACAGACGTTGTCCTGTCTTTACTATGAATATTGATTTCGAATTCATATAATTAACTAAAAAAATATTTCAGAAACAAAGTGTCCATTATTCTAATGCTTTATGATATACAACATTCTTTGTTTTTTTTTTCTGGAAAATAACAAACACAACAAAAAAAAATTAGCGAAATCGGTCCAGCCGTTCACGCGTGATGTCGTGACCAAGGGAAATAGGGATTCATTTTTATATATAGACATTTTCTAATTTTCCGCGCAATTTTCCTAATTTTTTCTTTCATAAGAACCTTCTGACAATAACAAACACAACAAAAAAAGAATTAGCGAAATCAGTCCAGCCGTTCACGCGTGATGCCGTGACCAAGGGAAATAGGGATTAATTTTTATATATATAGAAATTTTCTAATTTTTCGCGAAATTTTCTTAATTTTTTTCTTTCATAAGAACCTTCTCCTGACAATAACAAACACAACAAAAAAAGAATTAGCGAAATCGGTCCAGCCGTTCACGCGTGATGCCGTGACCAAGGGAAATAGGGATTCATTTTTATATATAGAAATTTTCTAATTTTCCGCGCAATTTTCCTAATTTTTTCTTTCATAAGAACCTTCTGACAATAACAAACACAACAAAAAAAGAATTAGCGAAATCAGTCCAGCCGTTCACGCGTGATGCCGTGACCAAGGGAAATAGGGATTAATTTTTATATATATAGATATATGGGAAAAAGAAAAGGGCTGTTTTTAGGGTTTTTCAGGAAATTATTTGAATTTTTCTCGCCGTAAAAACCATCCTTGGACTTCAACGAACATTTTAAAAAAAGAATTGGTAAAATTGGTCCAGGCATTGTTACGGGTGTGAAGTTATCCACATCCACAAATGTACACTGAGAAAAATATAACTCTATCGTAATAGTCATATAACTTGGTTCAAATTACCTGTAGAGGCCTTTCATTTGTAGATTTCAATTGGGGAGGTTTCAATACACAGCAACCATACCCGCAATTAACTTTTGCTTTGTCTCAGGGGGTGCAATTGGGGGTGAAATTTAAAAAAAATCATAGAAGCCACAAATGGTTTTGTACACCTTTCTGCTTGGGATATGTTATGTAGTTTACTCTTTTCTTCGTCCCTAATACCATGCTGGAGTTTGTCGAGCCGTCTGAGGGGGTGCAATTGGGGGTGAAATAAAAAAAATCATAGAAGCCACAAATGGCTTTGTACACCTTTCTGCTTGGGATATGTTATGTAGTTTGCTCTTTTCTTCATCCCTGATAGCATGCTGGAGTTTGTCGAGCCGTCTGAGGGGGTGCAATTGGGAATGAATAAGCCATTTGTGGCTTCAATGATTTTTTTTATTTCACCCTCAATTGCACCCCTTAGACGGCTCGACAAACTCCAGCATGCTATCAGGAATGAAGAAAAGAGTAAACTACATATCATATCCCAAGCAGAAAGGCGTACAAAGCTATTTGTGGCATCTATGATTTTTTTTAAATTTCATCCCCAATTGCACTCCCTCAGACGACTCGACAAACTCCAGCATGGTATCTTAGATGAAGAAAAGAGCAAACTACATAACATATCGCATGCAGAAAGGTGTATAAAGCCATTTGTGGCTTCTATGATTTTTTTATTTCACCCCCAATTGCACCCCTTAGAGAGCTCGACAAACTCCAGCATGCTATCAGGGATGAAGAAAAGAGTAAACTACATAACATATCCCAAGGAGAAAGGTGTACAAAGCTATTTGTGGTTTCTGTGATTTTTTGTTTAATTTCACCCCCAATTGCACCCCCTCAGACGGCTCGACAAACTCCAGCATGGTATTAGGCATAAAGAAAATAGCTATCTTTATAACATATCTCAAGTAAAAAGGTGTACAAAGCCATTTGTGGCTTCTGTGATTTTTTTTAATTTCATCCCCAATTGCACCCCCTCAGACGGCTCGACAAACTCCAGCATGGTATTAGGCATAAAGAAAATAGCTATCTTTATAACATATCTCAAGTAAAAAGGTGTACAAAGCCATTTGTGGCTTCTGTGATTTTTTTTAATTTCATCCCCAATTGCACCCCCTCAGACGGCTCGACAAACTCCAGCATGGTATTAGGCATAAAGAAAATAGCTATCTTTATAACATATCTCAAGTAAAAAGGTGTACAAAGCCATTTGTGGCTTCTGTGATTTTTTTTTAATTTCATCCCCAATTGCACCCCCTCAGACGGCTCGACAAACTCCAGCATGCTATTAGGGATGAAGAAAAGAGCAAACTACATAACATATCCCAAGCAGAAAGGTGTACAAAGCCAGTTGTGGCTTCTATGATTTTTTGTTTAATTTCACCGGCAATTGCACCCCCTCAGACGGCTCGACAAACTCCAGCATGCTATCAGGGATGAAGAAAAGAGCAAACTACATAACATATCCCAAGCAGAAAGGTGTACAAAGCCAGTTGCGGCTTCTATGATTTTTTGTTTAATTTCACCCCCAATTGCACCCCCTCAGACGGCTCGACAAACTCCAGCATGGTATCTGGGAGAAAGAAAAGAGCAAATTACATAACATATCGCAAGCAGAAAGGTGTACAAATCCATTTGTGGCGTCTATGATTTTTTTTTAAACTTCATCCCCAATTGCACCCCCTCAGACGGCTCGACAAACTTCAGCATGGTATCAGGGATGAAGAAAAGAGTAAACTACATAACATATCCCAAGCAGAAAGGTGTACAAAGCCATTTGTGGCTTCTATGATTTTTTTTAAATTTCACCCCCAATTGCACCCCCTGAGACAAAGCAAAAGTTAATTGCGGGTATGGTTGCTGTGTATTGAAACCTCCCCAATTGAAATCTACAAATGAAAAGCCTCTACAGGTAATTTGAACCAAGTTATATGACTATTACGATAGAGTTATATTTTTCTCAGTGTACATTTGTGGATGTGGATAACTTCACACCCGTGAGATTGTTGAGTTATGCGCTTACCAACACATTTTGCGATTCATTTTTATATTATAGATGAGCTTAAAAAATAATTTCAGATTCTCAAAGTTGGTAAGGAGAATGTCTCTTGCAGTGCCACAAAATCATAGGAATAGTCATCTATCCATAGAATATTTTATTTAAATGCTAAGTAGTGAATAAATTTTCTTTGAACCTGTTCTAATTTATGAATGTAACAAGTATACTGGGGGTTCCAGATTGAAGAGCAATATTCTAGCAGAGGCCTAACAAGTACAATAACCTGATAGCATTAATACTTGTAAAGTCTGATGTGTTTCTCTTTATAAACCCAAGCATACCGAATGCTCTGGGTACTATTGTGTCAATGTGATTGACAAATGAGAGCATGGAGTCCATAATAACACCCAGATCTTGAATGTACGCAACTTGGGACACTGATGTATCCATATTATATTGATAATCAATCCTGTTATTCTTCCTAGTAAAGGATATTGAGTGACACTTAGTGATGTTTAGGTGCATAGCATTATTCACACCCAACTCATCAAGCCCAGCCATATCAGATTGAAGTTTGAGACAATCCTCAAGAGATGAAACTGCTAGGTAGCACTTTAGGTCATCAGCAAAGCATAAAAATTTGGCAAACTTGAAACATTCTGAGCTATTATTTATAAATAATAAAGGTCCCAAGTGGGACCCCTGGGGGACTCCAGATAAATTGGGAATTATTCAATTTAACAGTTTGAAATCATTCAGATAAATAACTCATCAGCCATTGCAATAATGTTCCCATGATCCCAGCAGTTTCTGGTTTATTCAACAAAAGTAGAGAGTAAGTACTGTGTTCTTTTAATGACAAAGCATGTTAATTGTACAAAATATACAAAGAGAAAAAATATTCTCAAGTGTTTATGAATGTAAATAAAATAAAATTGATGAAACAAAACAATGTCTAACAAATTTCTTATCTTTTACATATTAAGTACTTACCGGGAATGATCAAAGCAGCTGTACATTCTACACCTTCTAGATACATATTGTGGAATAGCAGGCATCACAGGAGGCAATTTATTAATGGTGAGTATCTTCGGTAATGCCAAATCTGGAGTATTTTGCTGCAGAGCCTCTTGTTGCGCTACTTGTGCTTGCTCTACCGAAATCTTCAACCTATTTAAATTGGTCTGCTGGTGCGTTAATTCCTGCTTCAATTCGTCAATTTCTTTAGCAAAATTTTGTATTTCAGACTTGTATTGTTGACGTTTTTTCTCAATATCCCTTAATTCACTGAGCACAGAGCCCCTTATTCTAAGTAACTCTTCGACGCCTACTCTAAGATCGGATTCTTTAAAATTATATACATCTGGTAGATCTTCGTGAGAATGTGCGTTGTGTTCTATGTAATAGGAATTCCTTTCGACTTTAGATAGATAAAAATGTGTAATTAACGGAGTGAGAATTAAAATTGCTAGGACCATCACAACTATTCGGGAAAGCTTCACATGAACAAGCCAGCTGCAGAAATCTCTGCCCGTTTCCCCATTTAACACAACCATTTTGGGGCTCTTTGGAGCTCCTTAACTATAACCTCAAACAGAACATATTTTCAATTATTACTATGGCTCTTTAATAATTTTTTAAATATAATTAAAGTAGGTGATATGTTGGAATGTCTGCATTTTAATAAAAACTTGTGTTGGTTTTTTATATTTTGATTTGGAATGTCAAATATTTGACAGTTTATGACATGACAGTATTGACATTGACAGTTTGATTTAGAATCAGTGGTATATAGTTATATAGATTTCATATGTAAATCAGACGACGAAAAGCGGGTTTCATTCAGCCAATACATGTAATGTTTATATTTTTTAAGTACCTAGTTCTCCGATCTGTAATACAGGTTAGGCATTTCAAACAAAATTGTTGCCCGTTGGGTTATGATATAGCAACCCTGTCGGCCTGGTGATTTGACAGGGTCAATGCTATACATAGTTATATAGATTGGTCATCCATGTTTATCAAAATAAAAATAGTAAAAATGTTAGTAATTATTTTTTTATTGCATTCAAACGCCGAAAATTAGTTTCAAAACATTATTGCCAAACAGATTCTAATTAATGAGTACATGCGAAGCAATATAGCCGCTTGCCAAAACGACCAGAGTTGAGCAATCTAAATAATAATTATAGCACTGGTCCTGTCAGGCCCACAGGGTTGCCATATCATAACCCACGGGAAGCATTTTGACCTTAGAATATATATAGTCAGGAAGGAGGAATCCTGAACGACCTTGGAATCGCGATGGTATCTAATTTTGACAGTGAACTAGACGAATATGGCGACAAGTGTTTCCGGTCTACCAGTGACGTACTGTCATAAAGGGGCGTAGAAAAGAATAAATTCTCATTTGCATATTATCTAAATTTACCGATTTCTCTCATTTTAACAAATTGCTATTTTCTTGCGAGAAGTTTGCATTTTTTTTATTAACCTTCATTATGTGAATAAATTTTGCTTTAAAATTGCATGTTGGGTGACATAAATATAGGAAAATATTTTTGAGATAATTTATAGATGGATTTCATTTGAAAAATCAAAGCAATAATGTATTTAAAAAAATATTGACTTTTTTACGTCTTTATTATGACAATGTCTTTATTAATCTAAATTTTACAAATTATTAAGGTTTGAAAAATAAATATGTTTTGTAGATATGCGTTAAAAAAAATTAAATATCCTATACTTATATTTAAGTCAAACAACGTTGTGATATTTTTCTTATATGTTTTTGTCGGAGTACATATAAAACTTCCTAATATCGAAGATAATTTCTGATCATTTTATTACATAATATTATTAGTAATATTTTTTGCAGGACAATTTTACATAAGCAGGTAAAACACCTTTCCAAGAAATGCTATAACGTAATAATGATTCTATGAGTGCAAAATAGATTATTTTTAAATGTACATTCAACGCGTTATTTGTATGCTTAGTCCAGTTATGATGAGAGTCAATTTGTACTCTAAGGTATTTGATATCATTTGTTATACTTATATGAAACTATTGAACGTTACCTTTTATTGTTTCTATAGGAAGAGGCCATCTTTTTGTAACTGTATAATGAAACAACAGAAGTTTTATCAAAGGTTTGTACGTTTTTATAATTAAACCATTCGAAAATTTTTATAAGATCTGTTTCTATTTATAATTTTAATCAATTCCAGTTCTCTGTATTTTACAGAATAACTTACAATATTTCCATCTGTATTTAAATGACAAATTATTTAAAATAAAATTAAACAAGATAGGACCTAGGACAGTATCTTGAGGCATGCAATATGCTACTTATTTCCTTACTTGAGATATTATTAATTCTATTTGTGTTCGTTTTTGTAAATAACTAAGTTTTATTCTTGGTTTTGAGGTTCGATCAAAACAATCTGCTTTAAAATGGCGTGAAAACAAAAAATTAAGATATTTTGGCGCACAATTTGTTTGTTGCATGAACTCAAGTCATAACTTTGTTTTTTGAGAATCTTCAGGAAACCTGAAAATTGTCTACCTGGGATTAATTTATATAATTTGTAAATCTAGAATCTTTAAGAAATCTGAAAATTGTTTACTTGTAATCAATTAATAAATTTAAATTGAACAATAATTTATTCATTTTAACAACCACATAAATATCTTAAAATTGCATAAAAGAATTGTTTAAATAAAAGTATGTATACCCTATAAACCATGAGACTACGCCTATGAGCACAGTTGATCGCAGACGCACTTACCATGTTTGTTTACAAATTTAAAACATTAAAAATTTTAAAAATCTTGAATGTGGTTGAAAATTGAGAGAACAAAATACTTGCTTATTACATGTAGATTATGCCTTTCTACTTTTAACTGTTCTGTTGTATCCACAAGACGAACAACTGACCATATTGTCTTGTTTGTATTTTAACGCGGAAAATTTAAAAGTAACAGTAATACTAAATAAATACTAAAACATTAAATACTTTTTAAAAATGTCTACAAAACATACGCTTGAAAAGTTTAAATTGGCATGCTCCTTCCTGACTATATATGTTCTAAGATTTTGACAGGTCGTTGGAATGCCTAATACGAATACAGGGTTGCCAAATCAATAATATATGAAAACGATCATGTCATGCGTGATAGCGTGACAAACCACCTATAGTAAAATATTTACATATTACATAAAACTGTATAATCGTTCTAATTTTTCTTTGTGCCTTTCACGAAATGAATCATGTATTTATTTGATAACTGTATATTTTTAGAAATTAAATATGGAAGGAGAATTAAAGAACAATTTCATTAAGTACCACACAATTTTATTGTAGTTTTAAGTTATTTCACATATTACAACCTAGGTAAATACTAGGTACGTTAATAAAATAAGAAAAATTTTTTCAATTTGATTGATGAACTACATTTTTTTTTTTTTCAAAAAGGGGTCCTTTTTATTCACAACAACATTATACACCACCTGCCGCAAAAAATAAGTTTTTTTATCTTAAAAAATAGTTTTTAAATATGTATTTTTGGTCTTTTACAATTCCTTTAACTATTTTTTAATATTTTACTGACTGAAATGCGAGATAGTGTAAATTAATACATAAACAGGGTTGGTCTATTTTTTTTTTATTTAATAAAAACAACAGCTTGTACTTGCTAGAATACACTATAGGTTTTGAGCATTTTTTTTATATATTATGTTGAGCTCCCTACGTGTATTCATCAGTAGTAAGTTGGAGTTTGCTTTTCTAGATTTAGAAAAATAAAGTTAAAAAAACAGGTGATAGTAGTAATAAACTCTTTAAATACAAATTACAACAAGATTCTTTACAAATATTCGAAAATAGAACTACTTTCTTTAAATTCTACGAATATATAGTGTTCTGAAAATTTGTTCAGAACACTATATACTCCCTTAATATATTACTTTGGCTTGTTAGAGAGATTTCCTACAATGATTTTTCATAAAGAGCAGGAGGTCTTGTTCTATATTTCTTTCCAAATTACCTGAGTAGCAAAATACAAATAAATACAATAAATCAGCAAATAAAATATATAAATATTTGCAGCACAAATACGGTGCTGGTAAATATTTTAGTAAGCAGGTCAAAATTAACAATTGTACTTCTAAAAAAAGTTGTCTATCACAAGACCTGTCAACAAGAGAAGTTCTTACATTATCAACTTTTCATGAAAATCACCTACAATAATTATACAAAATATACAATAACGAAAACAATAAGAATTAGTCAAATTGTAATAAAATATGAAAAAGTCACATAAATATAAACATCTTTTCATTTAGTAATACTGATAGATACGTACATCAACAATTTTATCTAAATAATCATTAGGCTACAAACAGAGAACACCAATAAAGTTCATCATTGTCAACAAAAAAGAATTTCTGCCCTTCGGTTATTATAACCTACAAATTTTTAACAAACAATGCTTTATCTAAAGCAACATAATATTTATATACACAAAAGACGTTTCGATTTCCCTTCACCCTCAGTCGACATTTTCAAACGTTCATTGCATAGAAAAGCGGCTTGGGGTTAGTATGCGGAATGCTTGTGGGTGATGTATTGGTACTGGTGGAATTTTGAACGGAATCTTGGGGTGACACGCTCGCAGCCCCTTCCGGCACTCCTCTCTCAATAAATCTGGCTTTAGTTGGGCTATTAGAAGGGGATTCTTTTGGAGGGAGGTAGTTGTAGTACCCATTGAGGTGGTTGGAATGTTGAAGATTGTTCTCATCCATATACACGTGCTCTGAACCATCCGTTGGATTATAACGCGGCCTTACTGAAGGGAAGCTATGTCGATTTATTTTGTTGACGTATTCTGCCTGTTTGAACGGAGGTCTCAGAGAATCTCTAAATCTTAGTGTAGATGGTACTGAAAATAAATAAAAATTCTGTATAGGTAGTGCAGAATAAATAGAAGCAGTAAAACAGGCTACGTAATACCTCAAAAAAGGTTAAATAAAATAATGATTTTTAATTTTAGTCGTCTTGAATTAATTTTCCGACATGCTTCACACAGCTGGCTCAAATTGTAGGTTTTACTTCTGTTAGAGCATCGTTCCAAACTTTATTAATTTCGGATTGTACTTATGAAGGAGCAGTATCGATGCCCATGTTCGTGCAGAAGTTCGTCTATTAAGTATATATTATTTAGTGGTTTATTTCATACGATGTAAGATTCAACATTTCTATTTTAAAAACGTCTTTGTCAGAACTCATCCTTCTACTTTTTAACCGTTCTTGTAACTTCGACTTAGGCTCGTATTTATAGATCGATCTAAGGTGAGTTGGACTTAGTTGAGCCGTCCTTAACCGAAAATCGAAATTCGGTTATATAGCGGAAATTTAGAGACAGTTATAGTAATAAATACGTAAATGTTCTATGTTAATGTTCTATGCACATACTAAGAACGTTCTATTTACATTCTTTTTGGTATGGCCCTTCTGAATGTTTTTAGAGCTTGTCTAGAATATACTTCAGAACTACCTGGAACTCTACAGAAGTTTTAACTAAGCTGACTTCGACTTACGGGCATTAGCCTGCGAAGAACTGTGGTAGAACGCATTTTATCCATGATGATTAGCATAGATATTAATTCGTTATCCACAGAATCATGATAGTATGCAGTCTTCAATATTGTATAAAATAGTAATACCACATCTTCAACTAACCCACCTTTTTAAAGCCCTTCAAATTTTCTTTAAAAATATTCATGTTTCATTCAGAAAAACAAGAAATTTCTCAATATTTTTCAGAAAAGAAATCGTCTACTATTTTTAATTTTGTATGACAATCCAGTCTTTCATCTTGCTTTCATAACATAAAATAATTGCTAATTTTACAATATGCTATACATATCATTTAGTCTTTAAATTCGGTACAACATATACTGGTGTTGTTATTAATGTTTCCTTTCTTTTTACCGGTTTAATACATGTGCCACAGCGAATTCTAATTTTTAAAGCAACTGTAACTCGTTCATGCACAGATGAATATAGTATCAAAGATCCAATATTTTCTTTATCATTGTTAAAGTATTCCAACAAATTGAGGACAACTTGTGCTTGAGGTATCTAATTGGCGCAGAGAGAAGCGCGTTAATTTTTTAATCTTTTGTCTTCTTCTATTGTTGTATGGGCTCAGTTTTTCACTATTTTCCCAATTTTTATTTTACAAAAATCAACCAAAAGAGCCCTAACACGCGTTTATTGGCAAGCCAGGTGAACCTCAGATAGTATTAGTGAAAAACTGAGCCCATACACTTAAAGAAAAAGACAAGGAAAAAGGAAGAAAATTATACTGCGCCGTAATCTTAGACATATTGCCGAAATGACAATTTACAGTTTCCTTTGAAATAAAATCCTGCTTGTATTACTTGCTACCTAAACTGATAGATGGCGCAAATGACCATGTTTCCAGAGAGGACAATAACTTTTACATGGGGTAATATCTATACAGTACTCCTACTCTAACACCGATATTTTAAACAAAGTTTGAGTTACTAAGGACCGATTCCACCGTTGTGTTAAACGAAGTTTAAAATGACATTGTTAATGTAAAAATGTCATTTTAAATTTCGTTTAATACAACGGTGGAATCGGTCCTAAGTGAAATTTAAAATGACATGTTTACATTAACAATGTCATTTTAATCTTCGCTAAGTAATTTAAACTTTGTTTAACAAAACGGTGGAATCGGCTCTAACGTAACATAATAATTAGCTTTTAATTAATATATTCACATTTCCCTTGACTTTCAACTCTCAAAACTTGTTGATTGGTAAACAGTATCAAGTTGCAGAGGTAATTTGATAGCGATATTTACCCTTGGTGTTTGTATTTGTTGGTGGTTTCGCGTTGGCATATAGCGAAATAGTTACTAAGTTTAATAAGTGACAAAGTTATCACTCATTTGAATTAGATGTTTACATTTAGTAACTTCTTTTCATTCGATAAAACTTTGTACTTAATGTTGGACGAATTGAACTAGAAAGTGTAGATAAAGGAACTAGAGTAAACTATTATTATCGTCAATAATTTGTTTCTTAGAATGGATTCTTTACAACTTTATGAGCTCATAAAAGCTTTAATTTCCTACCTACTAAGCATTCCAAATTTTGTAAAAAATTTGGTTTTAGAACACATTTTTACTAAACCAATTCTGATTAACGATCACTTGCAAGTCAATATGGCCGCTCGTAATGCGACCCGCTTTGAGCAATCTATATAACTATTTTTATTACATTATTGTCCAGATAAAAATTAAAATAAATTTTATAATCAAATACATGACATAGCTAGAATTATCATTCTGTATAGTAAAAAGTTTTTGTTTCACACAATAAATGGCAAATAAATATCAAATAAAAATTAAGACAAACTATGATTGGCCATAAAATAATTAAGATTACAAAAATTCTAATATCAGTTATACAAACATTTTGGTAAATTTCGAAATTTGAATTAATTAAGAACTAATTAATAACTTTCTCTTGAATAAAATAGATCTCTAAAAGGAGAAATTATTATTAAATAAAGTTTTGGCAATATGTCATAATTTTTAACCAATTTTATTGGCAGAATCAATTTTTCTGTAAAATCTAGGAATCAAAAAATTGATCTTGCAACGTTGGCATTCTAACGACCTGTCAAATTGCTGTCCGTGGGTAATGACAGGTTATGATATGGCAACCCCGTGATTTGCTATTTGACAGAGTCAATGTTATAAATAGTTATATAGATTGATCATCCATGTTTTTCAAATTAAACATAAGCTTATTCCTTTAAGGACCGATTCCACCGTTGCGTTAAACGGAGATTAAAATGACATTATTAATGTAAAAATGTCATTTTAAACTTTGTTTAACACAACGGTGGAATCGGTCCTAAGTAAAACTGCAGGTAATTATTGTTTTAAAAGGCTGAAAATTGGTTTTAAAACACATTTTTGCTAAACCGATTCTGATTAATGAGCAAAACTGTTAAAAAAGCCATTTACATTTAGTTAATAACAATGTTGCCAGAATGTTTTGTTATGTATCAGATTTGTCTAAAAACTGTGCAAGATTCCATAAAAATGTACCAGGTTTTTCGAATTCTATTTGCAGCACATACTTTGATTACTATACGGTCCAAGAGAGAGGTCCGACACGCCCAACATAGGGCGCGGCACATACGATTTTCTTTTACTATACGGAGAATGATCACACTGCGCAGCTTTCTGAGTGCCTTTTAAAAGGAGATAGAAAACTCTTGGCGCAATATTTTTAATAGATGCGTTTTAATCATCCGTTTCTGCTTCGGAATTGTCGATTGGGCGTGTCGGACCTCTCTCTTGCACCGTATAGTAATCAAAGTATGTGGGGCGCGGCCATTTTGATGCTTTTACTACAGTTTATAACTAAAGAATCAGTTTGCTCACTCTGCGTCGGCACTTTTGATCTCAATGTTCCAGTTTATACACTGCGCAACTCGGATAATACTGTATATGACAACCGCCTTTAATAAAACAGCAGTCTTCTGCGCATTCTGAATTGGTATTCCTGGAGTGGATGTTATTTTGGAACTTTCAACTGGTCCGAGTGAGCTAACTGATTCTTTAGCAATAAACTGTGACTCCAAAAATAATATTCTCAGCAAGCAAAATATTAAAAATAATGCGCCAAGATGTAGGCAACACGTAATAAGGCATCAAAATGGCGGAGTTTTCTATCTCCTTTTAAAAGGCACATTCTCCGTATAGTAAGAGAAAATCAATGTATGTGATTTGCAGTGACGGTTTGGTTGAAGAGCAAAGAAAAAGATAGATAACGACCACAAAGGAAGACATAACAATATATTTTACATATGTCAAATGGAAACGCACTGCTGAACGCCGGTGAAGAAAAAGTACTAGATTTTGCTTAGAGTGTACTAGAGTAACAGATTGTATTAAATCGGCAACACTGGTCATCAACAGTAACTGATAGTACCAACTGCCAATATTGGTGAATAATGAAAGGTACTAAATGAAACAGAACCGGACTTGAAATTATTATAAGTAATTTATTTTTAAAACGTAAAAAAAAGAACATTTTCATTTTATTTGATTTTACGGAATTGTATGAATTTTATTTCAGTACAAAAAATAGCAATATAAGGTTTTATTGTTTATTAATAAAAATGTAATAAGAATATTAATAAATTTGATAATTTTTATGGTGAACAGTTTTTTTATGTAATGTGATTTTCTACTACTACACATACAGGGAGATCTAGAGTGAATGAGTAAAACTACAATTTTTCAGACACAAATGAATCCACCTCGAAATAAACGATGAAAGAGAAAGAAAGAAAGATAAAGTGAATGATTAGAGAAAGAATAAAAGGTAAGTGTTTTTTTTTTAACAAATAAAACATAATTGGGCGAATTTGGGCGAATTATTTTTTCCAGTCTAATCCAATCCAAAGTAGAGTGATTAAATAAATCGTAACACTATATAATATATTGTTACCCTGTCCCCTGCAGTAGCCTGCGACTATTATTGGAGACGTATGAATAAAAGAAGAAGTTTAATATCACCCATGACCATATACAGTGTGCTGCGGTTGTCATATATGAAAGTACGAATAAAAGAAGAAGATAGAACAGTCTAGAAATGTCATTCCGTGTCAAGAAACATCTGGACGATTCGAGAAGGTTCAAGGGAGCTATATAAGTTTAGTTTAATGAGATACGCTGTACGTCAGTTGTATAGTTGAGTTGAAATAAATTGAATTACCAAAAACCAGCGTAACAATATCATTGACCCTGTCAAAGCCAAAAGGCACCCATTTGGACAGGTAGTTTGGAATGCCTAATATTGTATTGTTAAATTTTTGGATGATATATCAATAGTTTTATTTATGTCGCTTTGATACTTACTTTGATAAAAGGTACATCCAGTCATACATCCGACAGAGCTGCTGGTCTGCGTAGACCTAGCCATGGAGTAATTTCCCATCAGAGGACTTTCGCTTCTAGATGGCACTAACATAGGTTGATAATTATTTGCATAAGGATTTTTTGTTATTAAATTGTGATGTCCATTAGTATTGCAATACTGTTCATCAACGTGATGCATCTTCTGCTGATAAACCGGTTCTATATATTTCTTATTAATTTGATTTTGGCCGTATCTATAATATTCGTTCGTTTGATAATTGCTCGCAGGAAGAGGCTGAGGCTGTTGGTAGTTTTCTATGTGGTTGTATGGAATGTAAACCATCGTTTGATGGTATGTCCTCGAAACTTCTTGGGGTGGTGGCGATAAAGGTCTGTTATTTCTTAATTTCTGTAAACAATCTACTTCTACTCCTATATTAGCTTGATATACATCTTTGTAGCAATTTTGGTTACCGCAGCTTTGGTAATTGTCTTGAAGGGAGACCGGTCTGTACTGGTAACCTCGAACTTTGGCATCATCTGGTATTTGGTACTGCGTAGACGTATTTTGCTTAGAATTGATTCTGTTTGCATCGTCTTCACGATTCAATCCAGTTTCTGAGTAATATGGCCAAGCGATATTTGCATTAGTGGGAGGCAGTTGTATTTGGTTTTGGATTTGTTGTAAAATTTCAGTCGTGGAACCGAATCTTGGTTTGATTCCACGTACGCTTGGCCGATGATTGAAGCCGTAATCATCGTTTTCATCATCTTCTTGTTTGGAAGGGTCGTTTTCGTATCTAAAAAATAGAAATATCGTATACAAACACATTTAAATTTTGTAGCTATCTTACTTTTTCTTAATTCTTTCTATCCTATTGGCGTCTTGCTGGACAAAAACGACTAGTTCATCTCCGGATTCGGAAGCAGGAGTACCAGCGAGAACATCAGGAGCGCATTTCTTGTTTTCTTCATTAACTAGGGCTTCATCTATGTCGTCTAGAGTGTATTCACTGCCTGTGGAACTGATTACAGAACCGTGACTGCTCAAATGATAATAATGTTCATCAGGTTGTCCCATTCCACTGACGCAAGCTGTAAGTGGTGCTAAATTTGATAAAAATTGCTTTCTATTTTCGTTGATGGCACTTGATTTGTTTATGTCTTTGTCCGTTAAGATTTCTTGGTTGAATGGACCGCCAATGTCTGGTAAAGTTTGAGTTTGCACGGCTCTTGGTTCGTATGTTGGTTGCGGTGATGTTTCTTGCGGTTTTTCACGCGATTTTCCAAAGATATCGCTTATTTTCTTATATGTAGAAGACATAGATGAATTGGAACTAGCGGTCGATGAAGATGATGGAGAAAAATTCCTAGGTTCTTTGTTTTTATTTGATATCTACAAACAAAATATATTATTAGGAAGGTCTGATGGGAAGGAGTGAATAAATTTACTTACCATGCTAGTATCGGTACCATTGCCTTCTTCTCCAGTAGGACTAACCCTAGCTGACAAATCATCGGAATCCTGGCTTATATCGTCAATATCACAAGTCAATTGCTTTATTCGCTCTACTAAAGAATTATCAGTCTTTTGCAAGTGTTTCTTGCTTTTTGGCTCGTATCGAAGAAGTGACCGTCTAAGAGTATTTCTCTCGATGACCTTCTTAATCGAGTCTGTGGTACCGGCATTCTGAATCATTTGCGGCAGCTTGGACCGTTTGGCTTCTTCGAAAGCTTTTAATGATTCGGCTGTGACTAGATATTGCTGGTCCTCTTCCTGTCCGGATTTCGGAGCGAGGGCTTTGGTGCAGGGAAATAGTTGTCTAACTGCGGAATTTGGCTTAAGACTGTTATTGGAGATTAAAACGTGATTACCTGAAATTTTCGATGTTATTATCAATGAATAGATTTTTTAAACGTGACTTAATTACCTAGTTTAAAGGTTAGCATCATTTCAGTGGGTTCTAGCACGGTGGGTTCCGAAATAACTTCAATTTTGTTAATTGAAGCCTCTTCTTCTTTGGTCGATTCTTTGCCTTCTACCTCTCTATATGTGTCCGGTGAAGATTTGCAACTGTCCTTCTTTTCTTCCTCAATAAAGCGAACGGTTCTTGTAGACGATTCTTCATCAGACATTGAGTCTACTTTCTGTCAATTAAAAAGATGGTTTAAAAATAAAACATAGAATAAACAATGTTGTATAAAATTTGAAGAATAGGTAATAATATCCACAATCGAGATAAAAAAGAATGAAAGTTCGTTTGAAATTGTGGAATACGACTTTTTAAAGCAAAGAAGTTTTCTTGGTACCAAGTCTAGAGAAGTTAATGAATAAAATTGAAAATAATCTTATTTTGCGCGCAGTAAAATTGTTTACAACTCCTTGATTGCATTTAGGCGTTACTCCAAGCATATAAAAGATTTGAAACATTATTATATCCCCTAATAAGCTAAAGGCAATATAAGACGTATCGCCTATTTTTAACAGATTTCAGAAAAGGAGGAGGTACTCAATTCGTTGTATTTTTTTAACAACTTCAAAAAAGGAGGAGGTTCTCAATTCGTCGTAATATATTTTTTTATGTATGTCCAGCGATAATTCTTTAACACAGTGTCCGATTTCAATGATTCTTTTTTATTAGAAAGGGGGTACTTTAGGGGTGGTCCCATATTAATTTGGTTAAATCTAATAATTGGGTCCATTAGAAAATCCTCAAACTCATTTTTAATGTATGTTTACCGGTAATTCTTTAGCATCTTGTACAATTTCTATGATTTTTTTTGTTAGTAAGAGTGTACCTCAGAGGTAGTCCCATATAAATTTGGTTAAGATATGGAGACGGCATCTGAACGATTTTTTAAATTTTAAATTTTTAATACTCGTTTTTATGTATGTTCAGCGATAATTCTTTACCACCTTGTTCGATTTCTATGATTCTTTTTTGTTAGTAAGGGGGTACCTCAAGGGAGATCCCATATAAATTTGGTCAAAATCTAATAATTGAGTCCATGAGAAAAATCCTCAAACTCTTCATTTCTTATGTATGTTTAGCGATAATTCTTTACCACCTTGTTCGATTTCTATGATTCTTTTTTGTTAGTAAGGGGGTACCTCAAGGGAGGTCCCATATAAATTTGGTCAAAATCTAATAATTGAGTCCATGAGAAAAATCCTCAAACTCTTCATTTCTTATGTATGTTTAGCGATAATTCTTTACCACCTTGTTCGGTTCGATTTCTATGATTCTTTTTTGTTAATAAGGGGGTACCTCAAGGGAGGTCCCATATAAATTTGATTAAAATCTAATAATTGAGTCCATGAGAAAAATCCTCAAACTCTTCATTTCTTATGTATGTTTAGCGATAATTCTTTACCACCTTGTTCGATTTCTATGATTCTTTTTTGTTACTAAGGGGGTACCTTAAGGGAGGTCCCATATAAATTTGGTCAAAATCTAATAATTGAGTTCATGAGAAAAATCCTCAAACTCTTAATTTTTTATGTTTATTTAGCGATAATTCTTTACCACCTTATTCGATTTCTATTATTCTTTTTTGTTAGTAAGGGGGTACCTCAGGGGTAGTCCCAAATAAATTTGGTTAAGATGTGGTGACGGCATCTGCATGATTTTGAATTTTTTTTTTAAATTACTTTTAATACTTGTTTAGCCAAAATATCAAAGATTTGTTTTCATGAGATAAACAATTGTATCTAACGGTTTTTGGGGTCATTTATTTTAAATATGAGATTAAAAACTAGAAATGCAAAATGGCGGATCCAATATGGCGCACGAAAATATTAAAAATTGCTTCTTTTACATATAAAACAAACATGGAGGGTTTCTTACGGGTTTTTGATATCAATGATTTTATATATCACATTATAAATTAAAAATGCAAAATGATGGATCCAAAAATTGCTTTTTTTTACACATAAAAGAATCCTAAGAGGTTTTCGTGGTCTTTGGTTTTAAATATGACTTTAAACATTAAAGATGGATTGTTAATATAAAATTCAATTGCAAATATCCAAGGAAAATAAGTAACTAATTATAATAAATACCAACCCTCACTCACTTTCAATTTATATCGTTCATAACTATAATATAGTTTTTTTCAATATTTTGTGGAGTATTTAAATACATGTAAAATCATTAAATCTATCTAGAAATAATTCTACTTTCAGTGGTATTTGATTTAACTGCCGTTATAACATTTAAAAAAATATATTTGTATAGGTCTATTTTTAAAAACCACTCTAATGATTTTTTTCATTAACTGGCAACTCTTTTTACATTTAAAATGTAGTAACATCTATTAAAAGACAACTATATCATAGTTTTATTAGAAAAGGCACTGGTACTATTGGGAGGATACTTACCATGAGCTGTTCATTTGGTTTTGTGTAATTTTCTCCGCTGGCTTGTCTCCACAATCGTCCACCTTTTAGGATACCAGTGACAGGAGAATCAGCGGATGGTAAAGGTTTCAAATCTTCAAGTGGTATTTCTTCATCTACAGAAGATTCCTGACCATAAGTTACTTCATCTGCAACAATGTTTAAAGTTTGTGTTGTTTTTATAACGATATAACAGTATTTTATGGTTTTAATTTAATTGTAGAATTATGTTATTATAAATTAAAATAATTATGGTTTAGCAGGAGTGACTATAAGAAATAGTATACAACTGCAGCGTTATCTAGCAGTTAGTCTTCAATTTTATAATATTTAATTTGTTTTGAAATATATTTAATTTTCCTAAGGAAAAAACGAATCCCGGGATTCCTTTCCAGTGTGTGTCCCACTGCCGCTAGTGCCTACGAGCCGCCGCTGTTTTTTATTATCGAATTTATTCCATTTGTCTATTCCACACTGTATATACTATACTGGACACATAGGTATACAGGGTGTCTGTAAAAGGTCTTTACAAAAACATACATATTCCTTAGACCAAAATAAGTCGATTTAAGTAAAATTACCTTAGTACAAAGTTGCTTCGTTTGGGCTCCAGAGGGCCTTGAAGTTACAATTTTTAAATCGTTTTTCCCATATAAATTTAAAACGGCATATGCGATTTTGCTGAAATTTAATATATTGGTAGAGTTTTATGTGGCAAAAAAAATGGTATTAAAATTTTATCCGATAATAATACATAGGCGTAGAACTTGATTTTTTAAATAATTGCACCTTTAAAAATTCTACGCCAATGGAAGAAAAGGAGTTTGAGTATGAAATTTAGATTGCGCAACTCATTTACTTTAAAACATGTACTCTTGATAAGACTCGATTACTCTCATGGTTTTGACGAAATTTGCATTTTAGTAATTTTAGAACATAAACAATAATTATTAAAATACAAACTTTGTCAAAACCATGAGAGTAAATTGAGTGTTATCAAGGGTACTTTTTTGTAGTAAATGAGTACCCAATCCAAATTTCATACTCAAACCCCTTTTTTGCCATTGGCGTAGAATTTTTAAAGGTGCAATTATTTAAAAAATCAAGTTCTATGCCTGTGTATTATTATCGGACAAAATTTTATAG
Source organism: Psylliodes chrysocephalus (assembly GCA_927349885.1). NCBI lineage: Eukaryota > Metazoa > Arthropoda > Insecta > Coleoptera > Chrysomelidae > Psylliodes > Psylliodes chrysocephalus. The sequence continues at coordinate 11,723,332 of OV651830.1, forward strand.
GATGAAAATGTACTTTTTTCATATCTTCTTCAACACCTCTAATCGAGACTTTTAACAAAAATAGCAATTATTTGCCTGCAATATGTATACAAAAACATTTATTGTTGGTTTCCATAGTTTCATCTAAATAAAAATATTGTCAAGTTTTAACACCTAATCTCTTGTTAACGATGGAAAGTGTTCTATCTGACTCAATAATTAAAAAAACAAATGCGTGGTTTATTAATATGGCTGTACAATATACCAATGCAGCATATACCGATATATTACTGACATTAGGATTTTGTGAAGGAAATGTTCGAGAGAGTGTCAGGGTGTACTTTGAAAGGTTTCCAAATCGTCGTGTACCTAGCCACCCAACTTTTGCTGCTGTTGAGAGACGTCTTCGGGAGACCGGTTCCTTTGCTCCCAACACTGTTGGTAATGGAAGAGAACGTTTTGTAAGGATTCCTGAAGTTGAAGAAGACATTTTAGAACGTGTTGAAGAAGATCCAGAATTAAGCACCAGACGAATTGGGAGAGAACTAGGAGTAAGTAAAGATGTCGTTCATAAATTGCTTAGAGAACAATTGCTATATCTATACCATAAAAAGCCAGTACAAGAATTATTAGTCCATGATCCTCAAATTCGTTTGGGTTTTTGTCGATTTGTTAATATGCAAAGACAAAGAGATCCAAACTTTGTCAAGAAGGTTCTCTTTACCGATGAAGCGGGTTTTACAAGAAGAGGTATAACTAATACCCATAATGAACATGTTTATGCCGTTGAAACTCCGCATGCAATAAAGGTAAACCATTTTCAGCACGAATTCAAAATTAATGTGTGGGCTGGAATAATTGGTAATTTCATTGTTGGTCCTGTCATACTTTCACGAAGATTAACTGGAGAAAATTATTTGGATTTTCTACAAAATACGTTGTTAGAATTGTTAGAAGATTTACCTTTCCAACTTCGGAGAGATATGTGGTTTATGCAAGATGGAGCTCCACCACATTTTTCTTTAAACGTTAGAAACCACTTGAATGAACAATATCCACACAAATGGATAGGCAGAGGTAATGACGCACCTGTAAACTGGCCACCACGTTCCCCAGACCTAACACCGATGGATTACTTTTTATGGGGATATCTGAAATCCACAGTTTACAGGGAACCTGTAGAAAATGAGGAACAACTCTGGCAACGTATTCAAGATGCAATAAATAATCTTAGAGGTGATGAAGAAGTTATGGAAAGGATACATTTTAATTTTCTTCGACGTATAAATCTTTGTATGCGTGAAAATGGTGAACATTTTGAACAATTTTTGTAAAATCTCTATTTTGATTATGTTGTAAATAAATATTTTTGTGAAACCTATACACTCTAAATTATTAAAACAGAAATTTAGCGAAAACCATGAGAGTAATCGAGTCTTATCAAGAGTACCTTTTTGAAAGTAATCTAAATTTCATACTCAAACTCCTTTTCTTCCATTGGCGTAGAATTTTTAAAGGTGCAATTATTTAAAAAATCAAGTTCTACGCCTATGTATTATTATCGGACAAAATTTTAATACCATTTTTTTTGCCACATAAAACTCTACCAATATACCAAATTTCAGCAAAATCGCATATGCAGTTTTAAATTTATATGGGAAAAACGATTAAAAAATTGTAACTTCAAGGCCCTCTGGAGCCCAAACAAACCAACTTTGTACTAAGGTAATTTTACTTAAATCGACTTATTTTGGTCTAAGGAATATGTGGTATGTTTTTGTAAAGACCTTTTACATTACATTAAATAAATAAAAATAATAAAATAATTACTACGCCACTGAGTGGAGTAAAAAAATGTAAAATTTTCAAATAAAAAAAAAAAACTTTACCAAAATTATTTGGAGAGGTAGGTGTCGTTTGTTGACTTTGGTCGATTTTTTCTTTATCAATTTCATCTTCTAAATCTATCTTTGGCTTATTAATATCACTAATTTGTTGACAGTTATCACCTGGAAAGAAAAAAAAATGAATTAACATATTTACAAAGCACAATTTTTTGATTATCCATTTAAAAGATTTATATAAAACAATACAAAGCATATTTGAAGACACAAGTGGATGAAAGGCCTATGCAACATTTTTTTAAATGGTGTTTTTCTGTGAATGAAGGGTTTATGTACCTAAAATTCATTTAAAATGTCTTCCCTGACAATATATCATCAAATATAGAAGTTGCCAGTGGATAAAGGACCCATGTATTAGGGAATAACTGCTAAACAATAAAATTTAACATGAAATATCTCGTAAAAATTATTTTGCTACATAGGCCCTTCATCCACTTGTGTCTTCATTTACACCTAGGCAAAAGTGAGTAGGTTTATTCCAAATGTTTCCTAAAAAAATGTACTAATACCTATATCTAAAACTGGTAAAATAGTTTTTTCGAAATTAAACAATAGAGTCACACAAATTAAAGTAAAAAAAAATTACCCATTATTCTATAAATACCGAACTGTAAACAATGGTCTCTTCAATGCTTCTGTTGCCGTAAAAACTGTGGTAATTTCTTATCTCGCTATTCATTAACATTATTTCTTATTTTAGTGTATAATTTGAATTAACCAGTTGTACGCTAAACACTTAACTATCTCTGACCTACTATATCGTTGTTGCACTTTGTATATATCTAGATTTCACTTTCGGTTGAATTTACAGTTTGTTTCCTTATATAATTGCGAAATTTGAATTGAATTAAGAGGATAGGTACATGATTCCGAGAAGGGTTTCGTAGAACTACTAATTCAGCTGAATGCAACAACGTTGATTAAAATTTAGTAGCTTGATATTCAGAGTTGGTATAAAGTACGGAACCAAATAAATATCATAACCAAAACGTGATAATGTTGAAAATTTGCAGGATGATGAAATGACACATATAGGACATAATCCTGCGACTTTTTTGTTGTTGAAATATACATCTTGTTTTTCGAATTCGTTTGTAATGAGTTTGGTATGAGTATTTATTTGGTTTCCGTTTGGTTCCATACTTTATGCCAACTCTGTATTTTCACAGAATGAATAATTTGAATTTTATGGCATTGAAATATTTCACAATCATCTAGGTAAATTTTAGTTAAAGTTTATTTTTAGTAAAAGTAAATATATGTAAAGTTGACATTATCCAAATGAGGAGATAATATTGAGAATAAAAATAAATGATTTTCTTCATGGTTACTACTGAATGTAATTCTTCCTAAACCACTAATAATAGCAGAAAGAAAACATTCTCGCTCTTGAGATTGAAAGAAAATTCTAAAACAAATGCCTCTTATGTATTTTAGATGTATTTCATTCTAAATCTAGAGACAGAATGTTCATTTTGTAATGGCTGTAAATACCACGCCCGCATCCCAGATAGTCATGAATTTTTTGTTACTTGGGATTTTTAGATTAATCTTTGCCGTAAAAATATTTTTTGTACTTTTTCAATATGATCAATATGTGTGGTTTTCAAGAGCATCCATATTTGTGAAACACTCAAGATGGAGTCTTACTAAGGCATTATTATAATCTGATTTTAGTGGTAAGCCTAAAATTTTTTGTATTTCAACAAATTTCTATAGGTACACCAAAGACATTACAACTAAGAGACCAAATTGTTTACATTTTTATGTGGCAAATCATTATTCCCACCAAATTCTCGTTTATTGGGTCTTTGACGGTTTTATCAGTTTGTAAAAATTATTTGGAGAAATTACTTTCGAAAAATGAAATTTGATGTATCCTATAACTATAATTTTATATTATATAAAATAAAAATATGTTTTTAATCAAATTATTCTTTAAAGTTTTAATAAAAGCTAAATTTTTTATTAAAAATGAATATTAATCTAAACAAAATATTAGGGTTGCAAAGAACTCTGTAAATACGGCAACGATGAATATCTTATTTTACGAATTTATAACTTTTATGAATGAAATGTAGTTACCGTAACCAGCCGCAACGTTGCCAACCGGGTCTAACAGCTATTTTGTATTTCTGACAGTTTCTGTGTGACTTATTGATTTATTCATTTATAAAATACTATTTTTGTGAACTTTTGTGAGAAATATAAAGAATTAGGGTACATGAATGTGTAGTGTTCAATAAGGTAGATCATTTAAATCGAAATTTATCCTCTCATTGGTAAGTATTTTTAGGTTAAGATATGTTGTTTTCATTTGAACCAGATTTAGTTTAAAATGGTGTGTGAGGGTATTCGATATCAATAGGTATAAGTTTATTTTTTACTTCTACGTACGTAAATTTGATATAAATTTATGGTTTTGGTGACGATACAATAATATGGCTCAAAATTAATAGGAAAAACGCCTTGCAACAATGACACGTTATCCGAAATGCAAAGGTTAAGAACCCTAGCCTAAGTGTGCGTGATTAAACATTTAAAAATAATTTTTATAAAAAACTTTTTAAGCACAAGCTTTTATTAAATGCACTCAAAAGTAGAAAATATTTTTTTTGATTTCTGATACCATAATAAAAGCGATGGGCGCAAATTGAAACAATTTCATATTTTAAGCCTACAATCACAAGTGAAAATACGAACTTTATTAGGAAGTACATACGTGCATTGCATAGGTCAAAAACCATCTTATTTTTTCCTCTTTGACTACATTATTATCAACCCTCAAAAATAAAATCGAGGACCAAGACCTGTCACCATCTCTCAGTCTAGATAGGAATGGATATAATATGTAGGGAAGTTACATATCAACTGCATTACTTATGAATATTTGTTTGCTCTTTACAGGTAACACTTGTCCAGTACAATACAGTTCATAATAAAATGAAAAAAATAGTTGACAAGAGAGGAGTTGAGAAAAGCCGGTGAAGAAGAATAAGCGGCAATAGCTCAAGAAAAAGGAGATGTCGATTCGACTAGCACGCCATATATAACAGTTATTGCAGATGGAGCATGGTTTAAAAGATCATATAAGACAAATTACAACTCATCTAGAGTAGCTGTTATTATTAGATAAGCCACCAAAAAGGTTCTATTTATGGGAATCAAAAATAAGTTTTGCACAATATGCTTAAAATTTGAAACTAAAAACGAAGATGCACCTCAACATGTGTGCCAGGAATTGGAAAGGGTCATCGACATCTATGGAGAGTGCGATTATTCTTGACGGGTTCCAACGTAGCGTTGAGATGCATGGATTAAAGTATACAACGCTAGTTGGTGATGGAGACAGTAGCATAACTAAAAAATTGTCTTCACACAAACCTTATGGAGCCACACCTATTCAGAAAATTGAATGTGTAAACCATTTACTAAGGAATTTTTGTAATAAATTAAAAGATTTGTCAAAGTTAAGGACAAGTCCATCAAGCCATCTAATGATTCCGTTAAATTTGATAAAAAAAATTGGAATCAAACATATTAAGATTTCGAATATCAATAAAAAAAGGCGGCTGCTTTTCGTATTCAGATGATTGTAAATACCACGCCCGCATCCCAGATTGTCATGCATTTCCCCTAAAAATCGTTAGTGTGGATTTACTTACATTAAAGCAAAATGAAACAAATTTAATTTATGTTGGATTTTCATTGTATACACGTGTACTTACTATTAGAAAATCAAAAGTTAAACGAATGAGGCTTAAACTTTTAGTGATATTATTTTAATTCTAAAAACACTCTAAAATACAATCTATAGAGTTAAATTTATAAACATTTTCCGGAGAAGCACCCCTGTTACTCTGGACCCCCATTTTAACTATTCTTTAAAAGTTTCTCTAAAAGTTTCCCTCCCAAATATCTGGTGCAAATCCACCCCTGCCTTATTAAGCAAAATCATAGTTGAAGTCTTGAAAATAATTGTTTTCTGGAGGAAAACGATCTGGTATTATTTTGTAATTTAACTCAGATTGGGGATTTTAAGTTAAATTGGGGTAATAAGAAGTTTATAATGGTTTTATAGATTGAAGGGTTATTTTTAGATGATTACAATTAAATTTAATCAAGATTGATCATAAATTCATTTTCATTTTCTGACTTTAAATTTATAATTAAATATTATTCCAATTGGTTTGGTTTACATTTTACGTTTTAGTCAGATCTGAGTTTAGAATTATTATCCTTTTTGCTTTCCTGTATCTAGTAAGAAAAGTATAGAAATAATAAGTTTATTCAACCTCGAGTTTTCGATGGATCTTTACGTTTAAGGGTCCCTTCATTTCGTAATTTTCTACATTAATCCACGTATCTCGTTTTTTTCAATGTTTGCGTAACTTTTTAAAAAGCACAGGCTCTCAATGAAAATTAAAACCGAATAACATCCCGTCTAAGAACGGCGTTTAGTAAACGGATGTTGAAAATGTAAAATCTCATGTTGGGAAATGAGGAAAAGTAATAAAAGGTGAGCTCTGTTTACATACCTAAGAGTAATTGAAAAAAATGAACATGCTGAAGTAGCGACAAGGTGCAAAGCGGATGAGGAAACGGGATATTTTACAGTACATTGTGGACGTTGCCTGGCATTATGTGTAACATAAAAAAAAACAAGGAAACAACGAAACGTGTTATTCTGGTAAATATCCACTGGAAGCTTTCCATTACTCTAATTGGCCACCACAATTTCATATACGAAGAATTGTTTTATTTATTTTTGGCCCCACTTAAATATTGATAATTTTTGGGTAAACATTTTTTGATCCAATGAAATACCTATTGTTTCGTATTTTTTTCTGTTGTTATATCCTGAAGCAAATACGCAATATTAGTGATTACGTAATTTGTGTTCCTCTGACAAATGTCACTAAAATAGAGATTATCAGTAGTCATTAACATATCTGTGATCTATGGTAAAAAGACATGAAAACATTTTTGGTGATATTGAGTTGTAAGTACCTATAGTCTATTTTTATGTATGAGAGAGTAATAAAACAGCATTTCTAATGCAAAACTTAGTACAGTCATTTTAAATATTTTTACAGAATAATCTAAATATTTCCTAAAATTGTAATAAATGTACCTGAGCTATTACAAGTTTTGGGTCTTTTATTGGTCCTTTATAAACATAAGATGTACAGAACAATAGAAAAAGGTTTGGATAGGCCAAAAGCCCTGTGTATTAAAGATTACATAGCCGTATCTTAAGATTATTTTCAATAAGTACCTATTTGCCAATTTTGTTTTATTTTAATTCCAAGAATTTCTTACAGTAATCGAATTATAAGTAGATAAATACCTTCCCAACAAATTTCACCGAACATTCGATTATAGGTTTTCCATTTAGCAAGGAGGTCCAAGTTGTGTATTCTTGACAGTTTACTAAATGTCGTTTAGTTACAACTTGCAAGGTGCAGTGTGAAGTCTAGTGTGATCATGGAAAATTTGAAAGGGCCACGTAAACGACAAAAAATCGGTCCTTTAACAGTTAATGAAAAAACATTAATATTTAATTGTTTTAAATCATTTACAGACAAACATTTATGTAAAAGTGTTGATGACACAGTGGAATTAGTTAGTAGTACGCTTGGTGTTGGGAAATCTACGATTTACAGAGTTGTTAAAGAAGAGAACTGTGGCGAGTTTCAAACAGCACGTAAAGCTCCAGGAAAACCAAAATTTCAATTAGAACATCTTTTGAAAGAAAGACTTCGAAGGAAAGTGCATCCGTTCGTCTTTAGAAAAGAATTTCCGACAGTAGACAAAGTTCTTGCCACGGTTCGAGATGATAAGGATTACCCTGAAATGAGTCGAAGCACACTATGGAAACTTTTAAAAGAAATAGGTTTTCCATTAAAAAAGCATTCCAGAAAGTCTATTTTAATAGAAAGAAGCGATATTGTAGTATGGAGAAGAAATTACCTAAGAACTATAAAAGAAATGAGAAACCAAAGAAGAAATATATTTTATTTAGATGAAACATGGATCAACGAGGGACATAAACCAAATAAATTTTGGCAAGATGAAACTGTTACAAGTCGAAGACAGGCTTTTTTAAATAATTTATCTATTGGTTTAAATCCACCATCAGGAAAGGGGCGCAGACTAATAATAGTACACATCGGTAGTTCAAACGGTTTTGTTAAAGGTGGTTTATTGACTTTTGAATCTACTTGTACCGGTGACTACCATGAGGACATGAATGCTGATGTCTTTAAAGAGTGGTTCGAATAAATTATAGATCTTCCTTAGAACTGTATAATAGTAATGGATAATGCAAGTTATCACTCGAGATTTATAGAAAAAATGCCCACAACCAAGTGGTTAAAAAAAGATTTACAGAATTGGCTAAATTCAAAGAATATTAAGTTCCATCCCGGTTCTGTGAGAAAAGAACTGTATCATTTGTGTTCCCTTCATAAAGAGAAATTCAAAAAATATGAAATTGATGAAATAGCAAAAAATCGTGGGATGACGGTGGTTAGATCACCACCATATCATTGCGAAGTAAACCCGATTGAACTGATATGGGCACAGATAAAGGGAGAAGTTTCAAGAAAAAATAATTCTTTTAAAATGAGTGATGTTAAACAGTTGTTTTTGGAGGCTGTAAATAATGTGAAGCCTGAAAACTGGGAAAAGGCAGTAAATCATACGATTAAAGAAGAAGAGAAAATGTGGAAGTTGGACAATATTACTGATGAAATGATCGAGCCACTCATTGTAAATATTGGTTGCGACAGTTCATCTTCTGATTTCGATTCTGATTTGGATTTGTAGGTAAGAAGTAGTTTTTATAATAAAATTATTATTTATGAACGTAACGTTGTTTAAAAGTCAAAGTTTAAACCCTTATACCTACATAACCCGTTTGACACAATGTTCTTAACATACCTTGTGGAAAAATAAAACATTTTAGAAAAAATTGCACTTTTTTACCTTCAGCTGTTTAGAAGTTATAAGCAGGTTAATTAGGTGAAAATGTAAGTGTATACTCGAGGAATAACTTCAAAAAATATTTTAACTGTCTACTACGCCTATGGATTACGAACGCTTTATTATTTTAATACTCTCTCATACATAAAAATAGACTATATCTCTCGGATACATATACACAATGACAACAGCAACAACAACTGATCACATTACAGACACCAGTGTTGCCAGATGAAAATGTTCTGGAACAGTAGATGGGTGGGAAAAAAACAGTAGATCATCGAAATTAAACAGTAGATTTTAATACAGGGGGAAATAATTAAAAAAAAATTGCCGCCATATTTGCAGATCTGCAAAATTGCAGACGTTCTGTAATCTCACCCTTAGTTTTAGATTTGGGATGTGAAGTAGATCCTGAGTTAGTTAATTATTACAATACACACAGAGTCTCAAATGGACCGAGTTTCAATTTACAAACTGGTTTGGAAAAGGATGTTTTAAATGCAATAGGAAGTATTAAATCTAATTCAGCAGGTAAAAACCACAAATTACTGGTTGATCGCTTTAAAACGGTTAAAGACGTTTATTATTAATAATAAAAATTTGTTTATTTGCTAAATCCCAGGTTAATACGTAATTTTAAATTACACAGTTACGCGTATATCCTGTCTACTCTATATATTACCTACAATTCAGTGACATTTATCCAAAACTGATCCGAAAGATAAATTTATTTAGCTAAAAACCCAGCTGGGAATAAATCGAATCAAATCCAACATGCTTCACTTAAAAATGTATGTTTCAAAATTACACCCGTTTCTGTCCTACATATACCAGATTGATATACATTCCATGTTCAGTAGGAAGTAATTTTTATTTGTTCCGTGAAATACCAAACATCACATCTCGTTTATATATCCGTTCTGTTGAAATTTGGATTGAACACTTCGCGTAGGCAGTGTTGATTAATCAAATTATGATATATGATTTGGTGCCGCCTACTGATTCTGATTTGAAATTTAGTTCCCTAATAAAGGTATGAAGTGTATTTTTTCTGTAATATCTTTGTTTCCATTAACTAACTCTTATACATGGTGTTTTTGATATACCGTTCCTTGCTTGTTAAAAAATATACTTAAAATTAGAGTTTTATGAAACCTTTACATTTTTTTCAAAGTAAAATATCTACATATTGAGTTGTGCACAGTCAGCTAGCCTAGCAAAAAGTACCACTCATGAATTATTATTATCCTTAATAACCAGATTAGATTCACTCTCTGGCAGGCTCGAGAAGTTAGAAGAATTAAATAAACCCCAGTTATACAACAAAATCACCAATGGACAAAACAATTCTATAATCATAAATAAAATAAATATATCTTAGGGTACAAAAATTACCCCTTATAAAGTACCCCACTAGATGATCCGTCTATGCCCAAAATCCAGGCATCCAACCGCAGGATTTATTTTAAACTTTGGTGTTTTTCCACACACATACACAGATATCATCGCGATAAAATTGTGCAGATTAAGTAAAAAAAGATTTCAAGGAATGAATAAATTAAATCGAAAATGAAAATTTAAATTTTTATGAGAACAATTTAATTTTACAACCTAGTTTTACAACCTGTTGCACACCCAGTTTTATAACCTAATGATACAACCTAATTTTACAAACTAAATTTACAACCTAATTTAACAACCTCTAATTTTACAATCCAAATGAGAATACAATTTTATTCAATATAGAGTATTCTTAATATTTATTTAGAATGAAATGTAATTTTAATTTAAGGGAGAGACATAAAAAACAAGTGAATCTTTGGAAAAATGCCCATAAAAATTTGTAATTAGAACTAACGAAAAGAGAATACAATTTTACACAATATAGATTATTCTTATCATCGATTTAGAATGAAATAAGAGGAATACATACCCTCGCTTATTTGAAATAAAAGTCAAACCCCGTTATTTACCAAGCGATTTTTTTGAAATTTTGGGAGTTAATTTACTTCATACTTCTAAACAAAGTATGGAAGCAGATTTTTTTTGAAAAGTCTAATTTTTGAGAAAAAAAAATATTTTCACTCCGATTTTATCATTTTTTCAAAAATCTGCTGCCATAACTTCTTAGATATTAGTTAGATGTAACCATTCCCAAAATTTCATGCTTTTATCTTTAGCCGTTTGAGCGCACAACAAAAATAAAGGCTTTTGTTCTAAAACTTGCTAAAAATAAATAAAATATTTGTTAGCGCCGATCAAAACTCTCACCAGTGCAGTGTCGAGCGAGCTCGGATGTGTTACATCTTTCTGAGATTCTAGATTTTTATGTTTTTGACAGTATGTCTGTTTTACTTTCCTCCTGCATTTTTTTAAATAATTTTATAAATTTAAATGAACATTTAGTGTATATTTTTGTCAATATATTTTAAAAGCGGATTTGTAATTATTATTATACAAACTTCAAAGGTAAAAAAAGAAAATACAATATATTTGGCTGATGCAGACGCGTTTATCAAGAATAAAGTTTTCCGAGAAATCAACAATATCTTATTCCAAAACAACAATCTCAAATCTTTTAATACCCTAATTAAAAAACAAATATAGTTTTATAAAACTTTATAAATCGGTTAATAAAGCTAATTCTATGTAGGAAATTAGGTAATTTTAATATTCAATAAAACTTTAAAGTGTTAATGATTGACACTTACCTGGTTTAATAACAATGTTTTAAAGAATATTGATAGGGGTTGAAGTATCAACTACCTGCGATTTGCAATGGGAAATACCTATCAAGGTAGGTGATTCATGATCTAAATGTATATACAGGGGTGTTATTGAAATACACGTACATATTAAAATGGGGAATAGTATGTAATGACCAAAAACGATTGGCACCAATTTTAACTTCAAATTCTAAAATTTAAATATTGGGGAAGAGTCCCCTTTCTCCGACCTACTAGTTTCCATATTTAAAGAAGTAAAATAAATCGAAATTGAACTTACCCATAGAAATTGCACTGTTGCCGTAGCAAAAACCAATTAATTCAAAATAAAGTTTATTACAGTAATTGTTCAAAATGCCGTCCATTATTATTTACACACACTTGCAATCGTCTTTCCAAAGAACTTTGAACATTAGAAATTAGTCTTGGATTTTGTCGTAGTTCCTCGGCTACCGCATTAACTTTATTGGTTAATTGTTCAACACTATTAATAGGTTCATTATAAACCAGTTGTTTCATGTGACCCCACAAAAAGAAATCGCATGGATTTAAGTCCGGAGATCTCGGAGGCCACTTAGTAGGTCCCATTTCTGCCTATCCCACTTTTGAGGAAATCTAATGTTCAAAAACTGCCGTACGTTTAAATCAAAGTGAGGAGGAGCGCCATCTAGTAGGTACCCACATCCGTTGCCTTAATTGTAACGGTATCTCTTCTAGGAGTACTGGCAAAATATCTTCTAAAAAGTGGAGATATCCTGGCCCATTTAATCTGTTCGGGAGAACATAAGGCCCGATTAAATACTGATCTATTATGCCAGCCCAAACATTTATTGAAAATTTTCTTTGATGCCCAGTTTCCCTAATGGCGTGAGGATTTTCATCACTCCAAATATGCGTATTGTGCATATTGAACACGCCATCACGAGTGAATGAAGCCTCGTCAGTATACAATAATATTTTTAGAAAATCAGGAATATCAACACATTTTTGAATCATCCATTCACAAAACTCCACTCTCTTTTCTTCATCACCTGGATATAAGGGCCTGGACTTTTTGGATGTGATAAGGATGTAAACCTTGTTCTTTAAGTGTCCGCCACACAACAAATGAGGACACTCCAATTTCAAGACCTAGTCTTCTACAACTTAATTGAGGCCGGTTTTCAACAGCTTCCAATATTTCTTCTTCGGCCGCCAATGTTTTTTGTGTTCTTGTTCTCCCTCGATCTGCATTGACACTCAAATTTTCCATGGTCTCTTAGATAAATAAACGTACGACAGTCCGGAATTCTCCGATTTGGAAACCGTTCGCGATACAGGATGTGCTTGCCGAGAATTTTCTCCAGCTGCCCCATAAACCAGCACTATATCCGTTAGTTTCAATATTCGTAAATAGTGGCATCGTAAAAAAATATTTAAAAGTAATCGTAACAACACTTTTTACCAACTTGGAAATGACGCGCTCGTGTTAGCCAGATTCGTAAATCAACTAAAATTTTAATAATCTATAGTTTCAAAAATGTATAGTTTAAAAACAATCATTTATCAATATTCTAGTTTTTTGATAACGAGGGTAGTAAAAACCAGTCTTCGGAAATAGAAATTAATTCGAAAATCTTGGCAACATGGTTATTTCTTACAAGACTAGTTTTCTTATCATCTGACAAAAACTTGCATATTAATTACTGTTGATGTTTAAAATAGGTAAATAAACCTAATTTATATAGGTCATCCTCAACATATCAGTGAAGTACGTTTGTTTTAGAATTAATTTTCAAAAATTAATAACTCCCTTAATAAGGGGTATTTTTAAAAAATAATATTTTTCTACATTCAGTGGGGATCTGCGCAATAACCCAGTTTTAATATGTACGTGTATTTCAATAACACCCTGTATATTTCATGGCTCGGATTGCATTGTGCATTATGTAAAAGATATTTGTAGAATGAAGTGATTTTTAGATTACGAGAAACGACGGATCGTCTTATAGTAGCAAAGATAATGTACAGAACAAGATTTACTGGTAATCAGAGCTACGCGATATGGTCAAGACAATGAAGCCATAGCAATTCGTGCATTTGAGGACTTGACAGGTTTAACTGTTATACCTTGTGGCTTATTCATTGGAACTGAAGAAGAATATTTCCTAGCTGCTAGTCCAGATGGTTTAATTGAAGACTACAACAATTTTACTATTGAAGTGAAATGTCCCTTTGTCCTGAAAAACGAATATTTAGGTTATGAAACTCATTTCTAAATGTTAATTTTTCATGCAAGTATGGCGGTGTCCTCATATTAAATAATTTTTGACTGAGACAAGCAAAATGTAAATTTCTTCTATTAACCATATTTAACCATTTAGTTTCTTTAAATTAGTAGAAATGTGATCATATTTACGAATTCCAAATATTAACCGTACACAAGAATTCTGCAATTTTTGAATTCTTCCAGACTCGAAAATGTTTAAACAAGGACCATATACAATATCACAATGATTAAAATTTGATAAAACTAGTGAATCACATAACATTTTTTTTACATCTAGTGATAAAAAATATCGTTGCGCATATATTAGTTTCAAACTTGCATATGACAATTTTAATTTTGATGTAATATGTTGTTCAAACTTCAATTTTGAATCTACAGTAAGTCCTAAGTTTTTACATTGCGTAACAATTGGGATAAACGCGTCATTAATTTTTAATAATGTCGCGGAGTTTACGGAATCCCTAATTGACTCATTACAAAAAATCATTGCTTTGGATTTTTTAGGATTAATTTTTAGTGAATGATTTTTAGATACATTAAAGATTTCATTTAAATCAGAATTAATATGCTGTATAGATTCATTTAAATTGGAGTACTTAAACTTAAATTATATAGCTACGGCTACGACGCGCGCACCGTGTTCAGTTACTTCAGTTAAATTCGAGGGCCTGGGAGAACAATAATTTTTGGCTGGCACGCTTATGATTTTCTCTAGTCCGCTTAAAACTGGAACTGACGATTCGAGCAGATTGTTGATGCGAAGTCAACATTATTTTCACGTAAATTTCTCTGTTCATCCTTTTTCGAACATTGTGGGTCGTTCAGACACTGCAGCTCGAGCGAGCCTATTTAAAAAAGCCGAAAAACGATGAGATTTAATATAAAAAAAACATACACCCGCACATAATCACAGACGATTTCAAAGTGATTGGAAACGTGCAGAAAAATGTTAAAAAGTGAGGGTAAGTGTAGTGACTGTCACACATCTATTTCATACTTGCATCGGTTCATATGTGTTAAACACCCGCCACCTTTTGATAACTTTCTATTACGTGGCAGTCCTAAAGACAAAATATCAAGTTCATCTCGTTGGCGACTTTTTGTTTGCCAAGGATTCTACTATTTATATTTATTATGAAGACTAGTCTTCATAGTCCTACCCAGGGGCGGTTTCTCTATTGGTTAATTTGTGCAGTGAACACCCAATTAAATTTCATAAAAACACATTATTTTAATATTACATAAATAACATGAAACTATAAATTTAATTTTAATATTTTTATTTTCATACGTGTTAATCTATATTTTTACTTTCCTATCTGTATACAGATATAAGGAAAGTATAGGAATCATGATTTTTTTCGACCTCGAGTTTTCGACGGATTTTTACGTTTTGAGGTCCCCTGAATCCGTTTTGACTATTTTCGCGATGATGTCTGTGTGTGTGTGTGTGTGTGTGTGTGTGTGTGTGTGTGTGTGTGTGTGTGTGTGTGTGTGTGTGTGTCTGTGTGTCTGTGTGTGTGTGTGTGTGTGTGTGTGTCTGTATAACGCATAACTCATGAACCGATACACAGAAAAACACCAAATTTTAAACTTAAGCTTTGTTTCGGCGTCTAATGAGCTGATTAGATTTTGGGCAGAGTCGGAACATTTGGGGGGGTACTTTATAGGTGGTCATTTTTATATTTTATGGAATATATCTGTTATTTACGTTTGGAGAAGAAAATTCTTTAAATAAAAGTTACTTCTAATAGTATTATCTATAATTTTTGTTCTATACAAAATTTTCCTAAAATGGTCCGTATTCGAGAAATTTGACAAAATGTAAAAAAAATATTTTTTTATTAAAATTGTTTAAATAAAAGTTGTTTGTAATATAATTCTCTATAATTTTTATTTTTTACATAATTTCTCTAAAATGGACCGTATTCGAGATATTTGAGAAAATGTGTAAATTTCGAATTTTGAAGAAAACTCAAAAACGGATAAAGAAAAAAACATTAAATTTTAAACTTAAGGTTTATTTCGGCCTGACGTGAAATGATTAGATTTTGGACAAAGTCGGAACATCTGGGGGGGTACTTTATGGGAGGCCGTTTTTATATTTTATGAAATATATCTGTTATTTATGTTTGGAGAGGAAAATTGTTCAAATAAAAGTTACTTCTAATATTATTATCTGTAATTTTTGTTTTATGTAAAAATTTCCTGAAATGGTCCGTATTCGAGAAATTTGACAAAATGTGCAAAATTCTGATTTTTATTATGAAAGTTTTTGAAATAAAAGTTGTTTGCGATATCGATCTCTATAATTTTTGTTTATACATGATTTTTCTAAAATGGACCGTAATGAAAAAATTGTAGGAATTTAAAATTTTTCAGTATTTTCGTTTTCCATGAATATCTATAGAAAAATGTTTCGAGGTAGATGTATGTGGACAATGTATATATTTAGTTTATCCTCTAAACATTTATATAACTAGATAGGAAAGTCATGTGTTGGACACATCAGATTTTTTTGTACATCATTGTCCTCTGGCTGATCGCGTCTTTGTGTCACAGTATACCTAAGTATACTGTGTCTGTTGAGTGAGCCTAACACGAGTGAGACGATATACCGAATGCATATAGCTAAAAAGAGAAGATAACACGCCAACAGATAGGGTTATTCTCAAAAAGCTACAGAATGGAATTCTGTCTTGCCAATATGCTGGTCCATTTTATTTACCCTGCGAAACAGAGATTTCCTTTTTATTTCCAACGTTCTTACGATGGTCCCATGCCCCATTATATTTTGGTATTTATTATTTATTCTTTAATTTTAACAATATGTTCGCAATGTCTATTTAGACACTTTACTTATTTTGAAACGGGAGTTTCTTTATTTTCTGTATGATTTAGTTTTAGGAATACTTTTTGTTCCTTTTATTTACAACCAGTTTGTAAATATTATTTTGAGTACTCAAAGCAATATACCTTAATTTTAACAAGACGTCTCGGATAGGTATAAATAAATAAAGCTTCTTATTTTATTATTTATATATTTCTGCAACTATTGGCGAATGAATTGAGAGGATATTCTCAATTATACCATTTCTATTGACTATAAATGTAACTGTTTAAAAACGAATTGAGTATTTTCAATTATATTGTTTCTACCGTTCATAAATTTAAATGTTGATGAGTGGATTGAGAAAACACTTCCAATTTTATTATTTTTAAAGTTTGATTCATCAAATGAATTGGGTAATTTAATGCTCATTAAAAAAATTGAGAAAATATTGTTAATATATCACTTTCATTTATTTTTCTATTAAATTCAATTTAAATTATGTATGATTTTTATTTCACAAAATATCATGATCATCTCTACAAGTGTCTATTTGCAGATTCATGTATTTATGGTTTAATTATTTAAATTTTATTTGCTATGCTTTCTGAATTTACCTTTAGATTTTAAAAACTTCTTCATCAAATAATACCAAATTTTTTAATCTATAAAAAAATCAGTGGCGTCCATCTATGGTTTAAATACTCTTTTTTGTATTTTAAGTGTATCTAAAGTCAATTTAAAATAATTAAATTTCAAGACAACAAATCCTTATTCACACCTTTATGTCACCGACGGTAGAGCTGCTGTGCTGTATATAACCTAAACTCTTTGTCAAAAGAAAAAATAGGTTACAAAGTTGAATATTATTGTTGAACTTTTTAAATTGTTTATTTTACCTTATACATTTTTTTCTACTCTTCATACAGTATTATGTGAAGAGTATTATAGGTTTATTTTGTCTATTTGTCCGAAAATGATTAAACTTAAAATAAAAATTAAAAAATGGTAGGTAAAGTTTCAAATAAATTTTTTTACACAAAAATCAATGTTAAGCTTTCTACATAACCTGATATATATTTAAAAATAATCTCAAATTATGAAGAAAAGTCAGTTTACTAACTAATAATGTTTATAGATGGTTTTCAACGTATTAAAAACAAAACAAATATCACACTAACTAAAATATTCATTTATTAATAGTTGTATTGCTTGAAAACAGTATGATGTTAATAATAACTACACTTAATACAAACTCAAATAATAAAAAAAACAGCGATATTGACTCTGTTACAAAGTTTTGATCCGAACACCGAACACCCATTTTAAATTACAACGAGCCGCCACTGGTCCTACCTTCAATATATTTTACAAATAAATCTAATAATTTTGTATATGGGATAACCCAACAATTTAAGATCTTATAGTAAAAGAGGATAATTTCCTGGTATATGATCGGTCGGTTATAGTTTTTATTTAAACACCACTACATGTTTCGGAAGAATTTTTTCCATATTCTGATGCAGTCATCATTATTTTTTTTTAAACATTGATAGTCTTAAAATATAATTGAAACTATTATATACACAGAACCACATCTTTTTGTTTCTAATAGTGTAAATGTATTCAAAGTATGCTTATTCACAGTAGGAACTGATGGAGATATTATGACATTTTACTTAATAGTGTCTGTGTAAACACATCCCACAATTCGTGAGGACAGAGTTTCCAAAATAGAGTATTTGAATAGGGACAAGTTTAGAATTTCCGAGCGGAGAGGATATATCGACGTGACAGGCTTCGTGATCAGTCGCTTACAATATATTTAGGAATATTTGGGTATTGAGAAATGTATTGGAACACTGGGAAGTGATTAAGTCTGTCTACAAGAGTTCTTGATTACACGGGGAAATGAGGAATTTTATACGTTGCCTGTACGCATTTTAATAGTCTATTTTTATGTATGAGAGAGTAATAAAACAGCATTTCTAATGCAAAACTTAGTACGGTCATTTTAAATATTTTTACAGAATAATCTAAATATTTCCTAAAATTGTAATAAATGTACCTGAGCTATTACAAGTTTTGGGTCTTTTATTGGTCCTTTATAAACATAAGCTGTACAGAACAATAGAAAAAGGTTTGGACAGGCCAAAAGCCCTGTGTATTAAAGATTACATAGCCGTATCTTAAGATTATTTTCAATAAGTACCTATTTGCCAATTTTGTTTTATTTTAATTCCAAGAATTTCTTACAGTAATCGAATTATAAGTAGATAAATACCTTCCCAACAATTTCACCGAAAATGCGATTATAGGTTTTCCATTTAGTAAGGAGGTCCAAGTTGTGTATTCTTGACAGTTTACTAAATGTCGTTTAGTTGCAACTTGCAAGGTGCAGTGTGAATTCTAGTGTGATCATGGAAAATTTGGAATGCCGCGTAAATGACAAAAAATCGGTCCTTTAACAGTTAATGAAAAAACATTAGTATTTAATTGTTTTAAATCATTTACAGACAAACATTTATGTAAAAGTATTGATGACACAGTGGAATTAGTTAGTAGTACGCTTGGTGTTGGGAAATCTACGATTTACAGAGTTGTTAAAGAAGAGAAATGTGGCGAGTTTCAAACAGCACGTAAAGCTCCAGGAAAACCAAAATTTCAATTAAAAAATATTTTGAAAGAAAGACTTCGAAGGAAAGAATTTCCGACAGTAGACAAAGTTCTTGCCACGGTTCGAGATGATAATAAGGATTACCCTGAAATGAGTCGAAGCACACTATGGAAACTTTTAAAAGATGGAAAAAGCATTCCAGAAAGTCCATTTTAATATAAAGAAGCGATATTGTAGTATGGAGAAGAAATTACTTAAGGACTATAAAAGAAATGAGAAACCAAAGAAGAAATATATTTTATTTGGATGAAACATGGATCAACGAGGGACATAAACCAAATAAATTTTGGCAAGATGAAACTGTTACAAGTCGAAGACAGACTTTTTTAAATAATTTATCTACTGGTTTAAATCCACCATCAGGAAAGGGGCGCAGACTAATAATAGTATACATCGGTAGTTCAAACGGTTTTGTTAAAGGTGGTTTATTGACTTTTGAATCTACTCGTACCGGTGACTACCATGAGGACATGAATGCTGATGTCTTTAAAGAGTGGTTCGAACAAATTATAGATCTTCTTCCTCAGAACTGTATAATAGTAATGGATAATGCAAGTTATCACTCGAGATTTATAGAAAAAATGCCCACAACCAAGTGGTTAAAAAAAGATTTACAGAATTGGCTAAATTCAAAGAATATTAAGTTCCATCCCGGTTCTGTGAGAAAAGAACTGTATCATTTGTGTTCCCTTCATAAAGAGAAATTCAAAAAATATGAAATTGATGAAATTGCAAAAAATCGTGGGATGACGGTGGTTAGATCACCACCATATCATTGCGAAGTAAACTCGATTGAACTGATATGGGCACAGATAAAGGGATAAGTTTCAAGAAAAAACAATTCTTTTAAAATAAGTGATGTTAAACAGTTGTTTTTGGAGGCTGTAAATAATGTGAAGCCTGAAAACTGGGAAAAGGCAGTAAATCATACGATTAAAGAAGAAGTTGGACAATATTACTGATGAAATGATCGAGCCACTCATTGTAAATATTGGTTGCGACAGTTCATCTTCTGATTTCGATTCTGATTTGGATTTGTAGGTAAGAACTAGTTTTTATATTAAAACTATTATTTATGAAGGTAACGTTGTTTAAAAGTCAAAGTTTAAACCCTTATACCCACATAACCCGTTTGAGACAATGTTCTTAACATACCTTGTGGAAAAATAAAACATTTTAGAAAAAAATGCACTTTTTTACCTTCAGCTGTTTAGGAGTTATAAGCAGGTTAATTAGGTGAAAATATAAGTGTATACTCGAGGAATAACTTCAAAAAATATTTTAACTGTCTACTAAAGGAAGTGCTACGCCTATGGATTACGAATGCTTTATTATTTTAATACTCTCTCATACATAAAAATAGACAGTAAGGAAGGAGAGTTATCACTTCGTCTCATGACTCCCTATGTATAATTTAAAATCAATTTTTTCTAAATTCAATCTTTTTCTAAACGACTTAATTTGTCTACAAATCCCCTTTTTCCCGAATAAAAAAATAAGTGGAAACCAGAAAGGAGCACTCAATAAAATTAAATCAAATCATTCGTTTAAGACAACTAACAACGAACGTACTGCCCGAACAATAAGACAAATCACCAAACGTTTTTCGCTTTTTCCGAGTTTTCCCTCGTCTCTATTCCGTTAAAACCGGGGCCGGGTTCAAACGTATTTATCAAATAACAAAGCATAGAGTCAAGCAGTGAGCTTGCAGGTTTCTCTTTGTAGAAAACATGTTTTATAAATGATTAAATTAGTGGATTTCTTTTTTGACAAAATCTCTAACTTAGAGTAACATGAACGTATATCCAGTGGTGAATTTAAAATACACAGTATACGAGGGTAGATCTCTAACAATTACTTTGATAAATCGCAGAGGGTATTAAACTGTTTAAATCTGTAACACAAAATGGTTTTATTTTTAAAAGTCTTAATAAGAAGAGTAACAATAATACATTTATAAGAAAAGTATAACTAGTCACTAACCTTCTAAAATAAAATGTTTAGCATTTTTGTTCCAAAATAAAATCTTTGGTTTTTTTTCCTAAAATTTTTATAAATATTAATTTATTTCAATTCTTGTCTTAAATTTTCTAGTCATTTTAATTAACAAAAATAAAGTAAGTATATAATAAATAATGTAATAATAAAAACATTTATTGCCCAACAGTTTCCCATTTACAAGGCAAAGGACCACGTACTTTTCTTATGTAAACGGGAATACCGTCAAAATGTCTGAATTTTTTGAGATACAGGGTGTTGAAGTAAGAAATCCCTAATTCTTTAAAATGGGCACCATAAATCACCCTTAAATATATTTGGAAGTTATTTGCTCATTCTGTATAGTAAAAATACATACTTAACTACTTTAATTAAAATATTGTCCCTTACAGGGTGATTAATGATTCGGCAGATCTTTTTTGGTCAAAGTAGGTATTTCCACCGAACAAAAATAGCTGAAATACCGAAAAAAAAAAAAAAAAAATATCACCGTCAAAGTTTCTCAATATTTGATATAGTATAGTACTCGATGTACTCGTTCAAAATTCTTATTAGTAAAATTACATCCTATGACTAGTTTTCCAAATATAACCTAATATGTACCAAATATATGAATTTTAAACAAAAAAAATATACTGACATAAGTAGATATGTTTCAGAGATATACTGTATATTAGATAATTTGAGACACTTGGATTAGAAATATCTTCTTTTGTACTATTTGAGGGCAGCCAAAATTATTTCCTAGTTACAGGGTGATTGCGGTTGAATATGTAAGGTGAAAAATTCAATAAAATGTTGAAATTGTTGGCAAAAAATAGAAAATTATTGCCTTTTAACTTGGGAGTTGTTTATCAAAAAAATCTTATTAGTTCACATACAGAGTCATACATTATTTCATTACAAAAAAAGTTCGTTATACGGTAGGTCTAAGTAGGATTTAGGAAAATGAATAATAATCGGATTACATATTTATTTTGCATTGGCTCTTTATATTGCCTCTTTATGTATATTTATATCAGATTGGGAACTCATCTGACAATCCATGTCTTAGTTTAACAAGGAAATCAAGTAAAGCTTTTCGAGCAATGATTCTTAAGTTACCATAATATTGTTCTATTGATTAACAAAATATAACAAGTAGATACCAAATAAATGAATTTTAAACAATAAATATATACTGACATAAATAGATATTTTCAAAAGAAATACCTATCTTATATTAAATATTTTGACACACTGTGTTTAGATTAGGAATATAACCCTTGTATTATTTGGAAACAAAAAAAAATTTCGTACTTACAGGGTGATAAGTTGAATATGTAAGATAAAAAGTCAACAAAATGTTGAAATTGTTGCCAAAGAATAGAAAATAATTACCTTGTGAGTTGTTCATCAAAAAAATCTTATTAGTCCACATGCAGGGTCATACTCTATTCAGGTATAAAGAAGTTGATTATAGGTAGGATGTAGAAAAATTATGATCGGATTACAGGTTTATTTGGCTCGAGTATTGTCGTAAGTGCCTATTTGTATTGTATATTTAAATAAGATTATAAGCTCCATTCCACGCCACCAACGAGGTATAGCCCCCAATACATTTTGTTTTAAGTCGCATGCCCTAAAAGATAGTTACAGTTGAACTTGCAAGGTGAAAAAATCAACAATATATAAAATTATTGCCAAATATTAGAAAATAAATTGCTTGTGAGTTCTTTATTGAAAAAAAGATTATAAATATACATATTGTAATGAAAACACCCTATATACAAATATAATAATAAATCTAATAATAATAATAACAACAATAATAAGAACATTAAGAAATAAAATAATGTTGGAAATGTTATACCCTGTATTGTAAAATTTATAAGAGAGTCATAAGTGAAGACTTTGGGGAAGTAAGTAGAAAAGAGTGGTTTCTAGGTTGTAAGGATTATGGATTGTCAATTTTGAAATTTAGAGAAAGAAACATGTCAAAAATTTTGGTAGTAGAAATTTATTTTTAAAAGATATGGTGAAGACGAATTAAATAACTGATAATACATACTGAATAAACAAATTTATCTAACCAAACACGTATAGTTAAAATTAGTAAGGTGTAATGATAGTTATAGAAAAATATATAATGGTTTTCCGGCGAGACATATACAGAAGAAGGAAGAGAGAAATGTCAAAGATTTTTTTTGGAAAGAAAGATTGAATTCTTTTGAATGATATAAAACAGAAATTGAAAAACTGATACATAAAACAGATTTAAAATAAACAAATTTAAAGAACCATATACATAAACGTATGTAAAGTATAGAGTATTTACGGAAGAACTTTCGTAAATTTTTCTGGAGAGTTATGGAGATAAACCGTATATAATGGAATACCAATTTGTGGAAATAGACATTTTTTCAAGAGAACAGTGAGTAAATTTTACAAACTAATTCAAATAGTTGTGTGAAAAAAGACATTGATAGTTGTAGAATTTAATTTTAGTATATAGTTTAGCAAGAATGAATGAAGAGTGAATGAATTTAGATTAGATTTAGTGATATAGTTTCTTTATAATCCCCAGAAATGTATATAGCGGGGAAATGTTGTTAATTGGAGATTTGAATAACTTGTTTGATAATAAATCTTATATTTTCGGTTTTGAAAATTTGTTTATTTGATTTGAGAATACAGGGAAATAAACAAGTCCAGTCATAAATTTTTATTTTGTTAATTATTGACAAAATAAATTAAAAGAAAATTAAAATAAAATATAATTAAAATATAATTAAAATATAATTAAAATATAGTTAAAATATAATTAAAATATAATTAAAATATAATTAAAATATAATTAAAATATAATTAAAATATAATTAAAATATAATTAAAATATAATTAAAATATAATTAAAATATAATTAAAATATAATTAAAATATAATTAAAATATAATTAAAATATAATTAAAATATAATTAAAATATAATTAAAATATAATTAAAATATAATTAAAATATAATTAAAATATAATTAAAATATAATTAAAATATAATTAAAATATAATTAAAATATAATTAAAATATAATTAAAATAAAATTAAAATAAAATTAAAATAAAATTAAAATATTGTTAAAATAAAATTTAAATAAAATTAAAACAAAATCAAAATAGATACATAAAAGAAGATTAAATAAATTAAATTGTATATTAAAATTAAAAAGTAATATTATTACAATTGGAAGCACCCCTGAGATCAAAAAAAAAAAAAATAATAATAAAAAAAATAAAATAAAATAAAAAATACTTTAATTAAAATAAAAAATAAAAAATGGTATTGTGCGAGATCATTACAATATACATGCATTAATATTTTAAATAGGCAATAACAAACTTTGTCAAACTGACATAGTTTTTTAATAACTAGAAATTAAAAACATTTAATGGATCCTTAGAATAAAGTAGTCAATGAGCAGAAAAATCTGAGAAATTATTAACTTCTTAACTGTCTTCTTATTCATTCAGAGTTTTTTTCTATGAAATCCATTGAGTAATAGTTAGGCACACAATGAAGTATAAATGTCATATCTACTTATTGGTATACATTCATATAAGAAATAGTATTTTCATGTTATTGGTCATTCAAATATTTAAAATAAGTCGAGTAGCTATATTATTCTAATTTTCACGAAACAATTGTTGATATTTTTATAGTTTACAGCTTACTTGTTCCTCAAGGACTTCTCAAAATAATATGATATGAATACAGGGTAATAAAATATTCGTCTGTTTTTATATTGTCATTATACAAAGGCATGCAAGTCGTTTTGTTAAGTATTTAATGATTATAACGCCATAAATATTTAAACTTGGAAATATAGTTATTCTCTAACATCCTGTAACTCCGTAATTTTTCACTTCAGACGTAAAGTGTTATAGCTTGTTGTAATCCACACAACCAAGGCATTTTTAATCGGTTTTGGTCTGGTAACATGTTAAGAATCACCCTGTATATTCGTAATGATAAAATATAAAGCTTAAGACTGCCTGCATGCCTGAAGTTTTGCTTTTTTATATCTACTGTGATAATATATAATTTTTCCGAAGATTTTTCCAAAAATTGATTACCCTGTATATTTTGTAACCTATGAGTTTTAGACGATTGATAGATTTTATTAGTAAATTCTTAAAAGTGGTGAATATGTCAAAAACCTTATAGGATATATAAACATGCTTACACTTGATTTATATATATTCATGATTAAATATTTTCCGAATAATTGAACATCCATCTATTGCTGACTGTTATAATAAATGACGTCTGTATTACTTTAAGTGAGCATTAGACTGTTCTATATTGGTGTTTTAAATAAATATTTTTGCAAGTATGGCGTTTGCAAATAGGATAAGCTGTTATGTTTGCAATAGACACTTTCAACTTAGACTCACTATTCGTTCAAACAAAGACAATAATATAGATGTGTTTAACGTTGCTAATTTAAGAAGACAAGCTGGCGGACATCCTGCAATCGATAATCTACAAGAAGTAAGATTAGGTTTAAACTGTTATCACGCAATTACACAGGAACTTAGAAATATTAAAAATGATCCAAATTGCCTAAGATTTAATGTTTTAACACCCCACTCAGTTCGTGGTTGTATAATTTGTAACGCACAAGTAAATGTAAGAAAACTATCGGCAGTATGCAGAGCAAATATTTTTTTAGTTTCAAATATTTATGTACCCGAATATCTGAAGATTTTTGTGACATTCATCTAAATCAGCCATACTTAACCTGCAGCCCGCGGGCCTCATGCGGCTCTCCAAGCTGTTGTGTGAGGCTCTCCAAGCTTTTTTGTGCAGCCCCAAACACGATTATTAGTAACTGAAATGGTTGAGCTACAGTCCTGTATTAAAACAAAATGAGGACTTTTTTTTTAGAAAATATTTAAAGCGGATCCCTATCTTCACCCATTGTCCTTTATTTGCATTTCAAAAAGGTGGCAACTTTAGTTATCACCCAAAAATATTGTTGCCCGTGTAACATAACAAACAGATTTATGTTACATATTCTAAATCTAAATCTTCAAGTTTACTAATGATTAATTTACATGCCAGTTTGCGTTTTGTTTATAGACCATTCTTCCTCGTTCATTTAAGAGCGGCTGCTACTGCTAATAATAATTTAAAAATTGGGAAGACAAACATTATTTTAGTTTAGAAGAATTTAAATATTTAACTTCAATTTCTAAACAGAATTTCCAAGTATTATATTAATTTTGTGAACCAATAAAACAATATGGTAACTTAAGAAACATTGCTTTTAAATTAATTAAAATTTTTAATCGGCAGAAAGTGTTATTCAGATTGTAAATTATGAACGAAACAAATAAATTTATAGAAATAATTAATAAAAATAAGATTTTCTTACCTACAAATTTAACTCATCTATTATCTTCAAATAATAAAAATATATTTGATGGACTAGTACAATTATTTAAGAAGGCCAACATCCAAATATAAAAAATATTTGTTCCTTACATAATTTCTGTGGCTTAGGACTATGCTTCCTGATGCCAAAAACTCACTCATACACACACAGATCTTAAAACGGTCCTGCATTTTCCTCTTGATAACTTTATTTTAATAAAAACGACGCGAAAAGTGGAAGGCCTGCTTAAACGATTTTGCCGTTTTTCCAGCACCTCTTGGGCCAATTCCAAATTGTTATTTGTCCTTTTATCCATTCCTTATACACAATATTCTATGCCGAAAAAAAAAAATAATTGAATATTGCAAAATAGCACCACATATCAAATATTATATGACCAAATATTGATAAGAAAAGAACACATTTCTATTTTTCAAAGAAATTTTATCGAACTTTGCAGTATTGTCAGTTCGTCTGAGTTAAAGCAGTGGCGTGTATTTATTTGAGTTTAAAGGGAATATTATATTTATTCAGTGTGTTGTCCAAATTAGTTATAGTATAATAATACTCACTTTGATCAAATTGAAGTTTAAAGTTCTAAATCTTGGAATAAATATGAAAATGATGACACAGTTACGTATTATTAACAAGTATACGTAAATATATCAATATTGTGCAACCATTCCAACCTTGTGCTGTATGTTCCATTTAGACATTCGAAACTGCAACCCATTTTCTACTATTCCTACCCATAGAGCATTTGGGAAGTAAAAAAGCTGATTTAAAATAGAATAAAAAAATTATTGTAAAAGTAATTAAATGCTTCATCAAAATCGTCAATTTGATAAAGAAATGTCCATTCAATATTTTGTATTTGATTGAAAAATTTGTTGATATTAATCTCACTGAAGTTTCTTTTCAATTGAAAAGCATTTTTATTTTTCTGAGTACACAACGACGATAATTCAACCATAACCGTTCTATGGTCAGAAAATTGATTATCGACAACACAGCAAGTGCTTTCCTCGTCCAAACTAACAAAAATTTGGTCAATAACTCGAGTAGGCCATTTTACAATAGTTACAAGATTGAATCCAGACATACAATTACTTAAAAGTTAAAATTTGTATTATTTTTATACACGTCAAAATTAAAATCACCACAAACGATAAAATTAATATTTGGTTTATAAAAATGTTCCATTACACAATTCAAATTTTCTATAAAAACATTAACATCTCCACTAGGAGATTTATAGCACAATATAATTATAAAAACACTTTTAAAAGAAACACCACACACTTCAAAATGCTGTTCAATACAGAACATGTCACAATTTAGCTCCTTCACTTGAAGACTGTCATTCAGCCAAATACCAGTGCCATCACATTTCATAGTTGGTCGACAATATGATGACGCCAAGGTGTAAACCCTTAGGTGAAGGGAATCCAAAAAAAAATTTTGAACTCCAGTTTCGTCTTAACAAATAATTGGGATCGAATATTGATGTAGATCAGTGGTCGCCAACCTGTCGATCGCGAGCTACCGGTAGCTCGCGGAGGCAATTCTGGTAGCTCTCACAACGATTTTAATTTAAAAAATAGAAACTGCAAAAATCAGAGAAGCTTCCGAAAATTCCACAAAAAAATCTAATTGTCATAATATTAAACATAAACAGCGGCAACGTTGCGGTGAGCGATCTGCCGCTGACGCCATCAAACTAGAATCGGCTAGAACCGACCAGCCGGACTAGCGCGTTAGTGTTCGAGAACGATCAGGATTGCTTTGAACGGGATAAATACGCACGGCGCGGCGACATTGCGCTTAGTTTAAAACTGAACACGTAACCAACGTCCAGCGGTTGGGTTAGTAGAGAACAACAAAAAATAATATTATGGCAAGCAGTTGTAAGAAGGTAAAGACATACCACTTTCATTCGGAATGGGAAGAACAATACTTTTTTACAGAAGTTAAAGATAAAAATGTGTGTTTGTTATGTAATACTTCGGTCTCCGTTGCTAAAAAAGGAAATATTGAGAGACATCATAAAACTGTACATTCTAATTTTGAAAAATCATTCCCACTACATTCTGCCGCCAGAAAGGAGAAACTGAAACAGTTAAAAAAGCAGTTAAATGGATAACAATCAATATTTTTAAGAACAGTCGACAAAAATAAGGCTGCAACTGAAGCATCGTACCGTGTCCCCCAGATAATTGCACAAAAAAAGAAACCTTATGAAGACAGGGAAATGATAAAACAGGCGTTTTTAGAAGCTGCTGATTCGTTATTTGCCAACTTTAGAAATAAAGACGAGATAGTTTCAGCTATAAAATCTATGCAACTTTCTGCTAATACAGTGATGAGACGTGTAAAAGTAATGAGCAATGCTATTTTTATACAGTTAAGAACTGACTTAGATAACTGTGTTTATTTTTCACTTCAACTGGATGAATCAACAGATGTCGTTGACACTGCCCAGATGGCCGTGTTCGTCAGGATGGTTTTTAGTGATTTTACGATTAAAGAAGATATTTTGAAGTTTATTGCACTGAAAGGACACACTACTGAACAGGAGTTGTTTTCTCATTTAAAAAATATTATTTCTTCCGAGAAAATTCCAATATCGAAAATAGTAGGCTTGACAACCGATGGCGCTCCAGCTATATGGTAGGTTGTGATAAGGGTCTGGTGGCGTTATGTCGTAAAGATGAAACTTTTCCGCAATTTCTCTCTTACCACTGCATTATCCATCAGCAAGCATTATGTGGAAATTTCCTGAAACTAAACAATGTTATGAAACTGGTGGTAAAAATTGTGAACAAAATTAGAGCTCAAGCGTTACAAAGATTATTCAAAACATTGGACGATGAAGTTGACTGTCAATACGGGGACCTACTCCTTCACTCTGAAGTCCGATGGTTAAGTAGAGGACGGGCGCTGAAACGTTTTAATGATGTCCTATTTGGCATAGTTCAATTTTTCAAACAACGCGATGAACCGACTCCGGAACTAGAAAATTCAATCTGGCTTAGAGATTTTGGTTTTCTCGTGGACATTACAGAGAAATTAAACGAACTTAATTTGCAGCTTCAGGGGAGAAACAAAGAACTAGCGGAAATGATTTCTGATATAAAAGCATTTATCAAAAAGCTGGAGTTTTGGGAACAAAACCTAATTAACAGCGATGCCAAGCATTTTCCTATTCTTTCAGAAAAAATATCTCAAAATCCATTAGAACCCTATGACAGCAAATATCATGTAGAAATAGTTTCTACCCTGAAGAATAACTTCAAAAATCGTTTTAAAGACTTCAACGAAATGGCTTTAGTAGCGCAGTTTGTTGTTTCACCCTTTATGGAAATTGATATCCAACAGTTTGCAACTTGTGTTATGCAGAACTTTGGCGAAGACATCGCTGCAACAAAAATGGAAGTAATTGAGTTTCAAAATCATTTAGCCTTAAAATCGTTAGTCTCAAGTACCAAATGTATCTGGCCTATTGTAAGTAAAGACAAATATTCAGTTCTATGCCGTGTTGCCTTGAAAGTGAAAGCATTATTCAGTTCAACCTATTTGTGTGAATCTTCTTTTTCCAATATGAAGTTTATTGAGAACAAATATCGCAATCGACTTACAGATGAACATTTGGATAATTGTATTCGAATGGCTGTATCAAATTATACTGCAAACATTAAAAAAATTATCGATGAATCTGAGTGTCAGCCTTCTCATTGAACGTGCTTTTTTATTTTTCAATGTTTATGTTCATGATAGTGCGTTACTTTTTTGTTGTTATTATTAACTATTTTTAAATGTTACGTGACATGCCGTTGTGGCTGGATAAAAGTTTGTGTTTATTTTTTAAACACCTTCGTTTGGTAAGTAGGAATGTAGCTATGAACAAGTACGTACTAGTAATATTAGTTGTTTTGTTATTAGTTTATTATTAGTACCTATGTATTATGTATTACCAGTTAAATAGTAAAATAAATACATATAATGATAAATGAACTGTGGATTATTTCATTTACGTTGCGTTACGTGGCTTCCGTGTGGGTAGCTCGCTGTTTATTCCAAAATTAACAAAGTAGCTCAACACATGATGGTGGGTGAGGTTTTCCGGATTTTCCTCACCTGTAAGTCAAATGGCACCAAGTCGCCCCGGAGCGCCACGGCAAATAATAATAATAGCCGTCCTTTTCCCCGGACAAGCTCAGCTTTTGGGGTTAAAATTCACTCGTAAGGGGGTGAATTAGGGAGAGTATTATTATTATTATTATTATTACATTGAGAGGTTGGCGACCACTTATGTAGATCATCATCGAGAAAGTTAACCTTCGTTTCGTTTAAAGTTGCTATATTAAGTAGAAGCAGGTTTGGTTCAAACATTAAGGTGTATTGTGGACCGAATTCCTGCGCCTCTCTAAAAAATGAGAAATGCAAGCTCCTAGAGGCCATAATTCAGGATTCATAGCATTTCTAAAATTACTTTCCAATATTGTAACTTTAAAAGAAGTAAATTTCAGGACGTAGCGAATTTAATTTTTCACATTTAACTTCCGGAAAATTTTTAATGAGAATAGATTCCAGATCATTAGTGGTAGTGTCAATATTAATTCTGTAGACATGTAGGCTTGCATGTTTAGGTACGCCTTTCACAATTTCGGTAGTATTATTTCCTACAACAATATTAAGTTTTCTTCGTCGGTTAACGACGTTCCAATTATTTGCATCATTTCATTTTTCAACTGCCTCAGATGCATTCATTTTAACAATACCAGCACTATCTTTTTTTGAGGATACTTCCGATCGGTTAAGGTCCATTTCATTTTCCTCCTTTTTTGGATACATTTGTGCTTAAATTAATAATTGTATTCATCTTATCCCTTTGAACTTCCTGCAGACTTGGTGAAGAATTATTTTTAAATTTGCTATAATTTTTTTGGGAGTCACCCGTATTTGAAACATTCGAAATTATTAAATTAGGCTGATTTGGTTTTTGTGCTTTAGCACTATGACCACTTTTTGTTTGGGTTTATCTCATCGACCGTATTCGAATTTGTCGGATAAATTGAATTCTCTTAAATAGAATAATTTGTTCGTTTAAAATATTTATTTTATCACGCATTTCTTTTATTAACTCATCTTTTTGGTTGACAATATACCTTACAAAATTAATATCTACCTTATTATCGTCGCCTGCAAATACTTCCAAAGCTTCAAAAAATGCGGTATCACTTTCCACAATATTTTGATCGACTTTTTCACAACATATAACCAAATTATCATTAACAACTTTCAAATTTTTCATTTTTGCACAACTGGGATGGAAACAGTTATCACAATTAATACATTTAATACCTGAAACAACTTTGCTTTTACACTTTTTACAGAGCAAATTAATAGGTGTACCGTTTGATCCGGCCATCCTGAATTGAGTCGTCTCCTATTTTAACTAATCAGAAAAGAAAATAATATTGTTATGTTTTCGTGTTTATCAAACCTTAAATTTCTGTCATCCGTTTCTTGTTGGTATGTTGATGGTACATTTGAATACTATCCCCGTTTTTTTTACTCAGTTGTTTACAATTCATGGTATTAAAAATGATCATTACATTCCATTAGTTTTTTGTCTCCTTTCGAATAAAACATTCTTATTATACAATTTTATTTATAAGTATATAATAAAGGAGTGTGTCAAACTTAACCACTCTGTTTCGCCAAAAATGATAACAGCATATTTTGAGATGCAATTTCGTTGTGACCTTTTTCGAATCAGGTAGGAAACCATCTTTTGGGATGCAGTTTCATAAGAGCCGTTTCATTTACAGTTCATCAAATTTCTAGAGGCTTTCGACAGCTAGACAGAGAAAGCACTACTGACTGATTCCTTTCCAGTGTATGCCCCACTGCCGCTAGTGCCCATGAGCCGCCACTGGATCGTAGGTAGAAAAAATATATTTACTACTTACAGTTCATCAAATTTCTAGAGGCTTTCGACGGCTAGACAGAGAAAGCACTACTGACAGGCATCCCGACGGATTTACGCAATGAAAGTACACTCTGCGCATCAAGTATTTCACTATTTTATTCAGACGCAAATGTCAGATGTAAATTTCACTAAAACATTTCTTTTATTTTCGTTTGTGTTTTTTGCTCATTACAGTTTAATAGAACCTAAGTATGGAGTTTAATAGCAAATTAAGAGGCCGCGTGATTAACAGTCAATCTCGCGAAATAATAGCCAATGTTATAGAGTTTATGAGAAGAGAAGGAAACTTTAATTCACCTTCAATACCATTTAAAAATGTAAATGATCGTGTTGCTGCAGCCACAGGAGTATCTAAAAACACTGTCGTCCGCATTTCTGGAGAGAAAAAAAGAATCGATAACCGTGAGGTATCGGAATTTTCATCACCAAGAAAAACCATTAAAAAACCAAAAACAGTTAATGATATAGATGAAGCTGCACAAGAATCAAATTTTATTTTTTTATTATTAGATATCTATTTTTGTTTCTGAGTTATGTTCATTTACAGGCTCAATTTTTTTCCGTTTCTCCTTTTTGATTTTATATGGGGTTTCAAGTTGTTTTTAACTTATTTCGACGTAAATCACAACAACACACTTTTTTAATAAAGCAAACAAGTGTTAAGAGGTATATGTACGTGTAAACTACAATTACAAAAAATTGATATGAAACCCATGAAACCACCAACAAAAATGTAAAGCTAGCTTCCGTACTAGAACATGGTGTCATTCGTCGAGATAATTTATCGTTTTGTTTAATAGATCAAGAAATGTAAATATTCCCCTGTTATTTTTTATAAAATTATAAGAGAAATAAATTTTTTCCTAAATAGTATAGTTTATTATTTTGTAGAATAACAAAATTTCGAAAATTTTAGTAATGTTTCAGAAACAACCGTTATTAATAATAGGTACCATTTTCCTTAATAAGGTAGAAATAAAATATAAACTATTTCCACGATTTACAAAGGCCTACAAAAAAATTATAGGTATTTTCCGCTATCCTATAAAATTTATATTTTCTGACTCAATTTCAAAAGGTTGAAGGAATTCCAAAACACCTTTTATGGCATAATAATTATTTTCAATTCTACATACTATCTTTAGCTGCTTTTAAAAACGTTCTAAGAAAGTCCAATCAGACCAATTTAATCCCTAAACTATTCCACACTTTTAAAATTTAATTTCCTAAAAATATTAAAAACTATTTAAAATAAGTTGTTTAGCAGACTGTACAATAGCTATCTTAGTCACACGTAGCGCGTTCTCTGTCTGGGCGTCGAACACCTCTAGAAATTTGATGAACTGTACTTTATCTTCTTTTCCATCTTATTTATTTTTCATCTTATTTTCCACAGAAGAAATTTCGTTATTCATAGAAATCATAACAGAAAAGATTTCATCTTTTAAAGAAGAGATTTTGTTTTTCAAATCGGATTTTAAAGATAATATATGAAAAAAAAAACTTTGAATTTAAAAGGATATATCAGAAAAAGCAATCCTGACTAGAAGAATCTCGATGCGTTCCTGAAATCCTTTCTATATACGCATCGGCCTGCGATAACAAAACTTTCTAGTTGATTCTTGATCGTCAGCGTCAGAGGTAACGGCAGCGGTGAAGGTCAACAAAGAAGAGTTGCAAGACAATATTAAACAGATATATTCAAAATTTATGTAAAAATAATCGGATGTATGTATTTTATACAAAAATTTCCAATTCAACACCCTATAATTTTACTGACGTCATCAAATCCAGCTTTGCTGTCTTGTCTTACAATTCCATCAAGTATAAGCGGTCGGCGGCTTTTCAGAAAAAAACTTCTTCCTTCGTATCAACCCCGTAATTAGAAACTAGTGGCGGCTTTTTGCAATTCCAACTTTAGAAAACGAGGTTCTTATTTTTACATTTCATCCCACTTAACCATCTTCAGACCCGACCGCAATCTTTTTTCGATGTAAAACTTTTCTGGTGGCGGTTGTTGGAGGCATTCGGGAGGTGTTGCGAAACAGTCGGGGGCCCGCTTGTAGTCGCCCTTTGCGACTGCCCTCGTAATTGGAATCGATTCGAGGGATAAAGCCTTCTTTCGTGCTATAACGTGGTTAAAGGGTGTCAAATTATAGACGAAGAAAATATGAGCTCTAGCCCAGGGGTAACGGCTCAGTTTATTTTTGTACGAAAATGAGAAATAAATTGCTACTAAATCATTAACATTTCTGAGGAGAAAGAAAGGGGGAAAACCCCAAAACTCTTTCCTTGAGTGTGTCCTTGTATTTTCACATGAGCTGTAAAATATGTAATTAAGGGATCAAAAAAAATTTTTTTTTGCAATTTTTCGAGTGGCTGTATCTTTGGTAAAAATGGATTTTGCGATGAAACGGCTTGATGGATCAGTTTGAAATTTTGTAGGGCTTTTGTGGGAACAATGGCCTGTAAGGTGCATACTCAACATTATTCATTTTCCCAATATTCTCAATGTGGCACGTGATTTTCTAAAAAACCTCAAAAAGACCTGCTTTCCGAAATTCTTTAAAGTCATGCCAGCACCTTGTAGATAATTAATTGAAGTTTCCGAAACCCCCCTTCCATTTTCTGAGCGGCCATTGGTTCCTGACGAGAGAAGAGGAAATGACGCATTTTCGTTAATTTTCTGATAACTCAGCAAAGAAGGGCCATTTCGAGGCCATCAAAAAAGCGATTAAAGCTAACTGAACCACCTATTTAACGCATATAATGGTTATGTCGAAAACATTTTTTTCAAGTTTGTACCATAGAAATAGTATAGAAAGCCGATTCCATATATCAAAAATGAAACCAAAAGGAGAAAATAGTGTGTCGGAGCTCATGCGTATAACGGTGCTGGCGCGAACAGGACCGGTGCAATTTTTTTATTGATCGAATAAATAGTTCACACGATATTTCAATCATACATTTTTAGAGATGATTCTATACAAAAAACGATTAAAAAAATTTCAAGTTAAGGTAAATATGGTGCTGACAGTCCTTATTAAGAAAGATATGGCATAAAATATGAATTAGTTAATTTTCGGCAATCATTAGTACAGTAGTCATGAGATTTTGCTTGTGATTTTAAAAATACTTTCAAGAAAAACCACGTGCTCCGGTTTTGACTACGTTTATTATTAAACAGCGAAATTATATACAAAAACTTTAATCCACAATCTAAATTAGGTACTATCACAAGAAAATCACTGTTACAATAATTAATTACTTAACCAAAAACTAAAATACTTTTTAGGTACCTACGTAACCAGAAAGGAGCTGGACCATTTATCCTAATATTGATTTTCTCTCTCCCTACGGTAAAACTTAAAACAATAACAAATTGCCTATCTACTAGGGTCGGTAACTAAACGTATATACATAATGGGCAGATTTTGTTTATACTTAACATTACACTCGCGCATTTAAATATAACTATGCATATAAATATTTACAAACAAAGATACTTTTCCAAACAGGCAATCATTAGTACTGTAGTCACGAGATTTTGCTTGTGATTTGACATCTTATTTGATAATATCATTTGCTACAACTAAATTTAATCTGGGGAGTGCAAAATAGGGCCCAGGAATATTATGTTCGATATTTTTTTACATTTTGTCAGCCGAGACTATGAGTCGTTAGACAGAAAACCTTTCATGTTACCATTTTCAATATAAATTAAAAAATTAAAAAATACTACTTCATTTACTTGGTACATATTTTATTTTAATTTTGAACCCTTTTAAAAGGGTCTTTCGGTTCCATAATAAAATTTAGTTGCTGCATACTAGAAACATTCTATATAGCCTAAACCAATTTATAGTTTGTTTTCGATCAATTTAATACAAAGATTTAAAGTTTTTAGTCGATGATAACATTCCACACCAGCACATTGCAAACCTATTTTATAAATAATAGGAATAAACTTGTAAATCATTAATTTGGTAGTTATCTCACTCATATGATTTTTTTGTTTATATGAATATTTCGATTTCTAAATATATTTTGGCCTTACAATACGAAGCGTTTTGTATCTACCACTTTTTTAATGAACGATGAATGTTGACAGGCATGTACCTTTTTCGGAACAAGAGGCGTTTTAACGAAGGAAATTATTTTCGAACTATCTAGTTAGTTTTCGGAAAAATAGAAAACGTTTGAAGAAAGTTGTCAATAACAGTTTGTCGTTCATGTGTTTCATTTTGATCAGCTTTCATACTAAATTGCGTAGAATATTTTTCCGATTCAAAATCGAGATTCTCGACATTTCCACAGTTTATTTATAATACCTTCTAAACTGGATTTATCTATCATTATATATACTTTATAATATATGTTCATGCCCTACTTTTCACTTTATTAACAATTTTTTTTTAACATACTTCAAAATGGTAGGATATTCTCAATTCGTTGAAATATTTTTTTATGTATGTTGAGCGATAATTCTTTACCACGTTGCCCGATTTCTAGGATTCTTTTTGTTAGAATAGGAAACAGTTTTATATACATTAAGTCAAGATCTGAAGATGGGATCCATAAGAAAATCATTAACATCTTTATTTTTAAAGTAGGTTTTTTTTTTAAATTTCTTTAAACCTTACTGGTTCGAACGCGGTAAGGAATGAAGAAATGTAAATAATTGTTGTGCCAGCCAAAAAGCGAAGAGGAAGTACCGATTAAAATATCGAGTGACAGAAGAGTTCCTAAGATTGTTGAGATCGGGTTTATGTTTTAAAATGCCTTGAAACCGATATCGATAATTTCTCCCCGTCGCTGGGCAGCCTGTATATAAATATACAGCTCTCTATTTACATAATTATAATTTTTAGGTAGGTTTAGATTTGCAGACATAAATCTTGTAATAAATATAACAGCTGCCTAATACATTGATTACATTTTCATTAGCCAATGTAAAAATGTCTTTTATTGTACCTAGGATTTGACTAAACACTACACAAAACTAAAAATAAAATGCCACTTTCATCGTGTAATTAATGCCGCGTTTGAGAATCCACATCAGATGCATTTTTTACATCTCGAGCGTTTTTTATCCACATCGGACACATCTGTCCCATTACATTTACGTATACTGAATCACGTGATCAAAGATTTACTACTTACTACATCTCAGATGCATCCGATGTGGATTCTCAAACGCGGCATAAATAATAAACTACAAACGGTCCTGTAAGGGCAGCGTCATATAGCCTTGAAACACCGGATTTTATTGCTAATGCCAGGTCAATATTGAATTTGTAGGTGAATCGCTTATTGAACATTAAAAATACGGTATTAATGACATTAATACGGTATTTGTATATATTTTTGGAAATGTAATTACACATAAATATTATTAGTTGATTATTTAAATGTTTATAAGTTATTTTGTGGCGATATTTCGTAGATATAAACTGTTTAAATCATATAATTTAAAAATTAATTAATTTAAAATTCTTTTCTGTTAGGTATGTTTAATATATTTGGCAACACTACAGGGACAAGTCATGCTTATTGCGCAAGCTTCTAGACACACTATTTTGCGATGTCAGGCGCAGAGACGCGTTTTTATGCACAGTAGGTTTCAATTTCTGCTTAAATGTTATGTTTATATTGGTCCTATATTATTTCTATGGTTTGTACACTAAAAATTAAATTTTTTTTTTAATTTTCTATCCATGATATTCATCACGATTTTGTGCTAATTGTTGGTTGGAAAATTTGTTTATTGCAATATCCATAAACTAGACACTTCAAGCTATAAACTGCTATTTTTTTCATTTACGTACGACCATTTTTACCAAAGATACAGCCACTCGAAAAATCGCAAAGAAATCGAGTGTATTTTGATTTATATAATATTTGTATTAGGATAAAATAAAATAAATCCATTTAATTTTTAATATATTCAAAACAAATAAACAACTATAGTACGTTTAGGTCTTATCATACATTTTCAAAATAAAGAAGGGAGATTTTATCAAAAATCGATCCATTACAGATCAATTGTTTTAAAATTTTATTAATTATTTAAAAAAATAAATTAATATTCTTATTTGCCGTGTCCAATATGTTCTTTGATTGAATTATCGATTTTAGTTAGTAGTAGTAAATATTTATCTTATACGTGGACACAATCTAATTTTTTAAACAATTTTAAAATGATATCGACAGAAATTTTACATTGCAATGAGTAAATACAAAACTTTTCCTGCAGAAGTTGAAGCTGAAGTTGGACAATCGTTGAATAACTGTACAAAATAAAACTATTCAAGTATACTTAAAAAAAAAATATCGACGAAATAATGAATTTAAAATTTTGGCGGAAGCGCAAAATATTTAAAATTATGGTGTATGCACTTTTTATCTTAAATTATGGTGGAGGAACCTTGTTATTTATAACTGATAAATAGTTTTAAGACTTAAAACAGTCATCTTAAAGGAAATATTCAAATAGAATAATAAGATTAGAATCTATCAAATTACACACGTTCAAAAATTATTTTTCTAAAGTGGACCGTAACGGAAAAATTCAAAAAAGTTTATGGATAAGAATTTTTTTTATTTAAAATTTGGGTGGAGGAACCTTGTATTTTTAAACTAATAAATAGTTTCATGACTAAAACAGTTATCATAAAGAAAACATTGAAATATAACAATAAGATTGGAACCCATCAAATTACACACGATCAAAAATTATTTTTCTAAAGTGGACCGTAACGGAGAAATTCAAAAAAGTTTATGGATAAGGATTTTTTTATTTAAAATTTTGGTGGAGGAACCTTGTATTTTTAAACTAATAAATAATTTTATGACTAAAACAGTCATCTTAAAGAAAACATTGAAATAAAATAATAAGACTGGAACCTATCAAATTACGCACGATCAAAAATTATTTTTCTAAAGTGGACCGTAACGGAGAAATTCAAAAAATTTCATGGATAAGGATTTTTATTTAAAATTTTGGTGGAGGAACCTTGTATTTTTAAACTAATAAATAGTTTTATGACTAAAAGAGTCATCTTAAAGAAAACATTGAAATAGAATAATAAGATTGGAACCTATCAAATTACACACGATCAAAAATTATTTTTCTAAAGTGGACCGTAACAAAGAAATTCAAAAGTTTATGGATAAGAATTTTTTTATTTAAAATTTTGGTGGAGGAACCTTGTATTTTTGAACTAATAAATAGTTGTATGACTAAAACAGTCATCTTAAAGGAAACATTGAAATAGAATAATAAGATTGGAACCTATCAAATTACATAAGATCAAAAATTATTTTTCTAAAATGAACCGTAACGGAGAAATTCAAAAAAATTTGTGGATAAGAATTTTTTTTATTTAAAATTTTGGTGGAGGAACCTTGTATTTTTGAACTAATAAAAAAACAGTCATCTTAAAGAAAACATTGAAATGGAATAATAAGACTGAAATCTATCAAATTACACACGATAAAAAATTATTTGTCTAAAGTGGATTGTAACGGAGAAATTCAAAAAAGTTTATGGATAAGAACTTTTTTTATTTAAAATTTTGGTGGAGGAACCTTGTATTTTTAAACTAATAAATAGTTTTATGACTAAAACAGTCATCTTAAAGAAAACATTGAAATAGAATAATAAGATTGGAACCTATCAAATCACACACGATCAAAAATTATTTTTCTAAAGTGGACCGTAATGGAGAAATTCAAAAAAGTTTATGGATAAGGATTTTTTATTTAAAATTTTGGTGGAGGAACCTTGTATTTTTGAACTAATAAATAGTTTTATGACTAAAACAGTCATCTTAAAGGAACCATTGAAATAGAATAATAAGACTGGAACCTATCAAATTACACACGATCAAAAATTATTTTTCTAAAATGGACCGTAATAAAGAAATTAAAAAAAAAGTAGATATTATTGGTAATTATTTTCTTTTGGCGTAGGAACTTGGCTTACGCCTTGTTCGACAATTTTTCCCCATGCATGAAAAGTGTCACTTTGCGCACTAGTATTGTAATATAAATATATTACAACTGCTCACGAATTAATATACAAATATTCATTCATTTATTTTTAATTAATCTGGGTTCATTACATTAAATTAGGTATTGACACAACTTTTAAATTGGGTGTTACCGGCACAGAATTTCAGACTTTTAGTCTTTATATCTATTCTCTAAATCAGACGAATAAACTTAAAAGAGTAAGAGGCCCTTGAGATATATCTGATTCTATTCAAGTTGAATACTGTTGATTATCTAGAGCTACTTGAAAACGATATTTAAATGGATTTTAAGAAGAAAATATATAAATATAGCCATGAAAACTTTAGCACAAAAACTATGCCCAACGTAGAATGGTACAATTAACAATTATTGGAGATTAATAATGGCGTACATCTTTTATAACTGGTCAACTCTGAAATTATTTTCCGAGAAAATACTGTTTCAGGCATGCATGCAGAGACCAGTATATTAACACACACGAGTCCAAATTACAATACCAAGTTCAAAAACGTTATTCCTTTGATATCAGATACATCACAGGAATGCAATATTATCAGTTACAAAGAGGAAATTAACGGCTTTCAAGAGGTAGAACAGGATGGATTAAACAAAATTATGGCAACAGAAATAGGTTAGTAAATTTAACTATTACGGAAACTGTATTATCCTATGATAATTTATGATTTCTGAGTGTCTAAACTTGAAACATATACAGGATGGTTTATTGAGAATGGACAATCTCTGAACTACAGATATGCCTCATAAAAATGATGATGGTTCAGTAGATACAGTTTTATTGTAAAGTTTTAACAACATAAACATAACTTTTGTAGTTTTAGGTTTTCTGACATGAAAAATACAATTTGTAATTTACTTTGTGACTCCTCATAGAGGGCTCTAGTGACTATGGGTCGATAAAAATATTATTTAAATTTAGTAACTAAATATTTTGAGTGAAAATATTGGTCAAAAACTGCAATAGCATAACGATTTTTCTAACGGTGAAATGTATAATATGATTTTTTGTTTTGGTTAAACAAATTATAATGTATAATCTTTTATCTCTCCGAAATTGTGAACCTCAGAATTATATTTTTGAGCTCTATATATATACCATAACAAGTAAAAAATGTGAACAATTCTTATCTCTCAAACAACTGCAAAGTAGTTGAAACAATTATATACCATGATCCCGGTAATGTATGTAAATAACGAACTTCAACCAAAGGCTAATTGGAAAATGTCCAACTCTTTTCCTCGGGATTTGTTTCCCAAGGATCTAGGGTAATTATCTTACAGAGAAATAAATAGAAAAAGCATCAAATTTAAAGAAAGACGAATGGACTGCAAACAAGTTGATTGCACAAAAGCAATTTTTCATTTAACATTTTATAATTGTGAAACTGGTAAGTTTTACTGCAAAAATAAAAGTACTTAAGGAAAAAATAATCTTCAACGAAACAGAAAACTTACTACAATAATAAATCAACCTTTTATGCAATATATTTTTCAGTGTTTCATATAAATAGAACTCGCTACAATTACAATTTCTGTAATTTGTGAATTATGACTATTATCAATATTTCTCGCTTCAATGTATACGGCTCTCTCCAATCAGAAAAACTTTCAATCTTACTGCGGGAAAGCAAAATGTAATCATGGTTGTGACATCTGTACGGCGATATAGTTAACCAATTTTTATTTAAATTGGCCTTTTCAGTTGCGCCGAACGGTTGTTTATAGATCTGGATTTTTTTTAAAGGAAATGATTGAAGAAAAGAGAATCGAATCTTATTTTTAAGTCGTTTTATTGGTCTTTATTATAAGTTAATTGAAAATAAAGGAGATAACCCCCAATATAACATCATATATAAATGACGGAGAATTTCTAAAATAAAATGTTTAGCATTATTTGTTCCAAAATAAAATCTTTGGTTTTCTTCCCTAAATTTTTCAAAAATACCAATTTATTTCAATTTTTATCTTAAATTTTCTAGTCATTTTAATCAGCAAAATTAAGAGGAATACATACCCTCGCTTATTTGAAATAAAAGTCAAACGCCGTTATTTACCAAGCGATTTTTTTTGAAATTTTGGGAGTTAATTTAATTCATACTTCTAAAAAAAAAGTATGAGAGAAGATTTTTGTCTAATTTTTGAGAAAAAAAAATTATTTTCACTCCGATTTTATTTTTTTTTCAAAAATCTGCTGTCATAACTTTTTAGATATTAGTTAAATGTAACCATTCCCAAAATTTCATGCTTTTATCTTTAGCCGTTTGAGCGCACAACAAAAATAAAGGTTTTTGTTCTAAAACTTGCTAAAAATAAATAAAATATTTTTATGTATGAGAGAGTAATAAAACAGCATTTCTAACGCAAAACTTAGTACGGTCATTTTAAATATTTTTACAGAATAATCTAAATATTTCCTAAAATTGTAATAAATGTACCTGAGCTATTACAAGTTTTGGGTCTTTTATTGGTTCTTTATAAACATAAGCTGTACAGAACAATAGGAAAAGGTTTGGACATGTCAAAAGCCCTGTGTATTAAAGACTACATAACCGTATCTTAAGATTATTTTCAATAAGTACCTATTTGCCAATTTTGTTTTATTTTAATTCCAAGAATTTCTTACAGTAATCGAATTATAAGTAGATAAATACCTTCCCAACAAATTTCACCAAAAATGCGATTATAGGTTTTCCATTTAGTAAGGAGGTCCAAGTTGTGTATTCTTGACAGTTCACTAAATGCCGTTTAGTTGCAACTTGCAAGGTGCTGTGTGAATTCTAGTGTGATCATGGAAAATTTAGAAGGGCCGCGTAAACGACAAAAAATCGGTCCTTTAACAGTTAATGAAAAAACATTAATATTTAATTATTTTAAATCACTTACAGACAAACATTTATGTAAAAGTGTTGATGACACAGTGGAATTAGTTAGTAGTACGCTTGGTGTTGGGAAATCTACGATTTACAGAGTTGTTAAAGAAGAGAAATGTGGCGAGTTTCAAACAGTACGTAAAGCTCCAGGAAAACCAAAATTTCAATTAGAACATCTTTTGAAAGAAAGACTTCGAAGGAAAGTGCATGCGTTCTTCTTTAGAAAAGAATTTCCGACAGTAGACAAAGTTCTTGCCACGGTTCGAGATGATAAGGATTACCCTGAAATGAGTCGAAGCACACTATGGAAACTTTTAAAAGAAATAGGTTTTCTATGGAAAAAGCATTCCAGAAAGTCTATTTTAATAGAAAGAAGCGATATTGTAGTATGGAGAAGAAATTACCTAAGAACTATAAAAGAAATGAGGAACCAAAAAAGAAATGAGGAACCAAAAAAGAAATATATTTTAATTAGATGAAATATGGATCAACGAGGAACGTAAACCAAATAAATTATGGCAAGATGAAACTGTTACAAGTCGAAGACAGGCTTTTTCAAATAATTTATCTACTGGTTTAAATCCACCATCAGGAAAGGGGCACAGACTAATAATAGTACACATCGGTAGTTCAAACGGTTTTGTTAAAGGTGGTTTACTGACTTTTGAATCTACTTGTACCTGTGACTACCATGAGGACATGAATGCTGATGTCTTTAAAGAGTGGTTCAAACAAATTATAGATCTTCTTCCTCAGAAGTGTATAATAGTAATGGATAATGCAAGTTATCACAACCAAGTGGTTAAAAAAAGATTTACAGAATTGGCTAAATTCAAAGAATATTAAGTTCCATCCCGGTTCTGTGAGAAAAGAACTGTATCATTTGTGTTCCCTTCATAAAGAGAAATTCAATAAATATGAAATTGATGAAATTGCAAAAAATCGTGGGATGACGGTGGTTAGATCACCACCATATCATTGTGAAGTAAACTCGATTGAACTGATATGGGCACAGATAAAGGGAGAAGTTTCAAGAAAAAATAATTCTTTTAAAATGAGTGATGTTAAACAGTTGTTTTTGGAGGCTGTAAATAATGTGAAGCCTGAAAACTGGGAAAAGGCAGTAAATCATACGATTAAAGATGAAGAGAAAATGTGGAAGTTAGACAATATTACTGATGAAATGATCGAACCACTCATTGTGAATATTGGTTGCGACAGTTCATCTTCTGATTTCGATTCTGATTTGGATTTGTAGGTAAGAAGTA
This sequence comes from Psylliodes chrysocephalus, assembly GCA_927349885.1. Taxonomy (NCBI): domain Eukaryota; kingdom Metazoa; phylum Arthropoda; class Insecta; order Coleoptera; family Chrysomelidae; genus Psylliodes; species Psylliodes chrysocephalus. The sequence continues at coordinate 11,768,304 of OV651830.1, forward strand.
GTTTTTATAATAAAATTATTATTTATGAACGTAACGTTGTTTAAAAGTCAAAGTTTAAACCATTATACCTACATAACCCGTTTGACACAATGTTCTTAACATACCTTGTGGAAAAATAAAACATTTTAGAAAAAATTGCACTTTTTTACCTTCAGCTGTTTAGAAGTTATAAGCAGGTTAATTAGGTGAAAATATAAGTGTATACTCGAGGAATAACTTCAAAAAATATTTTAACTGTCTACTAAAAGAAGTGGCACGCTTTATTATTTTAATACTTTCTCCTACATAAAAATAGACTATAGCACCGGTCGAAACTCTCACCAGTGCAGTGGCGAGCGAGCTCAGATGTGTTATATCTTTCTGAGATTCTAGATTTTTATGTTTTTGACAGTATGTCTGTTTTACTTTCCTCCTGCATTATTTTAAATAATTTTATAAATTTAAATGAACATTTAGTGTATATTTTTGTCAATATATTTTAAAAGCGGATTTGTAATTATTATTATACAAACTTCAAAGGTAAAAAAGAAAATACAATATATGTGGCTGATGCAGACGCGTTTATCAAGAATAAAATTTTCCGAGAAATCAACAATATCTTATTCCAAAATAACAACCTCAAATCTTTTAATCTCCTAATTAAAAAACAATTATAGTTTTATAAAACGTTATAAATCGATTAATAAAGCTAATTCTATGTAGGAAATTAGGTAATTTTAATATTCAATATAACTTTAAAGTGTTATTGATTGACACTTACCTGTTTTAATAACAATTTTTTGAAGAATATTGATAGGGGTTGAAGTATCAGCTACCTGCGAATTGCAATGGGAAATACCTATCAAGGTAGGTGAATCATGATCTAAATGTATACATATTTCGTGGCTCGCATTGCATTGTGCATTATGTAAAAGACATTTGTAGAGTGAAGTGATTTTTTGTGAGTTTTGAACTTTTATTGTGAAGAATATGGAAAAAAGAAAAGCATTCCCAAATTGGGCAAACGGCGATATGTCCAATCCAGAATGCGGCAAGTACCATAAGTAACATTTTTACATTTTGATATTTCTAACCCTTTTTACTTTCCCTTAATTATATTTTTTGAATTATATTATTGAGGGGAAGTATTGTGATCGCCCAAAAATTTTGACCTCGAGATTTTGATTGATTTTCACGTTATAGAGGGCCCTAGGTCCGAAAAACATGTCTGTATGCCTGTCTGTCTGAAATTTACGTCAACGGTTTAGAAAAACGGCTAAATAGATTTTCACCAAAAATCAAACGGGTAATCTTTATCTGATTAGTTTTTGGAAGAAATCGGAGCGTGTGAGAAGGGGGTTTTTTAGGGGATTTTAAAATTTTAAAAATTCGTATTAAAAGAACGAAACGATAGAATCGAACCAAATTTTATACTAATATTATTTATATTAATGTTCATTATTTTCCATAATATTAAATCCATTGAAGTACTTTGAGGAGGTATTTAGGGGGTTAAGTGTTTAAAAAATTTGTAAACAAAAGAAATGTCAGCTTCTAACCAAATTTTGTATTAATATTACTTATATAACGATATACAATATTTGTAAAATATTAAACCCATTGACGTACGTTAAGGGGGTATTTCAGAGGTTAAAGTGTTTAAAAAAATTGCAATCGATATGTCACAATCGAACGAAATGTATTTATATTAGGTAGATAAGTACCTATTACATCATTGCATTATTTTTCAAAAAATATTAAATTCATTGGTGTACGTTAATTGTAAATATTTGCAAAAAGTAAACTAATTCAAATATAATTTTGCATATAAGTAAACAAGAGGGGCTCTCTTTATCGCATATAACATTAGACTCCGTAAATAGAATCTTTTTGAAATTTAAAAAAATAATAGTACAAAATCTAAACACGATTTCAAAAAAAAATGTCATCTGTCATTTATTCTAGAGAACTAGTAAAACGGAAAATCAATCCAATATACACTTCTGCTAAAAATCTAACATGTAATAACATAAACTTTTATTTCAAGGAATCTACGAAAGTCTGTTGAAGATGTTGATATAGGTATTGACAATATTCCTGCAGTACCTGAAGAAGCAGAATTAGCAAATAGTATTCCTAGTCCTAGTACTGCAATTATTCAAGATAAGTCCACTTGATGAAGGTTCCCAATCAAATTGGGATGATTTAAGACCAAAAAGAAATTTACACCTACACTAAATTAATTTAAATCTTTCTTAACAGAAAGTTTTGAACATCTTGAATAGTTAAAATAAAAAAAAGGTAAAAAAGTAGATGTAAAAAATGGAAAACATGGAAAAATTCAAGTACAAACACTTAAACATTCATTTTTGGTTTCAAATAACAACTGATTAGTTTGCAAGAACTTTCTAACTTTCAATTCTCACAAAAGGTATCAAAAATATGTTCTGGGCTTTCTTTGCATTGCGAAAGGAATGGAAATGTTTTGTTGGTCTACTGTACTTTTTTGGACAATGGCCCTCAGCTTAATTTGTCAATGGAAAAAGTGGTATTTTCCATGATTGGTATAAATCAAGCAATCCCGACTATTAAGGAAAGATGTTCAATACTATTTCTCATTTAAAAATTCCTAGTCATTTGAAGTTAACAGATCCTAATTTTGAGAAAAGGGACCAATGGATCTTCTACTAGGAGCTGCAATATTTTATATGACAAATTCATCTTGTACACAGTTTGTTTTGCAGAAAACTAATTTTGGGTGTTCCTCAAAGGTATAATTTAACTTTAAACGTGCATGTTCAGGAACAATTGGAAAAATTTTGGGACATTGAGGAACCTCCCTGATTAGAATCGGTGAAAATGAGCATAGATAACGTAGAATGTGAAAAGATTTTCATAACTATTACAAAAAGATTAGAAGATGGTAGGTTTTTAGTAAGAATTCCTTTCAAGGAAAGTTGGTGGAAAGGGCAAACTTGGTTGTCCTTAAATGAACAGTTATGGCCTCAATCTAGTTTCCCAATGGTTGAAAATACTGTACATTCCCCCCACGTTAAAAGAAATCATTCAAATAAATTTAAAATTATAACAATTTAAGCATCTAATGGAAGAGGACATAGCTTTGAGATACTTTGTGTAAATTCACCATTGCTTGCTTTGATTTTTCTTGGACCTAACAATAAATGTCGGGTAGTCTAGTTGTAGATCAGGAGTGAAAAGACATGTGGTGTGAGTTATGGGAAGGGATAAACTGAAGGATTTAACTGCTCTACAAAACAATTTTATCAATGAATATATGTGTAAGCCGTTGTATACCCCTAATAAACAACGTACAAAATACTTGATACCCATCTTAACATTAACTATATAAATTTTGAAATTTATTCAAAAATTATTACATCTAATTTAGTTATGATTTTTTTGGGTTCCGTTGCAATAAAATATAATGAATTATTTTAGCTTTTTGAAGATATTGTAAACAAAACGAGAATAATGAAATAGGCACGACAACAGCGGATATTACACCCTCCTGTGTCTCTTAGAATGTCTTATTTACGAGCGCACGATATTTGTTTGTAGATACATCTCCTGTTATCTCTGGGAAACGTATATATTATCTTTACAGTTTTCAACAAGTCTGAAAGTGATACACCATCAAATTTTAATGCCATATATATTGCTTTGCAAAGTGTCAAAAGTTTATGAAGGTATTTTAAGGAAATGGGAATATTTGCTAAGGATAAACTGGCGATGCCAGAGGGAAAAGCTTACAGGAAATTCGGAGAAATTACCTGTTAGGGGGAGATATAATCATAAAGTGTGGGAGGCAAAGTGCAGAGTTGGTTTCGCTAGCAGAATGTATGAACTTTTGAAAATGCAAACTCTTGAAAATTAATAAAATAGTTTGAACAAGAATTAAATATATTCTAATATAGGGACAAATACAGCATTGTGGGGAAATATTTAACGTATTGCTTTGTAATGCCACTTCTTAATCCAGAAGATGTAGGAGATTATTTTGTTCAAGATTTATCTTCAATACAACCACAGAATCCCTGAGTAGTCGATAATTATTATTTCTATAGACAAATTGTAAATTAAAAACGAAATATAATGAAGTTTTCATCTGCAACGTATACAAGAATAATTTTTAAGCACATAAACTAGAATTTGATAACCAAACAATAAATTCTAGTAGAAAATCACCCGCAGGAAGTGGAAATGCAATCTCTACCAAACGGAATTTCTGGGAAAATTTTTACGCCACAAAGAATGCATATTTCTTTTTGATAAAATCCCATTCACATTATTGCATCCGCTTTTCCCCATTGGGAGAGCTGCATTGTTTTCCAGTGACGTCGCTATTTATTTTTATAATTATTATTAAATAAAAGAATGTAAACGAAGACCAAATGATTAAAAAGGCATCAATTAGGAATAAAGATGGAAGCTGAGCCCGCAACAATTTTTGGATATACACAGATTTGCGGAACATTTAGAGAGTGCCCTTTCAACCCAATAACGCTGAAGACTGGATAGAACTAGAACAAGAAGGCACAATCATTAAACCTACATATCAAAAAGTCATTTTTATAAAAATACAAACAAATATAAAATCCTCAAACGCATTTGGATTTGAAAATGCTTCCACGGAAATAACCAATTTCATCAATGCACTTTATACCGTAATACGTACTAAAAATATGGATAGTAGCAAAAGTTATATAGGTAAACTTCTTTATGAAATTACATCTCTAAACTCTATAAAAAATTGCTTCTTAATAGATTGAAACATATAAGAGAAGAAAAGGATCAAATTTTCTTTCATTAACACTTGACCATTGACCAAGCTTACATAACCACAGTCCTTTAAAGACAAAATGTCTTTTTGATTGTGACTTAGACTTTCAATAAAGCATAGCATAAAGGTCTGATTCACAAACTGAACACATTACAGACATGCTGATACTCAGAACTATTGAAATCTGATTTATCAGAAAGGCAGAAGTACCTCAGGTAGTTTACCTAGCTCATTTTATCTTCCACATCTTTAGAATATATTGTGGTATAAACGATACTTTGATGGTACTTTTGACAGCCAAGGAACCTTAAAGGCTCAAACCGAATCAAGTCAAAGCTAATCTGGAACCACATTGAAATACTTAATGATCTGACAACCCAAGATGATGTAACGGTATTCAAGGAAATGAAAAGACTGATGAACTCGCCAAAAAGGGATCATAACTACCATTCACCTGTTGGAATAAGCAAAAGTTTTAGGTAAAAAAACATGTAGATAACCTAAACTCACTGGCAATATATAAAAGAATAATAGTAAGAGATTAGAGATGTTAGTTCATGCTAAGGAGACCAAACACACGCATGACTGCTGAGGTACTGGTGAAGTTTCAGGTATTCATCATTGTGCGAATACTAACAGCATAGTGTCAACTGAAACACCTTCATATGTAGTTATTTCTTGTAGTAATTAGATCACAATAGGAAATTACTACAAATAATATAAGTTAATTTCTACTTAGAAAACTTTAAAATTTAGTATATCCAAATATAGTATGAATTTTTTTTGTTTATTATCTATAGATATTTTGTGAAACGTAATTTTCAAACTAATTTGCATTTGCCCGAAACATGCATCTAGACTCTTACCTTTATCACCTTCATACTCCTGATTGGCACTACATTCCCTGCACACCGCCGTCCGCTGTTGTCGATTCCTCGACATCTGCTGCTTGTACGCCAACTCTTCCAACTCCATGTCTTTGTATCCCTCGGGTGGACTGAGCGTGACGGCGTCGACGAATTCGATGGGGGGCGCGAATTTGGGGCTCTGGGGCGTTTGGGTCTCCGCTTCGAGCTCCTCGTAGGCGCCCCCGCAGTTGCAGTCTGGTTCGCAGCACTGGAGGCGGACCATTTCGTGCTGATAACACGTGCACACGCCGTCGTCGTCTTCTTCGTCGAAATCGCATTCTTCCCTGAAACAATAAAGATATAATACCGTTTACTTTGTTTTTGAATAGGGGTTGCTACGAAAATCCAACATTTAAAAATTCATTTATTAACTATCCGTAAATATAAGAAAAAGAAGTACATTCCAGAATCTTTATTTCTTATTATAAATTTAGTTTCAATAGATAGATTTTAGAAATAAATTTGAAAATTCGGATACAAATCTCAAAAATCCCCATACTAATTATTAGGTCCATCCCCGAAACCCAAAGGGGAAAAACATACTTGGAGATTTGAAAAGATAAATATTATATAAACAAAAAAAAATTGAAATCATTAACGGTTGAAGATTATTTTCCTACGCAATGTTTTAGAAAGGAGGGTCACTATTGTCAAGGAAGAATTATCAAGATATCTCAAAAAATGACAATTAATACTTTTTTCTTCTGTTACCTATTGATAATTTCCTACAGTTCATGGGACGCAAGTGATTGTTTTTAAAATGCATCATACTTGAAACAAGTGGTAGAGAATTTAATATTCTTCTTTATAAACCCAATCCAGATATTGCTGATATTTTTTATTTAGTAAGTACTATGCTGCTCTTATTGTAATAGCTAACCATAATAAATTTAATTATAAGTTTACTCGTAATAAAAATAGCATAAATAAACTACAATAGAAAAGCTTAACTTTTAATAAAGATCTTGTCTTTAGTCAAATAATTTCCAAGTACCAAAATAGCGGAAAATAAATGTGGTTTTCAGGCAAATGATTTTCATAAATTGCCTGGTAAGGAAACCCCTTAATCTCTAGCAAAGGACCCCTAAACATGTAAACATTACAACAAAAATAAACATTGATTTGAATTTCAAAGCCACTCATTTATTGGAATACTTGTGTTCTTTAATTAATTTTTTCGGATTATGCAATATAAATGTTATACCCTGACTAAGTAACTGGTTGTTAATTTTTGTAAAACATTGAAAGTGAGTTACCTTAGATTATTAATATAAAAATAAAGTCAAATGTACGAACAAACACACACGCGCAAACCAACTAAAAGGATAAAACCAAGACAAGGTCGCAAACCAATTACATTCTACTTCTGTTAACATCAATATTAGTGGGCAGAACCACCTCATTTAAGACAAATTGACTATTATTTATCGATTTGAAATGTGATTAGTTTAGTAATTTATTTTCAACTGTTAACGAATATCATAGACGTAGATTTGTTTATAAAAATATATTTTATAAAATGTAAATTCGTATCATTATTTCAGGAAGCCTGTAATGATAGTTTTGTAAATTTAATTTTATAATACATTGATGTACTCATCTTATTCTCTTCACCTAATTAATTTGAATTCCCAGATAAGATTTCCCACTTGACCATTCAGTGTTTTGTTCTGATCGATTCGGTAACGCAGTATGTTCGATGGTCTGTATTTAATTACAGACCCTTTCAGTTGTTTAGTGAACACAACTTCGAATCTTAGAGTGTACTTTTAGTCCATTTAAATGGTTCGTTATGGAATTTGATGGGCGTCATATTAGCAGTAATTTAATTTCTGTTGATATGACATCCAGATTACAAATCACCTTAACTCAACCGCCATTTTATGATGGTGTTTTCTCACTTATAAGTGAAATGGTACCTTCAATCATTGTTAAGTCGCCCCGGAGAGCCATAGCGAATAAAAATAGTCATCTATTTCCATAAATATACATCCAGTTACGGTACACTAAGCATGCGCATTGAATCGTTTTTAGACCATGCTGCGTCATTAAACAGTGCCAAATTTATTTCCAATGTTGAAATTATTTTTTGCTTAATTAAACATATATTGCCCCACAGGTAATAAAAATAGTTCAGTTCAAAATAAAACGTGTTGTGTATGGCTAGTAGGTCTATTAACAGGGCATTGTAGGCTTAACAAACATATGTTCAATATCGGTCTGACAGAAGAGGCCTTGTGCCGATTCTGTCAAGAAGAAGAGGAAACGGCAGAACACGTATTGTGCTACTGCGAAGGTCTAGTAAGACTGAAATTTCTTACACTTGGAGAAGAAAAACCAAGGGCAACTAGCTATACCGGAGAACTACCCAGTCTATGGAGTCTACTACAAAAGACCGAATTAGACAAGGTACTCTAAACAATGATTAAAGGATATCCACAATAGATCTGAAAAGGTCGAGGTGGGGGAGGCCACATGGCCCATAGTCCTAATTAAATCTAATCTAATCTAATCTAATGACAATGAACACTAGTGTTTGTTTACATTGATATAGTAAACTAATAAACCAGTAGAATAGAATAAGATTGTGTACTTTTCATACGTGCTATCCACTTTACTCTCCCCTGCACTATATAAAGTACTCTAGTATCACTAGCACAAACTGTTTACATTATTCTAGTAGCGCATTAGTATACACTCTACCACCGTACTCTACTACTAATTATACTAATATATTTTCATACGTGTTAATCTATATTTTTTTGTACATAATTTTCCTCTGGCTGATCGCGTTTCTGTGTCACAGTATACCTAAGCATACTGGGCCTGTGGCGCATTATAATGAGTGAGCCTAATACGAGTGAGACGATATGCCGAATGCATATAGCCAAAAAGAGAAGACAACACGTCAACAGATCCTTCAAACTGTCAAATAACATATTAATTGGCGCGCCGCTCACAAACAAGGTTGCCAAACCAATGTTGCCAGTCTAGTACAATTCACAAATAGCTACGTTCGTTTGATCTGTCTACAGGTTAGCATACTTTTGTAAATAACCATAGGAATAGAATAAGGGTTATATTTTAATATTTTATCATTCCATTTCTTTTATTTTGCATAATAATTATTTTTCTTTAAATATATTTGACCATAAATATGAGACACGAGAAACTGGCTGAACACAAGTTCTTTTTGGTCTTAATAGGTCCTCACAACATTTTTAGATAGAAATTTGTCAGTTCTATGATCGAGCTGTCAGTTTTTTTTTAAATAACTTGTTTTTTTCGGCCCTTTGTGGAATTGTGTTAAATAGTGTTGAGTAATAATTCATGTATTTATGGTTTAATTATTTAAATTTGATTTACTATGGTTTCTGAATTTACCTTTAGATTTTAAAAACTTCTTTATCAAATAATACCAAATTTTTTAAACTATAAAAAATTCAGTGGCGTCCATCTGTGGCTTAAATACTCTTTTGTATTTTATTTAAAAGTCAATTTAAAATAATTAAATTTCAATACAACAAATCCTTACTCACACCGTTATGCCACCGACGGTAGAGCTGCTGTGCTGTATATGACCTAAACTCTTTGTCAAAAGAAAAAACATAAAACATCAAGCTCTATAAGGAGAAGAAGTCCTTTGATTTTGGAAAAAGATCCGATTAAAAATGGGGGTATAAGAGGAGTTGAAATTAAAAAAGATCATAAATCAAGAAATCAACATGACATTTTTAGTAAAAATCAAGCTCTATAAGGAGATGTGAAAAAAATTTGAACAAAAGTGGGCGGGGGGGGGGGGTGGATTAAGGGAGGTTCTTTATACATATCATAAGGTGTTTTTTACAATAAACGAATAAAAATGATATTTCAAAAAAAAAGTTAGTGTCCGTCTCAAATATATTTCGAACGATACTGCAAAAATATGAAATTTTTTTCAACATTTTTCAATTTTATTTGAATCACTTTTAAATGATTCTAGACAAAAACTTTGCGGATAGTTTATTGCAAAAATTCAGTCTAAATATTTTCCGTACTTTGTAAGCCTTTTGTATACGTACTGTACGGTATTTTTTTTTATCCTATAAAAAAAGTAAATAAAATTGTTATTTCAAAAAAATGTAGTACCCTTCTCGAAAATATTTAGTATGCCACTGCATAAAATATTTATGATTCTTGTATTTATTACAATCACGTTTATTGATGTTTTATTTAAATTGATTCAAAATTAATTATGTAAAATTTATTCAGTGGATTCTGCGAGATTTTTTGTCTCTAGAGCGTTCAGCACTGCACAATTTTTCCTGCAGTTAAAGTGTTAAATGGGCATGCGATGCGAATACTGATTTTGTTTTTAAAATAATAATAATTGTATATATTACCTTATAAGAATGATATAATCAGCATCAAAAAACTCGTTCTTGTTTTCATTGAAGACAACTCGATTATTCTTCTTGTCTTTTTTCCCGGATTTTTTCAATAACGACTTCAAGTTTTCACCGTCCGGGTTGTGTTTGTTCTTTTCCCCACCCCCGTCGGTGCCCATTATGGGACAGACAAAACTTTGCAGATTTTCTACGTATATGTCTGTCTGGTTAACAATTCCATTGCATATGCTTTATAAGTAGCTGTAACAAAGAGAGAAGAAAAATTAGTATATATAACAATAAAATACGTGATGATTATTACTGAGGACTAAATTTAACCTTGCGCATTTTAAATAAGATAGCGGACAAAAAAAAACATCGCAATGTTGTCCTTTCCCACAAGTTGTTCAATTGAAAAAGTCCTACTTGCTTCAGTAGATTTGCAATGAGTTAAATTATTTAATTAACAAATTATTAGTTTAACTAATATTTTAAATAGCTTAATTTAGTTCATAGGTAACTGATATTAAATATGGCCGAATCTAAAAAGACAACATAGTGTTGGCTTTTATGCAACAAAGTTTTAAGCATTGACGTTATGGAACCCTCCAAGCTGGAGGATTATTTGAAAAGATGCTACCCTGATAACTTAACTGACAAATTTAATATTTACTAAAAGTTGCATAGTGGATATAAAACAGTATTTAAAGCAATTAAACTTAACCAAAAATTCTGCAAATAAACAGGATTCTCAGTAGGAAGAAATTATCAAGTAAAATCACAGTATCACGATATGTTAATGATGGAAATGTTTTGAGTCTACTAATAGTTTTTTTTTTCGTATTTTTATGATTGTATCTTATAATAATATCATATCTAAATTACTACATAAAATAGAAATCCCAATACTGAGATAAATTCTTAACATTTTATTACCATATTATTTATAATAAATACATAAACCACCTAAATAAATTTTATTTAAATTAACAATTATTAAGATAAATAATTTTATATAAATTTCGCGTGCAAAACATCGCATTTCCGTTGAAATAAAAAGATCAGCTATTCATGAATGTACGGTTATTGCAATGAGAAATCCTTGAGAAAGACAAACAACTTGATTATGCAATTGTTAATTGTAATAAAGTGATTGCTTCACGACTTATTCTAATCTAAAAACTATAGATAGAAAATACAATAGTAGCGATTTTACACTTTAGACAACCATTTGACCTTTCAATACACCGAGTGGGGCGGAGGTAATTTGCCCACAAAATATTTAAAGCTGCTAATCCTATAGGTAATTTGCCCACAGCAAGTAAAAGGTCATCTTAATCCTGTTGGTATTTTGCCCAAATTTATTTCTAACTGAATAAATCATAATAGATATATCTTTCATTTATTATTTTTTATATATTATCGAAAAGTAAAAACACATTATTAATTAGACTAAAAATTATATTAAACACTAATTTTTATTATTATAAAAAAGTAAGTATACATAAGTTATATTATATTTTTTATATATTTATATTTTATTTACATATTTTTCAACTGGGAGGGATAAATGTGATACAAATTTTATATACTCTAATCTGCTGATTTGCTGCAGATCAAATCGCTGTATAAATTTTTCTAAACACTGAATTTTTTGTTTTACACTTTTGTCTTTGATTTTCTTAGGTATACTTAAGCTTTGTATTGTAACATACGTGTCGATTTGAAAGTCTTTAAGCTTTTCTATAAAAATATATACAGAAGGATGTGTACAGTAGAATGAAGAATTAAACCTTGAATGAAACGACTCACATATAAATATAAAAATGTACATTATAATTTTTAAAAAGTTAAGAGAAACATATAACATAATGAATAAACGTAAATCCACTGAAACCGACCTGCAGGCAGTGTCAGTTTGTATGTGGAAACTTTGGTATGAAAAAAAAAAATATAAATAAAATATTATTAACAATAATAAAACTAACTCAGTAAAGTATCACAATAAGGTAAAGCGTCACAATAGGGTTAATATGAGTCACAATTAGGGTAAAGCATCACATTAGGGTAAAGCATCACAATAGGGTAAAGCATCACAATAGGGTAAAGCGACAAATAGGGTATATATAAAATAATGTTTTAATCGGTATGACAGTTAAAATATAATACAATTAAAATTAATATTATCTATGATGTATAGGTACACATAGAAGGTATAACATAATTTGATACAAGAATTTATATTAGTTAATTTAGTTTATTAATAATTTATATTATTTAATTTAGTTTGGTGTCTTCAAGGTGTACTCTACGATATATTATTTATTATATTATGAAATATTACTCTGGGTGTATCTTTAATCCAAAGTTTAAGTGAATTTTTAAAGATATTTTTAAGTTCTGCTGGAATGCTGTTATAAATTTTAGTTGTTTAATTGTTTTTTCACATTTAGGTACCTTTACATTAAGGTTTTTGTTTCTGGTAGAATACGAGTGTGACAGAGGTTCTATTATTACTTTTTTTTTATGAATGTTTATAATAATTTTTTCACAATACAGTTGCCTTACGTCAAGTACATTACTAATTTGATATAATGCGTTACTAGAAAACCTAATGTTTTTTCTATATATTATTCTTAGTATCCATTTTTGTAATATGTTCACTTTATCAAGATGACAATCATAAACTCCTCCCCATCCCAGCACACCATAAGACAACTACTGTGATTGAACTAAGGCAAAGTAAAGAATACGTAAATGATTAATATCTAAAAAATCTGTCAAATATCGAAATCGACCTGTTAAGCCTCGTATTTTATTAATCAAATTATCGATTTGTGAATCCCATCGTAAATGTCTATCAATGGTTATTCCTAAATATTTAACTGCTTTCTCTTCCGGGATCTCTGTATTGTTATCAATAAGGAGATTGCCGAACCGAGGTAAGTTATTTACGTATGAAGTAAATGGTAGATAACAGGTTTTTTTAACATTTAGTGTAAGTTTATTGTATTGTAACCATTTCTTAATTTGTTTGAAATCTGTTTCTGCAGTTCGCTTTAATTCGACCCAAGAATCTGCCTGATAAAAAATCGTGGTATCATCAGCAAAAGTAAGGACCGCACCTTTGTCGTCAAGATTTAGTAAGCTATTTATATAGATAATAAAGATAATTGGCCCCAGGACTGTTCCTTGTGGAACGCCAAAGGTTACTGTTCTCGCCTCGCTTTTGGTTCCATTAATTACAACCTGCTGTCGTCTATCCGTTAAATAACTTTTTAACAGTTCATGTGGCTCCCCCCTAATACCATACGCATAAAGCTTTTTCAAAAGACTTTTGTGACAGACCGTATCAAAGGCTTTAGAGAGATCAACGAAGATACATAAGGCAGGAATTTTTTTATCAATTGTTTCATAAATTAAAGATGTTAATGCACAAATAGCATCCTCTGTTGATTTACCCGCTCTAAAACCATATTGATGATCTAAGATAATTTTATTTAGAAACTGTATTAGACGCTCTTTAAAAAGTTTTTCTATTATTTTAGATAAAGTGGATAGCAAAGATATTGGTCGGTAATTACCGACTTCTAGCTTATTTCCAGATTTAAATAAAGGCTTAATCAATCCAACTTTTAGTGATTTGGGAAAATAGCCGTTATACATATATAAATGTTATTAATTACTTTAATGATTATAATAAAGCTTGCCTGTTATTTACTGTATTCTTTTTAAACAGGAATGTATAAATAAGTTACCTACAATATGTACAAAAACTCAATTTATTAAATTTGTGTTTTATATATTATGTTCATATATGTTTTTATTATTAATATGTATTTAGCAGAAGCTAATAGATGTATTTAAAAAACAATTCCTTTAAAATATGCAAATCATTTAAGTGTTCTTTTTTTTAATTCTGGTAGTTTTGCGAAATCTATGCAACTCCACAAAAGAAAATGCCTTGACTATACTGCCGTCATAAGCCTAGCCCTCGTAACTGACAAATTACAAATATTTGAGATTATTTGACCATTTTGATACTGAAGCTTTTTTTTTCATAAAAAGTAAGCAAAATGTAATATTTATTCTATGTCTTTGATTCAACAAATGCAGCTATATTGGTACCACCGATAAAAATGCTGGCACTAATAATTTCTTTTATTGCAAATATTTCCATTTATAGTTTGCGTAGTTACTGGGGTTTTGCTTATGATGGCAGAATATCTATACAGTAAATTATATTTCTGCTTCGTCTCGTAAATAAGATATATGTCGCCCCCTGAATATGCTTCGATTCGACCACATAGTTGAAAGCTGGAACTATTTGATATATTCCCTTCTCCACCAATCCCCTCATCTCAACACTTTGCTTCAGTCTTTGTTTATGTGTTGTAAAGATCACATCTATATTGAAAATTCAAAAACAAAGTGTACCGATGACTAAACCTAATAATAATAAACATTCAAAAAAAAAAAAAAGTCGAATAAACATTTTCCGCGTTAAGAATGTGTTGTATAGATGGTTTAGCGAGAAATTCATCAATTGAATGTTTTTTGTTTTGTTTTCACTGCTAAAGAGTTAGGTATTGAACGAAAAATTTTTTTTATGATACCTACTGGTAAAAGTTCGTTTCTTCTTTACCATTTTAAATTCTAGTGTGTAGTAATTTCTTTGCGAAAGTAGTTGTTATTGGCCTTTTTTTTTATTGGCTTAAGGTAAAGAAATTTTTTTATATGAAAATAGATATACATTGAAACTTGATATCTAGTTACTTGAAATATTTGTTTTTTGCAGTAGATAATGTTGCTTATATGTATAACAAAACTGTTTTCTGACAACAGTTTTATTTTTATCCTTTATTGAATAATTGGATGATTAATGACATCGTTGGACACATTGTAATTGATAATAAATTTTATATCGTTTACTGTTTGTGATAATAGTAGGTATTGAAATTTTAATTTAACTTATGACTGTATAATCGAATATTTTCCTACACTATTTGTGATAACAGTAAATAATAGGTTACTCTCTGTAATGACAGTAGATATTTTCAGGTAATTTTTTCTGATAACAGTAGATACAAGTAGGTTACTTTTTGTAATAATAGTAGATTATTAAGATTTTAACTTAACTGATGACATTATAAATGAATATTTTCCTACACTGTTTGTGATAACAGTATATAATAGCAGTTTATTGTTTGTAATAATAGTATAAATTGAGATTTTAACTTAACTGATGACATTATATATTGAATATTTTTCTGCACTGTTTGTAATAACAGTAAATAATAGCAGTTTTACTGTCTGTAGATAGATAGTAGTTATTTTCAGGTTACTGTTTGTGATAACAGTAGAAATCAACGGCTGACTGTTTGTGATAACAGTAGAAATCAACGGCTGACTGTTTGTGATAACAGTAGATATCAATAGCTGACTGTTTGTGATAATAGTAGATATCAACAGCTAACTGTTTGTGATAACAGTAGAAACCAATGGCTGACTGTTCGTGATAACAGTAGATATCAATGGCTGACTGTTTGTGATAACAGTAGATATCAATGGCTGACTGTTTGTGATAACAGTAGATATCAATGGCTGACTGTTTGTGATAACAATAGATATCAATGACTGACTGTTTGTGATAACAGTAGATATCAATGGTTGACTGTTTGTGATAACAGTGATATCAATGAGATTCCTGGACTGTTTGTGATGACTGTTAATAATAAGAAAATCCTGCACTGTTTGGTAAGTATAACGAATATTTACATATTATTGTTTTTTGACATCAGTAGATACAGAATTTTGCTGTTTGTGATAACAGTAGTTGGTTACAATAAAAGAATATTTTCAGCTTATCATTACGTATATTGAGCTACATTCCGATTACTACATGGGTAGAATTTAAATTTCGTCTTGGCTTAGTAGCTATTCTATACCGTTTATAAAGAGGCATAGACAGACGATTATACCTACTTACACAATATAAATGGCCGGTTTTCGAGATAACTATTATAGAAAATGTGTTGTAAACGTTTAAAGATGGGTGCTGTCCAGAAAGCAGAGCCATGTGAGGGCCAATTCTTTTTCAAAAGTTTTTTTAGACGGGTTGAGCCGTTTTTTCCTTAAATTAAAAATGTTTCATTAGAACAAAACATTTCAAAATAGAAGTTCATAAAGTAATATCAGCCATGTTGTTTCTTGGCAAAGGTGGACTTTAGGGATGCCCATCATTTAGTACTAATTAATCTCACAAAAATAAATATTCAAATATAAGAACTCTTTGTACGAGTACAAATTGTCTGTTTTTTGGGTAAGTGTTGCCCCATTTGTATTTACAAAACTGACGAAGCCACTAATTTATTTCCTATGAAGGAGAGTTTTTTATATGACGTATACATAGATGTTTTTTTGTTAATAGGAAATTCATATGAGACACTATGTATTAAGTTTTTTCGGAAACTATTGGTTTTCTAGAAAAATTAGCTTTTTATACTTGTTTTCTTATATAAAATTATAAAAATTATAAAATAATTTTCAGTACAAGAAAGATGGACCGACCATTAGAGAATTTTATAAATTGTAGGGGAAACTAGTTTTCTGCCTATATCCACCAATACAATACTCTTTACTTTATACAAAGATCGTAGAGTGAGAAAAGTTCTTAGCTCGTAAAAAGCAAAGAACAATTCAGTAATGAAAATATCTAAAGAGTTAGCAAATGTTTTGTTATGCTGGATTAATAAATTACGTGATAGTAGATATCATATTCGTTTAGATTTCTTTCATATTGCAATTTTTACAGACGCTTTCAAGAAGGGATAGAGCGTGTTCTGCAATGGGTCTATTGGTCAGAATCTGAACAAGAGTATCATATAAAATTTTCTACAGCTTTTATCAGTTTTGTTCAGGCTAAAATGTTTTTACAAACGAAAAACCATAAATTAATATACTGTACCAAAAAGATAACATTGTGGCTACTATCATTATAATGTGTTAAAAGAATGGGAAGTGTATTATACACTATTATATTAATATCCCAAGTTAAATACTCTTGCTCATACAATTTGGCGATGATGTGAACCATTGCCTCTTTATATTTTTCCAAATTTAATTATCGAGCTGATAAAGCTTTCCGTTATTCAAAATAGTAGACGGAATGGTGAATAGCAGTTTTCCGTTTAAAAAAAAAAGAATAACCGTTCCGGTATCCCGAAAAAAACTTATTTGCAAGTATAATAAATGCTAAATGTAAACGATTTATATCTTGGCTGGGAAACCCAAACACAGTACCCAGTAATGCATTTTTAACTGGTTAAAATCTTTAATTTTATACATTTCCGCCTTTTAATATTATTTTATAAGTACTACTACAGTAAACAAAAAGGTGAAAGTCGTGGTGGTGGTACCATTATGGGACTCTCAGCCTTGGTATCTGTTATTTTTATTGCTATGAGTAGATTAGACATTGATATTGTCACAATTATTCCTTAAATGGAATTAATTTATTTTCATTCGGCTCAGTAAATAATTTAACATCCTGTATGTTAAATTATTTCTGAATAGTAGGTCGATTTCGAAATACTTTTAAATCGTAGAGAATGCATTTCATAGTTTTTTAAGATAAATAATATAAATAAGTATATGTATATATAGAAATAAGAATTATTGTAAAATATTCATTTAAAAATAAATAAAGAATAAATATGATAAAACACACCAAGATTTATTTATTGGTTAAAAAAAATGTAAATATTTAAAAATGTTGAAAATATTTTTGAATTTTATGGTTTATTTCTCTTTATGTATTGGAAAAAATTCTAAAATGAGAAAAAAACGTTTTTTATATATATTTTTTTGTTTTTTTTTTTTTTTTGTTTTGTAATATGTTTTTAGTTTTTACACCCAAAAGCTTTCCAAAAAAGCATGGCAAATTTGCATGCATATTTATAATTTATTTTATCTAATTCTTCTTCTACCCACAATTCTAGTCACAGATCACCGGTATTTAGTGTCTGTGCAGCCATCCTAAAACTTCTTCCATCCCAACTGAATAGAAACACAATCAAATGGAGCATACCGAGAGGACCTGGGATGTCACATTTATTTGATTTCCAAGGATTATTCATGGGAAATTAAATTATTTTTGGACAACTCTCTTCGGGACGATAAAATACTTAAGCGGTTCAGGCCGAGCCAATAAGAAAAAAGAAGAATTCTGTTCATCTCATCTGTCAGTACCGAGAAGGGAACACCGAAACAGAATTGAGATGTGCCAGGGACGGACTTACCTTCAGTGTCCAATAGTGTGCAAATCGGTCAAACATTAATTGAGAGATGGATTTTACGAAAAAACAAGTGTGTGAGTGAGCGTAAGAATAAAAAGACTTGTGTAGTAATTTATTTTTTTTGAATTTGTGAATATTTTTTTCTATTCAACTAAACAATTCATATATTTACCTATTCATTTTTAAATAATTTTTTTTTTATATATATGTATATTTCTTTTGTATGTATTGTATATACCCTTTTCTTTTACACATTTGTATGACAACATATTTGTCACTTTTAAAACCGGGGTCCGGTTTTCTTGGAGGGGAGGCATGTCACAATTATTCCTTAAATGGAATTAATTTATTTTCATTCGGCTCAGTAAATAATTTAACATCCTGTATGTTAAATTATTTCTGAATAGTAGGTCGATTTCGAAATACTTTTAAATCGTAGAGAATGCATTTCATAGTTTCATAACAATTAAGTTAAAAACTAATGAACTTTGTGCTGACTCGACGATTTTGGAAGTCTTGCGAAATCGAACCTAGTCGGTTTATTTTAGGGGGTCATTGAGAGTTTTGCGGCACGGCAAAAAAGGTGGTCGCAATCGATCACAGAGAAAATAATTGGGGTTTGTAAAATATATATAACATAAAAATATAATTATACAAAATAAATACTAATAAATATTTCTGGGGATAAAATAAAATAAAGTAAAGTAAAAATTGTGACTGCTCCATGACAATGAGGTAAGGACCCCAAATTTTATTATTATTATTATATCGATTTTTGATTGTATTTTGAGTCCTTTAATTACGGACATTTAATAAAGTGTTTGTGAATTTTTTATACATGGTGTTTCTATTATTACTAGTTTAGTTCCTTATACGGTAATTTAAGTCACCCGAGGTTTATCTTAAGTGGCGCAGATTCCTTCTAAACCAAGAAGTTAATCTGAGCTTTTTGAGATTAACATCGGCTAGAGCGCGCTTAGCGGAAGTGGGTGAGTGTCTATTTTTACCTCTCAGGCCAAGCGAGGACCCCTAATCACATTAAAAAGAATAATTACCACCCCCTAACCGTTAAGCGTGACAATATTCACTCCTAATAAGGACTTACTTTCTTTTGATAGGATAACCCATCCTTTCTCAGGAATAATTTCCCTGATGGCAGGGATATTATTTAGTAAACTCTCATGGATATCGGATACTATGCCTAAAAAATATAACTCCCGATTAAAATTGTAGTTGGAAGTCCATGTTAGACTATTTAACAAGACAATTTTATAGTGATTCATCATATAATTCACTAAACTGTTACAGATTAGATATAGCGCAAATAGCTGAACCTGAAATGGTACAATCTTTTCAGGCAAAAAGATATTTTTTTAGAAGTTTTTTAGGTTTAAGACCAGATGTGCTTAAATAAGAAAACACGTGGGACATAAATGTAGTGTCAAAACCTTACCAATAAATTAGCAGTGTTACTGGTCTTATATATTGGTTAGCTCATTAGAGATACAAAATTGTCAGAAAAGAACAAGAAATTCAGAAAAGGTAACGAAAAAAGTAAAGATATCAGCTAACAATAGAGTTTATCCCATGTTAAACCTTCCGTTTTCTTTTATACAAACCCAGGTATTTGCGTAGCAACAACCTTGTTAGAGTATATAGAAAAAATTAAAGACTTAAGGGGTAATTGTGGTAGCCTCTGTACATTATAATTAGGAAGCCGCATCATGCTGCCTCTACGCAGACCATCAGATTATGGATGAACTTCATTTTGAGTAATTGCTATGGAGCATTTTTTTTCCTCTTAGAGCACATGACATCTCTATTTTTTAAGTTTTCTTGAAAGTGGGTCAATTATGACAATATAAATTTTAAACTTGTAATCAGTTAAATATAAATAAAATGTGTTATCGTAATTTTTGTTGCAACATGCTTTAAACAGCGACATATATCTTATTTACGAGACGAAGCAGAAATATAATTATAAGATCAAACGAACTTACCTGAAGTGAAGTTCGATCTTAATTATATGATGCTTCGTCGAAGTAAATAAGTCCCAGACCCACCCAATATTTCTAAAGTCCCCTTAAGTTGCAACAAGTATGCTATGAAATGACTAAAGCAAAGTGTTGAGATGAGGGGATTGGTGGAGAAGGGAATATATCAAATAGTTCCAGCTTTCAACTATGTGGTCGAATCGAAGCATATTCAGGGGGCGACATATATCTTATTTACTTCGACGAAGCATCATATAATTAAGATCGAACTTCACTTCAGGTAAGTTCGTTTGATCTTATAATTGTCAATGTCTTACCATAAATAAATCTTTTTAAAAGACTCTGTTAACGGTAATATAATAGGTAATTGATAAATAAATATGAAGAAAATGACAAAACTTATTTTTATTTGAATTCATTTTAAATATATAACAATTCCAAAAAATATTTGCCGGCTTCATATCATTTAGTTCTTGTTCATGAAAAATAAACTTCTATTATTTATTTCAAAATTTGGATATTCCACACAGAAACCCATTGTTTATTAGAAAGCAACACATGCAGTTGAATATGGAAGTATAATTTTCTGGTCACTTTGCATTCGATATAAATCTATTCACTCTTATTACTTATAAAAAGCACACATTTAATGTTTTTAATTCGAAGAAGAATCGACATCCTCTAATCATTAAAACTTCAAACTTTTGACAACAATGGCCTTTTCTTATAACAAATGTTGAGGCAATAGAAGATTTGGAGCTTAGAAAGTGTACTTACGTTGCGAATTTCAGAGTCGATAAACTTTATATTATTTATATAAAAAATCATTAATCACGTTAGAATCCCCCTTGGGTAAGTTGTATAAAGATTCTTCATTTAATCCTGTTTATACTTTAGCAATTTTTAACAAATTAAATAATTTTAAAATAAATCAAAATAATCTCGCAATCGAAAACGAGGTTAGGATTTTTGACATTATAGACGCCGAGATGAAACCACGTTGCCAGATTCAGAGAAAATGTTTTGCGATATGATTTGAATAACATTTTGATTAAGAAGAAAAGTTTATTGAAACAGTAAGTAGTTGTTTCATAAAACCTGAAATTAAACAAGTATTCTTTAGTTTTAATATATATGTTTTTGTGTTAAATTATACGATCTTAACCTTCAAATTGTCCGTTATCCGAAATTTCAATATTTTCTTTATAGATTTGCTTGATTTTTTTTTTTAATTTTAAAAAATTCTTGTAGGAAAATTTGAAAAGAGAAAAATTTCAAAAAAATATTTTTAGATTAGATTTTGTGCTTGTGCTAGCTTTTAGAAAAAAATATTTTTGAATTTCACTAACTATTGGCTAACTTTTGTGGAACTATTTTGTTATTAACATCTTCAATTAAATTATTTATTGCTTCAGCCTTTACTTGATGAAAATCCATTTGATCTTGAAAGAGTAAAACCAAATTTGGTAGATTTTCACACTTTTATTTTAAAAATATAAAATTTTTTAAAAAAACACTAACATGACATATGTTTCGAAGTACAACTTCTTTTTCAAATGTGACTATTTTAAATTCGGTATCCAATATATATACGAAATATTTAACAAAACAAAGTACTTAAGAAAAACATCAATAACATTACAAAATAACTATTAAAGTAAATAAGGGTACTTAGGTAATTATAATATCAATCAGATAACAATAAGATAGCACATTACCGGGATTATCTCACAGAAAACTAGGAAAGAGATTTAATAAGGGTGAATTATTAATATCTAATTGATCATTTAGTAAGTTATCTGAATTTTTAAATCTATTTATTTCAAGTGTTTCTAAATGGTTTAATTTAAGGCTCTTATTTTCTATAAGTAAAATTTCAAAGTTGTCTGTAAAAGAATGATTTTCAGCTAAAATATGATTTGAGTAAGTAGAATTATTTTTGTTTTTTGTATAGCTATTATAATGTTCAGAATAGCCTTTTTTTGAAAGTACGGCCTGTTTGACCAATATACAATTTTGGACAACTACCACAATTTAATTTATCTACCCCCGATTTATTATTAGGATTAATTTTACCCTTATTGTTTTTAATATACTTCCCAAGCGTATTATTGGTTTTAAAAGCTACGTTAATATTTTGGTTTTTTAAATATGATGATACCTTTTCACTAGGAGCTCCTATATATGTAAGACTCTTATATCTGCAATTTTGATCTTTAATTATGGGATAAACTTGTTGAATAGCCTGTTTAAAAAGTTTTTTCTCTAAAATGTTGTCTACTAACTTTGAATTAAAATTATTATTTACTGCGATTTGTTTAATGATATTTAATTCTTTTGTGAAGTTCTCTTTGGTAAGGGGAATATTAACTAATCTATGGATCATACTGTTGTATGCTGCCAGCTTTTGTTTGTATGGATGAGATGAACTATTATTTATTGTAATATCAGTATGTGATGGCTTATGAAATATCCCAAAACTATGGCCTTTATTATTTTTAATAATATTTAAGTCTAAAAAATTAATTGAATTATCCTTCTCTGTTTCCATAGTAAATTTAATATTAGGGTGTATAGTATTGATAAAAACTAATAAAGAATTTAACTGTCTACTAGTACCAGTAAAAGCAGTCAATATATCGTCAACATATCTATGTCAATACAGACAATGTTTACTTAAATTATTGCTATGAATTTTATTTTCTATATTATCCATAAATATTTCTGCAAGCAACGGGCTTAATGGGTTCCCCATAATAAGACCTTCATTTTTAACAAATTTAGGATTTCTTCTTTGATTATAATATTGACTTGATTACGACCTAATAAGTTTTCTACTAGCTTAACTGTTTCTTTAGGAGGTATATTAGGAAATAAGTTTTCCTACGACCACTTAGGAAAGTGACACATATCACACTATATAGTCCTATGGAAAGTGCCCTATATCACCCGCGTATGAATAATAATTTATTTTCCACCCGAGTGAGAATATGTTACTTTCCGAAGTAGTTGTCACAAAATGTCAAACACCTAATTTCTATTTTGATCTATGTAATGTCCATATTAATACTAAAATCGATATGATTGTTAAATTATTGAAATTGTTGTAAATTAGATCCTAGATATTTATCTTTAACAACTATTATTAAAATAATGTTTGCTCTTTATTCTGGTTAAACATATAACCGATTAGATCATTCAATTGACACAAGGGCTATTAGCTCAGGTGATTAGGACGTCGAACTTGTCAACTTTGCCATTTTTTCGACCGCGTTCAAATCCTGGCGGGGCAGAATTTTTTTATTTTTTTTTTTGTTTAGAAAATATGAAAATTGAATAAATACGATTATTGTTGATTATTTTTTTTAAATACTTTTTAATTATTATAGTAATAATAACCTTGGTTTTACATTTTTTTGATGACATTATTTTTTGTCATAGGAAAAATATTGTACATCACTTGTGTGAAAACTGATTTTCCACACTCGTGTGATAGTCGCACTCGGCTTGCGCCTCGTGCGACAATATTTCCTACTCGTGTGAAAAATGTCACTTTCCACACTCGTAATGTAATATACTATTGTTACATCGAACGATACTAATTTTGTGTTACTAGGTAATTTAATGTTTTTTAATTTTTCTGTTAATTCATAAGAATTTTTTATACTATACTTTGAATTGAATTTGCAGTTTTCTTGTATAAGTTTAATTAATGTATGTGAAAGTTTAACTGATGGAGCCGTGACAAATGACACAACTGGTCTAATAGGATAGTTCTCTTTGTGTAATTTTATTAAAGAATAAAGTTGTGGTGGTTGAGAGTTCATTTGTATTAGTTTGAATTTTTCTCTAGAATCAAAAATTGCTGTTGAATCCTGAATATTACGTTTTAGTTCTTTTTGATATTTATCTGTTGGATCAAATTTGAGTATGCTATAATTATTGCTTGCTTGTAAAAATGAAAGAGTTTTGTCAATATAATCTATATTATTAATAGCAATTACTGTATTTCCCTTATCAGCACGAGTGAAAATGATATCATCCTGTTTTGTTTTATCCTTTATAGTTTTAATTAACTTACTGTCTTGATTTGAATTGTTATTACGTAAAAATTGTGTTTTAATTATATTTGCAGTATGATATTTGTGAGACAAAGTATTATATGAATCTTTTAAAGCAATTTCTGTTTCTATTCCCAAAATTTCTAAGTTTGAATTATTTATCTTAGGTGCGATGTTGTGTTTAAACCCTTTTTCTATTAGAGATTGTTCTGGATCAGAGAAATTTGTGGTGGTTAAGTTAACAAATCTTTTAAAAAATGTATGATCCGATATTTTATTTGTGTTCTGTTCTGATTTTTGTTTAGGTATTATGGATTTTTTAAAAATAAGTGATTTTAATTTTTCCTGTTGTCTAATAAATTTTTTATGAATAATTTGACTAATCTGCTCTCTAATGTTTTTATCTACAATTTCAAATTCTATAAAATGTAATCTGTGAGATAATTCAGCATGTATTACCTTAGTGTATATGTTGAAACAATCTCTTTTGGAATATTCTTTTTTCTTATCTTCTGACAACCACTTCTTTAATCCTGCTTCTTTTCCTTTTTTCGCTCCTGGAGTACTGTTATGAGTTTTCAATCTCATATACTTTGGAAACACGTTTTGTTTCTTACAACCGTTGAAAAACCAAATATTTTGTGTACATATTGCACACCGCAAAAGTAATTTAAAATACCATAGGGCCAAAAAGCTAGTTTTAGCTTCTTTTAAATTATTTATTGTTTCAGCCTTTACTTGATGAAAATCCATTTGATCTTGAAAGAGTAAAACCAAATTTGGTAGATTTTTGCACACAAAAAATAAAAATAATTCTACTTACTCAAATCATATTTTAGCTGAAAATCATTCTTTTATAGACAACTTTAAAATTTTACATATAGAAAATAAGAGCCTTAAATTAAACCATTTAGAAACACTTGAAATAAATAGATTTAAAAATTCAGATAACTTACTAAATGATCAATTAGATATTAATAATTCACCCTTATTAAATCTCTTTCCTAGTTTTCTGTGAGATAATCCCGGTAATATGCTATCTTATTGTTATCTGATTGATATTATAATTACCTAAGTCCCCTTATTTACTTTAAATAGTTATTTTGTAATGTTATTGATGTTTTTCTTAAGTACTTTGTGTTGTTAAATATTTCGTATATATATTGGATACCGAATTTAAAATAGTCACATTTGAAAAAGAAGTTGTACTTCGAAACATATGTCATGTTAGTGTTTTTTAAAAATTTTTATATTTTTAAAATAAAAGTGTGAAAATCTACCAAATTTGGTTTTACTCTTTCAAGATCTTCAATTACATCCAAAAATATAGTATTGGAGTTTTGAGAGCACATACCCGAAATTTTGGCATTTAAGGTTATTAATATAAAAGCTTGTTTTTTTACAAAATATTTTATTAAACTTATACCTATCTATTTCTTTTGTTTATCTGAGACTAGGTACTATAGAGAGTGACAAATATTTATCATAGTTACACTAATTGACATCAATAATATTTTTTAACAGCTAACGATAAATGTAGACAATTGAAAGCGCAAAAGGCTTTGTATTGTATATTGAGATATGGAACACAAAAGATTTTTTATAAATCAACAATTTTTATTATTTGACTTCTGAAACGTCCAATTTATAGTTTGCTAACTAATTCTGTTTGGTTTAAATTCACATACACGAACAATTTCATTTGTCACATCGTAAATTCTATTTGTGTTCGCGTGTAACGATTTTTATTTCTTTTTTCGTTTTCGAACTGGTAAATTTTTTTTAGCCACCGACCAGATGACATTAAAAATAAATAGCGTTTTACCGGATGAAAGACACAAAAAGCAACAATAAAAATAAAACCCGAATAAAAATAACGATCCATCATAAAATAATCATGTTTATGTTTATTTTCTGGAATAAAATTGGTTTACAGACAATTCGTTTCTAAAAATATCATAGAATAAAAGGATATAGCTCGTTAGGTTTTAATGTTGACTGAAGAGATATGTTTTTGTAATTAGGATAGTAGGTAGTTAAAAAGTTCGTAGAATAGTGAACAATGGGATTAGAGCAGTGGTTCTTAAACTTATTTTGCCCACCGCCCACTGTGAGAATAAAATTTGTGTAGCGTCTCTTAATTTTTTTAAGTATATTATAATCTGAATAAGTATTTAAAAAACAAACAAAAATAGAACCAACTTATAATTAATTTTATTATAGTTAATTAATAAAAGAAAAATAATTTAGCCTCTCTAGGATGGGACCAACTTGGAGAACTCCCGCACAAAATGAGACCAAAAACATTAAGGTTTAAATGGACTCGAATTTTTTTCGTTTCGCCAACGCGAGATGGCTCTACAAGCAATACGTTCATATTTTATGAATATAGAAAACTATTATCCTCTCTACTGGATTTCAAACTGTAAAAAAAACTTTCGCTAATACTCACTAGATGCTGCATGAAAATAAAGCGTGCTCGTTATGCACTGTTGCCATATCTACACCAGTCCTTTTACGTGTTTTTGATCTGTGCCTAGGGTTGTTTTTGAGTGACTTATTGTTTTATACAGGGTGTCTGTAAAAGGTCTTTACAAAAACATACCACATATTCCTTAGACCAAAATAAGTCGATTTAAGTAAAATTACCTTAGTACAAAGTTGCTTCGTTTGGGCTCCAGAGGGCCTTGAAGTTACAATTTTTAAATCGTTTTTCCCATATAAATTTAAAACGGCATATGCGATTTTACTAAAATTTGGTATATTAGTAGAGTTTTATGTGGCAAAAAAATGGTATTAAAATTTTGTCCGATAATAATACATAGGCGTAGAACTTGATTTTTTAAATAATTGCACCTTTAAAAATTCTACGCCAATGGAAGAAAAGAAGTTTGAGTATGAAATTTAGATTGCGCAACTCATTTACTTTAAAAAAGGTACTCTTGATAAGTCTCGATTACTCTCATGGTTTTGACGAAATTTGCATTTTAGTAATTTTAGAACATAAACAATAATTATTAAAATACAAACTTTGTCAAAACCATGAGAGTAAATCGAGTGTTATCAAGGGTACTTTTTTGTAGTAAATGAGTACCCAATCCAAATTTCATACTCAAACCCCTTTTTTGCCATTGGAGTAGAATTTTTAAAGGTGCAATTATTTAAAAAATCAAGAAATTTTACAAAAATTATTCAAAATGTTCACCATTTTCACGCATACAAAGATTTATACGTCGAAGAAAATTAAAATGTATCCTTTCCATAACTTCTTCATCACCTCTAAGATTGTTTATTGCATCTTGAATACGTTGCCAGAGTTGTTCCTCATTTTCTACAGGTTCCCTGTAAACTGTGGATTTAAGATGTCCCCATAAAAAGTAATCCATCGGTGTTAGGTCTGGGGAACGTGGTGGCCAGTTTACAGGTGCGTCATTACCTCTGCCTATCCATTTGTGTGGATATTGTTCATTCAAGTGGTTTCTAACGTTTAAAGAAAAATGTGGTGGAGCTCCATCTTGCATAAACCACATATCTCTCCGAAGTTGGAGAGGTAAATCTTCTAACAATTCTGGCAACGTATTTTGTAGAAAATCAAATAATTTTTTCCAGTTAATCTTCGTGGAAGTATGATAGGACCAACAATGAAATTACCAATTATTCCAGCCCACACATTAATTTTGAATTCGTGCTGAAAATCGTTTACCTTTATTGCATGCGGATTTTCAACGGCATAAACATGTTCATTATGGGTATTAGTTATACCTCTTCTTGTAAAACCCGCTTCATCGGTAAAGAGAACCTTCTTGACAAAGTTTGGATCTCTTTTTCTTTGCATATTAACAAATCGACAAAAACCCAAACGAATTTGAGGATCATGGACTAATAATTCTTGTACTGGCTTCTTATGGTATGAATATAGCAATTGTTCTCTAAGCACTTTATGGACGACATCTTTACTTACTCCTAGTTCCCTTCCAATTCGTCTGGTGCTTAATTCTGGATCTTTTTTAACACGTTCTAAAATGTCTTCAACTTCAGGAATCCTTACAAAACGTACTCTTCCATTATCAACAGTGTTGGGAGCAGAGGAACTGGTCTCCCGAAGACGTCTCTCAACAGCAGCAAAAGTTGGGTGGCTAGGTACACGACGATTTGGAAACCTTTCAGAGTACACCCTGACACTCTCTCGAGCATTTCCTTTACAAAATCCTAATGTCAGTAACATATCGGTATATTCTGCATTGGTATATTGTACAGCCATATTAATAAACCACGCATTTGTTTTTTTAATTATTGAGTCAGATAAAACACTTTCAATCGTTAACAAGAGATTAGGTGTTAAAACTTGACAATATTTTTATTTAGACGAAACTATGGAAACCAACAATAAATGTTTTTGTATACGTATTGCAGGCAAATAATTAATATTCCTCAAAAAATCGTACATGGCAAGAATCGAGTATTTTTGTTAAAAGTCTCGATTAGAGGTGTTGAAGAAGATATGAAAAAAGAATATTTTTATGTTTTTCATCGTATAAAATTTTGTCCGATAATAATATATAGGCATAGAACTTGATTTTTTAAATAATTGCACCTTTAAAAATTCCACGCCAATGGCAAAAAAGGGGTTTGAGTATGAAATTTGGATTGGGTACTCATTTACTACAAAAAAGTACCCTTGATAACACTCGATTTACTCTCATGGTTTTGACAAAGTTTGTATTTTAATAATTATTGTTTATGTTCTAAAATTACTAAAATGCAAATTTCGTCAAAACCATGAGAGTAATCGAGACTTATCAAGAGTACCTTTTTTAAAGTAAATGAGTTGCGCAATCTACATTTCATACTCAAACTCCTTTTCTTCCATTGGCGTAGAATTTTTAAAGGTGCAATTATTTAAAAAATCAAGTTCTACGCCTATGTATTATTATCGGACAAAATTTTAATAGCATTTTTTTTGCCACATAAAACTCTATGTGGCAATACAATACAATATACCAAATTTCAGCAAAATCGCATATGCCGTTTTAAATTTATATGGGAAAAACGATTTAAAAATTGTAACTTCAAACTGTATAATTAAAACAAAAATAACAACAAAATATTTTGTAGAATTTGTGGTTATGTCTTGCCAACTCGAACTGAGCGCGAACTGAACGTAGTTTATAAATCCACCCTTAATGTTATCTAAAAAAAACTGATGAATTAAGTACAACGAGTATTCGGTCTGGTTCCTCAAGTAAAAACTCTTTTTTACTTTAGCGATCAGTACAATTTACTTCAAAATAAATTATTGTGAAGCCTTATTTTTCTAATTATATCACTAACCTTCAATTCAGAGAAGAAATAGTGGATGTTGCTAAATAAGTTTGTTACATATATTTAAATCCTTTTCTCAGTGTATTATCCGAATTTATACGAATCTTGGTAATTTTTACCAGTATAACAACCGGCAAGAACGTCAACTGTCACCGAGTGTCACTTTAAATTTTGGCCACCCCGACATCAAACGTGCCGACGTATGCTCGGAGGCAAGTACCGGCATGGGTCAAATTTCAGTGTAGACGACAAAACTGGACCGGTTGTTTTGGCTTCCAAATCTCTCGAAATCCCGTTAAGCCGATCTGTCGTACGATTATACTAATTTGTCGTCAAATAATCGTATTTTTCTTGTGTTTACCGAATAGATTTTGTTTACAAAAGGATTACGCAGCTTCGTAAAGGCAACGTTTTTAATTAGTAAAAACCTTTCACACGCTAGAGAGCAAACATTTACCCAAATTACGCTTCGGGGAGTTATTTTCACAAATCCGCCTCTGCTGACACCCTTGCAATCCCTTTAAACGCTCCAGGGAAGTCGTTTTTTTCTTTCGGTACATATAAAAACCCTGCACGGATTGCAAACTGGGATTCTTTATTGTACTCTAGTTGAACGAAACAATTTTGCTCTATTTAACCCTTGCGGCCCTCTTGAGGTAGTAATTAACACTGCGAGAGAGAAGAGTGAGGCCGATCGATTATTCTATCCTCCCCCAAAACAGCGAATGGGTTCGCCACATGTATGCAGGATCTGGAATTATACGAACTGGGAGGAGATTGAAGGAGAAATAAGCAAATTTCGAATATTTGCCCACGCAATTCAGAGGACGCCTACGTTGAGACTGTTATGTTTGAAATTGCTATAGTTATTCGATAACAGAGAATATATGTTTTTTTTTCATATTCTTTAATTTTTTCATTGTTCAACAATTATTATATGTATATTTTATGCACACAAAATCGATCAAGAAAACTAAAAATAACATTAAGGACAGCGTCTCCTAGGAATTTCTGAACAAAATTATGCCAATTTAGATTCAATCAAGGAGGTGCTGTTACCTACCGACTAGAGATTGAATTAGTGCAAATTATTACAGAAATCTTTAAGTAACTATAAATGTCGACCGACTAGCTATTAGGGGATATTGCATTATATTGTATTATAAACCGGTTTTTAGTAGACTGAGTTCGAAGGATCATAATAATAGTCCTGAACATAAAATCTATTTTTCAATAATTGCCGGGATTTTACCAAATAAAAAAAAATTATTTCGCGATTGTGAAAACGGTCCAATCGTTTTATATGCCATTTATAATATTATAAAAATGTTAACTCTAGGACTCATTTTGGAGTATGAGCATACTTTATTGCAATACTTTTATTGTACTGTTTCATAAAGTATTACCTACCTATTACATTTTATTTTTATCGAAAATTGACTTTGTTTCCTGGACCAAAGTAAAGAATGTAGGTAGGTTTGCAGATGGTAACAACAAAAACGATATCTTGCCTCACATTAAATATAAATATTTCCTAAAACAAATAATTTGGTTTATATACGGGTAGTAATACGAGGGATGTTTATAATTTCAAGTCACGAATATAGAGTCGTTTCAAAATATATTGCCACAATAATTGCGTCACATTGAGTCGGAGTGGGACGCTTGACGTGTCGCAATTCGCAATATATTTTAAAACTATTCTACCTAATTAATAAATTGTGATTTTAAAGTATCGAATGAAAACTATATTCTCATTGGTTAAAGATGGAAGTTTTTGTCATTTGAATGTTCAAGAATATTAATTGTGATTAATTGGTTAAATACCGAAGTTATCTGTTATCTGATGTTGGTACTAACCTAATGTTTTTGGGTAATTTTGACTGTCATTTCCTGGAATTTCCAGGCCCGCATAAATATTTATCCTATTAAAGTACAAAAACCCTACAATAGATATTATGAGTAGGTATTTAACATTCATTTATCTTATCTTATCTTAGGTAGTTATTTCCTAGAAACATTTCCCTGATTGTCAATAACACATTACCGTATATCTGTGCCAATATGACGTCACGACTTTTAATATACTTAATGAAGGCTGGGGGAAGGAGTTAAGAGTCTATAAATTTACAAACAAGCTTACGGGTATTTAGTTTTCAAAATTACATCACACGTTTTATTGTGCTGTTTAATTTTAATAAGCGTTATTTTCTTTAATAGAAAATTGATTTATTTGTGCCAAGTGTCCTAGTGAGTTTCATTGTACATTTTAATCAGTTTTATTTTTGGATAAATTGACATCGACTTCCTGCATTAAAGGTAGGTAGTATTTTTTTTCTATCACTCTCGAGTTCGTCATTGAATAAAAAAATTAAACGCTATAATTTTAACATTCGAATATTTGCAATTAAAAAATAATATTACTTATTAAATTTGACAATAAAAAAACTTGTTATTTAATAATAATTTTTCATTATTCTGAATATATTTTTTCTACGATCAATATCCAAAGTAGGTAGGCTTTTGCACTTTAAAATCTAAATAAAAAGTTGACGTTTTCTGCGAATTGTCATAATTTGACATTATTGGCGCACATTACCTAATATTCAAACCCATTTCCATGCTTAAAAATAGAAGATGGTGACATTCATTTAAAAGAAAACCATAACTACTTTTACCAGGTGAAAAATTTCAATATGTTAAAATAATTCATGATTTTTAAGAAATGTGCTAGAAATGATACTACAATATTAATATTCTTTTTATGTTTGATTTTCTAATAATGATTATATACTTTTAGATTCAAGGACAGCTAGGTATAGCTCAAAGAAAATTGTGCTACTTTGTAGTATATACTGGAGATGAAAATCCACTATTTGTTGAAAAAATTCATTTTCAACCTATTTTTTTTTAAAATATGGTTGAAAAATTAGAAAAATTTTACTCGGAATATATGGCACCTGAGATAATTTTAAATAGAAGAGGACGAGGATTAAAATGTCTGGATACCCCATATAATGAAACTTAAAGTGCAAAGATTAGCAAATTTATAAAAATAATAATTTAATGGACTTTAATGATACAAGTACTTGAAATAATGGTTTTTTGCGCAGAAGCATGTTCATACGTAATTTGCAATTGGTAATCACTAATCACAGATGGAAAAGTATATACGTCAACGATATGTTCTCTTATTTTTATTTATTTTAACAGGTATAATATATGGTATGTTACTTATAGTATAGATTTTTTTATTTCTCGACCTAATTTATTTGTTACGTCTTTAGCAATTGTCGCTTTCAGTTGACATAAACGAAATTGATAAAAAGTGTTTTTCGCATTTTATTTTGACTGTTTCTCTTACTTTCGAATAGAAACTGAGCTTTGTAAACATAAAATGACGGATATGTCAAACTAAAACTGACGGTAAAATGAAACATTGAGTATCGTTAAATGCAACTTTTGAACTAGTTTCAAAAATAGCATTAAAATGATATTATCATTCACAATGTACTAATTTTCTATACTTTTAGTTGATAAATAACCGATACTCATACATCATATAACAAATAGGCGCGTGTCAAAAGGTCACCGGCGAAAAAAGAGTGCCGATGAAAAAAGGTCGTTTCCCATTGTATCATATAAACAGTATCAGAGGCAGTATTATCATCTCGTAAACACACATAATATAAACGGAAATAATCAAATACTAGTCAAAATATTATCGATCGGAGCACCATCTTTATTACATTACATGAAGTAATTATTGATTTTTCGGGGTTGATTTAAAGTTAAATTAGACGCCATTTTTGGTCCAAATTCGTTTTGACATGTTTTTTCAAAGAAAGTGACTTATAAATTTCAAATCTACACGTTTTGAAAAATATACAATATTTAAATATTCTGAGTGTACCAAATTCCAAGTAAAGGTTGAACTTAGGTCGTATTACATTTTTTTCTTATTATTTGTTTGACATCGAGGTTAAAATAATTCTACACGGCACCTTTGAGATGAAATAAAAGGGGGTTATTTTACATGATTGGTTTTTATTGAAAATAATAAATTTATTAATTTTCAATAGTAAGGTGACCTAAGTTATACCTTTATTTTTAATTTGGCCAAAAATTAGATTTTTAAACACTACATATTCGGAAAACTGTCGATTTAACTTTTGGTCTACACATACACTTTTAATACACAGGGATACCCCGTCCTTAATACTAGGTAATAAAAAACAGTTATCTCTTCCTTTGTAACATATGGTAAATAGTAAATTTTATATCACTGTGTCTGTGCACGCTGTATTCCAATTTTAATTTTTATTCATCAGACAGACACTCCTGAAACTAAAAACAAGTAAGACAATAGAAGTGGAACAATACGAACAGATACAATGGAGTATTCATTCCGTCCACGTAGGTATGTTATCGGTGCTAAATTAAATTCTCTTTTTAAGTAAAACGAGAAACAAAGAACAAATGCTCGTTTTGATACTTACAGGATCGTTCTAAACTGGCGTACAACATGACAATAGGAAATAACCTGAATAAGTTAAAACAGATTCCTTCATATTTGCTTGTTGCCTAGCATTAACGGCAGTCATATTTTTATATTTCGTGATATTTATATGTCCACTATTTAATTACTTAATAGTTAAATCAACAAAGAGACCAATTATTTATTCTAAATGTTGATGATGTCTATTATACTACTCCATTTAAGTTTTCCAATAGGTTTGTTGATTGTTTTATCAACATTACTGACCACAAGTTGAAAAACGTCTACTTCTTGGGAGAGGAAAGAATATGCCCACCAGCAATACCAGGCAGAATCATTGCCCATTGTGAGGAGCAGAAACGCAACCTCATAATAGGATGCGATGCGAATGCACACCTTATAATCTGGGGAAGCACCAACATCAATCCAAAAGGTGAGTCACTAGTACAATTCATTCTAGGTGAAGGGTTAGAAATTGCCAATAAAGGCAACAAACCAACTTTTTTCACTATCAACCGAAAAGAAGTTCTAGATATGTTCGAGAGGTACAAATGACCAAATCAGGGACTGGCATGTGTCCGATGAACCATCGTGTTCAGATCACAGATATATCCGATTCCATATACAATGTCCAACTCGTACAGCAGACAGGTTTAGAAATCCGAAAGAGACGAATTGGGAAGGGTACATACAAACCAAAACACTCAAAGGACAGTAGACTTGGTAAACAAGGCAATTACTGATGCATACCAAGAAAACTGTCCCAAAAAAGAGAGATGCTAAACGAGAAAAACAGTCTGGTGGACTAAACACCAAGATGGCCTGAGAGGCGAGGTGCGAAGGCTATTCAACAGAGCCAAATCCACACAAGACTGGACTACTTATAAAAATAAACTCGCAGAGTATAACAAGGAAGTATGAATGGCTAAAAGAAACTCATGGAGGAAGTTCTGCGAAGAGGTCTCAGAGACCACAGCCAGCGCTTGAATCCATAGAGTTATAGCCAAAGACAGTACATCTAGTCAAGTGGAATTCCTCAAAAAAGAAGATGATACCTACACCACGACATTAGAGGAAAGTCTGGAGATACTAACTCAAGT
Organism: Psylliodes chrysocephalus; assembly: GCA_927349885.1. Taxonomy (NCBI): domain Eukaryota; kingdom Metazoa; phylum Arthropoda; class Insecta; order Coleoptera; family Chrysomelidae; genus Psylliodes; species Psylliodes chrysocephalus. The sequence continues at coordinate 11,803,631 of OV651830.1, forward strand.
GCACAAGGAGGAATATTATCTCCAATGCTGTAGTCAGTTCTTGTGGACGACTTACTTAAAACATTGTCCAAAGAAGGCCACCAGTGCCTAGGATACGCAGACGACCTAGCAATTATCGTCAGGGGGCGATTTGCAGGCACAGTCTCGGAGTGATATCAAACAGCTCTAAACATAGTGAACAACTGGGGCAAAAAGGAACAATTGTCCATTAACGCATAAACAACAGTTGTACCATTCACAAAAAAACGGGTACTTACAAGACTATTCGTCACAGAAGACAAATACCTCGGGAGTCATATTTGACCAAAGGCTAACGTGGAATCAACATCTCAGAAAACTTACATACAAAGCTACAGTAGCTCTCGTAAGCTGTAGAATAATATGTGGGAAAAACTAAGGTCTAAACCCCAAAATGACCATATGGTTATAAAAAAGGGTAATAAGATTCATGATAACCTATGGTGCAGTGGCGTGGGTAACCAAAACTGAGCAGGCAAGTGCAATAGGCCACCTCACTAGCATTCAACGGCTTGCCTGTCTAAATACTACTGGGGCCGTGCGCACTACGCCAACTGCAGCAATGGAAGTATTATTAAATCTCACGCCACTGCACATTTTCATACAAGGAGAAACCAGGTCAGCTATTCACAGGCTAGTGCAGGGACAAAACCCAATAAGCCAACTACATACCGCCGACCACACAAGACTACTATCATCAAGTAAAAAGGGATAGTATTCTAGCTATGCCTACTGATAGAGCCATAAACAGATACAAATTTGAAAGAAATTCAAATACCAGCTCTAGAATCCTGGAAACAGGGTTCCGTACAGGCTGAACTCATCTGGTACACAGACGGCTCAAAAACCAAGGAAGGAGCCGGTGCTGGATGGACCCAAGTCGAAAGCAACGATTTCGCCGAGTTTAAGAAAATATGCAAAAGTGTTCCAGACCGAGGTAATACCCATACAACACTGTGCAAGAGAAATATTAGATCAACAAATATCAGGCAAAACTATTGCCATATACTCTGATAGCCAAGCAGCTCTAAAGGCAATTCTCTTACCAGAAATCAAATCACGACTGTTGAAAGACTGTCTAGAAGACCTGGCAGAGCTAAGTAGTCAAAATAAGGTAACTCTAACCTGGGTTCCAGGCCATGAGGGTTATCAGGGCAACGAAGGCTCAGATAAGGCCATAACAGGCCCCGAACCCTTCTTTGCAAATACGGAAATATGGATTCCGTAAGGTCCATTCTACACCGCCACTTGCAGCTTACTAGAGCATGTATGTACCTCTTTTGTTGCAAGAAAGCACGTGGCAAGCATATGTTTTGATTGTGCTTACGACTTTTAAATTTTAAATTTTAAAATTTTGAAATTTTAAAGTTATGTTTTTGTTGTTGTTAATATGAATAATTAAATATAGCTGTATACAATTAATAGAAAATATTAAATTCCTTTAAGCATAATACATATCTGAACAAAAAGATTATTTCTGCAAAACAAAACAAAAAACAAAAAGACATTTTGGTTTTCTCTGAACAACTAGAGAATGTGAAAAACCTTTTTTATTGATCATTCTAATGTTTTCCAAAATAAGATTTGCTCGGCATATCCAAATACACTGCCATTCGAAGTTCTAGATAACACTTGTATAAATGGGCTGTTTTGCTGTTGGAGCGGGGGTTCAAGTTCAGATATCGATGTGAGCAGATTGTTATTGTAAATATAAATTACTATACGAGTAAATGTGATATAAATTAGAATATAAGGTTATGAAATATATTAGCGTAAATAAATGAAATAAGTAAACGTTAGATTAATGTATTACAATGAGAGATTTCTACAACGATATAATTAAATGCCTCTAAAATGACAAATTTAATGTCAATATAAGGAGAAGTCCTTTTAAATCATTTATATGTTGGTTATAAAAAATGTTATTCAAACGAAAGGACCCCGCACTTTTCTTATGCAAACGGGAGCACCGTCAAATTGTCTGAATTTTTTATGTTATAGTCCTTGATGTCCTGATTAAAAGTCTCCATGGACCCAATCCTATCCTATGGCTAGATTTTGACATACAGGGCGTTGAAGTTGAAAATCCCGACTTCTTTAAAATGGACACCAAAAACCTCCTTTTATATATTATAGGAAGTTACTGACTGATATATGTAGAGAATATACATAGCTAATAAGCAAAATTAAAATACTGATACTTACAGGGTGATTCATGCTTTCACAGACTTGTTTTGGAAAAAGTATGTATTTTTACAATACAAAAATAGCATGAAATGTCATTAAAAAAATCACCGTCAATATTTCTCAATATTAGATATAGTGTAGATCTCGATGTCCTCGTTCAAAATTCTTATTGGTAAAATTAGATCCTATGGCTAGTTTTCGATAAAATTAAACGTTTAGTCTATAAAATATCAATTTTTAGTAATAAATAATAATCACGAAATAAGAGAAATACCGTACACTAAATATTTTTACACACTGTGTTGGATTATATTGTACCTTTGCATTATTTGAAGACAAAATAAAAGAATCATACTTACAGGGTGATCTCACTTGAGCTTGTAAAAGGTCAAAATGCACAAATCAAAATAAAATCTGCCAAACAATAGAAATTGGTTAACTATTTTTTTTTTAATAAATCGTTTTTAAATTAGGTTTTGGAGGTTTTACGTATGATGCACAAAACCTCATACAGGGTCATTCAATATTACGATAGATGCAGAACGGACTTACTAGAAAACTGTAGAGCATTTACATATTTTAGTTTTTTATTGAACCGATATTTCAGATTTTAAGCTCGTTTCCACACCACCCGTGAGGTAGAGCCATGAGCGCGTTTTGTTTTAAGTGGTATCCCCTTTAGGCCTATTCCACTGATAGTTTTGTAGAATCATTATATTATGTTCATTGCCATTGTTGAAGTTATGGACAAAAACTGTAGGTACTTTATAAGGTCAAAACATACGAGAACACGGCCCTTTTTTTCCATTGATAAAAATAGTTTTAGTAATAAGAGATGTACTGAAGTTAAGTAAAAAAATAGTCTGATTAATCTGTATGGATAATATATTTGGCAAGTGCATAAAATACACAAACGAGTTATGGACACAATTATTTCTACGACTACAATTATTTAAAGAATGTTCCAGGTGTTTTGTATATTAAAGTGTACGCATAGGACACATAAATAAAATCTTATATCACAATGTTTCACCTAACCAGTTGGTTTATTTATAGAAATTAAACATAGTAATTGAAGATATTACAGAAGAAAATAGTGAAATAAATTACATTTCCTTTTACACGTTTATATAATAATTGTTTTATTTAGAAATCACGAATCACTTATTACTCTACATTAATTATAATTATTGTTAGTTTCGTTATGTCAAATCATTTGTACTAGAGGTGTGAGGAAAATACAGTGAACTGTGGAACGCCAATATCGTTGGATGCGCGTGGTAGAAATGGTCCTATAATACTGCTAAAAACATAGCTAAATTTTCATGGAAACACTGTACTTTTGACATTTGCGATACTTCGACGCATATGCATTATTGATGTAATCTCATGATTTTACAGTAATAGTTTTTGCAATTTTAGTGTGATTTTTAGGTTATTATGGTTATTCATTTTATTTGGTTTTGATCTTTTGCGCTTTTAGAGTATTTGTCTTTTATATAGTTTTTAATTTGAATTTTAATATTGTGGTCTATTTATATTTGATTGCTGCTTTTCGACTAGTGCTTTATTCTTTTTGTGTTAAAATAAGCTTTATAACCATTAAGTACATGCTTCTAGTTGATATCTACCTAATCGTCATCGGGTGCTTGCAACAATGGGAAAAAGTGTATGGTTTTTTTGGTGTAAAGTTAGACGCCTTCATTTTTCAGGTAAGTTATTTGTAGTTATTTTTTACTTAAAAGGATAGCAATACGTCCTGGTTCGGGGTGTGACTTTTGGGTTTTAGCTATCTGAGCCGAATTGTCGGCTAAGTGTCCTCTTTTAGGGCACCCAGAACTGAAAACTATATAGGTATATATTATGTTTTTTTTTAAATTATTTTTTAATATGTATGCAGCTTGGATGAGGGCTTTAGGAAGAGATCCTAAGACTGAACACTGACTGCTATAAATGCCGTTTTTAGAGCACATTTCATAGTAAGTGATTTCATTCTAGCAGCAATGAGGAAACGTTTAAAAAACATGCTCTACCAGCTATTACTTTAAGACCTCGTCTCTTTAAGTTAATATTACTTCATTCTAATGCATATATTAAAATGGTTTTTAACTTATGTCCTTATGAATAAAAGATGTAGGTATTTTAGTTATGTTATAATAGAAATATATGATACTTTGTATTGACTGACCTACTGGCCACTGGTCATTCCACTTTTACTCCCTTTTTTCATAAATTATCAAATTATTTAAAAACAAATACATACCTAGCTATTTTCAGTAAATTACATTAAAATTTTATTATTAATACTTTACTAATAAAACTTCAGTTAATTTATCTTATATATATACACAACGGAAGAGTTAATTGGATTTTCTCCTTGTTGAGTTTCAAAAATAGTAATTTAACATGATTTAAAAACAAATAAATGAAATGGGCAAAATAGGCCTGCAAAGGCACTTTGTAAACAATCTCACTTGTATCGATGTGACGTAATGCGCGAATTCAATCTGGCTTACTTTTGTTAATAGATTGGCGTTCCATTTTAAATATACAGTTCACCGGGAATAGATTATTTAAATATACACGGACCGGGAAAACAAGTACGAAAAAATTCACTGGCTCCTGGACTAGTACTGTATCGAAGGAATTTTTATGAATGAAACAAGATACGACCCTCCACAATTGCGGTCTACTCTACTTCCGCTGATGTCAGACATTATTTTTTTTTGGACAATTTAAAGACCTAACAGTAATTCAAGCAAACGCAATAACATTACTACAGTTAAAAACATCGCAAACTTGGCATCAATATTTTAATTTTATCCAAATATTGCATTTCTGTCGAGGATCATCCGCGTTGACTTCAGAAATTGTGTAATCTGTATTGGTTATATATATATATCTATAGTTAAAAGCACGTAAACTTGGCATCAATGTTCAATCCGATTATTGAGTTTCTACCGCGGACACCACCGTTCATTCTTCAAAAATTTTGTAAATAATCCTATCTGTCTTGGTTATATATCTATGGTCCTTTATTCCAGTTATTGTTTAGCAAACACGTCAAATATTTAATATCAATATAAGCAAACCTCTTCTATAATTTACATGTAGCATTTTAGAAGCTATCGTATTTTAAGTGAAATAATGACATTGTGTGCAACCCGTGACTAATGTCCTTGGGAAAATCTTATAAAACCCCGTTTAAAAAATGCTTACCGTCATAAATTTCAAAAAAGCCGAAGGGATAGCTGGAATTTAATAACATTTCCCTCAGGAAAATCTGCTTTTATTAAATATTATATAAAGTTTTGTTAAACATCCGATATTAACGCCCACTATTCTGTCTTTACAGATTTATAAAAATAATGGTTTCCCGTGGGAAGCAGATTTTCGAAAGAACAGTATATCATCAAAGCACCAGCTCGTTTTCACGAATGGAACATATTTTTTGTTCCATTAAAAGTTTCGTAATGAATTTTAACACGGAAGAAAATGGAACGGCGTCATTCTATTTAATATTAAAATTTTAAGGACGAGAAAGTATAAATATTTCCATGAATCTCAGATGCTACTTTGCTTAATTAATATTATGATGAAGAGAAGGAGATGGAAATATATTAAAGGATTATTACCGAAGAAAATGTTGAAAATATACGTAAATATTGTTTTTTGTCATATCTGAAGTACAATTTTTAAATAATTTTAATTAAGTTTTTCTAAATTAAAACCTATGGTCTTAAACACTTTGGCATTAATTGTCAGCTAACTAGTTACATTATTTTCGTGTAAAATTCCCCTCATTTTGCAAATGAAGCGTTTTCGGACTTACGTTTGCGAAGCAAAAATGTTTATTTTGATGTCCCACACCACCTTTAAGCGCTTGGCGGTATAGTTATGAAACACCCTGTACCTATAGTTTAAAATAAGTATTATAAATTAAAAAAAATATTTATGCTGGTTAAACTGAACAAGTTATCCTTCGTAATTAGAAATTTCCAAAGTTTGTCTTGTGTGAGAGAAGGATTACCGATCAATAGTGTCCTATCAATATTAAACTCAATCAAAGGGTGACAGAAGACACAATACAAAACCACGGCATAATAAACAATCGGCAGGCTAACTTGTCTTGGCGGCAACGCTACGCGCACATCTACGCGCACACCGCCATTTTGGGGTCCAACCTCTCAATCAAGCCAGTGGCGTCACTGTCGTCGTTCATATCGACAAAAACAAACAAGTTGCAGTAGCACGGAATCAGTAGCGTGTATCTTAAATTTATTTTGTTTGTGATGTTTGTATTATGTAGTTATTGTTATTTTTTTAGAATTATAGATATTTTTTTGACACTTTTTATATAGTAGTTGTTTTCCAGTGTTAATTTGTTAACTTTTAAGTGTTTTACTATGTCTGGGCAAAGTTGTGCAGCAAAAAACTATATGAATAAACTGTATTAAAAGATTTTTTCGGTTTCTTAAAGATCTTATTAGGTATGTATGGTATACTTTTAAAAAAATCCTAGTTTATGAGTCAGTTTGTCAGTTATAAAGCTATTAGTAAGATGTAGGTAGGTGCCTAGTTAACGTCACGTAAAGTTTAGCGTCAATTTATATTTACTTATGTAGGTATATTATTAGGATTTAAAGTAAAATGTTATATTTTAAACATCTTCCGTATGGAGTTGACAAAATGGAAAAATCTTTATTTTTATTTTAAGGAAAAAGTCATTATAAAAAAATTCTGTTTGACGAAAAAATAGGTTTACTATATTAATATGTTAGGTCAGGTGTACATGGTTTTAATAAATGAAGAAACTTAAATTTGACAAAAGGAAAAAATCTGTGTTACCTTATTGATTTTACGAAGAAAAGTCACAGTTTTCCTTTCGGTTTTCCTTCATAACTTTAAAAGGAAACTTTTTCTTGTATTTTTCTTCAACAAGCAGAATTTTTTGTAAGGAATAAATTTTTTTTCTGAAAAGAAAATTAATATTAATCGTAATTGTGTTATTCACAAATATTGAAATGCTTAACAAAAATTTAATTCTGATATTCATTTTGATAATTATTCTAGATATGCGAATAACAAAGCTTTATAATCTTGATAAATATAAAGTATTTTCATTACAAAAAGCAAGAAAATCTTAATTAGCCATTAAAGAAATTATAAGTAGTAAATTAGTAATAAGTCACAATCAAAATCATGTGTTTTAAGCAGTGCTATTAAAAATGTAAAATTCTTATATTTTGTCGAAGTAAATTCAAAAGCCCGCCAATTTTCAAGCTAAAATAGCATTACATCTTTCTTTATTACCGACTGAATATTAATTGCACAAAACTATTCCATATGTCGCTGAAGGTAAACATGCTGCCAAATTTCTATGAGGAATCTGCAACTCTTAATTATCCTTCCTCCATGATGGTAACTGTGTAAACCTTACATCGGTCCAAATTCAAAGGACGATCAAAAAATTGCAATGTTTAAATTTATTACATTCTGGAACTGAAAACTGCGAAACATAAGGATGAGCCATTTTTCAAAATCGCGTGTAATGGTGGCAATATTGTCGAAAATGTAAATATAAACAAGCATATTAATGAATTGCATGCACAAAATATTAATATTTTTTAAGAAAATTTTATTATATATGAGGATTTTAAAAAAAAATGTCTTAAAATTCAACGTTGCGATGTATGTACACAATATGCCTTAACATACGAAGACTTGGATATAAGCTCCATGTATTGTTATTATAAAGCATACAAAAGAAGCAAATAAAGATATTTTTGGCAATTTAAAAATGTCAAATAATAGTTTTGTATGTTTAATAACAAAAATTGAAATAATTTTTCACCACAATTTTGAATTATTTATCACTAAATCCGGCTTTTGTATTTTTTTTTTAGATTTAATTAATTCCGAGATAACATTTGACGCTCCTTGTCCCCGATTTCCATAAATATATGTTATTAAGGGTCGATTGCACCGTTGTGTTAAACGGAGATTAAAATGACATTGTTAATGTAAAAATGTAATTTTAAACTTCGTTTAACACAACGGTGGAATCGGTCATAAGTTATATTTAAGGCTGCTCATATATTTCACTTTAAAAATATTAATAGAAATTTTAAGACCATCAATAAAAACAAGCTAATTATTTGGCGCAATCTGTGAAGCTTTTTTGTTTTAATACGATCCTGCCTATCAATACCTAATTTTATTACAAAATCTTTAAATACGCTTTAATCCGACCCTGACTAAGACCCCCGAATGGCGTCGTCAAAGTCAATTTTTTTTAGTATATTTGTATGCGATCAGCGGAGAGTGAGCCTGCCGATTGTTTTTTATGCCGTGACAAAACTATTTACATATTTAATATTTTGTTAACAGAGCTACAACCTCTTTCGGTACTTTTTAATAAAATATTAATAAACCCATCGAACATGGCCATCAATTAATCAGACTGTACTTGGATTTAAACTCGAACTTTTTCCCAGAGGTGTACCTACCTACATCGAATCCAGATTCCTCATAGAACAGGACGTTGAAACAAACTAATTCAATGAGTTCATCTCTAATACAAGCCGCATGCATGTTATGAAAACTGCAAACAGTTCGTGAAACATTAATATCCCACGCGCGCAATATCCCCAAGTCTTTTCCCCAGATACTTGTTTTACCGGCCCTCATTTCGCTATATCCGAAGACATTTTATTGCCAGGAGATGAATTAAGGCCAAAGCACACGTATATGAACCATATTTCAGTATATCACATTTTAACATTTATTACAGATGTATAATAAAAGTGGCGTTCCATGAACCACAAAAGAGTAGTAGTTATGTCTGGCTCTATTTGCTTATAGTTGAGAGTAGGGACTCACAATTGATCGAGAGCCTCTATAACTTTGATTCGTGTTTTTAGATCCATATATTTTTTTCAACAAGAATATCCGAATAAATTCAGTCAAATCAAATCACTAATAATGGCCCTAAAATAAACCCTTGTAGAACCCTGAATTAGCATAAAACCAGTAATGTATCTCCGTTACAATCTTTATTTTCATAGACTCAGTCTTAAATGTTTCATGACGAATTTTGATTGCTATTCTATGAACACCATCTAATTAATTGAGAAGTATATTCAATTTCGTGATTGCTTCTCTGTTAAATAATGAATATTTTAATGCATTAATAATAGGATTTTATTAATAGATGAATATATATTGAAACTATTATCAAATATTCAATATAAGATTAGAAAGCATTCCGGTATCCATCCCGTCAAAGTCTAAGCCATGCACTGTCTGTTCCGGCACGTTTGTAAACGGATATATTGATTATAATGTCCAGCAAAACGATACAGAGATTAACCTGTTTACTTTCCAAAACAATTCAAACAAACAAATTCGAAACAAACCAACAAACATTTTTACCCTCAAATCGAAACAAACGACCTAATTTATATGAGGCAAACCAAAAAAACAACTTGTTATACTTTTAAAGCCGAGAAAAGAAAGTGAGAAGTTTGAACAAGTCCTCTTAAAAAGAGTAACTATGCTTCTAGTTAAGCAACTACAAATATAAGTTTTTCAGCTTCGCATCAACGATTAAAAAATAATTCTTCTAAACTCCCAGATACGAGTTTGGCTACATTATTTATTTATTTACCAAAATTCAAATAGGTCTATTGGCCTTTTTACATGAGTAGTTTTCTTAACATAACAGTCAAATAGATGGAATTTTCCTTCGCTTGTCCTTGATATAATTACATTGTAGTTTCCTTGAAACCTACTTCATCAGAACGTATTTTTTATAGAGTAAACAAAATGCCCCATATTCACTGCTCCTATCGTATACCAACCCTGCATATCATCCCTTTTTTCGTGCTTATCAGCAACGGACTAATAGTCCAATCATTATAGTAAGTTCACCTCGGAATTCGAGATACCCAGTTGTAAGTCTGTAAATACTTGTATATTGACACCCTAAAAGTTGTCTCAAAACCTACATATGGTAGGGTGTACGCATCTATTAAATTTCAAGGTCAAAGGTCACAAAAATCGGTTTTTTTGCGCTTTTTTTGTAAATATCTCATTTCCTATGGGTTTTTTGCTATTTGTATTTATTATCAATATTGTAGAATACAAAATTCTCTAAAAATTCTGTTTAAAAAAATTTTTCATACGGTGAACCGTTTTCGAGATAGATGACGGAGAGCGCGCGGTCACAGCATCACTTCAGGTCAACCGGTGCCTCCGGTCGAAAACGCGCCATATATAGTTGATGAAATATCGATAAATCAATGATTATAAATATTTGTCAATTTTTATTAACTATTATATTATATTTTATCATTTTTTTTCCTAACCTATCCACTTTTTATTTAGTATTAATTTATTTAACAACACTTACCTGCCCATGTAATTGCAAAATTGTTAATGAAAATATAGGAATTATATTTGAATTTTAACCTAATTAATATTAATAAATTCTTACATGATGAAAAAAAAAACAAATAAATTATGAATTAATCTTTTTATTAAAAAATTTCATTTAATACATTTATTTTTATTAAAAGTAAAAAAATGGAATAAAAGGTACAAAAACTACAATTTATAATTTTAATAATCTTCTTCCTCTTCATCGTCGTCTTCCGGCTGCTGGTAAATTTCAAACTGGTCTTCATTATCGTCTTCAACGACATTTCTCTCAAGTTCTTCCGTGATTTCGGGGTCAAAGGTTCCATCTTCGTTAATGTCGCTCTGATATGGTAGAGCATTGAGACAAGCTTGCCCATTACATTGGCCACAAGCTAAAGAGCATTGCAAGCCCGCTTTCCTGCATCCGCATCGCGAACCACAACCACTCTTGCAGTTGCAGAAAATTGTATTTAGCAAATCTTCTGGAGCAGGTGGTGAAATTGTCATGATAGGCTCCAGAAAATCGTTTCGCATTGCCCAACTCCATACCTGGGGTTCCAAATCATGCCTTAACCAAGTTTGAACTTAATAATATACACGTTTGAAAGGTTGATGAGCAGCTGCTTTTGTTGGTGGAATATTTGAAAGCTGCACAGGTTAATTAGGTTTTGTAGACTTGACGTAATGCATATAACGAAGATGATCGAGACTTTTCACAGATTTCGGAGCATTATAGACTGCCATAAGATTTGAGTTCCACTCTCTAATAATCTCTGGGCCGAACAATTTTCTTTCTCAAATGCTGCAGCTAGTTCATTCAAATTTGTCAGTTTCTCAAAAACTTTAAAAAATGATTTTTTCCCTTTTTAAAAAGCGCAGAAGTTGTGTCACAGCACCAATGCGTGCAGAAATAAAATATGTGTTTTGGAATGAGGATAATTATCAAAACTTTTAGTCAAGTATATCCCCGTTTTTACATTTCCTTTCCCAACTTTTTTAAAGAAAATGTCTTGTTCGTAAGACAGTGTACGCCCAATTAAAATGACAAGTAAATCAATATCTTGTCCTATTATAACTGCAGTTTTTTCAGAATTTGATTCTTCAATTGCAGTTTCAACAATAAGAACATCAGCATTATCTCTGGCTTGTTTAGTAGTAATATTTGCAGCTTGTAATTTTTCAATTAACTTATTAATGAGCATATCTTTGTTATTTCGATTTGATAAGAATTTTTCTTGAGTAACTGGTACAACTATTGTTTCATCTTCTCTGCTGCTCCATAGCTTTTACGTTCTTACTGTAATCTGAATTTTTTTAAACAAAATTTGTAGAGAATTTTGTATTCTACAATATTGATAATAAATACAAATAGCAAAAAACCCATAAAAAATGAGATATTTACAAAAAAGCGCAAAAAACCGATTTTTGTGACATTTGACCTTGAAATTTAATAGTTGCGTACACCCTACCATATGTAGGTTTTGAGATAACTTTTAGCGTGTCAATATACAAGTATTTACGGACTAACAGCTGGGTATCTCCAGTTCCGAGATTCTTACCTAATTTAAGCTTAAATGACTGGACTATAAATTATATTTAAAAGTGAATTTAAAAATAAAAAATGCTAAAACGCGCTCATTTTTCTTAAGATCGGGATAAAAAATAGTGCAAAACAAAGTTGCTAAAGCAGTTAGGTGAAATACTTACAGGAACAAATAAAAAGAGTTAATCTCTGACGAATAATCAACAGGTAGGCTGTTATTATATTTCATCATTAACATAAAATATTGTTTATACAGGGTAAAACGTACGTTATCTTTTCTGAATATCGAAAATAAATGCAATTATATTTTAAAGTAATTATAATTATTATAATTATAATAATTCGTTTTGGTTCGTTTACCAATCAATATTTTACATTCTAAGCATATTTTATATTTGTTAACATCAACAAAGCATTAATGTGTTTCCTCGAAATATCCCATAAATAAAGTATGTTTGGATATCGTATTATACAACATCGCTGTCGTCGTCATATTTCTTGCATTTGAAAAAATCGTGATAAAAATAAAATAATATCTTTTAAAATATCGGGCGGTATTTTCTAAGAGAAAATCCAGCAATTTCATTAAGACGAAATATTCATTTAATCTTGTCTTTTATCATCCTATTGTTTGAATTAACAAAATAGACAAAATAGATTATTAGGAAGTCGAGCACTTCTTGATGATTTTTCTGTTTTGACTTATAAAGGGAAGAACGTGTGTTACCCCTTCTGAATACTTTTGCAGTAATTCTATGTAAAAATAATATTTTTTAAAATTATTTTTTAGGTTCAATGACTTGAAACATGATGATTAGCTACACCAAGAATATCCTTGATAGTTAAAAAAAATGGTATGACATTAAGCAGATTTGATGCTATCGCTAGGATGGCAGTATCATCTGCAAATGTAGCTATTGTGCCTTGTTCTAGTTGGGGTATGTCACAAGTGTATAGCAGATACAAAGTGGGTCCCAGGACGCTTTCCTGTGGTACTCCTGCTTTAATTTTTTTTAATTCAGAGTATGCTTCATCTTGTTTTACTCTAAAGAATCTATCTGAAATGTATGATAAAGAGATAGAAATTTAAAATGACATCTTGTATTACTTCGAATGAAAAAATCGATAATGCAATTTTCTAACCTAAAAAAAATCGTGACTATATGTCTAACAAGATTGAATTGGGCCTTAATATGCAAGTAAATATTTACTCAAAAATTGCAGTTTTCAATTTCTTCTAAAATTTACTAATGACGAAATTGATTTAGAACCCTATAAACCCAACATTTCTAGCATACGATTACACATTTATTGCGTTTTTTCTTTCTGTTATTAAAGCATGACGTAATCTCCAAGTTGCGTGGAAAAATACTTTTAAAAAAGACCGTTTCAAACTTTCATCAAAAATAACCAACTCAAGATTTATATGATTAAGACCATAAATAATTCATAAACTGGGGGATTCCACCCTTGTTGTATAATACATACCTACATTGATTTTTATAAAGACGAGGCTGTCACGAACTTGAAAATATGAGGTTATATATTGAAATTCGTATTTCTCAAATCCATTTTTGCAATTCATTGGGTTTTGAATCTACAATGTTTGCTTGAATTAATGATTCGCGCCATTAAAAAAGAAATTTTTGTCTCGGAGATAAATTCAAATTGAATAAATACCTACTTTATGGAATGAATTTATTTGGTTTTAAATCTTGAATGTTTACATAATTTAATAAAATTACACGAAGGAAAATAATTGGGAACAAAATATTACAATTTTCCATAAAAACTTAAATGTATACAAAAATGTTCAAGACTATTCATCTTCCGTGACTTTAAAACCATAAAATAGCCATCATTCCGATAATAAAACTTCGCCAACACCTGAACCATTCTAAAGTAGCTCGTAAAAAACTTTTGAATGGTTTTTTTTACAGAAGAATCAATTGTTAGCAATTCGACAAATCCTACATCTTACTAAGAGATGAGGCAATAAAACAGGAACTGTAACAATCTCTATTTTCTTGTTCCCAGGATGGGATTGAGCAAAAAAGAATCGAAAATGTAAGTTTGACGACTTAAACTTTATTACGTACAAAACTTGAACTTTCAGATGGTTCTACATTTAGGGAATAAACTTACTGTGCCTGTATCTGAAAATGTACGTGCATGGGCTTAGCTTTATTAAGCTCATTGTATAATATCCACAATTTAAAGTAGCTTCCTCTCAGCTCAACAACCAAAGCACGAGAGGCGAATAATTTTCTAAATAAATTTCTTTTTTAATTGCACAAACTTATAGGATAGCACTCGTATGCTTTAAGATTCATTATTATACAGATCTAAAGCCAACATTTGCGTCCGTTTACTTAACAAAAAGGCCATAGTCTTCAAGGAGTCTATTCCAGCTCTATTTAATTACTCATATATTTAAATAGGACGACACCGAAGTTCCTAGGTCAACATCTAAAGATGGCGAAAGATAATTTCAGTAGAACAAACTTGGACGCAGTGGCGTGCGCAGAAAATATATAATATACAAATTTAATTGACTGTTTTATGAAAAATATATACCAATTTATTACAACATGTAGTGAACAATCTCAACTTATTGTAAGTAGTAACTTTAGTTTAATTTATAACTATTTTCCAACATTATTTTGTAGTCTATCCTGATGATGGAAATGATTAAATAAATTTCCGAAAGGTTGGATGAAGTAAAAAGAGTTTTCTTTAACTTATTATTTGCTGAATTCCCCAATAATTGGTTGGATATATACACTCACCGACTTAAAATTCAATCGATTCAAAATAATGATTTATTTAAAAATGCTCTAACTTTCAAATATTTGAAGTTTTTAGCAACTTTTAGATAAAATACTGTAGTTTTAAGATTATTATTCGCACATCTAAAAGTAATTTAGTACTCGTCGGATATACAGGGGGGAAAAGAAAACAATTTTTTTATCTACTTTTGACACACCCTGTAGGTTAATTCTGCTAGTAGATCTGCACACAATTAACTTTATCAAGAAGACTGATTTGTTTCCAACATTTTGCTTTTTATTTACCCCGATATCTTAATTTGTTTGTGAAATGTGGCGGTTTAAAGAAAATGCAACATTCTTAATTTTTATATTCAGTTTTAGCAAAGTAATACATAATTTTATAAATAAATCAAACAACAAATAAACTAATAATTATTACAAATTAATAACGGGTATTTTCCGCAAGAGCGCGAATAACTGCCTCAATGCGTCGTGGCATGCTCTCTATTAGATGTCGAATCTTCATCTGGTCAATCTGATCCCATTCTTGGACCAAAGCATCTCTCAAAAAATTTAAATTACTTGGAAAAGGAACTCGGTTATGAACTCGTCTGCACATCATGTCCCAGACGTGCTCAACTGGATTGAGGTCTGGGCTACGTGATGGCCAGTTCATCCTTTGAATTTCTGTTTCGTCCAAATATTGACTAAATCAGTAGGAGCTTCCATGCTTATGCCGCCCCAAACCATTACCGATCCTCCTCCATAACTGAGTTTTGTGGAAAAATTTGCTTGGTCAAACCTTTCGCCTCTTCTTCAGTATATTCTTTCATGGCCATCAGGAGAACGTAAACAAAACATTGACTTGTCAGAAAAAAAAAACTTACTCCAGTCATCGACATTCCAATGTTGATGCTCCTGGCAAATCGAAGACTTGCTGTTTTGTGATTCCTAAGTAACTCCGAACCAGTTGCAGGTCTTCTGGAACGCAATCCATGTTCTCGTAATCGCCTTCGAATCGTTATTTCGTTAACAGCTACTTGACGTACTTCTTCTAAACGATTTCCAGCCATGACAGCAGTAGTATTTGTTTCTCGCAAAACATTTAATGTTACAAAATGATCATCTCGAACATTTGTAGAATGTCGTCTGCCAGATCCTATTTATCTCGAAAAACTACCAGGTTCATTAAAACGTTGTACAGTTCTCTGGACGCTTCACCTTGTAACATCTTGTACCAAAGCAACTGCTCGTGCTACATCAGTAGGCGTTAAAACCATGATGTTATGCTGATAATGAATATTTGTTATGCTGATAATTAAACTGCAATTGCCAAGTAACGAATATTTGACAGTTGTCATATTGTGAGTTGGCCACAGCACTCTACTTATTTTGTAGTTTATTCTCTACCGTCATTTATGTCATGAAATTCTTAAAGCCTACTCTGTGTACGCGATCTTCAGATGGCAACCGACTCGTAATCGAGGCGACGGAACGTTCAGGAATGCCTGCCGCTGATGCACTAGAAACAGCTGGAACGGGCGGAGAGTGCCGTTTAGTCATAGAAAAGGAATGTTCGAGAGCCTCTAGTGTCTTCCAGTAGCGGAGTTAGACTAATATAAATACACGACGTATCGGCGCCCAGTTTAGTTTAATATAAAACATTGTAATGAAAAGTTAAAGTGTAAGAAATAAATTAGTTAGTTGTTAGTTAGTGTCTAGGTATTATATAAATTAAATAGTACGTCTGAAATAAATTGTAAATAGTGTATTTCAAATAAATAAAGTATAAATAAATTAGACTTTCATCACATTTAAATTATGACCGTTTCTAAAATGTAGCATTTTCTTTAAACCGTCAGATTTCACAAACAAATTAAGATATCGGGGTGAAAAACAAAGTGTTAGAAACAAATCAGTCTTCTTGATAAAGTTAATTGTGTGCAGATCTACTAGCAGAATTAACCTACAGGGTGTGTCATCGATGAGTGTATTATATTCAGAACAAAACAACTGTCATAAATGGGTATCTTATAATACGAAAACTTCCATAAAAGTCATATAAATTGAAAGAAAAGGATCACTTTCAAAATTCCCTATGGTCTAAAACTAATTAATTTAAATATTTCAAGAATCACGTCCCTAGGGTTAAAGCCAAGTGCGATAAATAGATTGTAAAGTTCAGAGCAATCGATCACCATGGTTGAGTGTAGCTGCAGAGAGTCGCAACACGTGGAATTTAGGGGTTTCGGGTTTCCGGAAGCATAATAAATTGAGAATGATCTATGGGTAAATAGCTTAGAGAAAGATGGCTGCTATCAATCTAACTACTGAAATGTATTACATTTGACTACAAAGTGAAATCTCAGAGAAAAATTACTGGATTTTCGAATGGTACTGCGCCGTATATTTCTACGATATTAAATGTTTTTGTCAATATTTCATCACAAAATATGAATGCATATTACGAAATTTGAAAAGTTGTTTCTTTTATTATTTATATAATATACTGTTCTGTAACAAGTTTGGAATAAAAATTTGAATGCAAGCGTACACGAGAGTGAAGAATCACGATTATCATTTTCATTTCAACAGAGAAACATACTATACTTTCTCCACGGCTACAGACACAGTAGGAGTTGAATATAGTAAAATAAAACTTTGTATAGCAACTAGTATTAATTAATTTTATTATTGTTTCCACTTGTTCGGTACCTAACTGCTAGTCGTTCTGTATTAGTACGCCACTGCTACAGTTAGTATTCTTAACGTCTTTGTGTTTGTTTGTATTTTTTGTCATTACTCATTCTTTCACACTTAAAACTAAAAAACCGCTTCAAGAAATATATCAACTCTGAGCGAAATAAAGTGTTGAGCTAGTTTGTGTTACTCTTAGACCCACCCTATGTGTTTCGGCATTAAGAAAACAACATATAGCAACATAGTGTTTTAGTTTAATTACGGAAAGTTTTAATTTAGACCAGTAGATACGTTTTAATTAAATAATATTTTTCGTAACTAGATTATTTACTGAAAATGAAAGCAAAAACGTCTACTCATCTACTTTTTTTTTAGAAAGAGGCCGTTTTGAATGCGATAGATCAAAAGCTGCGTTTCCCGAGTGTCCGCTTTGAAAAATAACGCGATATAAAAATTCTAATAGTGAATATATCTGCATTTGAAATTTTAAGAGCGTTCTTTGAGGCTTTACTATAAAAAAAAACAGCAAAGGTTAAACCACTCGAGACAGCTAATAAAAGGGTAGGAGATCTAAGGACCGAGTCCTTTTCAAATTTTCCGCCTTGAGAAGGTTTAATTTAAAGGGCAATTAATTAAGTTGTCAAGAGTTATTATAGGTCAAAGAAGAGAAGCATAAAAGTCTATAAAAAAATGGTAACGAGAGAGCCCTTCGTCCGCAGCTTATAACCTTGAAGGATGTTTGACTTACTTTATTCGTTTAATCTTGATAAAACTGGAGTGGTCTATAAAAATAACATCATAAATCAAGACTACTTACTTTTTGTTCTTTAACAATCTTTAATGTTGTGGAATTAAGAATAGATATAGTTTATAAAAAGTACTTAAGACCGGGTGTGGGCAATGTATTTAATATATGCAACCAATATTTAATCCTTCTGTCTTTAGAAGATACGGTAAAAATTACTTAAACAACAAATAAATATTACACGATTAAAACTAACTAACACATTTATTTAAAAAATGGTAAAAAGTACCTAAAGAAATCAAACATAGAAAGCTAACAAATCAAACATAGAGGTTTACAAATAAAATATAAAAAGTTACCACAAGTGAAAAAACATATAATAACCATAAAGCAACTGAAGAAAAAAGCCAATGATATATATTTGCTTATATGTTATATTATGTAAGGAATGTTAATATTCAGGGACTTTAAAGATCTATTATTCCTTTTGTCGTTTGGGAATCACCCATATATCATTGAATTGCATGCTTTTGCTGGCAAAACGATTGATTCTTGGTTCCATTTAATCTTGCAATCCAGTTACGTCGTTTTGAAGTTTTATCAAAATTATACTTCTTTTTCATATCGTCCTGGGACATATCCCAATTATCTTCGATCCTTTCTTGGTAATTCTTTTGTTTATCCTTTTTACCACGTCAAAAAATTATATATCTACTCTGCCTCGTATCATTCAGTCACTGACACATAACACATAAAAGCAAGAACGGTCTAGACGTGCGACGAGTAACTTCCTGTTTAAAATTTTTATGCCATCTGATCGATCCTTCTATCCTACTGCCACCGCAAATACCGCTCTGATTCCCATGCTGCATTGTTGTTCAAAATTTATATTAGTATCATTTTTACGTATTGCAAAAGGTACGTAATCCTGATCGATTTTGCTTTAGCGTGTCTGTGTGTCTTTTGGCAACTGTAATAATATATTGTTTATTGTTTTATTTAATTTATCATAGTATAAATATTAACTGGAATAAAATATTTAATTTAGGATAAATCTGTTTCGTCTAATAAGTAACTTTTAGCTCCTTACAATATTTATTTCTTATCATGCATACAGACAAAGAAAGTAAATTTATTTGACTGAAAAATTCATGACATCTTTATTTAATATTTAAAATGTAGAGGTATACGCGGAGAATTTTGAAACCCAGATTTTCGTTGGATTTATTCAAGGCTGTTTGGAGCCAATTTGGGAATTCCTTCAAATCAAAAATTCAAAGAGGATTTATAGTTATATATCGGAACAGCGAGAAGACTGCATGTTGGTATTTTTATGAAAATATAACAGGATATATGCTGGGATTTAAACAAACGAGGAGAAGCTAAAATCTTGAGTTGAAAAGGGGGAATTTAAAAAATATTGGGCGCTTTTCATGAATTGTATGAAACAATTCTGGGCCAGCGCTTAAAAGGTCATGAGTCGTTTTTTACGTAAATTGAGTTTTTAGTCAAGATACGTTTAGAAGAGTGTATATTTTATAGGCAGTTAAAAGGATCTAGATCTATATACGTTGTAAAGTAATAGAAATAGGGTACAAAAAACATATATAGGGTAATCGCGAAAGACAAACCGTCATAATTAAACATAAACAGTCAAATTTTGTAACATAAAATAGTTAAAACAAAATATGGCCACATATATTTTAATTTTTACAGGACCAAATATCATAAAAAGATCGTCGATTTGGATTCTAAAAATCCTTATTCATGTGTCCCAAAATTTTCCAGCGCCATTGTCTAAAAATGTGTAATATCGACTTATTACTTTGTAAGCACCGACCACAGAATTATTATTAGTGTAATTTCTTAATTGATATTGACTTTGGTTTTTTTAATATTATTTCTTTAATTCTGATAGTATTTTCATTAGTTGGTATTTACTAAATGTCTTTTTCATTTATTTTTTTATGTATTTCTTAATAAATCTTTATTTTCTGATAGTATTCTTCAATTTTGTTAGTTTTCATTACTTTTTTCTAGATATATAGATTTATATTTTCTATTAATCAGAGACCTTATTTTAACCTATTAGATGGTAATGTTCACATTCTGGATAAATCTATAGCATGTAAATATTTTATATTTTACACATTAATTGTAATTAATATACGAGTATTGTAATGTAAAAACAATAATTATTGTTATTATCAGATAGGTACTAATATAAAAATTGGAATTTCAAACAAACTAGTTTATGAATTTCTGTCAAAAAAACATCATATTTTGTACTCTGAAAATAGATTCAAAGCGATTAAGATCAAATCTTTTTGTTTTCCTGAAACAACTTTGGTTAGAGAAATATTGGGCCAGGAAATTAATGAGGACAAAAAAAATACGAGGCAATAGAAAATACAGACTATTAGTTTGTGGAAAACAAATACCAAAAGTTACGACCAAAAATAATAAAGTAGAAAGTTTTACATGCGATCGAAGGAGCATAAATTTCTAGGAAACTAATATGAAACTAGACATTAAGAAAATATTAATACTTGTAAATACACACAAGTACAAAAGGGTTTTCAATATTTGGTCCAGTTTTCTGCTTCATATATTTTAATGATTTGTATTTTTTGTACGTGTTTCGGAAACTTTATTATTATTCCTTTTCTAATAGTTTAGTTTTCCTGTAGAATGATAATAAAGGAAAACAGTTCATATTATTATTGTAACAAATTTAGTTATATTGGGTTTAAGAACAAGTTATTATTGAATATAAATAAAGTATATTTAAAAAAAGTTTAAGACTATTTCATTTAAGATGTACATAATACTGCAATTGAGCAATAGATACTCATCATTTAATTAGAGGTATTTGGGTTAGGACAAGTTGATTCTAATCTTGAAGCAAGGCTTATTAGCTATTGTTGAATAAGTGTTACTAGAATTTCAAATCGAGACGAGTTTTACTTGCGGATATACAAACACAACAAAGCATTGAAATAAGACCATTCATCTTGAATATAGTGCACCTTTTTTTCTGTGTAGATTGTTAAAGAATAAAATTATTAAAAAATCATTAAGTGTATATATATATATATATATATATATATATATGGAGTTTACCAATTTTCACGAATTGTCTAATTTTTCCAATTAAAACATACTTTTTCTTCGTCCACTTAGGAAAATTAACACATATAGCACTATTAAGTCTTATGTAAACTTTTTTTATATCACACACGTGTGGATAAGAATCTACTTTCACCCGTGGGTGAATATGAATCGTCTTTCAGCATCTGCTGTCAAATATATCATTCGCATTTTTTCTATTTTGATATATGTAATAGTGAAATCAATTTAATAATAAAATTCTTACCATTGATTTTTTTTACCTAGATCCTAGATATTTATTATAAATTCATAAAATAATTTATAAGTAGCCAGATTATTTTTTTTTTAATACACATATTTTAAATTTTAAAAAAGCCAATCACGCGACTCTCTACTTTGACCTCCAATCTATCGATTGGAAGTTTTTAAATAATATAACTGATGTGAATGACGGTGTAAAAAAACTAAATGAAAAACTATATGAATTATTTTCACGACATGTTCCAAAAAAGAAAGCTAGTAATAAAATGTATCCTCCATGGTTTAATGGGTCTATTATCAAAATGATCAAACAAAAAGATGAAGCTCATTGTCTGTTTAAGTCTACAGGTTCTCTTGAGGCTTTAAATACATTCAAATCCACATGTACTAATGTTAATAGACAAGTTAAGCTTGCAAATTCTCAATATGCTGAAAGAATGGAAAATAATATTCAGGAAAACCCTCAGAAATTTTGGACATACGTAAACTCTTTTAAGAACTCCTCAAGCTTTCCATCTTCAGTACAAATTAATAATGATGTATTGGATAATCCATTAGATATTGTGCAGGCTTTGCAGAGCATTTTTCAAACAATTTTACATTACCAACACGTTCAATCAACTTCTGTTAATTTACCTATTTTATCTATAAATCATGTATCTGATAAAGAAGTGGTAGATGCTATAAAAATATTAAAGCTAAAGCCATTAAAGATTGCGCACACATTCTTTCAACCCCACTGCGTACTATTTTTAATTTAATATTGAAAACAGCCATGTTTCCTGATCTATGGAAATTATCTCGCGTTACACCAGTTTATAAAAAGGGAACCAAAGATGATCTTGACAACTATAGACCTCCAAAGAATTTGAAATCATTATTCATACATATTTATCTAGACATCTTTCGGGTTCATTATCGCAATACCAACACGGATTTATGAAGGGTAGGTCCACTGTGTCGAATCTTGTGTGCAAAACACAATTTTTGGCAGAGGCTTTGAATAGAAGAAGTCAGGTCGATGTTATCTATACCGACTTTTCTAAGGCATTCGATAGAATTGATCATCAAATCCTATTACAAAAATTAAAGGCTAAGGGCCTATCTGATCTTCTTCTTTTACTTATCGCTTCTTACTTAGAAAATAGACGTCAGTACATGCAACACCAAGAATTTAGATCAAACCATTTTAAGAAAATTTCAGGTGTACCGCAGGGTTCGGTCCTTGGGCCAATGTCACTGTGTTAAGTAGGCTGGAGTTTATAAAGGATCTGGGAGTCCATTTTGACAGGGAATTACCTTTCGCAAGGCATATTGAGCAGACAGTTATGTGTGCCTCACGGAGTCTTGGTTTTGTAATTCGAAATTCCAAACAATTTAAAAATATACATACAATGAAGTTATTATATATTAGTTTTGTTAGATCGAGACATGAGTATGCGTCAGTTGTCACTTAACATTTATAGTAGGGCTATTGAAAATGTGCAAAGAAAATTTATGAAGTCCACATCATATCTTCTAGACAATATCTAGCCGTAAAATGCATCTTGTTTCATTCCTATGGGATATTTTACATGAAGGGCTAAACTGCATTGAGTTTCAGGATTATATCAAAATCAAAGTACCCCGCCCTGGCCTTAGAATAAACTTAAGCTTTTACTTGCCAGCTGCAAATACAAATATTTTGAACGGTTCTCCAATTTTTCAAATGATCAATAATTATCATCGCGTTCAAGACGGTTTGGATATTTTTAGTTGTAAGAAAATATATATTTTCCTACGACCACTTAGGAAAGTGACACATATCACACTATAAAGTCCTATGGAAAGTGCCCTATATCACACGCGTATGAATAAGAATTTACTTTCCACCCGAGTGAGAATATGTTACTTTCCGCAGTAGTTGTTACAAAATGTCAAACACCTAATTTCTATTTTGATCTATGTAATGTCCATATTAATACTAAAATCGATATGACTGTTAAATTATTGAAATTGTTGTAAATTAGATCCTAGATATTTATCTTTAACAATTATTATTAAAATAATTTTAAAATAACTAAGATTATGTTTGCTTTTTATTCTGGTTAAACATATAACCGATTAGATCACTCAATTGACGAAAGGCCTGTTAGCTCAGTTGGTTAGAGCATCAAACTATCAAATTTTCCATTTGAGAGACCTGGCGAACGACCGCGTTCGAATCCTGGCGGGGCCAGAACTTTTTTTTTTTATTTTTTTGTTTTGTTTAAAAAATATGAAAATTGAATAAATACGATTGTTGTTGATTATTTTTTTAAATACATTTTAATTATTATAATAACCTGGTTTTACATTTTTTGATGAAAATATTTTGTGGTCGTAGGAAAAATATTGTACATCACTTGTGTGAAAAGTGAATTTCCACACTCGTAATGTAATATACTATTTTAGAGCTATTACCATAGAAACTGAGTAGGTGTTTATCCTGCTTGGTAAGTTGATAATATATCTTTTGTGTGTATTTATTTTATTTTAATTTAATTTTTAAATTTGTTTTATGCTCCTTTAAGAACTTAAAAATAGGCTTTATTGTACTTCTTATTTGTTTCATGTTCAGTCATATCTGATGTTTTTAACTCGTTTGTGATGTATATCATTAGTATATTGTATTTGTTTTTAATTTATGTTCATCCCACTCTGTAATTGGTTTTTAACTGTTGAGTGGTGTACTAAATAAATAAATTAGATAATGCATTTGACATAGAACTGTATGGTCCAGAGCGTAATCTAAATCACCCCCCTGCAGTTAGGCAATTCATTAATCTTTTCTCTTTTTATTTTGTACCATTTTGATAACTTTATAAAAAATATTGTATGCGATTTTAAATTTTGTTCCGTTTTCTTCATGTTTACCAAGATTGTTTGTTTTTTATTCTTTCTAAAGATACTTAAGTACCTCTTGAAGGCTCTGAAGAAGGCGTTCTAAGCAGAAAGCGCCCACTTAAGAAGGCATGTACCTCTGCAAATTCTATATGTTAAGGACTAAATGTCCACTATATAAACACTACAATTTTTTTTCACTATAATTTAAAAACACGAACCGACAAAATTATCAAGCGAAATAAAATGTGCGGTAGGTATGTATATAAGAGTCATAAAGTGAAATAAAGTGAAGAAGCTACGAGTTCAGAATATATACGTCTAGACAGAAATGTTTTATTGCGTGGGTTTGAAGTAATCTTTAAATCTCAGTTTCAAAGAGCCTACGGGTGCTTGGATAAAAATTCAACATTATTTATATGAATAATTAATGAAAGGCATCTAAGTCCTGGAATATTTTAAGGTTAAGACAAATGTTTAATCTAGGTTTACAAGACTTTCTGAAAAGGGAAGTTTGTATACAGAAGGGTTTCTCGATGTCGCTTTACATTATTTTAATTAATTAATTATGTTTAACGTTGTTGTTTTTTCAGCAGCTTTAGTCTCTATTACCATTTTTTATTTATTTATTTAGAATTACTGTGTTTCATTTTTTCCAACTGTATATTTTCTCTTTATACATTTAAGCTGATATGAATCGGCATACATGAAACATTTATTAAGTCTAAACCTACTGAAGATGGAACACGTCTACTCAAGATGGCATTACAGTACAGTAAACGTGAAATCTAAAGAACCAGCGCAAATGCTCAAGTTCGTTTACTTAAAAATCGCCACGCCCATTCACAATTTGAACCTTGTCCTTGCTTACGGTCAGTAGCGTAACGACTAGATCATTGTTTGTTTCTTGTTTCTGTGTTTTGGTTAAAGTGACTGGTTTTATTTTTGATAATGTCTTCTATTGTGGGTGACTACTAACTTAGAATATCTATAATAGTTCTGATAAAACTATGCCATATATTGTTGTATTCACAGATTAAGCAGTGTTTTGAAACCATTGATTGCAAAATCCTTCTAAATGACATCAGAGATTCTCCACATGAACTTTTCAAAAGACATAGAAAACAGGAAGTAAAAATATGGAGTACCACATGAGACGGTGCTAGGGCCTATTCTATTAAATATATATTTGAATCATTTTTTACTGGTAACTGGTATATAAAGATGACATTAAAATAAAGGTGTGGTTTGATCATAATTACTTACCATTCAGTTCTTATAGCAACCTCCTTGTTAGAAGAACGTATACCATTACACCTGCAAGAAAAATAAAATATCTTAGAATTATAATAGATCATAGCTTAAGATAACTATAATAATTTAAATAAATATTTTTCATCTTAAATAAAAATTGATCTTTACCCATTTGCACATTATCTAGGCTACAGCGAAAACTATTCCTTGTTAGTTCCATACAACTGGAAATAGTTAAAGCTGATCCAATTGCAGATATAACTATTCAGTTTCAGTTCCAGGGGGAACTATCTCTTAAGGAGAAAGCACTATCATGCGAGCTATTTTGGACCAACTCGATCATGCTCGAATATCTTTAATCCTCTGATTCATTTATGCCTTTTGCGGCATCCATATTTCCTGTTATTAAAAATTTTATTTCGAATAGACCAACCTCCGAAACCTCTAAAAATACATCCATGGCGATGCCTATCAGAAGAAGAAACTGTCGTCTACTAAGTGATATTCTAGAAAATACTGGAGGCACCAGTCTATTGTCTATTTTTATGTATGAGAGAGTAATAAAACAGCATTTCTAATGCAAAACTTAGTACGGTCATTTTAAATATTTTTACAGAATAATCTAAATATTTCCTAAAATTGTAATAAATGTCCTGAGCTATTACAAGTTTTGGGTCTTGTATTGGTCCTTTATAAACATAAGATGTGCAGAACAATAGAAAAAGGTTTGGACAGGCCAAAAGCCCTGTGTATTAAAGATTACATAGCCGTAACTTAAGATTATTTTCAATAAGTACCTATTTGCCAATTTTGTTTTATTTTAATTCCAAGAATTTCTTACAGTAATCGAATTATAAGTAGATAAATACCTTCCCAACAAATTTCACCGAAAATGCGATTATAGGTTTTCCATTTAGTAAGGAGGTCCAAGTTGTGTATTCTTGACAGTTTACTAAATGTCGTTTAGTTGCAACTTGCAAGGTGCAGTGTGAATTCTAGTGTGATCATGGAAAATTTGGAAGGGCCGCGTAAACGACAAAAAATCGGTCCTTTAACAGTTAATGAAAAAACATTAATATTTAATTGTTTTAAATCATTTACAGACAAACATTTATGTAAAAGTGTTGATGACACAGTGGAATTAGTTAGTAGTACGCTTGATGTTGGGAAATCTACGATTTACAGAGTTGTTAAAGAAGAGAAAAGTGGCGAGTTTCAAACAGCACGTAAAGCTCCAGGAAAACCAAAATTTCAATCAGAAAATCTTTTGAAAGACAGACTTCGAAGGAAAGTGCATGCGTTCTTCTTTAGAAAAGAATTTCCGACAGTAGACAAAGTTCTTGCCACGGTTCGAGATGATAAGGATTACCCTGAAATGAGTCGAAGCACACTATGGAAACTTTTAAAAGAAATAGGTTTTCTATGGAAAAAGCATTCCAGAAAGTCTATTTTAATAGAAAGAAACGATATTGTAGTATGGAGAAGAAATTACCTAAGGACTATAAAAGAAATGAGAAACCAAAGAAGAAATATATTTTATTTAGATGAAACATTGATCAACGAGGGATATAAACCAAATAAATTTTGGCAAGATGAAACTGTTACAAGTCGAAGACAGGCTTTTTTAAATAATTTATCTACTGGTTTAAATCCACCATCAGGAAAGAGGCGCAGACTAATAATAGTACACATCGGTAGTTCAAACGGTTTTGTTAAAGGTGGTTTATTGACTTTTGAATCTACTCGTACCGGTGACTACCATGAGGACATGAATGCTGATGTCTTTAAAGAGTGGTTCGAACAAATTATAGATCTTCTTCCTCAGAACTATATAATAGTAATGGATAATGCAAGTTATCACTCGAGACTTATAGAAAAAATGCCCACAACCAAGTGGTTAAAAAAAGATTTACAGAATTGGCTAAATTCAAAGAATATTAAGTTTCATCCCGGTTCTGAGAGAAAAGAACTGTATCATTTGTGTTCCCTTCATAAAGAGAAATTAAAAAAATAGGAAATTGATGAAATTGCAAAAAATCGTGGGATGACGGTGGTTAGATCACCACCATATCATTGCGAAGTAAACCCGATTGAACTGATATGGGCACAGATAAAGGGAGAAGTTTCAAGAAAAAATAATTCTTTTAAAATGAGTGATGTTAAACAGTTGTTTTTGGAGGCTGTAAATAATGTGAAGCCTGAAAACTGGGAAAAGGCAGTAAATCATACGATTAAAGAAGAAGAGAAAATGTGGAAGTTGGACAATATTACTGATGAAATAATCGAGCCACTCATTGTAAATATTGGTTGCGACAGTTCATCTTCTGATTTCGATTCTGATTTGGATTTGTAGGTAAGAAGTAATTTTTATATTAAAAGTAACGTTGTTTAAAAGTCAAAGTTTAAACCCTTATACCTGCATAACCCGTTTGACACAATGTTCTTAACATACCTTGTGGAAAAATAAAACATTTTAGAAAAAATTGCACTTTTTTATCTTCAGCTGTTTAGAAGTTATAAGCAGGTTAATTAGGTGAAAATATAAGTGTATACTCGAGGAATAACTTCAAAAAATATTTTAACTATCTACTAAAAGAAGTGGTACGCCTATGGATTACGAACGCTTTATTATTTTAATACTCTCTCATACATAAAAATAGACTATAACAAATGGTAAATTCGACGATGTATGTTCTGATTAAAGTCTATAACATATAGAATTTTCGTAGAAAGTTCTAGCAAGTGAACATGTGTATAAAAATAAACTCACATTTGTTGTTATAATGCGTTTAAGTCGAGATATAGTTCAGTGAACATCAATATTGTTCATATAAATTAGTGAATAAGTAAATTATACATAAATTAGTGTAGGTTAATTAAACAAACAGTATCTTAGTATAAATTTAATAAATAAAAGCTATATTAATTTTACTTTGGTGGAAACATCTGGTTCCGCCACTGGTTGTGCTTAATGTTTATTTATCAATTAAAATATATGTATAGTTTTAATGTGCATCGCCCTCTATAAAAAGTATTCAAAAATATTTTCCATGTTTTTTTATTTTAGATTCAGTAAAATATACGAAATATTTATAAATTCAAATGGGCCTTTCGGAGCTAAAACGTTGAAAGAAAAATGTGCTCTCTTCCTCTTTTTCACGACTGTTTTTATTGAGTTGGAGTGGGTTCTTGACGTTATTGTAACTACGTTAAATATATACAATGTAAGTATCGTATAATAAAGTCTGTGTTATTTTGAATAACTGAGAAACTCTTAGAATTATAAAGACGAACATTGGAAACTTTTTAAACATAAACTCTTCAGTACCTTTACGTTTGTTTAAAATTGCATTTTTTATCTTCGAAATAATCTTTTTTTAATGATACAGAAGGATAATATGAAATAATATATATATATATATATATACAGGGTACTTACATTATTTTTAAAGTTTTATTGGTTGAGTGGAAGAACAAAACTCCTGATTTTTATCAGAAATTTTGAACTCTGCCATTTGGCAAACTATTTGTATTTATTTTTTTTATGTGTATTTATTATTATCATAGTTATCTAACGAATTTGTAATGATTTTAATTGACACACAAATAATAATAATTTAATTAAATGCGTTTTTATTGTTTAAATTATTATGGCAATGTTGCACTTGTTGCAAACGAAAATCATAGTTTTATATTGTTGTTAGATCTGTAATTATTTTCCTCGTGTTGAGTTATTATTTGGCTTTCTTTAAAAACAAATTAATTTGTATTCCTTTTCATCTGATCCATTTATGTTCTATTGAATAATTCGTGCCTTTGGTGTCTAGAAGCATCGCGGATAACTATCAGTTGAAACCGTATATGTATCCTGCTGTATGAAGTAGCATTCCAAAGGATATAAATTCATATTGGGAAGAGACTTTAATACAAAAATACTCACTGGGTATTTATAAATTACCAATTTACATCATTCATGAATATTTTTCGACAAAAAAACCAAAACCAAACAAACAAATACACTAATATTTTAAATAATTAAAGGACAATAATATTGTTATAAACAATAGAGAAACACAGCACTCATGACTTGTAATATGCATTTTTACTGTAAAAGCTTTCAATACCATTCCGAATAAGGGACGAAAAAGCATAAAATCCATTTTGGTTTTATGATGATAGGACTTGGATAAAATATATGTATGTAGATACATTCATTAATTCCAGTTATAATATATAAGCAAATGAATGGAACGCATGAAAGTGGGGATTTCGCAAAATGAAATATCATCCACCAATATTTTGACGGGAACAAATAATATATTCTCGTTTAGAACTTCAACAAGCTGAATTTATTTGATGCTGGCAATAAATGCAGCAATTAAATCATATAAACAATCAAAAACAATGCTGGTTAATCAGATCATGCAATCGAGTATTTAATTATAGGTATATAATTTTCGTGTATTACCTGCATTAGGGGATCAATGATGAGTGTACGTATATAGTTATTATTGGTAGTAGCTTTTAAAATATTGATGCTATCGAAAATGAGATTTAAATACATTAATAGTTATGAGCAAAATGTAAAAAAAAGTTCGTAGTTGGTGTGATATTTGGAACAAGAATATGGACATTTAATTACAATTATTTCATTATTGTTAATAATGCTTTCTGGACTTGCTCCCAAGTATGGATGTTTTTCATAAATAAATAATTCACATTTTTCATATTTATTTTTAAATTCTTCTATTGCAATAGATTCATGATCTTGTTCCAATTTTGTAGAGACTGATCCGTAAAAAGTAAAAATAATGTGATATTAACAGTCTTTTTTGCGTAATTTGCTAACGGTTTCAAAATTTGAAGCGCATATTACTACGATGTTCTTTATACATATCATTACTGGCCTGATCTTTAGTAGATTCTTCAATTTTACAAATATCATCTATGGCTAAAAATTTTTTTTTTGTTCCAAAACATCAACATCATCGCATTGAAGTCCGTAATCCCCATCTTTAGGTGCGCCACTTCTGCGTTTTTTTAATTGAGAGCTTTTCTACTACATCAACGTTTGCTCATTTGACATATTTTTCACCGGAATTAATTCCGAATTATTGACGGTCTGGTTTTTTTGACGTCTGGATTATCGTCGTGTAAATTAAAGGTTTCCCAAACGTTACTAAACTATCGCCTCTACTTTAAGATCATTGCCACTTTTAAGAAATATTTAAAGGACATGCTTTTACTGCAGTTACTACTATTTACCACTTTTATGTTTTTGAAAATTTAAAATGGCCCCCACTTAGTAGCTATAACGTTTCAGACACCTTTACAGGCAACAAAATATTATAAAACTATCCAAAAATTGCAGTTTTTTTGTTCCAAAACATCGTCAACATCATCACAGTGAGGCCGTAATTATATGTCTCTGCAGCATTATTAGTCATGTTTAATAATAAATTGTAGCTGTTTTAAACCAGCCTATTACTAGCAGATACAATGTCAACCATTAGTCCACATTCTTCCATTTTTGCCACATAATTTCTGTTGTTTTGTTCTCTTTTAGAAAAATATTGTGCACAGTTTGAATGATTTCCAAATGTGTAGTAAGGAGAGCTTTTAATGTCTGCAGTTAATTGCTACACGTTGTCAACAATTTTACTGGTATTTTTCTGTGGCAATGATAATGCAGATGTTATAAATGTAAATTTCTTTTTGTATACTGATGATATAAAACTATACTGCCTCTTGTAGAACATAGGTGATTGCGGAAACTGATTCCTTTACTAAACCCGGATAAATGTTAAATTATGTCCTACAGTTTAAAAAAGAATATACTAATCTCCGATTATTCAATAGAAAACGTAGCTCTAGAGCAGTGGTCGCCAACCTCACTGCTCTAGAGCATGGGTCTCCAAACTTTCCAGCCATAGGGCCATTCTGATTGTTTCAGTAAATTCCACAGTGACAAATTTGATTTCAAGTTGTCAGTGTATCAATTTTATAATTCTATTCCAGATTCATTAGATTATTTAAAGATTTATTGCAAATCAAAAAAACTGCGTTCAATTTTGTTAAACAATTATTGTATTATTTTTATGAAACAGTATCGATGAACTTTCAACAAATCCTTTTGCTGGACAAATGCATTTAATTCCAATTAATTTAAAAGCATCGGACAAATAATTCTAATTGCCTCTTCAATTTAACTATCCCCTTTATCTTGCAGCTACTAAATTCTGTTATAATGAAATTCATACTATTTCTAATCGGACTTGCAATTAGAGATGGAAAAGTGATGTTATGCAACTTAAGAAAAGTGTCTAGATTAGATTAATTTTCCTTAAATTAGGTCAAATACCCGTATTTGACTATTTTGTATAGTTTTCACTGACTTACTAAAATTACATAAACTTTGATTGAATATATCAATATGTGGACTAATTTTGTTTAATTCCCTACACATGATATATTATGTAAAGACGATTTTAACATGATATTAGGTAGAGAAGATGTTTGGATCTGGTATTCAAGGGAACATAAAAATTTAATTGGTATAATAAATCAGAACAATCAATCATACCATTAATCAACTTGTACAAAAAATTGAAGATATATAAACTCTTCTATCGTTGCAAGTAGGTAAGTTGAACCGTGTGTGATCAAATCCACAGGTAGCATCTCCATCCAGACTCCATCCATCTTAAAAGCCATATATTTGACAAATTTATACTGTACTTTTTCTAAATGTAATTCTTTATAGTCTTCTAAGGTATAATCTTGTAACATTTTCAACGATAACATTATTAATATACGGATCCATTAAGTTAAAAAATACTATGTTCAACAAACTATATTCCTGTATGAGATGTAACCAATAAAAAACAAATTTTATTAAGCACAAAGGGTAAAAATAAAATTTTAAGTAAAAATACAAAAATTATTACACAACAAAATTAAAATTTAAACTACTTGTTCATTTTTGTTTGAATTGAGTCTTGTTCTCGGTTTCAAGTTTTTTGTATGTGTAGTTATTGTTTTTGCTTTGTTTTAACACCCTGTAAAAGATAAAAGGTAATAAAATAATGATATAAATAATTCCGGACTAACCGATGCCACTTAAAGAGCAATTTAACTTTAAAACAAGAGAAGGGTCAGTAATCATATCCGAGATCCCTTTTGAGAATACTCGCAGTCTGTGTTAAATTGCTTAAATTTGAATACCCCTACAACGAACTCGTTTAGACAATATCCACAAATTGTTAGATTAAAACACTCCCTGAGCTTCCTCTTTTAAGATTAACAACTCGAAGATATTTTAATTAATTAATTACGCAGAAAATAAAGAGAAGAGAGCTTAGTACAAAAAGACAATCTTTCATTGATACCCTAATTCGTATTTATGTTTAAAGTTGAAACATGTCTGGGTTAGCACGCGCGTTAGTAAAATGTTCTTTCTAACTACAGCTTCAATTATTTTATGTTTGTTGAAAAACGAATATTATTACAATAATAAGATTCTTCTGAAAAGTTTATTAAATTTATTAGGTAGTTAAGAAACGGAACTAATTTTAAATTCAGATTTACATTTGGGGTCTATAATTTTACGATAGAGATGAAAAGAGATTTGTTTTCTGCCTTTTTTTTTATGGTATACTCAGACATTTCAATTAATACAATTTCAGTATTTAATTTTATAAAACTCTGGTAAAGATAGTGATATTGTTGATCGTGTTGTGCATTTACCACGGAAACTTGCGGCTAGATCAGACGAGTTTTCTGCTTATTTCTTAAAACAAAACCTCTGCATTTCATCTAAGTTTATTTGTTGCATCTTGTATACGTTGCCACAGTTGTTATTCTGTATCTAGAGTCCGATTACAATTAGAAATACACCGCTACATCATAACCATTACTTTGAATTTCGAATACATATTATCTATAACTATCAATAGTTAAAAAATAAGTAAGTTGATAGGTAAAAAACAATATTTCCTATATTTCTATAATATTAACACTCACTAAACTCCTAATAGGCGGCTATAAACAATTAATAACTTTGCCAAATTATGACGTAACTATGTTCTTCTAATTTTAATGTTACCTTGGATTTTTGAGATGTTTCCATAAAAATAATCCATCGGAGTTAAGTCTGGAGAACGTGGTGACCAGTTTACAGGTGCGTCATTACTTTCACCTATTCATTTATGTAGGTACTGTTAATTTAAGTTGATTTTATTTTGTGTTTATAGGATTGCATCTATAGTTGATTTTACTTGTGTGAATCCACATTGGTTCTGTTTTTGTGTTAATTCTAAAAGTATTTTGTAAGCAGTATTAAGAAGTGTTGTAAAGCACTAATGTTAAGTGTTCAGTCCAAAAAACATTCACAAACATAATAGAAGAGAACATAACCTCAAATTTGACTCATTTAAAACGCGTATGGAAAGGTTTGCAAAAAAATTGGTTAAGGATGTAATTTTTTTAATGTATGCTGAGTTTTTTCTGTAAATAAAGTGGGGATTCGATAAAATGGACATGGGTTAGTTATACTGATTGACAAAGAGTTACTAGTAACCCAGCCTATGTAGTGAACTAGTGAAAATTAGACGAACAAAAATAGGTCAAACTACGTGAATTTGTATTGATTGGGTTTATTTAATACATAATGAATTTATTCTAGCTTGCTTAAATAACCCAGAAACGAACATTGATTTGCATAATAATTTTAGTAAAAAAAAGCGGAAATTTAAACGTAATTTTCTTAAACTTTATTTAACTTTTAACATTTGTTATTTTATTTCCCACCGACGAAATTTTCACGTGAAATATAATTGGATGTCTAAGACAATAGTCTGCAGATTGTTAAGAATATTTTAAAGAGATTTTCCTGGATTTTCTTGTTCCTCAATTCCAGAAACAAGTTAATTAATCCCTTAAATGAATTTCGGTCGGAATGGAAATTTGAAAATTTTGTTTTCTGTTGCGTTTTATAACCCTGTTATTACAAGGATGTTCTTTGCTTTATTTATTTAATTTGATTTGTTTGCTTGATACTAAATTCGTTTAATGTTATCGACAACTATAGGTACAATTTATTTGTTTCAATTCTGATAAATGTTTTTTTTTAGTTAAACCACATCGTAATTATTTAATTATTAGCTATAATCTATCTAAATTTACTGCATATTATTGATATATTTTAGAGCAGTTACATAACGTACCAATTTTATTGGTAGTACATTTTTTCACTGCTCAGAAATATACAGTATGGTCATAAATTATTAATTTGTGTAAATAAACATAAAATAGTACTGAAATGACGTAAACTGACAATCAAAGTTTAAGCACTTTAATTAACGAAATTAATGTATTATTTTTATAAATTATAAGAAAAACTATTATTTATTATCTCTAAATATATTACAGATAGGTTTGAAAGGGTTTTGAAAGATACTTTAAATAATATTAAAATATACTGACTATTCTAATTAAAATTAGGAAGTTTTTAGGGTTTAAAGCTACGTGTAATAAATATCTATTTCGTAAACATCCTGTACAATATTTTTGATCGGTAAATATTTTAACTTAGAGCCTAGAAGAATCTTAATATATCTACATAAAAAAAAGTTTTAAAATATTAGGAAATTTAAGAAATATTTGCAATTTTTATTATTTTTGTTTTTAAAAACCCTTGAAACCTCCGTATTTTATTTTTAATAAATTTTATAAATTGCTGTACTCGTTTTTCACGTCTCTCCCTTAAATATGTCGATATTCATGTTTTTTTTTTTTTTAAATAATTATTTTTGTAAGATGCTTAATTATAAGAAATATATTTCAGTTTGTTTATTAACTACTGCCAAGGCGCAGTTAGTTGTGTGGCATTTTTTCTATAATAATGAAAAGTACAAAATAAATAACAAATTTTCTATAATTCCCACCCTCAAACCAATTGGCGCCCCCCCACCTTCGCAGCTCATGAGTCGCCACTGTCATTCTTATTACAAGTTGGTACACGTAACACATCTTATACAGTATCTTGAAAGTTTCACTCATTAATTAATAGGGGTCGGTTTTATAACTTGTTAATGTCAGCTCCTAGGTAAGCGACTTCGACCCCTTGGGTTCTAAAATATTAAATTTAATACCTGTTAAAACCCACGTTTTTGTTTTGTTCCTTTACTATAGTCTATTTTTATGTATGAGAGAGTATTAAAATAATAAAGCGTTCGTAATCCATAGGCGTAACACTTCTTTTAGTTAAAATATTTTTTGAAGTTATTCCTCGAGTATACACTTATATTTTCACCTAATTAACCTGCTTATAACTTCTAAACAGCTGAAGGTAAAAAAGTGCAATTTTTTCTAAAATGTTTTATTTTTCCACAAGGTATGTTAAGAACATTGTGTCAAACGGGTTATGTAGGTATAAGGGTTTAAACTTTGACTTTTAAACAACGTTACGTTCATAAATAATAATTTTAATATAAAAACTACTTCTTACCTACAAATCCAAATCAGAATCGAAATCAGAAGATGAACTGTCGCAACCAATATTTACAATGAGTGGCTCGATTATTTCATCAGTAATATTGTCCAACTTCCTCATTTTCTCTTCTTCTTTAATCGTATTAGACCGTCAGATAGTGACCGATTTTGGTGCCCCATTTTCGCATACAAGTCTCGAAGAGGGTTGAAAAGTACATCGATGTTGAGTAGAATAAAAGAAAATTTACGAGTGGCTCTTGGGGATAACACATGGAAAATTCGATTTTCCTTATCAGAAAAATTTTCCGTCCTCAAAATTTACTTATACATTCGGGTCATTCAAGAAAATATGTTTTTCGGACTAGTGACGACGTTCCTTTTCATACATTCCATGGGCTTGTGTGGAAAAATCGTGCAAAATCTCGATTTTTCCTTAGAAAATTACGCCCTTATTTCAACCCTTTAGCCACTTGCAACATTAAAGCCTTTGGTTTTCTGAAGCCTAGTTCTATTAATTAATCATGTATTAAAAACGGCTTGAGTGGAAAAATGGGCAACAAATAACCTTTCATTTTTGTTAAGGAAAATCGAATTTTCCATGTGTTATCCCCAGCAGCCACTCGTAAATTTCCTTTTATTCTACTTAAAATCGAAGTACTTTTCAACCCTCTTCGAGGCTTGTATGCGAAAATGGGGAACCTAAACCTGTCACTATCTGACGGACTATATGATTTACTGCCTTTTCCCAGTTTTCAGGCTTCACATTATTTACAGCCTCCAAAAACAACTGTTTATCATCACTCATTTTAAAAGAATTATTTTTTCTTGAAACTTCTCCCTTTATCTGTGCCCATATCAGTTCAATCGGGTTTACTTCGCAATGATATGTTGGTGATCTAACCACCGTCATCCCACAATTTTTTGCAATTTCATCAATTTCATATTTTTTGAATTTCTCTTTATGAAGGGAACACAAATGATACAGTTCTTTTCTCACAGAACCGGGATGGAACTTAATATTCTTTGAATTTAGCCAATTCTGTAAATCTTTTTTTAACCACTTGGTTGTGAGCATTTTTTCTATAAGTCTCGAGTGATAACTTGCATTATCCATTACTATTATACAGTTCTGAGGAAGAAGATGGTGTATTTAAACCAGTAGATAAATTATTTAAAAAAGCCTGTCTTCGACTTGTAACAGTTTCATCTTGCCAACATTTATTTGGTTATGTCCCTCGTTGATCCATGTTTCATCTAAATAAAATATATTTCTTCTTTGGTTTCTCATTTCTTTTATAGTCCTTAGGTAATTTCTTCTCCATACTACAATGTCGCTTCTTTCTATTAAAATAGACTTTCTGGAATGCTTTTTCCATAGAAAACCTATTTCTTTTAAAAGTTTCCATAGTGTGCTTCGACTCATTTCAGGGTAATCCTTATCATCTCGAACCGTGGCAAGAACTTTGTCTACTGTCGGAAATTCTTTTCTAAAGAAGAACGCATGCAGTTTCCTTCGAAGTCTTTCTTTCAAAAGATTTTCTAATTGAAATTTTGGTTTTCCTGGAGCTTTACGTGCTGTTTGAAACTCGCCACATTTCTCTTCTTTAACAACTCTGTAAATCGTAGATTTCCCAACACCAAGCGTACTACTAATTCCACTGTGTCATCAACACTTTTACATAAATGTTTGTCTGTAAATGATTTAAAACAATTAAATATTAATGTGTTTTCATTAACTGTTAAAGGACCGATTTTTTGTCGTTTACGCGGCCCTTCCAAATTTTCCATGATCACACTAGAATTCACACTGCACCTTGCAAGTTGCAACTAAACGACATTTAGTAAACTGTCAAGAATACACAACTTGGACCTCCTAACTAAATGGAAAACCTATAATCGCATTTTCGGTGAAATTTGTTGGGAAGGTATTTATCTACTTATAATTCGATTACTGTAAGAAATTCTTGGAATTAAAATAAAACAAAATTGGCAAATAGGTACTTATTGAAAATAATCTTAAGATACGGCTATGTAATCTTTAATACACAGGGCTTTTGGCCTGTCCAAACCTTTTTCTATTGTTCTGTACAGCTTATGTTTATAAAGGACCAATAAAAGACCCAAAACTTGTAATAGCGCAGGTTCATTTATTACAATTTTAGGAAATATTTAGATTATTCTGTAAAAATATTTAAAGTGACCGTACCAAGTTTTGCATTAGAAATGCTGTATACTTTATTTTTTAGTGCTACTACGGTAGGTGCTATAACTTATTTTCTTATCCCATCCTATTATCGATTAGCATTTATCTCATTAAAGCTATTTTTAAACGAGGAAAGTGTTCTTGTATACATAGAATTTTATGAATATTCATTGTACCTACCGTAATTATTGCGTGATGAAGTTAGAGATCATGCAAATTTGATTCCCTTTTTAAAACGGTACTTTGCAAATTTCTTTATCAGCAGAACATTGGTTATAAAACTTTAATTTTCTACAGTGTGAATTTGAAATTTAATTTTACTTCTTGTCTCATTATCTATATTGCTGTGGATCATCGTTTTTATTTGTCAATAGCAATTCGAATTGAATATTTAATATCGCATTATTTATATAAGTACGTATAAGATATCAAAGAAGATAGAATTCTTTTGATCTTCCACCTGTGAAAGCTGCTTCTACGAGAAAAAAAACATTGTAATTGACTTCACACGAAAAAAAAAAAGATCTAATATTGATTTAAGTAAGCTTGAATAATTCCTATATGTGTTGTTAAAGATTTTTAAACACACACAGACACAAAGTTTTTAAATCATAAATCTGTATTACAAAATAAGGAGGTAGAAATGTAGAAAGGTTTAAAGCTTTGTTGCTTGTTCTAGGAAAAGTTAGAAAATAAAGCTGTTAACAGAAAACCATTATGGAAACAAAAAGGGAAAACAATGTTGAATACCTTTGTTGTAAGGAACTTATCCGCTTTTAATGAATGCTCATTTGAAAACCTACAAAAGTTTGGGTTGCAGAATAGCTGAAGTAGAAACATTAACTGACGTACAGGGGCGGTTTCTCAGTTGGTTCATTTGTGCAGTGAAGACCCAGTTAAATTTTATAAAAATGCATTTTAATATTTTTATTATTTTCATACATTTTATTTGGTACTCCATTATGCCCTGGATGGTTGCGTTTCTGTCGGTGCTCTATGTTAATTGAGCACGAGAGGTTTTCAAAAATGCCTGTAGTTAAAAAGAGAGGTAAACAGATCCTTAAAACAAGAAATATGACCGCTTAAAATAACGTTTATTTTCCTATTAGTCCCATTTCCATTTGTATTGTAGAAAATAAAAAGGGTAACCACGAATAAAATTTATTGATAAGATATATTTAAAAATTTGTGTAGTTGTCCATATGTATTTTAAATCTATATATAAATAGACAAAGACAAAAAGTAGTTATAATATAGGGTTACCAGCTCACTTTGGTAACATGGCCATTGAGTTCTCATCTTCATTGACTTCTTAGGATAGGAGACGTTGAAGCTATCCTTTGGAGACTCAAAGAAGTCGGAGGGCAGAAGAAGTGACTTTGCGGAGATGAAGAAGAGGGGGGATCGGGGGTGGCTACCGTCTGAAAACTTGAAGACGTATATCTTTGTTATTATTGAACCGAATCGAATGGGGACAACGGCGTTCTACGTGTGACGTCATTTAGTTGTCATTAACAAAGAAAAACTGCGTAGTGCAACGCCAAAAGGGCCTTAACGTATAACTCTGTTATTATTGGATCGAATCGAACTGCTAAAACGGCATTTTACGTGGGGGTCGGCATATAGTTGTCATTCACAAGTACACATGCGCAGTGAAACGTCAAAAGGGCCTAAGCGTATATTTCCGTTATTATTAAACTGAATCGAACGGGGAAAACGCTAGTGTACGAAGAATAACAGCTAGATGAAATTCATTGATCCACAATTATGAATTATGATTAACTAATAAAATTAGCCTATATCGAACATGAGCACCCTTTAATTTTAAAACAACATGCACAATATTATACTTCTTCAGCCTCCCCCTCTTCTACTGCCATGCCTAAATGTTAAGGAATAGAAAATAGCTAATATCGGGATCCTAGGACCCGTCTGAAACAATTTTAAATTGCTCAACTCCCTCTCCAACCTAGAGGAGGCAGATGTATACCAAAAATTAACTTCGGGTACGATATATTGGACTTCCAGTAAAAAAAAAATTCTCCCACTCTCACCACCTACCTCCTACCTTCCATATGAAAAAAAGTTAAAAATTAGCACACCTTTGGGTTCAAGAGATTTTCGATTCACCTCCCCTTCTACTCCCTCCACCCTCGGTTTTATAGAGAACCAAAATGTAAAATTTAATAGTATTTCGTTACTACCTCCCACAAAAAAGTTGACAACTGATTTTATAATGGATATTAATGATTGGAATAGTATTGTATTGTCTGGATGTTCTTTGGGAGGAACCATTATGATCCTTCGAAGGACGAAGTCACTTTGCCCCCCCCTCCAATTGTAGTAAAAGTAAACGGAGAAAAGAAGTAATGTGAAGAAGAAGAAATGTCAAAAAGAAGAAATGTCAAAAAGAAGAAATGTCAAGAAGAATAAAGTGTTCATTAATCAGAATTAGTTTAGAAAAATCTGTGATAAAATTATGTGACAAAAATGTGTTTCATATTAAAAAATGATGGTATTGTATAGTAGGTACATATAAAAGTTTATGGTCTGAGATATACAATAAACGAATGTATAAGAATTAAAAAAATGTTAAATGTCAAATTTCCAAGAATGATTATGGTCACAAATAAATTTTGATACCTTTTAATTCGTTTTTGAGTTATTACCTAGTAGGACACCTTAAAATGTCTTTTTCCGTTTGATGTGAAAGTGATTATTCTACATTTTTGTTGGTGAAATAGGATATTTTAAGATGTTCTACTATTTTCTCTAATTATCTAAAAAGTATACAGACTTAACAAAAAAGAGATCTACCTTTAATTAAACACACAATTAGTTAATTCAATTATACAATAACTTTAAGCGGAAATCCAGAAAACTTCTAAAAATGTGTTTTTACTAGAACAAGAACATTTTACAAAATGGAGAGCTGTTCCTGTTTATTTTCCTGCACTATAGGCATATTGGTCCTAATTTATTGGTCTTTAAACCAATATTCGGTCTCTAATATGTCTATCTAGCAGTTTCTCTAAAGTCTTGAGTACGAAAGACATTTGACACATCGGTGTTAGGGACTTGAGTGACACAAAATTTATAGAACACATTTGATCGAATGCATTCGATTGAAAAAACATTTTGTCGAATAACAATTGATGGAAAAGAAACATGATAGAAAAAGCAATTGATTAAAAAACCAAATATACATAAAATTAGAAAAAAATTAAATAAAAAATTCAACAAATTT
The DNA here is from genome assembly GCA_927349885.1 of Psylliodes chrysocephalus. Lineage (NCBI taxonomy): Eukaryota > Metazoa > Arthropoda > Insecta > Coleoptera > Chrysomelidae > Psylliodes > Psylliodes chrysocephalus. The sequence goes on from OV651830.1 coordinate 11,845,445, forward strand.
ACAAAACATATGCGAAGCAACCCTTGACTGCTCCAGGCCGTACATGAGGTGAGGTATATTAGTTGAGTATTTTATAAAAAAAAATATTTAATTTACCTAACCTGTGCATAATTTAAGTAAATTAGTCAAGTTCTTTTTATTTTTCTCAATTGTGTATATTCTTTTTGTAAAGCCACCCTCGACGGCCCCAAGCCGCACAGGTTAGGTAAATTTGTTATATGTTTTTAAATTTTTCTCAATTTTTGTATATTTTTTTGCAAGGCTAACCAATAAGGCTCTAGGCCGCGCTGGTTAGGTTAGGTTTTATTCTTTAATTGAAAGAATTAGATCTTTAAAATAAACACAATTATTAATAATTGTTTCGACATAAATAGGATTGTAAATTTTGATGCGTTGTTATAGTCTAATTATTGTTTATTAATTTTTAATAATTTATTAACTACCTGTCCCTTTTTTTAATTAAAAATTAGATTTGTTTATTAATTTACTAGTACTGCACAAATAATTATTTGCATAACATAATTCAGTAATTAGGTACCTATGTAGCAAACGCAGTAAAGAAAGTTTTAATATTTCTTCTTTATTTTATTTTTATAATATACATTATTGACACATTTTGTGGAAATGGCTTGTGTAGCAATCCAAAACATTTAAATTTCACTAATATTTTTTCTCAATGGCTTCTTATTTTATATTCCAAATTAGACAAACATTAATCATTTAACGGTGATAATATTACATTTAAATCATCAGTGATATGGTTTTTACAGCAAATCTAATGACATTTATGTTTATAATGGGCCCCGAAAAAATATTTAGAATTAAAAAACAAATTGAAGGACAATATTTGTATTAATAAAAATAATAAAAACTGATAAAAAAAATGTTTTAAAGCAATATAATCATTAACATGTAAAAGTTTTGAGAATATTTCTCATATCAACTTCATTTTAAAAATAACAACAAATGTGACACCTTGAAAATATAGAGTATTAGCAAATAATTGAGTTTCGAAGAGGTTTCCTGAATGTACCTAGTTATACATGTGAAAAAACAGTGGAAATATTGATATTGGACTTGGAAAATCCATAAAACAATTTGTTTTTGACTTTTTCTCTATATGTATAAATATTAATATGAAATTATATTCTTTCCTATTGAAAAGATTATATCAAAATCCAATAATACAGTGCGTAAAAGTATATTTTCGTTTAAAAATAATATTTTAACAATAAAATTGGAATGAATGAATCAAAAATAAATAAGTTATAAGATAGTAAATAGAAACATGTGAATTACCATTCATCAGCAGGCTCTAGTTTCCGTAGTTACCAGTTTTCTGGATTTTGACGTTTGTCCACCATCAGCTTTCCACAACCTGTAAACCACCGTTCGACGGATATCCCGGGAAAATCGACTTTCTACGTACACTAAGATAATTAACAACTACTATCACGATACTTTATCTCTATTAGGCCATGTTTGCAGGCATTTTTTTTTGAAAAAAAAAATAATCCCCGTCGGCGATGAACGTACCGCCGAGGTGTGAAAATAGCACCCGAGTTTTCCTTCAGAGTTTCCCCGAGTTTTCCGAGTAACGACTGCACCCTGCGTTGTACGAATGTCGGTGTGCGCGGGTCTAGATCGATGAAGGCAGACAGAGGCGCGCCTGAGGGCTTCTTTGGGCACGAAAAAAAAAATGATCGTAAACTTGTTTAAGGTCGGAAAACTTTGCAGAAAAAATATGGATGAGGATTTGGGCTGTAATTTAGAATCTATAGTGCACATTAATCAGGCAAAACACGTATTTGAAATTGTATCAAATCAAATAGAAAAATAGTAGTTTGGGCATATGCTATAGTCTATTTTTATGTATGAGAGAGTATTAAAATAATAAAGCGTTCATAATCCATAGGCGTACCACTTCTTCTAGTAGACAGTTAAAATATTTTTTGAAGTTATTCCTCGAGTATACACTTATATTTTCACCTAATTAACCTGCTTATAACTTCTAAACAGCTGAAGGTAAAAAAGTGCAATTTTTTCTAAAATGTTTTATTTTTCCACAAGGTATGTTAAGAACATTGTGTCAAACGGGTTATGTAGGTATAAGGATTTAAACTTTGACTTTTAAACAACGTTACGTTCATAAATAATATTTTTAATATAAAAACTACTTCTTACCTACAAATCCAAATCAGAATCGAAATCAGAAGATGAACTGTCGCAACCAATATTTACAATGAGTGCTCGATCATTTCATCAGTAATATTGTCCAACTTCCACATTTTCTCTTCTTCTTTAATCGTATGATTTACTGCCTTTTCCCAGTTTTCAGGCTTCACATTATTTACAGCCTCCAAAAACAACTGTTTAACATCACTCATTTTAAAAGAATTATTTTTTCTTGAAACTTCTCCCTTTATCTGTACCCATATCAGTTCAATCGGGTTTACTTCGCAATGATATGGTGGTGATCTAACCACCGTCATCCCACGATTTTTTGCAATATCATCAATTTCATATTTTTTGAATTTCTCTTTATGAAGGGAACACAAATGATACAGTTCTTTTCTCACAGAACCGGGATGGAACTTAATATTCTTTGAATTTAGCCAATTCTGTAAATCTTTTTTTAACCACTTGGTTGTGGGCATTTTTTCTATAAGTCTCGAGTGATAACTTGCATTATCCATTACTATTATACAGTTCTGAGGAGGAAGATCTATAATTTGTTCGAACCACTCTCTAAAGACATCAGCATTCATGTCCTCATGGTAGTCACCGGTACGAGTAGATTCAAAAGTCAATAAACCACCTTTAACAAAACAGTTTGAACTACCGATGTGTACTATTATTAGTCTGCGCCCCTTTCCTGATGGTGGATTTAAACCAGTAGATAAATTATTTAAAAAAGCCTGTCTTCGACTTGTAACAGTTTCATCTTGCCAAAATTTATTTGGTTTATGTCCCTCATTGATCCATGTTTCATCTAAATAAAATATATTTCTTCTTTGGTTTCTCATTTCTTTTATATTCCTTAGGTAATTTCTTCTCCATACTACAATATCGCTTCTTTCTATTAAAATAGACTTTCTGGAATGCTTTTTCCATAGAAAAACTATTTCTTTTAAAAGTTTCCATAGTGTGCTTCGACTCATTTCAGAGTAATTATCTCGAACCGTGGCAAGAACTTTGTCTACTGTCGGAAATTCTTTTCTAAAGAAGAACGCATGCACTTTCCTTCGAAGTCTTCCTTTCAAAAGATATTCTAATTGAAATTTTGGTTTTCCTGGAGCTTTACGTGCTGTTTACGCGCATAGGGATGAAATGACGCAATGATCTCGGTCAAGTTCGTTCGCCGCTTTGTTTCTAGAAAAAGGTTTCTTGCAACATCGATGAAACATCTAATCCAGTGGTCACCAACCTCTCAATGTGTTAAGCTACTTTGTTAATTTTGGAATAAACAGCGAGCTACCCACACGGAAGCCACGTAACGCAACGTAAATGAAATAATCCACAGTTAATTTATCATTATATGTATTTATTTTACTATTTAACTGGTAATACATAATACATAGGTACTAATAAAAAACTAATAACAAAATAACTAATATTACTAGTACGTACTTGTTCATAGCTACATTCCTACCTACCAAACGAAGGTGTTTGAAAAATAAACACAAACTTTTATCCAGCCACAACGGCATGTCACGTAAGATTTAAAAATAGTTAATAATAACAACAAAAAAGTAACGCACTATCATGAACATAAACATTGAAAAATAAAAAAGCACGTTCAATGAGAAGGCTGACACTCAGACTCATCGATAATTTTTTTAATGTTTGCAGTATAATTTGATACAGCCATTCGAATACAATTTATCCAAATGTTCATCTGCAAGTCGATTGCGATATTTGTTCTTAATAAACTTCATATTGGAAAAAGAAGATTCACACAAATAGGTTGAACTGAATAATGCTTTCACTTTCAAGGCAACACGGCATAGAACTGAATATTTGTCTTTACTTACAATAGGCCAGATACATTTGGTACTTGAGACTAACGATTTTAAGGCTAAATCATTTTGAAACTCAATTACTTTCATTTCTGTTGCAGCGATGTCTTCGCCAAAGTTCTGCATAACACAAGTTGCAAACTGTTGGATATCAATTTCCATAAAGGGTGAAACAACAAACTGCGCTACTAAAGCCATTTCGTTGAAATCCTTAAAACGATTTTTAAAGTTATTCTTCAGGGTAGAAACTATTTCTACATGATATTTGCTGTCATAGGGTTCTAATGGATTTTGAGATATTTTTTCTGAAAGAATAGGACAATGCTTGGCATCGCTGTTAATTAGGTTTTGTTCCCAAAACTCCAGCATTTTGATAAATGCTTTTATATCAGAAATCATTTCCGCTAGTTCTTTGTCTCTCCCCTGAAGCTGCAAATTAAGTTCGTTTAATTTTTCTGTAATGTCCACGAGAAAACCAAAATCTCTAAGCTAGATTGAATTTTCTAGTTCCGGAGTCGGTTTATCGCGTTGTTTGAAAAATTGAACTATGCCAGATAGGACATCATTAAAACGTTTCAGCACCCGTCCTCTACTTAACCATCGGCCTTTAGAGTGAAGGAGTAGGTCCCCGTATTGACAGTCAACTTCATCAGCCAAGGTTTTGAATAATCTTTTTTGTTCAAAAAAGAGGTAAATAAAACAAGGATGGTCCTTAAGATCTCACAAGAGTAATTTAATACGACCGGTTTCGAGGAGATCAGATCCTCATCATCAGGTATGGTCTAAAATAGATAGGTAAAAACGAATGAGCTCATAACTAATAAAGTGGGTTTAAAAAATTATGAAAGTTGTCAAATATCAAGAACTCACCCGTATTACTCACCTATTTAAGACTAAGCTTAGAGATTATCACAGGGTCGGTGTAAAAAATAAGTATGCGAGTATTTTTTTAAGTGTACCTTCAACTTTAATCTTTTTTGTAACGCTTGAGCTCCAATCTTGTTCACAATTTTTACCACCAGTTTCATAACGTTGTTTAGTTTCAGGAAATTTCCACATAATGCTTGCTGATGGATAATGCAGTGGTAACAGAGAAATTGCGGAAAAGTTTCATCTTTACGACATAACGCCACCAGACCCTTATCACAACCCACCATAGCTGGAGCGCCATCGGTTGTCAAGGCTACCATTTTCGATATTGGAATTTTCTCGGAAGAAATATTATTTTTTAAATGAGAAAACAACTCCAGTCCAGTAGTGTGTCCTATCAGTGGAATAAACTTCAAAAGATCTTCTTTAATCGTAAAATCATTAAAAATCATCCTGACGAACACGGCCATCTGGGCAGTGTCAACGACATATGTTGATTCATCCAGTTGAAGTGAAAAATAAACACAGTTATCTAAGTCAATTCTTAACTGTAAAAAAATATCATTGCTCATTACTTCTACACGTCTCATCACTGTATTAGCAGAAAGTTGCATAGATTTTATAGCTGAAACTATCTCGTCTTTATTTCTAAAGTTGGCAAATAATGAATCAGCAGCTTCTAAAAACGACTGTTTTATCATTTTTCCGTCTTCATAAGGTTTCTTTTTTTGTTCAATTATCTGGGACGCACGATACGATGCTTCAGTTGCAGCCTTATTTTTGTCGACTGTTCCTAAAAATATTGATTGTTATCCAATTAAGTGCTTTTTTAACTGTTTCAGTTTCTCCTTTCTGGCGGCAGAATGTAGTGGGAATGATTTTTCAAAATTAGAATGTACAGTTTTATGATGTCTCTCAATATTTCCTTTTTTAGCAACGGAGACCGAAGTATTACATAACAAACACACATTTTTATCTTTAACTTCTGTAAAAAAGTATTGTTCTTCCCATTCCGAATGAAAGTGGTATGTCTTTACCTTCTTACAACTGCTTGTCATAATACTATTTTTTGTTGTTATCTACTAACCCAACCGCTGGACGTTGGTTACGCGTTCAGTTTTAAACTAAGCGCAATGTCGCCACGCCGTGCGTATTTATCCCGTTCAAAGCAATCCAGATCGTTCTCGAACACTAACGCGCTGGTCCGGCTGGTCGGTTCTAGCCGATTCTAGCTTGATGGCGTCAGCGGCAGATCGCTCACCGCAACATTGCCGCTGTTTATGTTTAATATTATGACAATTAGATTTTTTTGTAGAATTTTCGGAAGCTTCTCTGATTTTTGCAGTCAGTTTGTATTTTTTAAATTAAAATCGTTGTGAGAGCTACCAGAATTGCCTCCGCGAGCTACCGGTAGCTCGCGATCGACAGGTTGACGACCACTGATCTAATCAATTTAATTTAAGTGAAGTGTTTAGAACAGTCAGTTTTCCCCTCTATATTTGTGGCAGTTATTTTAGTGAATGGAAATATATGTACGCAAAGGTAAATAAATTTAAATACAACACAAATTGTATTATTCCACTAAAACTCAAAAAGCTAAACCCATCTATCGAGCAAGAATGCGATGATGGAGGAAGAAGTCCGTTATCATCCAATGTGCCTTTCTTTCATACCCTTTAAGTGACAGACAGCCACCTCCTCAATTTAGATTATAAGATGTTATGGATAATTTTATAAGGAATTTCGCAATAAGTTTCATTTTAGCGTCCTATTTATAGCAGAATACATAAATATACACAAAATTATATGAATGTATTTATACCGTTCTATAACAAAGGGGGTGATATCGTTATCGTTATCTTTTAATCTGAAATCGTGGCATATATTATCATATATTTTCCCAATGTCTCGTGCTGCTACAACAATATCATGTCTTGCAATTTAAAAACGGCTTTAGTTGAACATTTTCTAAGGCTTCTCCCAATTTAAACTCGAATTTATTATCTAATTGATATACAAGTTATATAGACAAAGAAAATAAATTCACCTTAAATGTGAGCAAGGCGTAAAATAAAGAAAAGTAAGAAATTATCCAGCAATGTGTCGACCGTTTTCCTCCTGAAAACAACTACTTCCGCCTAATACCTCAACAAAAGCAGATATACAAAATTATGTTCAGTACTCTAACTTTGAAGGCATTCTTGAAGAAAATAATTTTAGTTTTGCAACTCCATTTAATTTTTATTCTTTCCAATGTCAATAAGCTACTGAAATGACAAAGGCATCTGTACGTTAGTTCCAGTGAAATATTCTAAATTCTTTCGTATCTTTTTAGTTTGTAATTGGATTTACTTTAAAAACGGAGTAAAACAGAATAAAAAACATATTAAATACACTATTCTATCTTTAGCGTCTTTTTAAAGATCCCAATATTGAAAAATTCCTATATTAATGTGCTTTCGACAAACTTTCAAGCAAATAACACAAAAAGAAAGAAGATAAGAATGATGCAGTGCAAAAACCGCCCACCGCCTGTTGCTGGCGGCACGCCAATGCCTCCCGTGTCCAGACATTCGAGAATAGACATCTAGAGGCATATTCAATTTGCTCAAATATTGCTCTAATCATAGTTGGAAAACTCATTTTCACCCAACTTCTTCCCCCTTATTAAATTTTCCTTTTACTCGTAAAAAAAGAAAGTAGTCTCAGCGAAAACACTTGAATGCGGGATTAGAGCATGAGATGGAAAAGGTGGTGGGGGGATTTGGATAAGGTCATTGAAAACGCGCTAAATTGCGATAGGTCGAGGTCGCATCTGGGCCTCCGCGTGTTTTTTAGGGATGCTGCGGAACTAAAAATAAACAGTAAATAAATTATGTTCGAAAAGCATGACTTTCGGTGCGTGTGAGATCAAAAAGTGTAGCTTCAGATCTTGTTAAAAAAATATTATGCATTTTAAAAGATCCTTGTTCGAAGGACCAAAAAATTGAAAGCGGAGGAAATACTGCACACAAAATATATTATTAAATTCGTTCAAGAATGATAACTTCACTTCATTAGGCATACAGACTTTCCCTAGGTATTGCAGATTAAACTAAATAAAGATAAAAAAGTATTTAATATTGGAATAAACATAGTTGTTGCAGTATGATAAAATGTTAATTTATTTAAATGTTTATATCTTTAAATAATGGGCCTACTTACCTACTACTTTAATTTATGCTAATATATAGATAGTGCTGGGTCAATTTCCTGGTTTCCACGATATCAGCACACTACAGTCTGTTCACTATACTTAGGCGGGTTTCGGAATAACAAAATTATGCAAATTAGTCATTGACAACCAGTTCCAATAAGTTTCTTCCCAAGAAATTAGGTAAAATTGCCCTAATGGTCAGATTAAAATTAAAATAACATTAGGGTAGGTACTAAATTTGTTACAAATATTGCAGTTGAATTGATTATTTGCAAGTGTTGACATTGTATGTATATTGTAAATTTAGTGGAAATTTCAAAAATGCCTAGACGTGTGTTAGATGTAGTCTAATTTGTAGTGTACATAAGTATTTTACGGATGAAAACGAAAATGGCCTTCCTTTAAAATCGGCAATGTCTGTACAACAACGCGTATGCGATGCTCTAGGACAGTGGTCGCCAACCTGTCGATCGCGAGCTACCGGTAGCTCGCGGAGGCAATTCTGGTAGCTCTCACAACGATTTTAATTTAAAAAATACAAACTGCAAAAATCAGAGAAGCTTCCGAAAATTCCACAAAAAAATCTAATTGTCATACTATTAAACATAAACGCCATCAAGCTAGAATCGGCTAGAACCGACCAGCCGGACCAGCGCGTTAGTGTTCGAGAACGATCAGGATTGCTTTGAACGGGATAAATACACACGGCGCAGCGACATTGCGCTTAGTTTAAAACTGAACGCGTAACCAACGTCCAGCGGTTGGATTAGTAGAGAACAACAAAAAATAATATTATGGCAAGCAGTTGTAAGAAGGTAAAGACATACCACTTTCATTCGGAATGGGAAGAACAATACTTTTTTACAGAAGTTATAGATAACAATTTGTGTTTGTTATGTAATACTTCGGTCTCCATTGCTAAAAAAGGAAATATTGAGAGACATCATAAAACTGTACATTCTAATTTTGAAAAATCATTCCCACTACCATTCTGCCGCCAGAAAGGAGAAACTGAAACAGTTAAAAAAGCAGTTAATTGGACAACAATCAATATTTTTAAGAACAGTCGACAAAGATAAGGCTGCAACTGAAGCATCGTACCGTGTGTCCCAGATAATTGCACAAAAAAAGAAACCTTATGAAGACGGGGAAATGATAAAACAGGCGTTTTTAGAAGCTGCTGATTCGGTATTTGCCAACTTTAGAAATAAAGACGAGATAGTTTCAGCTATAAAATATATGCAACTTTCTGCTAATACAGTGATGAGACGTGTATAAGTAATGAGCAATGATATTTTTTTACAGTTAAGAACTGACTTACATAACTGTGTTTATTGTTCACTTCAACTGGATGAATCAACAGATGTCGTTGACACTGCCCAGATGGCCGTGTTCGTCAGGATGGTTTTTAGTGATTTACGATTAAAGAAGATCTTTTGAAGTTTATTCCACTGCAAGGACACAGTACTGGACAGGAGTTGTTTTCTTATTTAAAAAATATTATTTCTTCCGAGAAAATTCCAATATCGAAAATGGTAGGCTTGACAACCGATGGCGCCCCAGCTATGGTGGGTTGTGATAAGGGTCTAGTGGCGTTATGTCGTAAAGATGAAACTTTTCCTCAATTTCTCTGTTACCACTGCATTATCCATCAGCAAGCATTATGTGGAAATTTCCTGAAACTAAACAACGTTATGAAACTGGTGGTAAAAATTGTGAACAAGATTGAAGCTCAAGCGTTACAAAGAAGATTGTGTAAATCATGATATTTTAATTAATAAGTTACAAATTTATGGCATACGGGGTTCTCCTTTACAATGGTTTAAAACTTACCTAGAAAATAGAAATCAACAGGTGCGAGCGAATGATGAGGATTCTACAAATCTAGCAATAAGCAGTGGAGTACCTCAAGGATCAGTATTAGGTCCAATTTTGTTTTTATTATTCATCAACGACATCACAGACTTAAGAATAAGTGGTAGAATTACTTTATTTGCTGATGACACCAGTGTAACCTGGAATAATTCTAACATGCAGACATTACAATCTATCATAAGTGAAGATCTAGTGACTATTAAGTCCTGGTCTGATTCGAATGGACTTTGTTTCAACACCAGTAAAACTGTAGCATTGTCTTACAGAGGTACTTTACAACCTATAACTTTAAACAATAATCTGATCCAAACGGTGACTTCAATCAAGTTTTTAGGTCTTTATATAGACGATTCTCTAAAATGGTCTGCTCATATAGATACCTTAGCAAAAAAATTATCCTCCGCATGTTTTGCCATTAAATCGGTTTCTAAAGAGCTGACTCCTTCTACTGCATTAATAACCTACTTTTCCTTATTCGAATCTCACCTTCGCTATGGTTTACCTTTCTGGGGTTCTTGTAGCTTATACCTTTTCGAATCTATTTTTAAACTGCAAAAAAGAGCAATCCGCTATGTATTTGGTTTAAGTAGTAGGACACATTGCGAAAATTACTTCAAAAATTTCAAAATTCTAACCCTTCCTGCTCTATTTATTTTCAAATCCGTCTGCTTAGTTCGCAAGCACATTCAAAATTTATCCGAAAGACCGACTCGTAGATATCCTACAAGAAATTTAGAGACTGATGTTTATTTAACAATGCCCACTTCTGACCTATTAAGACATTCCATTACCTACAATGCCAAAAAATTGTATAATAACCTTCCGATGCAATTAAAATCTATAAATACATACGATAAGTTCCGAAGACTGGCTAAAGCTTTTCTTCTAGAAAGACCATATTACACAGTAGCAGAATTTTATAACGTACCTTAGACATTTGAGTTCCACATACAACGGCATTAATTAAATAATTAAAGTTTAAATTTAAATTAAAAATTAAATTAGAATAATTATAATGACGGATATTGCATATCCATTGCAATTGTTATTCCTATTTTGTCTGTTTGTTTCTGTTTGTTTTTTCTGCTGTTTAGTTATTTTTATAATATGTTTAGTATTTAAGTTACACGCTTTGTCTATAAAATTTTTGTAAATTTTTTTACGACAATAAAGCATATATCTCTCTCTCTCTTAAAACCTTAGCCGATGAAGTTGACTGTCAATACGAGGACCTACTGCTTCACTCTGAAGTCCGATGGTTAAGTAGAGGACGGGTGCTGAAACGTTTTAATTATATCCTATCTGGCATAGTTCAATTTTTCAAACAACGCGATGAACCGACTCCGGAACTAGAAAATTCAATCTGCCTTAGAGATTTTGGTTTTATCGTGGACATTACAGAGAAATTAAACGAACTTAATTTGCAGCTTCAGGGGAGAGACAAAGAACTAGCGGAAATGATTTCTGATATAAAAGCATTTATCAAAAAGCTGGAGTTTTGGGAACAAAACCTAATTAACAGCGATGTCAAGCATTTTCCTATTCTTTCAGAAAAAATATCTCAAAATCCATTAGAACCCTATGACAGCAAATATCATGTAGAAATAGTTTCTACCCTGAAGAATAACTTCAAAAATTGTTTTAAGGATTTCAACGAAATGACTTTAGTAGCGCAGTTTGTTGTTTCACCCTTTATGAAAATTGATATCCAACATTTTGCAACTTGTGTTATGCAGAACTTTGGCGAAGACATCGCTGCAACAGAAATGGAATTAATTGAGTTTCAAAATGATTTAGCCTTAAAATCGTTAGTCTCAAGTACCAAATGTATCTGGCCTATTGTAAGTAAAGACAAATATTCAGTTCTATGCCGTGTTGCTTTGAAAGTGAAAGCATTATTCAGTTCAACCTATTTGTGTGAATCTTCTTTTTCCAATATGAAGTTTATTAAGAACAAATATCGCAGTCGACTTACAGATAAACATTTGGATAATTGTATTCGAATGGCTGTATCAAATTATACTGCAAACATTAAAAAATTATCGATGAGTCTGAGTGTCAGCCTTCTCATTAAACGTGCTTTTTTTTTCAATGTTTATGTTCATGATAGTGCTTTACTTTGTTGTTGTTATTATTAACTATTTTTAAATCTTACGTGACATGCCGTTGTGGCTGGATAAAAGATTGTGTTTATTTTTCAAACACCTTCGTTTGGTAGGTAGGAATGTAGCTATGAACAAGTACGTACTAGTAATATTAGTTATTTTGTTACGAGTTTATTATTAGTATTTATGTATTATGTATTACCAGTTAAATAGTAAAATAAATACATATAATGATAAATTAACTGTGGATTATTTCATTTACGTTACGTTACGTGACTTCCGTGTGGGTAGCTCGCTGTTTATTCCAAAATTAACAAAGTAGCTCAACACATTGAGAGGTTGGCGAATTAATTTTAAATAATTAAATTCAATAAAAAAATCCCGGCAACGGTGGGATTCTAACCTGGGACCTTTGTCCCGCGGACAGAGACTTTACCACTGAACCACCCACCCCCCTAATAGTACTATTTTTCCAATTTTCATATTTTCCAAAAATAAAAAAAGATACTTCATCGGGATTGAACCAGCGTCACGAGATGGTTGCAAAAAGCAAACCTAAAATGTATTATCTAATCAAATATGTATATAACAAAGGAAAAAACAAAAATATTGTAGATTACTTTAAAATACTTTTAATAATTTGTTAAAAAGAAAAATCCAAGATCTATATTTAATAATTAAAATTAATCATCAAATATAAACATTGGTAGGTATGTTCAAAAATAATAAAAAATCGCCTAGATAAATATTTTTAAAAGCAATTGAGAGTCGTACATTAGTTTTTTTAAAAATCTAATATTTTAGGGTGTTTCATAATATATGCGCAGGACTTCAGGACATGATAGCTCGTCCAAAAATATGAAAAAACGTTTCTATTAACTTACCCTCTAAAATGCACCATTTTCGAGATACAGGGTGTTGAAATTGAAAAAAAAAAATTTCTACGATACTGGAAAAAGTTTTCTACACAAAAAAGGTACTCTTGGTCATACGCTCTAAAGTCGACCGTTTTCGAGAAAAATCAAATTTTAATGTTGAAATACATGGTCAATTTTTGGAAATGAAACTTGATGAAACAAAATTTGATTTTTCTCGAAAACGTTCGACTTTAGAGCGTATGACCAAGAGTACCTTTTTTGTGTAGAAAACATTGGCAGTTCAAATGGGCGTCTCAAAACCGTACTTATTCCAGTGGCGTAGAAATTTTTTTTGAAATAAAATGAAACTTTCCCAACAAAATAGGTCACAGAATGAAGAAGCTGATAAAATGTAGTTCTTCCAAATCCAGATAGATAAAATCATGAAAACAAATGATGAATTAATCAAAAAATATACAGGAATAGAAGAAATTATGGCTAGCAATATAAACAATGCAACTAAGCCCACTGAAAACTTTACTAATGAAGATCTGGCAGAAGAGATCCGCGTGAACAACAGAAATAAAAGAAAAATTGATACCTGCGCAACCACAGCCAGAACAACAAAATAACAGCACTACAATAGGAAAACCTGTAAAAATCAAGGCACCTATTATAGTGAATAATGTCCAAAACTTTAATGAACTCCATAGTATGGTGAGACAAATCACAAACTCCCAAATTAAAGTCATCAACGCCAATAATGTTAAAATTAAGGTTCCGGAAGGAACATAATATAGAATGCTTTCTGGAGCAGTAACAGAACAAGAGTACATTTACAGAATATATCAATTAAAGTAATGGCATATAAACTGCACCATTCTTGCGAACTAGAAAATATAATTAATGATTTGAAAAGTCGCGGCTTTAACAATATTTCTGCTACTCCAAAACTAAAATATGGCACAGCTAGATGAAGAAGTAGAGCTACTTATGTCCAACATACAGCAAGTAGCATGGGATAATACGCCACCTTTCCTTACTGAAAAAACATGAGACAAAAATAAACACAATGGATATAAAACATATTTGATAAAAATATCGAAGGACGAGATCAGAAAATTAACTAAACAGCTGGTTAAAAATATGAAAGCTGACAATAACCGCACAGTTAATTTTTGAAGTGGTTGGCAGTTCTGTACAGAAACGTGTTTCATCTAATTACGTTGAATGCGGCAGAAAAACTTTTATAAAACTCTTTTGCCATCCGTTCGTAACCCCAATCTTTGGGGTACTGACCCTTTTAGTCAGGTCTGCTTTTTTTTGGTTTGTTTGTTTGTCATTGGCGTCCTTTATATAGAGTGCTGACTCTGTTTTTATCTTTACGTCCTAAGCCGTCGCTTAGAATTCGAGAAAAACGAAATGCTTATATCTTAAGTGTCAATTTTTTTAAGATAAAATATAATCCGCTCTATTTGAAATTCTGTCGTTTGGTATTAAGGTGAATAAACTTTCATGATTTTAGATTGTTTAGTATAAGAGTTAACACGTAGTAAACCCTTGTTAGGTGAAAATTTAATACAGGTTGTCCAAAGTATTGGATGCCAAATGGAAAAAGAAGATACAGTGTGCCACTTATTAGTATCATTAAATAGTGACTATGATTTAATCATTACAGCTGTAGAAACTGTAAATACTACGATTGCCATGGATTTCGTAAAATCTCGTCTGTCACATGAAGAAATAAAAATGAGAACAAAAGAAGGAGCTACTAATAATAATAATATTGACGTTTCATTTAAAGCAAGCTCCTTTATTTGCTATAATTGTAGAAAAAGTGGACTGTTACTTTAATGCAAATAGATATACAAGAGGAAACTTAAGAGGCTATAGAGGAAGAAGAAATTATATAAACAGAGCTACAAATAGAGGAAGTAGCCAGCAAGCTAATACCACAGCTTATACAATATACAGCTCCACAACTCCGTGTCGGCGTCTTTGATCTGGCGGTCGAGAACCAAGCAAGACGGAATGGTGCTATCTCTGTTAGATTCGAGGGAAAAGTCGGGCCCGGATTAAACAATTTTTTTATTATTGAAAAAATTGAAAACCTTGGCGCCTAATAAGGTTGGTTACATGCCATATAAGTAAGTTTTGGGAAATTAAATTTTTAATTTGTTTTAAATCTGTCAAATATAATTAGAAACATTATTTAAATATAAATATTACGAAAAATAGCACATCTTTCGGATTAGAGGTAAAATAATTTGTATGTGGCTAGTAAAATCCTCGTTAACAAATGTTTTGAGCTAAAACAATCACTTCACGACAAATTGTGGCTTGGATCCTTTTTACACCAAGGGCTTCAATTGTTAAAGAATTGTGTCACGCTCGTGGATGCAAATCAAGTGGTACCCCGTGTCTCTGGCAAGTGTTACTCTTCGCGCAAAGGGTTTATACCTAGATAAACGAATGCTTCGACTGAGGTATGGGAACTCTATGGTATTTTGGAATTATAAAGAATTTGTGCTTTTATTTTAACAATATTGGTTATATTTAGATGTATTCTTATTAATTGAAATACAGATTTGTAGAAGTAATACTTTGACAGTTTTTATTAATATAATATATTCAATTTTTATCTGACCATACCGAAGTAGGGAATTTTGAAACTTTATAGTAATGTGAAATTTGAATTACAATATTACACGATATTACATAATTAGTACTTATTTTAGGTAGGTACTAAATTTGTACTTGGAGAAAGTAATATCGATTTTTATAAGAAAACTTGAAAAGTAAATTAATTTAGTTCCTATTTCTGATGTAAAACTTAAGTTTTGGTTTAAACCAAGAAAACAAATAAATTATAGTTTGTTCAACAAGGGTGGATATGATAGCAATATCACACAAAGACGAAGTTTGAGCACGACGTCGTATGCGGAGTACTCAATCGTCTGATTGTGATATGAACAATCCACTCGATATGGTCAGTATATTTTTTCTACGACCCACTAACAAAAATCTACAAATTTAAAAAATTATTTTAGGTTATTTAGACAAAATAACTAATTTTAAAATAATTTACGAAGTTGACTAATTTATAAAATAAAATTAACATGAAAAATTAATTAGTCCTCGGCCTAGATTCGATCCCGGGCTTTTCGCGTGGAAGGCAGATGCTCTGTCCTCATCTTCACCGAAACTTTCAGGACTTTAGTTTTAATACTCGTAATTAAATTAGTATCATGTAGTTTGATTAAAATTTATTTTTTTTTAAATGTGGACACAAAAACAAAAATGCTATTATTTATCGAGTCTACACAAAAATTTTAATGTATATTTAATATCAATAACTAAAATATATATTGACAATTAGTTTAACAGAATTGTCACTTATTTAAAAAAATTTAAATAATAGGAGTTGGGTGACCAAAATATGAACTGTGATTTGTAGATTTAATTTTGTTAAAGTGTTCTCACTACCTAAAATGGATATGAAATATATTCGTAGTTGAACGCAATAACATACTTTTTCGTTTTGTAGTATGTGCATAGATTGGCTAATATCCATGCACAGATTACAAAACGAAAAAGTATGCTATTGCCTTCAATTGAACGAATATATTTCATATCCATTCTAGGTAGTGAGAACACTGCAAAAAAAAATAAATTCGCCAATCACCGTTCATATTTTGATCAACCGACTGCTATTATTTTTAAAATTTTAAATAAATGACAATTCTGTCAAACTAATTGTCAGTATATTTTTTAGTTATTGAGATTAAACATACAATAAAATAAGTTATTCTTTTGGAAAACGTTAGCATGGATGACTAAAGGGTATTGGGTTAATTAATTCTAAAAGTGTGGTACAAATGTAATTTTTTGTAGCCAATTCTTCACAATTATTTTGAAATATCTTTTCAATATTGAATATTAGTTCTACAAATTCATCATTTGACAGTTGCAGATTTCCAAATGTATCTGGATTGGCGTTATCATATGCCTTTAAAAAGGAATAAAAAGAAAAATCATCTAATTCAACGTGATCTTTGTTATATTTAAGACAGGTATCGCAGAGGAGTGGATCCGCAAGGCTTTTATTAAAAGGTAACCACACACATACCTGATAAAATTTTTCTGTATCAATTCGTCTTTACAATAATTTAGGGTGTTAATAATTTTATCATAAAATAAAATACAAGGTGTTCCATTTAAAAAACATACATTTTAATTTGCCAGGCAAAAACGTGACACCCTGTATATCCAAAGATATTTTTAAAATATGTAGGTATTTTTCAAATCCATATAACTTTTATTTAAAACTTTCTTGCGTGTCTACAACAAAATAATGAACAATAACGCACTAATGGGATACCCTGTATAAATTATATTTTTAACAATGAAAATTTCTTATAATGTGGTACTTATCGGTTTGGGTCCTTGGGAAAACTAAAGAATGTTTTCTTGTAGGTATAACCCTTATTAAAACAGCTTTTGACTGCACAAACAGAATGATGTCTTTTTTTTTCACTCATTCTACTCATAGCTAAAGAGTCACCAAAATAATAACAGTACCTTTAACTCAAACAAAATCAACGAAATTATAGGCTCCACGAAATTATACAATCAACGAAATTATAGGCTCCACGAAATTATACAATCAACGAAATTATACGCACGACTCAACACGTTACCTAAGTACGCTTCTGAACACCAAAACCGTCTTTTCCCTTCGAAGGCGGAGCTTAAGCGATGCGCGACGAAATCGACGCAAACCGTTGCCGCCAAGAGAGTGTTTGAGCTGTATTGTTAAGCTGTGCTAATACAGCAGATGAAATTGAATTTATTGCAATTAACGCTACTAATATTAGTTTTGTTTTTGATTCAGGGTGTACACAGCATATGGTAATGGATAAAGTAGAAGAATATATGTCAAACATTAATTTTAGAAGAAGTCAAGATAGGGACAGCAAAAAATAATGTAGTTTTGAGAATAGAAATATCTGTAGATGCTCTAATTGTTAAAGGTATTTCACAAAATTTAGTATCAGTATCTATGTTACTAAGAAATAAATTTAGAATATTTTTTGATACTAAATTTGGTAAAAAACAAGCCACACCATCAAAAAACAATTTAAATTTTTATTGTAACTTTTTTAATGATTTATTTGTTTTAAAAGTAAATTAGAACATTGTAATTATACTTTAATTGATAAAGATATCTGGCATAGGAAGTTAGGACACTTAAGTAGGTATGGTTTAAAACTGTTAAAGTTACCATATAGTGAGGAAATTTGTAGTAGTTGTATAGAAGGTAAAAGTACTAGAAAACCATTCAAAACATGTGAAAATAACACTAATCAACTTGGTGAGTTGATTCATATTGACATAGCAGGTCCAGTAAAAACACCTACTTTAGAAGGTTATAAAGACTTTCAAGTAAAGATTGATGATTATTCACATTCACATTATTGACTTTATAAAGCTAATAAAAACTCAACATAGTGTTAAAACACAACGAATAAGATGTGATAATGGAGAAGAATTTTCCTCTAATTATTTTAAAGATTTTTGCAGATAAAAAGGTATTAGGTTTGAGTACACTCTGGCTTATTCGTCACAGAAAACTGGAACAGCAGAACGAATGAATAGAAGTCTACTAGACAAGGTAAGAACAAAATTTTTTAACAAAACTTCCTAAAGAGTTATGGGGGGAAGCAATCCAATGTTCTGCATACGAAATAAATAAATCACCGAAACAAATTTAAAGCTAAAAAGTAAGAAAAAACTCGAATTGTAATTGATACAAATTAAAATGTAAACAATGAACACGAACGCCAATGTTGCCAAATGATAAATTGATTTTAAAACAAAATTAATAAATGAACTGAAATTTTAAAAAAATCAATATAATAAATCGGATTTATAAAAAATCCTTAAATAAATATAAGAGTATGATTACATATTACTAAAGACAAATTTTGATTCTTAAATAAAAGGATTTATCCACTTCTTTAAGAGCTAACATCCGACGACGTAGCAAAATTTTGCTACTTCTGGCAACACTGAAAGATATCCTACTTATAGGGACTTTCTACAAATTTCCTCGAGGGCGTATCACTTAGATTGAATCGCGAATAGATACATTTAAGAAAAAAAGGAGGAAAATCCCCTCATTTAAAAACTACCAGATTATTAAAAAAAAGAAATAAATTTTCATAGATTTAATACAGAATGGCGCGCAAATGTCTTTTTTAAATTTCTTTTAAAAATGATTAAAATAAATACTTTTCGAAGGTTTACAAAAAATAAAGATTTCTCCATTGGTATTTCTTGAAAATTTCACTAAAATCTGACTGAAAATAAAGGCTCAGAAGGAATTTGAGATTTATAAGGTAACACTTGGGAAGGCGAGACCGAGTAAGATGACAAGCAAGAAGCAGAAAGCAGCAAATACTAGCGTGTTAATAGTCCTGTCGTCGGTCGGGCTGCCCCAAATATTTTGTAATAAGTTTTTATGTACTTACTTGTATCGGCAGCGTAGCAGTTTCTTATTCCTAGAAAGAAAGATAAATGTTGTAATTAATCAATGGAAGATTTAATTTTTTCTGAATGTTTTTGTTTATTATTACTCATTAATTCATTTAATATAACACCAACTTCATATTCATTATCATTAAAAATAATAATAATTATTATTTACAACAAGTTTAGCGTTTTATATCAATACTTTGATTTTCTTTTACTATACGGAGAATGGTCGCACTGCGCAGCTTTCTGAGTGCCTTTTAAAAGGAGATAGAAAACTCCGCCATTTTGAACTCTTATTACGTGTTGCCTACATCTTGGCGCAATATTTTTAATAGGTGCGTTTTAATCATCCGATTCTGCTTAGGAATTGTCGGTTTTCTTGTTTTAATCTGACAGGTTAAAACGACTAAACCGACAATTCCGGAAGCAGAAGCGGATGATTAAAACGCACCTGATATTTTGCTTGCTGCTGTCAGTGTCAGTGAATATTATTTTTGGAGTCACAGTTTATTGCTAAAGAATCAGCTCACTCGGACCAGTTGAAAGTTCCAAAATAACATCCACTCCGGGGATACAAATTCAGGATACGCAGAAGACTGCTGTTTTATTATAGGCGGTTGTCATATAGTGTATTATCCGACTTACGCAGTGTATAAACTGGAACATTGAGATCAAAACTGCCGACGCAGAGTGAGCGAGCTGATTCTTTAGCTATAAACTGTGTCATAGGAATCAAAATGGCCGCGCCCTATGTTGGGCGTGTCGGACCTCTCTCTTGCCCCGTATAGTAATCAAAGTTATAACGGTTTAAAATCGCATCGAATTATTTTAATTTATTTTGTCCCATCTCTATTTTAATAAAGCCCGAATTTTTGTACTCTGAACACATTTTTCTTCTTCGTTTCGAAGACCATATGATTACGGTGTTGTCAAACGTTTAAGCCATATTTCGGTGTTGCTGGGTTTTTATTTTTTATTAAATATTACCTCTGTGAAAGAGTAATCATGGATTAAGTGCTAGTTACGTGTAAGTATAGTTAATAAGGTTAATAGTATGTAATGATAATTATTAAATTTGTAGTATTTTGTAATTTTAAATATATGTACAGTAGGGCCATCTAATGATTTGCGGTGGAATTGTGCCTTGCATGGCAGGAAAACTCGCGCATCTGCGCGATAAGTCCCTTAAAGTACTCACTTTTGGTTACTTGTTCAGCAGCTTGGGTGTTAGTGACTTCGTTCAATTTTCTAAATTATTCTGACTTATCCAAGTCATCCTTAAAAGGGAGTCCATTTAGAAATTGTTTTTCGATTTTGGGAAGTATATTGGTGATCTGGATTATGGTATTTTTGTGATATTGTCCCAAAATCATTTCTTGAAAAAGGATAAAATAAGTTCACATGCTCAGTGTTTTTCAAGTGCGTCGTTTCTTGTAAGAAAGGAATGAACAGAAGTCTTGGAGGTGAATCTTTTTATTATCGTCAGATTTTGCTACCAGTAACATACGTTAATATTTCTCTACATTTCCTTTTCTTATTGTAAAGAAGAAAATAACAGAAGGCTTAGCAGTTAACCGTTGCTCCATCGTCAGATTTTGCTACAAAAACCTCTTATTAGGGTAAGTAACTACTACTTGCTACTTTATATAATTTTATTTCATTGGGTTATCTCGTGCATATTATATTTTTTTTTTTTAATTTTTAGTTCCCACCTCTAGCTTTAACCAGAATTATGTTTTTTTGCCTAGATTATCGAGTTTTAAATTTTTGTTGCCAAATAATTTAATTTTCTATGGGTTTATCGATTAATATTTATATTTGATGGCAAACGCAATCAGTGATAATTTTTATTTTGTTAATTTCCTTTTTTTTTAAGAATGACGTTGGGTAAATTTTATTCTTTTTAGTTTTTAAAAAGAAAGGAAACCTTCACTGATTCTTGCGTTTTAAAATATTCATAGCATGTATATTTTTTTTTTTTTAATATGGTATTTATTTTAGGGTTTTTAGTATTACTTGTGGAACTTTCGAGTTGTTCTTTGGATAATGCCGAGGAGTACCGTTGATTGTGGGCACAAGTATATGGATTATTGTTGGTGCCATCCATAGCTTGGTTTGGTTACTTCTGGTGCTGCTTTCATCAGCTGTTTCGACTGGGTCGAAAAATCAACCATGGTTCGAGTCACGCAAGTTCCTATATAATTTTTATTACATTTATTTCTATATTTTCTTATTTATTTTTTTTTGCTTATTGCTTATCGCTTGCTATATATTTATTTAATTTGGTATTTACGGATTAGCTTAAGTAGTTTATTTATTGGCTTACCAAAGGTTTAGGTATTCCTTGTAAGCGAAACACTAAGGCTTTGCTGTTCGGTACTTACATTTAATATTTTATTTTATATATGTCTATATAGCGCATGTGCCTGAGCTCAAGCGACGCCATTATCGTAAATTTCGCATGTTGCTGGTCGTTTACTATTGCCATATATTTAGTAATTTTGCACCCTTAGTTACCGCATTTATTTTAGCTATTTTTTTTGTTTTTTTTTTTTAATTATTATTGCTATTGAGAATAAGCTAATAGTATTATTGCATATTTTCCTATAATTTAACCCTTACTGTCATTATTCATGAATTTACTTTTGGTTTTGTTAATAAAATTACCTTTGCGAATTTAGTTGGTATTATTATAATTATTTTTTTTTACAGATGAGTATGCATAGGTTATTAAGTATATATTGATCATTTGTTAAGTTGGTGATCAGTAGGGACACTCGTAGGTGCTCAGGCCAATTTAACTGGCGCCCTATATTATTTAACTATTATTTTAAACTGAGATCGAACCACCCCATCTCCACTTAGACTAGCCGTGAGCCCTGAAATTTGAACATCTAGTAACCATTTGTGCTTAGCCTAATAATTTCAAATTATTGGAACAATTTATTATTTTTGCATTTTTTTTTTTTTTTTGATAAATTATTTTGAATACGATTAGGTAGGTTACAAAGTATATGCCCCCGATACACATACTAATCGTATGCTGACTTTCCATTCAAAATTCGTCCAAACCGCGCATAACGTAATGCGGGACGAACTTTCAAGGTATTTTGACACTTTTCGATTGAACTGTGTAAAATACTTTAATAATTTATTTGTTTTTGTGTTAGTAGTGAATATATGTTCCTATATATAACAGGGAAGATCTAAATTATTGTTTAAAATGCCGGTCTGCGCGTTGGAAATATTTCCGGATGCCACAAAATATGGGTAAATTCTTATCAAAGAAAGAACAAACTTAACTCTTAAACATAAACGGGTTAAAATGCAGTTTAGAGTGAATCCGCGTATTACTAAAATGTTCAGTTTATGTGAAAGTATATGTCATTTGAAGCTTAAAAATAAAAAAACTCTTTGCGGTCACTAATTTAAATAAATTTAATCGCTTGCAATGGTCAATCAGGTGACGTTTGTGTACTAGTTTACTGAGATTGTTAAATTTATTATAATGATATGGAGATGCAATGGACACATAAACAAGAGTAACTCCAATGTTTCCAGGCCGTATAGGTTAGGTAAATTAATTGAGTTTTTTAATTTTTCGCATTTTTTGTATACTTTTTTACGAAACAATCCGCGATCGTTCTAGGCCACACAGGTTAGGTAAATTAGTTAGGTTTTTGTATAATTTTTGCTAAATAACCTGCAATGGCTCTAAAACCTACAGGTTAGGTAAATTAGATAGGTTTTTCTCATTTTATGTATAATTTTTTTTGCGAGGTAGTCCCGATGTCTTCAGGCCGTATAGGTTAGGTAAATTAATTAAGTTTTTTTTTATTATTTTTCGAATTTTATGTATACTTTTTTTACGAAACCATCCGCGATGGTTCCAGGCCGCACAGGTTACGTAAATTAGTTAGGTTTCTGTTTAATTTTTGCGAAATTACCTGCGATAGCTCTAAAACATACATGTTAGGTAAATTAGTTAGATTTTTTAAATTTTTCTTATTTTATATATAATTTTTTGAAGAAACAACCTGCGATGGCCCCTGGTCTCACACGTTAGGTAAATTAGTTAGGTTTTTCTCATTTTATGTGTAATTTTTTTTGCGAGGTAACCCTAATGTCTCCAGGCCGTATAGGTTAGATAAATTAATTCAGTTTCTTTTAATTTAGCATATTCTATAGCAAGAAATGAGATATATAAAAAACATATTTTTGGGCGTTTCCAGGGCAAAAAAAGTATTTTGAAATGTGTTTCAGAGGGTCTAAAATAGCCTTAAAAAGAGCCCGTTCGACCGATGGCGGATTTATCCTTATTTTTATATTTTCTGATGAATAAACACATCATTTTTTTATTGGTGATGTTTTATTTTGCAAATATGGAAAATAAAAAATTTTGGGGGAGGGGGTAAATTTCATGAGACCGCTAAGATTTTTTTTCATTTTTGTGTTTGGAAGGCTTGTTTACTTATGAAAAACATTTTTTTTTTGTTAAAATGTGGATTTTTTCCCATAGACGCAAGAATTTCACCAGGTGCACGGGCCTCATTAAGCAAAGAAAATAAATCGGTATTTTAAAATTTTAGCAGATTAAACAGTAGTTTCCTGTCCCAATATAATGGTTCTTTTGAGGTAATGCCATTCATGAGCAGGACACGATTATATACAGTCTGCTCGCTATACTTACGCGGGTTTCGGATTACAAAATTATGCAAATTAGTCATTGACAACCAGTTCCAATAAGCCTCTTCCCAAGAAATTAGGTAAAATTTCCATAATGGTCAGATTTAAATTAAAATAACATTAGGGTAGGTACTGAATTTGTTACAAATATTGCAGTTGAATTGATTCTTTGCAAGTGTTGACATTGTATGTATATTGTAAATTTAGTGGAAATTTTAATAATGCCTAGACGTGCGTTAGATGTAGATAGTCTAATTTGTTGTGAACATAAGTATTTTACGAATGAAAAATAAAATGGCGGTCCTTTATAATCGGTAATGTCTGTACAACAACGCGTATGCGATGCTCTAGGAATTAGTGAAACCAAATTAAGAGGAGTATTACAAAATCAAAATAGTGAACTTCCGAAAGAAGATCTCCGCAAAACTCGCCCATCATTGAAAACGAAAGATATTCCAGATGGAAAGAAATTTGAAATTCGTGATACCATTTAACGAATAAGGGCCAACAAGGAACATGTGACCTCAAATACAATTCACTCGGAATTAATAGATAGAAAATTTGACGACATTGGCAGAACAAGTCTATGGCAAGTGATAGTTAACTTGGGTTTCAAATTTCAAAAGAAGGATAACAAAAGAATTAACTTTCTAAGAAAATATTCTAAATTTAAAGAAGAAGGGGCGAATTTTATATATTTAGACGAAACATGGATATTTTCTAGGAGTACAACCAAGAGAATATGGCAAGATGATAACGTAAAGTCCATCAAACATACCGATGGAGAGGGGAAGCGACATATAATTTTACATGCAGAAGGGAAATCGGGTTTTATAGAAGGAGTTGATTTAATATTTTTATCTAAATCAAAATCCAGTGACTATCACGATAATATGAACCCATAAATGTTTGTAAAATGGTTGCATGAAAAACTTCTCCCAGGTTTAAGTGAGCCCAGCGTAATTATTCAATTCAATTTTTTTATTTTTCATTTGAAATTCTCTATATGCAACAAATTTTTATGTTAGAAAATATTTTATTTGAGCTAAATAACCCTCTTATTATACATAGACCATATTTTCTGTGTGAAGTGTAATATAAAATTATTATTAGGTTTATAATAGCCACATTAGACTCCATTAATGAAGAAGTTTAATTCTCCATTATTATTTAGGTAAAAAGTTATACATTATTTTTCATTTCATTTAACCAGTTGATATTTCCCCAAAGAACAGGTCAAACTTTCGGGTACTTACCTATAAGTACTCATAAAATTTTTAATCCGAAACCCGCGTAAGTATAGCGAACAGACTGTAAGAATAAGATAAATCAACAGAAAAATTGGTTTTGAGTATTTTCGAAGTAAATTTACCAAATAAAAAGTAATTTTTCTTTGAGTATTTACTTTTTATAAACAAATAATTTGTTTCTGTACACTTATTTTTATTTCATATAATAAGAAAAGAGAACTACCACGCCCAGAAAGTACAAATTTGAGTCAAACTTGTATTTTTAGTCTATATTTTTTACTTATCGTATTACCAGGTTATGGATTTTGTCACAAAATACCTATAATTTATATAAAAAATTAATATTTTTATTACTATTATTTACCTTAAACCTTCATATTTGTAAACGAATATATTACAAAATAACCAATAAAGCTTAAGTAACTGCATAAAATCTAAAACTGGCGAAATATCAAATTTTAAACAGTGTCTCCCATTTAATGCTCATAATTCTATGTCCCACGTGACGTCACCGTCAGTCAGCTGCATGCGCAGGAACATACCGTTAGTCTGTGTATCGTGAATTATCCTTATAATTGGTTTACAGATAAAATGATCTGAGGATGTACCCCCTCAACACTAAGACTAGTTACGCCGCTGTATAAACTAATTATTCAAAAAACTTGTAATCAAATCTCTGTTTTACATAATTTCTAGTGGTTTTAAAGAGTTTTATCCCCGTTAATATTTTTTCTAGATTTTCTACACATTAGATACGACAAATTGTCATAAAATCTGCTTAAAGAATAAGCACCGCTTTTTCCTTTCATCTGTTTTTCAAATGCCCTTTGATCCGCTAACACGACCATCCAACATCCAAAAAATGCCAGATATTTTTCAAGTTACAGAGCAGCAAAAACCTAACAGATTTGATCTTATTAGTGTGCTGAGAAAATAACAAATCGCCCACATGGGGGTTGGGTTTTAAGCATTTTTTAGCTGTCATTCGTTGGAAAGGCCAATTATCCCACTGGAAATCGCTTCAATTATTTTTAAACCAAAGATAATTGCGTGAGAGTCATAGAAAGCATTGGCGTCCCCTACCTACATTATCGTTTAGAGAATAATCATTTAATTATTAGAAACTAAAATAACTGAAAACACTCTGAACTTGGCAGCTTCTATTTCATAATTTACCAATCTAATATGAAGTGTTTTGGGTTAAAAAACATTGACCTTCGCACTCCCCGGTAGATCTTCATCTTCTCATCGTTTCTAATTACTTTCTCTGACGCAAATGTAAGAGATTTATTTCCTTAAAAGAATAGTGAGACAAAAATTGAAAACGGGTCTTCAAGATGTATCTAATCGATGTGAAAATCGCTTTTTAACAATTAATTACTTTCTCGTAACCCTTTATGACACCGTAGATTGCTGGTGATTTTCATTAGACAACGGAAATTGAAAGTTGGAAGTTATTTCCTTTTTCGGAATTTGAATTATTTCATAAAATTGATTCTAAAAGTCGGGATATGTCGCTGAAGCTTGCTAATAAAATTGTGGTACCCTAAGGAAATGTTCAAATTATGAGAACATTATAAATTATTCCACTCTCGTCGGACTAACTGAACTTTTACACCAATAGATGATTGTAAAAATCTCCATAGGCTTCACAAATTGGGGAATGTAGTGAATTCAACGATGTCTGCAAAAACAATTTGATTGAAAGTTACTTAAATCTTCAGTTATAGCATCGACGATATCTGGGAAGAATTACAAT
Organism: Psylliodes chrysocephalus; assembly: GCA_927349885.1. Classification (NCBI taxonomy): domain Eukaryota; kingdom Metazoa; phylum Arthropoda; class Insecta; order Coleoptera; family Chrysomelidae; genus Psylliodes; species Psylliodes chrysocephalus. The sequence continues at coordinate 11,872,599 of OV651830.1, forward strand.
TTTTTAAAAAACTTACAAATCACAGAGCTGGGTTGCAAAAAAGAATAGAGTCAAAAAAGTGGTATTTACTGGTATACAGGTACAAATCCTAGAAAAATCCAATCCTGACTAGAATATCCATGTTACATGTCAAGTCCCTTGATCTCGTCAGCGGACCAGATCCCAGTATAAGTATTTTAACAGTAATGACACTCCCTGGGCGGGAAAAAGACGCGCAGCTTTTACTGCGCTGACGTTTTCGGGATATAATCCATCACTTGTCATACATATGGTTAAAAACTCGTTACCATGCGCAGGCAACCCATAATTCGTACACAAACAGTGGCGGCTTGTAGTAATTTAAAATGGGTGTTCACACTTTTTCCAATAATTCTATCATATGAGTAAATATGGCTGTTCTTTTTATTATTTGAGTTTGTATTAAGTGTAGTTATTATTATCAACATCATACTGTTTTCAAGCACTACAACTATTAATAAATGAATATTTTAGTTAGTGTCATATTTCTTTGGTTTTTAATATGTTGAAAACCATCTATAAACATTAGACTGGGCCAAAAAAATAAAACTAGCGGAACTATGAAAATATTGTTCATGACGACAAAAAAATATTAAGGGGTGCATCATTGCAGTTATTGATTTTTCAACAGTTGTCGCGGTTTTGCATAAATTTCGGACTTGGTCAATTTTAAAAAAATTTTTCATCTCTTATACTTGTAGGAAATTAAATTCCCCACAAAAAAGCTCTCTTAGTAAATATTCGTAAGACGAGTCTATTCTTTGTAATCGAGCCTTAAACATTGGTATATATTTTCAATTTTTCACTTTGCATTTGGGATTTCCAAAATGAACTTAAATATTAAGAAATCGTTGATTTACAAGCAAAACACACTAAGTAAATTATAGATAACTGTAGAAAAATTAAAATGGTTTTAGCCCTTGGAACTTACTGGAGTAATCAGTATGACCCTAAGGCAGGAAAGTTTGGAAACCCCTGGTCTAGGCCATTATGCACCGAAAGAAGAAATTATGTTAAAATCGAAAAAATTGGACCATCGAAAAACTTGAAATTTGAAAATATTAACAGCTTTATTTTATTGAAAATGATGAAAACACAGCTTATACAATACAGCTCCACAACTCCGTGTCGGCGTCTTTGATCTGGCGGTCGAGAACCAAGCAAGACGAAATGGTGCTATCTCTGTTAGATTCGAGGGAAAAGTCGGGCCCGGATTAAACAATTTTTTTATTATTGTAAAAATTGAAAACCTTGGCGTAATAAGGTTGGTTACATGCCATATTAAGTAAGTTTTGGGAAATTAAATTTTTAATTTGTTTTAGATCTGTCAAATATAATTAGAAACATTATTTAAATATAAATATTACGAAAAATAGCACATCTTTCGGATTAGAGGTAAAATAATTTGTATGTGGCTAGTAAAATCCTCGTTAACAAATGTTTTGAGCTAAAACAGTCACTTCACGACAAATTGTGGCTTGGATCCTTTTTACACCAAGGGCTTCAATTGTTAAAGAATTGTGTCACGCTCGTGGATGCAAATCAAGTGGTACCCCGTGTCTCTGGCAAGTGTTACTCTTCGCGCAAAGGGTTTATACCTAGATAAACGAATGCTTCGACTGAGGTCTGGGAACTCTATGGTATTTTGGAATTATAAAGAATTTGTGCTTTTATTTTAACAATATTGGTTATATTTAGATGTATTCTTATTAATTGAAATACAGATTTGTAGAAGTAATACTTTGACAGTTTTTATTAATATAATATATTCAATTTTTATCTGACCATACCGAAGTAGGGAATTTTGAAACTTTATAGTAATGTGAAATTTGAATTACAATATTACACGATATTACATAATTAGTACTTATTTTAGGTAGGTACTAAATTTGTACTTGGAGAAAGTAATATCGATTTTTATAAGAAAACCTGAAAAGTAAATTAATTTAGTTCCTATTTCTGATGTAAAACTTAAGTTTTGGTTTAAACCAAGAAAACAAATAAATTATAGTTTGTTCAACAAGGGTGGATATGATAGCAATATCACACAAAGACGAAGTTTGAGCACGACGTCGTATGCGGAGTACTTAATCGTCTGATTGTGATATGAACAATCCACTCGATATGGTCAGTATATTTTTTCTACGACCCACTAACGAAAATCTACAAATTTAAAAAATTATTTTAGGTTATTTAGACAAAATAACTAATTTTAAAATAATTTACGAAGTTGACTAATTTATAAAATAAAATTAACATGAAAAATTAATTAGTCTTTGGCCTAGATTCGATCCCGGGCTTTTCGCGTGGAAGGCAGATACTCTGTCCTCATCTTCACCGAAACTTTCAGGACTTTAGTTTTAATACTCGTAATTAAATTAGTATCATGTAGTTTGATTAAAATTTATTTTTTTTTAAATGTGGACACAATAAAAACAAAAATGCTATTATTTATCGAGTCTAAACAAAAATTTTAATGTATATTTAATATCAATAACTAAAATATATATTGACAATTAGTTTAACATAATTGTCACTTATTTAAAAAAATTTAAATAATAGGAGTTGGGTGACCAAAATATGAACTGTGATTTGTAGATTTAATTTTGTTAAAGTGTTCTCACTACCTAAAATGGATATGAAATATATTCGTAGTTGAACGCAATAACATACTTTTTCGTTTTGTAGTATGTGCATAGATTGGCTAATATCCATGCACAGATTACAAAACGAAAAAGTATGCTATTGCCTTCAATTGAACGAATATATTTCATATCCATTCTAGGTAGTGAGAACACTGCAAAAAAAAAATAAATTCGCCAATCACCGTTCATATTTTGATCAACCGACTGCTATTATTTTTAAAATTTTAAATAAATGACAATTCTGTCAAACTAATTGTCAGTATATTATTTAGTTATTGAGATTAAACATACAATAAAATAAGTTATTCTTTTGGAAAACGTTAGCATGGATGACTAAAGGGTATTGGGTTAATTAATTCTAAAAGTGTGGTACAAATGTTATTTTTTGTAGCCAATTCTTCAAAATTATTTTGAAATATCTTTTCAATATTGAATATTAGTTCTACAAATTCATCATTTGACAGTTGCAGATTTCCAAATGTATCTGGATTGGCGTTATCATATGCCTTTAAAAAGCAATAAAAAGAAAAATCATCTAATTCAACGTGATCTTTGTTATATTTAAGACAGGTATCGCAGAGGAGTGGATCCGCAAGGCTTTTATTAAAAGGTAACCACACACATACCTGATAAAATTTTTCTGTATCAATTCGTCTTTACAATAATTTAGGGTGTTAATAATTTTATCATAAAATAAAATACAAGGTGTTCCATTTAAAAAACATACATTTTAATTTGCCAGGCAAAAACGTGACACCCTGTATATCCAAAGATATTTTTAAAATATGTAGGTATTTTTCAAATCCATATAACTTTTATTTAAAACTTTCTTGCGTGTCTACAACAAAATAATGAACAATAACGCACTAATGGGATACCCTGTATAAATTATATTTTTAACAATGAAAATTTCCTATAATGTGGTACTTATCGGTTTGAGTCCTTGGGAAAACTAAAGAATGTTTTCTTGCAGGTATAACCCTTATTAAAACAGCTTTTGACTGCACAAACAGAATGATGTCTTTTTTTTTCACTCATTCTACTCATAGCTAAAGAGTCACCAAAATAATAACAGTACCTTTAACTCAAACAAAATCAACGAAATTATAGGCTCCACGAAATTATACAATCAACGAAATTATAGGCTCCACGAAATTATATAATCAACGAAATTATACGCACGACTCAACACCTTACCTAAGTACGCTTCTGAACACCAAAACCGTCTTTTCCCTTCGAAGGCGGAGCTTAAGCGATGCGCGATGAAATCGACGCAAACCGTTGCCGCCAAGAGAGTGTTTTAGCTGTATTGTTATTGTATAAGCTGTGATGAAAATATGCATGATCCTTAAATAAATTAGTTATACTGTATACATTTTTGAAAAAACCATTTTGTCGAAATGTTTCTCTGAATACGTACACTATTTTCACATTTTAGTATTTAAGTACCTGCACATAAAATAGAAATTGTTAAAATGTGCTCGAAGTAGTCGAAATGAAGAGGCCGTGAATGAAGAAGCGAAGCTGCAATTAGACGAAAGGTAATTAGAACACGTTACCGTTAGACAGGTTTTATTTTGATCAGATTATACTACAGCGTTTCCTTCACTTTGAATTAGGAAAGCATTATGCTCGAATTTGTGTAATGATGTCTAGTTGGAAATTTAAGTTTTAAGCACGAATAGCTCACTTTACCGAGGCAAACTTTTAATTAAAATGTATCATTTCAGACATACGTATTAGTAAGAGAGAGAGAGGTATTTGTGGAATATTTATTTTTAATAGAAGGTGTAAGGGTGCGTTAAGTGAGCTGTCGGACCGGTCGAAAACCAACCAACAGGAACGGTCACATAGCTCTCAGAGAGTCTAGGCACCGTTATTCGCGATTCAAATTAATTTTCGCGCGCCTATAAGTAGGATATTTATTTCTTAGAACATATATAGTCAGGAAGGAGCATGCCATGTCCGCGTTAATCTAATCGATCTAACGGAAGTGGTAGTCATGTTGTACTATGGATGACTCAAAATTGGTTTATAATTTTAGTGATTAAAATTTGTTAATAATTTGGATGTTTTATGTGTTAATTTAAAATTTTATCAAGCGTATGTTTTGAAGATATTATTAAAAAGTGTTAAGTGTTTTAATATTTTTTTTTTTTAGTATTACTGTTAATTTTAAATTTTCCGCCTTAAAAGACAAACAAGACAATCTGGTCAGTTATTCGTCTTGTGGATATAGCAGCACAGCTAAAAGTAGAAAGTAATAATCTACATTTCATAAGCAAGTATTTTGTTCTATCAATTTTCAACCACATTAAAGATTTTGAAAGTTTTAAATTTGTAAACAAACATGGTAAGTGCGTCTGCAACTCCATTCCTCCTTCCTGACTATATATATTCTATGGTCCCATTCATTGGAAAAGAGAAAGAAGATATTTTATGCGGATTGAAAAAAGGCAGACTGTAACCCTAAATCTCGTCTGGCAACGCTGCTGTTAGACGCAACTAAAAGTCTGTTGATAGCAGTGGCGTATCTTATTAAAAATCATAACTTTTTTTGTGCGAAAAAGAATATTAAATTGCAGTAAATACTAATTTTGTTTTAAATATAAAAAATTAAATCATGGAATACTGACCTATATGGTGTGCAATAAACTTTATAATGGTTTAAACCTATTGGATTCGGAATAAGCGTATGCAGTTAAAAACACTATACATTTTTTTTTTCAATAATTATAATACAATATTTATTACATATTAAAGATGCTAAACTAAATAAAACAATAAATAAAATAAAAATAAGATAAATAAATGAAGATTTATTTTAAACAAATTTACGAATCCAATTTTGGAGTTAATTTGAACAGTTTTACAAATTGATAATATTGAAAGATTTTTAAATCAAAATTCAGATTTTTAAGACCAATAAATTTACCATATGTAATGTGGGTATTTTAAATGGAACGTTACTTATAGCGAAGCTGGTGATAAGAATTTTGTAAAATCCGAAAACAACAATAAACATGCGTTAGTGTTAGGCGATGAAATAAAACTTCGTTTTTATTTAAAAAAATAAAATATTCATTTCTAAACAATACTACTTTTGTATTTATACTTCTTATTCTATTTTTCTTGAAATATCCTACTTTTTTGTGGTCTCAAAATGAATGCAAATATTGATATAATGTTTTAATATTAAATTCCCACAATTACGACAGAATAATGGTATAGAATAAGCGATGCTATTAATTAGAAAGAGGCAAAGCATTACGCGCCAGCCCACTAGCGGTAGACGTACATCCATTTAAAAAACATACATTTTAATTTGCCAGGCAAAAACGTGACACCCTGTATATCCAAAGATATTTTTAAAATATGTAGGTATTTTTCTAATCCATATAACTTTTATTTAAAACTTTTTTGCGTGTCTACAACAAAATAATGAACAATAACGCACTAATGGGACACCCTGTATAAATTATATTTTTAACAATGAAAATTTCTTATAACGTGATACTTATCGGTTTGGGTCCTTGGGAAAACTAAATAATGTTTTCTTGCAGGTATAACCCTTATTAAAACAGCTTTTGACTGCACAAACAGAATGATGTCTTTTTTTTCACTCATTCTACTCACAGCTAAAGAGTCACCAAAATAATAACAGTACCTTTAACTTAAACAAAATCAACGAAATTATAGGCTCCACGAAATTATACAATCAACGAAATTATACGCACGACTCAACACCTTACCTAAGTACGCTTCTGAACGCCAAAACCGTCTTTTCCCTCCGAAGGCGGAGCTTAAGCGATGCGCGACGAAATCGACGCAAACCGTTGCAGCCAAGAGAGTGTTTTAGCTGTATAGTATAAGCTGTGGTATTACCTTTTTATTTTCTTATGTACAAATATAATTAAGGGTATCATCTTTAATTCGAAGGATTCATGGGTTAACATATTGTACATTGTTTCTAAAGTACTGTTAGAAATGTGGTTATTTTATTTGTGTTTATTTTATTTTGACACTCTGTATATAATTTTTTGATATGTTATACTTACTTGATGTTAGTAATAAATAAGATTTTACACTAAAGTTGTCATTATTTTTGGATTTCCATTTTTTGAAGATAAGTTATTTGGGCCTTTTAAACGAGTATTCACTCTTGTTCTTTTGACCGCCTTTTTTGGTCAGGTAGACTTTAAAATTCGTTAAAGTACCTAAGCAAAATAATTAATTCAGTACATTCAATATATTTTTATTCCTTATTTCTAAAACTCATTTTGGAAATTTAATTTATCAATCAGATGTTCATACAAGAATGTGAAGAGTGAAATAACGAGTGGCTGAGTGTTATTACTGAACAATAACTCATCCTTATTCTTCTTAGTTTTCGTTTAACATGTGACGGCACTCCGATAACTTCTGCTGATAAGTTTACCAGACTATATATCGATACTCCACTAAATGTCGAATATTCTGAACTATTTACCTCTATTATCAAAAGCGAAACTCGATTTTTTGCATTCAAGTTCATCTGGATTTGAAACGGTTCATGTTCGGCGGAATGCCTTCAATTCACGGAAACTATTTAACAATTTGAAAATAGAGTTTCTTCGGCGCTCAGCAAAATACATGCGGTTTCCTTTAATTTCCTTCTTACCGAAAACTCCTTTCGAAAACTGTAACCTGATTTTATTATCCTTTGTGCGGATCTTTCAGACTTGTTCTCGGGATTAGCGTTAGACTAATTTAATGGTAGCGTTTTTAGTATTTTTTTTTATTTCTCCTTCCATTTTTCATTCCTTGTTGAATAGAATAGAATAGAATTTTATTTGTCATAAGTATTATACATAGAAAACAAAACACAATTTTTTAATGTATAAGTATTAACAGACTAGTCAATTTAAAATTAAAACAATATAATACAGATTAATTGCAATACATACACTTAAACTAACACAATAATATATTAGAGATAACAATTAAGGATTAAAATTAAGGAATTCCTCCACACTGTAAAATACATTTTTTGCTAAAAATACTTTAAGTTTATTCTTAAACTGTTTTATTTTGTCTATTTCGGGACTATTATTTTTATCTATTATGCTACTGAATTTATTATAGCATTTAATTCCAATATACTTGGGTGAGTGTTGAGCAATTTCTAGGCATGAGAAAGATGTATGTTAGTTTTTTGTCTAGTGTTATATGAATGTATGTTTTCGTTTTTGTTAAGAGTATGTTCATTTTCTTGAACGTACAATATTAATTGGTAGATGAAAAGACATGGTAGTGTTAGAATGTCAGATTTTTCAAAAAGTGATTTGCATGATGTTGTGGGTGATACATTATATAAAGCTCTCATTACTTTTTTCTGTGCCACGAATGCTTTGTTGACGTGAGATGATGCACCCCAAAATATTAAACCATATTGAAGAGTAGACTGCACAAGTCCATAATAAAGAAGCTTTAATACATCAAAAGTCACAGTTTCTCTTAAGTTTCTAATAACATAGCAATGGGAGCATATTTTTTTAGTTACATTATCTATGTGAGCTTCCCACGTTAGCTTAGGGTCTAATGTAATTCCCAAAAATTTAACATTTTCACTATTTTGTATAGATTTACCATTAATATGTAAGTACGGTTCAAGATTTGGGGTGGTATTCTTGGGTAGAAAACGCATGAAGTTAGTTTTTGATACATTCAATGCCAGACCATTTTCTCTAGAATATTTGTTAAATTCAAAAGATGCATTATTGCTGCTTTGCACAAGGTGTTCAAATTGATGATCCGCCATAAGAATGTTTGTATCATCAGCATATTGGATAATCTGTTGAGGACTGGTACAAAATTTATTGATATCACTAACAAATATTATAAAAAATACTGGCCCTAGTATTGATCCCTGCGGTACTCCCATTGTATATTTGAGAGGAGTTGATTTCTTGTTATCAGTTATAACTACTTGTGTTCTGTTTGATAAGTAAGATTTAGCCCAATCGTAAGGTTTTCCCCGTATTCCCATACCTTCTATTTTAAGTAACAAGAGATTATGATCCACCGTGTCAAATGCACGGCTCAGGTCATAGAAAAGTGCCAAAGTATTTTTCTTATCATTTAATGCACTATAAATAAAATCCAAACAAGCTGCCATAGCACTGGCAGTAGATTTTTTACTGCGGAATCCATTTTGAATTGCTGGTAGTAATTTAAAATGTTCAAGATAGTTTATAAGCCTTATAGAATACGCAGATTCAAAAATTTTTGTAATTTGACTTGGAATACAGATTAAACGATAATTGTTTATATCACTTGGTGAACCTTTATTTTTATAGATAGGAATTCCTTTAGACTGTTTTAATTCCGGAAAAACTCCGAATTTAAAAGATTCATTAATCAAATGAGATAAAGGTTCAGCAATGTGAGTGGCTACTGATCTTATGATTTTGCCGTTTATTTCATCAATTCCCTCAGCCGATTTCAAGGTGGTTTTATGGATATAGAACATATGGTTACCATATTTTACAATGCAAACGGTGTCTAAAAAGTACTGAAATAGATTTTTTTTGACTATTTTTTTGGTATTTAGTTTATAAAAAGGGAGGTTTTATTTTTAAATACCGAATTAATTTAACTATTATTAATAAATTCTAAACAATTTGTAGTGTTCCTCAAAGGTCAAATAGGTACCTTATTATTTTTATTTCTTATAAATGATTTGTATATGAACTGTATCAAAAAAAAAGTTTTTTTTTTTTAATTTGGATACCAAAAAATGTACAAACTAATTTTATAAATTAATATACCTGCAGGGTGTTTACGAATGAACTGAAAAACTTTTTTACTTTTATCTTTCAGAAAAAATGTAATTCTTCATTTTTGTTTGTTTCAAAACTAATAATAATACAAACAGAAATTGAACATGACTTTGTTTTAGTTAAATAATTACAAAAATATTAAATAAATAAATAATAAAACAAAAATTGTTCCTCAAACTTTTCTAGTACGGTCCATTTCAGAAAAATCTAAAAAAAAAAACAAGTGAAAAATGCCAAATATGTAAAAATAAATAAAGATAAAAAAATGAAACTGGAACTATCGAAAAGAGAATATAATTTTATACAACATAGAATATTTTTAACAGACTAGGATTTAATTTTTTTAATTCCATCTTTCTTATGATTGCGTTTTTTGAAAAAGTTATTTGAAAAAGATGCTTATTTCAACGACTTCTATAAACATATAAAAAATGTATCAACTTAGGATTTACCCTGTACAGCTAACAAAGAGAATGTCATATACATTACCCTTAATAGCGTTAAATAACAAAAACGTACAATTTGTTAAATTATTATTCTTAATGGAGGTCCTTTCGCCACACCTCTCGCCTCAAATGTTAAAAAAAAAGTTATTATAGATTATGACTAAAATTAATTTTTTTCTAATAGTTGAAGTCCTTATTTATCTAATACTGAACTTTTAATTATACCTTACCTTGCAAATTTTTGAGAATTTTTTTTTAAAAATGTGAGTATTTGTACAGTGCCTCACGAGAAAGTAAGTCCTCAGCAACAATTCTCGAATTATACTACAGTGAAACCTGTGTAAAACGGAATCGCACGGTCGTGCACCGATTTTCCGGCATATACAGGATTCCGCGTCACACAGGGTAGATAAAAAATTGCACATAGTAGATTTAAAAAAGTGATGATTTTATTAAAAAAAATCTAATATACGTACATTTAATATATAGTTGTTATTATTACTATGTACCTACATATTTTTATTTATTATTAGAAACAATATAAATTATTATTTATTCCACATTTCTATCAATGTAAGTTGTTTTTTATTCTTTTGTAATACGTAAGATAATTCCATGAATGTCCTTAATTCTAAAATCTTCTTTCTCATCGGTTCGCTCTCTATTCTTTGGGAAAAATCCTCTAACGCTGCAACATTCCTCAAAGCTTCAGAAAATTTTTTTATCCGATCGGATTCTTCAACTTCTGTTCCTGTAGATAAAAATAATAATTTAAGAACAGATCGTTTTGAAAAGCTAATGGGAAAATAATTTTTTCTATCTGTTATTTTTGTGATGGTAACTGAAATCTTCCTATCTTATTTTTATTATGTATTTTAACTTTATTTCTACTTGGCCAAATGCCCAATTAAGATGGAAAGAATAAATAAAAAGTTGTTTATTTTTTTAGAGAATTAGAAAAATCGCTTACCAATTCCAATCCCATCATTATCGTCTGCCACAGTAGTTTCCACGGCAGTTTTTTCTAACACCAGTTCTTCTATGGACTGAAATCCAGCATTTGTTGTAACGGCTTCATCTAATGTGATGTAATCATGAACATTACAACCGGGATTAATTTCAGTAATTAACTCTTTGACTTCTTTTGTACTTTCGTCAATTTCGTCAACATTTTCGATTAGGTCAACGTCTCCATCTTGCTTGATTCCACATGTCGCAAAACATTTTTTAACACAATCAGGTTTAATATTTTTTACTGAATAATCAATCCATCTTATAGCATCCAAAACTGATATTTTTTTAGCCAAATCTCCTGCTGATTGAGAGAATCTCATATTCGCAATAATTGACCGCAGCACTTGTTTTTTGTAATGCATTTTGAAGTTTTGTATAACTCCATGATCGAGAGGCTGTGTTTGACTTGTGGTGTTTGGTGGTAGAAAACACAATTTTATATTGGATAGTATTATTTTGGGGTGACACGTTGCATTATCCAAAAATAGAAGGATGTGTCGATTTTTAAATTTCATTTTTTGATTTAAAATTTTTAGCCACTGTTCCATAAGAACTGATGTCATCCATGCTTTTTTATTTGCTCGCCAATAAACTGGTAGCTGAGGCACATTGGTATTGTTAAAACATCGCGGTCTGAGGGATTTTCCAATAACTAGAGATTTTTCTATTTTTCCGTCAGCAAAGGCGCAAAACAAAACGGTTAACCTTTCTTTAGATTGTTTGCCTCCTTGACATTTTTCACCTTTAAAGCACATTGTCTTGTCCGGCAGCGCTCTATAAAAAGGTCAGTTTCGTCACAATTAGCAATGTCTTTTAGGGTATATCCTTTAATTAAATCTGTAATGTGCGATGTCCATTCAGTCACAGATTCCATGTCGACGTCCTTAGCTTCACCACAGATCTGATTAAATCTTATGTTATGTCGTGTTCGAAAACTTTCCAGCCATCCATTCGAAGCTTTAAAATCTACTTTTCCAAAATGGTTTGCAATTTCTCTTGCTTTTTCTTGAATAATTGTTCCAGATACAGGAAGATTGCGAGACCTTGCATCCATAAACCATTCCAAAACTGTTGAATTTACGTCGTCGTGATGTGATTCCTTTGGCTTTCTCTTAATATCGCCATTACCACCACGCATCCACTCTTCTTTAATTTTTTCCTTGTTTTTCAAAATTTCATACACTTGCGTTTTTCCGCACTTAAATTGAATAACCAATTGCTTTGGAGTAAGTTTTTTTTGGTCACTACATTTAATTAAGTCCATTTTAGATTTTAGCGATAATGTATTCGTTTTTCGGTTTGCCATTTTGAAATGTTTGCACTTTCACGGATAAACTCAAACTGCCGTACCTACACAATACTGGTTTATTTGTGTATTTACTGCTTTTGTACCTAAATTTCTGTGATAATGGTTCTAAGTATTGATAATAGTTCGCCCTTATTATGGGGCTTTCCGAAATCATAAACTAATTATGTAAACATCTATAAATTCTTTTATACCTGCAAAGCAATAACATAAGTAGGTTCCGGCTTAACAGATTAGGGAAATTACGTGTTCGCGTTAGACAGGGTTCCGGCTTATAAGCAATTTTTACATTACAATATGTAGGTAATCGCCAACATTTCCGTCATACGCAGGATTCCGTGTTACACAGGTTCCGGCTTACACAGGTTCCGGCTTACTCAGGTTTCACTGTATTATTTATTGATTAGATGGAGTAGAAAAAAACTAAAAATAAGGTTTTTGAAATATTAAGATTTTGTTTTATACAATAAAATATATATAGTAAACCGTGGAACTTATTGAGAAATTAATATTAAAAAATCACAAAAAATTTTCAAGTAACCTAGTTGAAAATTTTTTGTGATTTTTTAATAATAATTTCTCAATACATTCCACGGTAACCTATATATTTTATTGTAAAAAACAAAACCTAAATATTTCAAAAACCTTATTTTTAGTTTTTTTCTACTTCATCTAATCAATAAATAATAGTAAAATTAATTATAATTCGAAAATTTTTGTTGGAGTCTTACTTTCTCAGAAGACACTGTACAAACACACATTTTTAAAAAAAAAATTCTCAAAAATTTGCACGGTAAGGTATAGTTAAAAGTTCACTATTAGATAAATAAGGACATCTTCTATTAGAAAAAAATTAATTTTAGTCATAATCTAATATTTTTTATTTAACATTGGCGGCGAAAGGACCTCCTTAAAGTAAAAAAACGTTTAAGAGGAATGCCTAAAAAGAATTTCGATATAAAAATGTTGCAGTATAATTTAACGCTATAAGTAAATGTGTCATTTATTTAACTACTACAATAGTACCTATTATTTAAAACAATTGTTATTTTAACAAGCAACTGTTCTATTTTTATGGGCGGTGTCGTGCGTCTAACTAAAACGTTTTTTTGTTAGAAGTAGAAACCGTTATTTGTACAACGGATTTCTATTTGTGATTGTTTACATAGGCAAATAATGTTTCTACTAGGAATTACACTCAGATTATTATAATATATAAACTGTTTAGGTTTTTTCTTTATTGATAAATATAAACAAATGTTTACCTAATAATCTTCTTTGAATTATGTTTAGAAATACTATATTCCATTAGAGAATTCTTAACATCAATTTCTACAAAAGATTATTTTGAAGAAAATTATTTATGTACGTTTAACAATTCCTATACAAAAATAATTTCACGTTCATAGGTAGAATTTCCGGTAGAATGCATAAACCTTTTGTCTTTTATCTGTATTTTAAAATAAACACGTCGTTTTACTACTTATAATTTTTACTTCCGGAAATCATTTGTAAATACGAAAATAACCTTTTTATACCTTGTTTGTTTTATTGAAATAAACTTTATAAATATTTACGTTTAAAAAGTTTTGTTTGAATTAGTATTAATTAATCGAAACACTATTTTTAAAAGTATATGGAAATTTAAAAATGCTGGTCATGTTGAGCCAAATTTTGTACTCACTAAAGAAATAAATATTTACAGGTTTATAATAAGTTATATTTAACAACTTGAACTTTAAGACCTTTGTACCGAAACCGGTGGCAATGTAATTTAAATGAATATTAAAAAAATTGTGTGGGATAGATTTTGAGTACCATTTCTTAACTATCAAATAAATATTTATCTTTGTTCTAAAATGATTTTACCCACAGTAACAACCTTGCTGATGTTCATTTATATAAGGCTCTTAAATTACCTATTCTTATGAACATTACCGTTGCTATTGTCAATTGTCGTGTGTCATTTATTTTTTTATAAGTGATAGTCTCAAGATTTTTCTAATTGCTGTTTCGACTTGTTAAACACGATGACTTCTTCTAATGAACGACTTTTATTTAATATCAGATATCATAGGACCATGAAGCATTACGGTGCCTTTGTATGTGCAGCGTTAAATTATTAAATTGCAAAATTTAAGTAGTCCAAAAGCGTGGAAATTAAGCATGTGTGTAGTATGAGAAACTGCAATGACTGTTATTTTATTACAGTAAAATTAGTTATAACATCGTGTTGTTTAGTATTAATTTTGTATATGTCTATCATGGATGCGTGAAATTTCTAGTCATTTAAAGTTGCAGGGTATAAATAAATAATTATAGAATGTTGTTAATAAAAAACCTGAAATTGTAAGTTCAATAAGCATAATTTTTGGTTTTTATTAGCTCTACGCCTTCGCATAATCCTAATCTAGCTGAATTTTAAAAGCAAACACCTGGCGACCTCGTCATCGTGTTCTTTTTTTCTTGATTACACCCCGGTGCCATTAATGATTGACCACATACCTCTCAGTCAAGTATATCCATCAAAATGTTTTGCTTCCTTTCCTAAATCACCAAGCGGAACAGTTTCCTGTAGGTCTATCTAAAGCATGGGAATTCGAAGAGTATTATGATGGTATGCGATATGATGTGAGAAAATCGAGTTTTAGTTGAATAATTAATATTTATTAGGTAGAAGATTTTAAATTAAATCGTTTAGATTTATTTGCATAGTTATTAACTTAATTTGCTGTTGGAATGAAAGGAATATTGAACTTTTTTAATTATCGAATGATCTTCATTATTTAAAAGGTTAATATTTAGTACTTGATGAAGAATTAATAGAAAATCAATAGGGAATTAATAGAGAAGTAATAGAGGATTAATGGGGAATTATTAGGGAATTAATAGGGAATTAATAGGGAATTAATAGGGAATTAATAGGGAATTAATAGGGAATTAATAGGGAATTAATAGGGAATTAATAGGGAATTAATAGGGAATTAATAGGGAATTAATAGGGAATTAATAGGGAATTAATAGGGAATTAATATTAAATAAATAGGGAATTAATAGGAAATTAATAGGGAATTAATAGGGAATTAATAGGGAATTAATAGGGAATTAATAGGGAATTAATAGGGAATTAATAAGGAATTAATAGGGAATTAATAGGGAATTAATAGGGAATTTATAGGGAATTTATAGGGAATTAATAGGGAATTAATAGGGAATTAATAGGGAATTAATAGGGAATTAATAGGGAATTAATAGGGAATTAATAGGGAATTAATTATTAGGGAATTAATGGGAAATTAATAGGGAATTAATAGGAAATTAATAGAGCATTATTAAGAAATTAATAGGGAATTAATAGGGAATTATTAGGGAATTAATAGGTAATTAATATGGACTTATTAGGGAATTAATATGGAATGGGGAATTAATAGAAAATTAATAGGGAATTATTAGGGAATTAATAGGGAATTAATAGACAATTCATGGGGAATTCATATGGAATTAATAGGGAATTAATAGGAAATTCATAGGGAATTCATAGGGAATTAATAGGGAATTAATAGGGAATTAATAGGGAATTAATAGGGAATTAATAGGAAATTAATAGGAAATTAATAGGGAATTAATAGGGAATTAATAGGGAATTAATAGGGAATTAATAGAGAATTCATAGTGTATTAATAGAAAATTATTAGAAAATTCTGAGGGAATAAATAGGGACTTAATATGAAAGTATTGGGAAATTATTAGGTAAATTAATAAAATTATTAGGGAAATTTATACAGAATAGGGAATTAATGGGAAACTAAGAAGGAATTGATAGGGAATTAATAGGGAATTAATAGAGAATTAATACGGAATTAATGGGGAATTAATAGGGAATTAATAGGAGCTTAATTTGGAAGTATTAGGAAATTATTAGGAAAAGTAATAGTGAATTTTTTTTGGAAATTAATAAAGAAATTAATAGGGAAATTAATAGGGAAATTAATAGAAAAATTAATAGGGAAATTAATAGGGAAATTAATAGGGAAATTAATAGGGAAATTAATAGGGAAATTAATAGGGAAATTAATAGGGAAATTAATAGGGAAATTAATAGGGAAATTAATAGGGAAATTAATAGGGAAATTAATAGGGAAATTAATAGGGAAATTAATAGGAAAATTAATAGGGAAATTAATAGGGAAATTAATAGAGAAATTAATAGGGAAATTAATAGGGAATTTAATAGGGAAATTAATGGGAAATTAGAAAAAAAAAATAATAATAATAATACTCTCACTAATTCACCCCCTTACGAGTGAATTTTAACCGTGGCCGTGGCGCTGCGGGGCAACTTAAAGATGATTGATGATGCCATTTGACTTACAGGTGAGGAAAACCCAGAAAACCTCACCCACCATCATAGAAAAACTAATATAGAAAATTAATAAGAAATTAATACAAAATTAATGTGAAATTTATAAGAAATTGATAGTTATAGTAAATTAATAGGAAATTAATAGGGAATAAGTAAGGATTGTAAGGGAATTAAAGGGAATTTATTAGGAATGTATGGAGAATGATGAATATGTATAAAGAATTGCAGGAGAATTGCTGGGACTGCCGAGGAATACGTAGTGAATTGAGGAATTAGAGAAGAAATTTTAGAGAATTTAGAGAAAACTTGGAAAAAAATTGTAGAGAAATTGGAGAAAAAATTGAGAGAACTTTCCACAGAATTGGCGAGAAATTTGCCAAAGAATTTCTAGAATTTACCGATAATGTAAAAGTGAAGTAGGTTAATAGAGCGATATTTTGTATAACTACTATCTATTAAATTGACAGGGATATTTTACTTATTTATTCCTATTATCAAAACAATTGGTTTTGAAACAAAAAGTTACAATAAAAATAAAAAATAAAGTTAGAACTTTTTCCAAAATTAATTTGGGGTTTTTTATTATGTGAGATTTTATATTTAAATTTGATGAAATTAATTTTATTCCCTGTTTGTATAATAGTGCACATAATATATCACAAACAATTCATTAACCGAAAAATATTATTCTTCTATATAGTTATATGACAAAAATGTTAATAATATTAAGTATTTGGGGGTGGGTGGCTCAGTGGTAGAGTCTCTGCCTGTGGATCCAAGGGTCCCAGGTTCGAATCCCACCGTTGGCCGGGATTTTTTTAATTAATTTAATTAATTAAAATTAATTCTGATGCCTTGGTAGGATTCCCCACTTGACCATTCACTGTTGGGTTCTAATTAACAGTGCTGTTCCTAAAGTGGCGCTGGGAAACAGTAACAAAGCCTACACAGAACACGAGGCGAAATAACGTTAGCAGTTGAAGCCGATGACACACAAAAAAAAATCACGAGAGAAACGAAACGAGACGAGACAAGACGAGAGAAAGGCTCTCTCAAGCGAGAGAAGCGCCTTTTCGTCGAGGTCACTCTCTCGTCTCGTCTCGTCTTGTCTCGGGGCATCACTACTCTAAATCAATTTAAAACTTATTTAAATGATTATTGTGTCTTATAGAGTGTGTTTTTTTGGATTTATATCTTTTTATAGCGTCTGTTTTTTGTATAAATTTATTATTTTTTTTTATATTAGGTTGTATCCTAGCTTCAAATAATGATTAGACTACAATACTCAATTAGTGATTTTCTTGTATATGGTATTTTATCAATTAAGTTACTCTTTCGTATTCTAGAAAAAGTAATAAGAATTTTCTGACATATAGCCACTGTTAGTTTTTAAATTGTTACCTATTATAGAGGTAACTAAAACTTTTATACTCTCGCCTGTAAAAGAAAATTGACGAACCGCCACTGAGTTCTGATATTCCATTTCCTTAAAAATGGCTTTGATAAACGTCCGTTGTACATTTTTCCATATCTTTTATTATTTTTATCGACAAAAGCCGTAAAAAACGACGTTTCACTTCAATTTCACATTTTATATCTTCATTTGACCCATAAAAATATCAAATATCAATAGTTACATTTAAGTATCAACTTTCTTTTACTGTTATTTAATATTTTTAATGTAGTTTTTGTCACAAGGACGAAAAGTTGAGATTGCTGTGATCTATAGATAATATTACCAACAATTCAGAAAGTTTTCCCGATTATTTACATTTTTTTTTTAATTGCAATTGTATTTTTTTAAACTATTTTTAATTTTGCTCGTAGATATATATAAGACCGATACTTTTGTTTTATTTAACTTTGCCCTTATTTTAGTTTAACTGTTTTACAGATTTTGGAGAAATTGACAACCCACAAAAAAAGAACTTTAAATAAAAAAGATGGAAGAACGTGTCAATCCAAAAGTGTATGCAGAATTAGCGAAACGCAGTGATAAATATACTTTCATGGCATAATTGTTCAAATGAGAGTAGAAGAAACATGATCATCTATACAGAGTGTTAAAATAAATTGAATCCATTAGATTTTTAAAATATTTAAACCAATTTATCAGGTATGATAGGTATAGTCTATTTTTATGTATCAAAGAGTATTAAAATAATAAGACAGTTAAAATATTTTTTGAAGTTATTCCTCGAGTATACACTTATATTTTCACCTAATTAATCTGCTTATAACTTCTAAACGGCTGAAGGTAAAAAAGTGCAATTTTTTCTAAAATGTTTTATTTTTTCACAAGGTATGTTAAGAACATTGTGTCAAACGGGTTATGTAAGGTATAAGGGTTTAAACTTTGACTTTTAAACAACGTTACGTTCATAAATAATAATTTTAATATAAAAATTACTTCTTACCTACAAATCCAAATCAGAATCGAAATCAGAAGATAAACTGTCGCAACCCATATTTACAATGAGTGGCTCGATCATTTCATCAGTAATATTGTTCAACTTCCACATTTTCTCTTATTCTTTAATCGTATGATTTACTGCCTTTTCCCAGTTTTCAGGCTTCACATTATTTACAGCCCCCAAAAACAACTGTTTATAACATCACTCATTTTAAAAGAATTATTTTTTCTCGAAACTTCTCCCTTTATCTGTGCCCATATCAGTTCAATCGGATTTACTTCGCAATGATATGGTGGTGATCTAACCACCGTCATCCCACGATTTTTAGCAATTTCATCAATTTCATATTTTTTTAATTTCTCTTTATGAAGGGAACACAAATGATACAGTTCTTTTCTCACAAAACCGGGATGGAACTTAATATTCTTTGAATTTAGCCAATTCTGTAAATCTTTTTATAACCACTTGGTTGTGGGCATTTTTTCTATAAGTCTCGAGTGATAACTTGCATTATCCATTACTATTATACAGTTCTGAGGAAGAAGATCTATAATTTGTTCGAACCACTCTTTAAAGACATCAGCATTCATGTCCTCATGATAGTCACCGGTACGAGTAGATTCAAAAGTCAATAAACCACCTTTAACAAAACCGTTTGAACTACCGATGTGTACCATTATTAGTCTGTGCCCCTTTCCTGATGGTGGATTTAAACCAGTAGATAAATTATTTAAAAAAGCCTGTCTTCGACTTGTAACAGTTTCATCTTGCCAAAATTTATTCGGTTTATGTCCCTCGTTGATCCATGTTTCATCTAAATAAAATATATTTCTTCTTTCTGAAATGCTTTTTCCATAGAAAACCTATTTCTTTTAAAAGTTTCCATAGTGTGCTTCGACTCATTTCAGGGTAATTCTTAACATCTCTAACGGTGGCAAGAACTTTGTCTACTGTCGGAAATTCTTTTCTAAAGAAGAACGCATGCACTTTCCTTCGAAGTCTTTCTTTCAAAAGATTTTCTAATTGAAATTTTGGTTTTCCTGGAGCTTTACGTGCTGTTTGAAACTCGCCACATTTCTCTTCTTTAAGAACTCTGTAAATCGTAGATTTCCCAACACCAAGCGTACTACTAACTAATTCCACTGTGTCATCAATACTTTTACATAAATGTTTGTCTGTAAATGATTTAAAACAATTAAATATTAATGTTTTTTCATTAACTGTTAAAGGACCGATTTTTTGTCGTTTACGCGGCCCTTCCAAATTTTCCATGATCACACTAGAATTCACACTGCACCTTGCAAGTTGCAACTAAACGACATTTAGTAAACTGTCAAGAATACACAACTTGGACCTACTTACTAAATGGAAAACCTATAATCGCATTTTCGGTGAAATTTGTTTGGAAGGTATTTATCTACTTATAATTCGATTACTGTAAGAAATTCTTGGAATTAAAATAAAACAAAATTGGCAAATAGGTACTTATTGAAAATAATCTTAAGATACGGCTATGTAATCTTTAATACACAGGGCTTTTGGCCTGTCCAAACCGTTTTCTATTGTCCTGTACAGCTTATGTTTATAAAGGACCAATAAAAGACCCAAAACTTGTAATAGCTCAGGTACATTTATTACAATTTTAGGAAATATTTAGATTATTCTGTAAAAATATTTAAAATGACCGTACTAAGTTTTGCATTAGAAATGCTGTTTTATTACTCTCTCATACATAAAAATAGACTATAGTAATTAAACAATGTTTAGAGCCACTTTGCTAAAATAATCTGTTAGACTTGATTTAGTTTTATTGTGAATCGACTGGATCTTATACTTTGTTTTCTAAAAATAAAACATTTGTTGAACAGAAAATTCTTTGTAAATATCATATTGTTATATCCCTTTGTATCCGTTTCTACAAAGGCTTTGGAGATCAACCTCATTGCAAATCATTTAGCGGAAAATAGTCTTGACCCAAAATGAACCGCTCCTCTATGAGAAGGAGGTCAACCCGATTGTCAGATCCCTTTTCCTCGGATATTCGATGAAAATTGTGCGTGTGTTGTCAATCTTGGTATTATATGAGGGTATTTGAGATGCCACGAGCAATGAAATAAAATTTATTTTATGTGAAAAACCTTACTCAACGAGAAATATTGGTTCTAGCTTTTAATTTTTTTACTTCATCAATTATATCTACAACATCAGAACTAGAACATTTTACAAAATTCAAAGGCAAGAAAGATAAAATAAACATGAATATTATGGAAATGAAACACTTAAAAAACATAGGAAAACTAAATGAGATATTAGAAAAATAATTATCAATAATAGATATAATGAAATAAGTTATTTTTGATACGAACACTTTTTTTTAAGATAGGAGTCAAATAAAATAAGAAAAATGTCTGAATTAGGAAAACGCAGCTAAGAAACAAAAAGGGAGAACTAAAAAGAAAATGGATAGACGGAAAAAGAAAAGACGATAATAATTGAGATGAAAATACTGGCAATGTCCGGAAAAAATTAGTACAGGAAGACAATGAATCCCTTTTTGACGAGAAGAAAAAAGAAAATGAAGTAAAACAGTTTCACGAAAATTAAAATAGTGATCTGCCATTTTGTTATGATAGGCTTGTTTTTGGACATTTGATCTTAAAGTGAACAAGCAATATAAATAGTTTGTGTTTATTACAATATTTTAGTCAAGTTTCGGTTTCCTCTTCAACTTCTTTTTCTTTTCTTTCATTTACTATTTTAGAAAAAAAAAATAATTTGAGAAACAACAATTTAACGTTAGTCTTGAAAAAATCGTCTTCTACGTTTTTATTTATGTAAACATATTACACCTGTTTGAGAAAAAGAGAGAGAGAGGGAGAGAAAGTGATAAAGAGAAAGAGCAATTAAGATCTCAATTTACTGAATACCAAACTATTTTATTTTACAACTGTGTACATAATTGAAATCCGTGAAAATTATACGATGTCATAAAAATTGTGAATTACGAGAGCAATTTGCTTGCACTAAAATTTACAAATTAATTAAATTTAATCACTTTTTTTATTGTTGATGCCATTTTAGCATTCAGTGAAATTGCATCCTGGTGTAATGGAAAATTTAAACTTAATTTAAATCGTCCTAAAATCTGGAACGTGTTGTAGACAAAAAGATAAAATTCTTTAATTCAAACTGTCATTTTTAACTTCAGTATAAGGTGGAATCTCAAGTCGTTATAACTTCAAAACTAAAGTTGACTGGGAATGTGAAAAATACGTATTTTGTCAAACCGTTTTACAAACATCAGACTAATCTTCTTTTGGAATCACAAGGTGTTAAATCAGGTTAATAAGGAGGATGAATTAATAATCTAAGTATGCCATATAAGGTCAAAAAATGGATTGTTCTGAATGTCTATGTATGCTTGAAATCAGAGAAAATGGTCACTTTCTACTCACAAAAATTCGGAATCTTGAAATCAATTCACCAAAATTGGTAAATAATTTTCTTCCAAAACTTTCTGCTACTTTTAGGTAAAGAAACTTTAAATAATGAAAGGATTTGATTCAAACATGCGTAGAATTTAAAAAAACTTAAAATATAACCATAATCTCATTTATATGGTATCGAACAATCTGGCAAACGAATGCCTTGTTACTAGACTATTTTGCTACCCTGTATGTATAGGATCAGTAAAAAAAACTATAATAATATAATAGTATCTCATTCATCACCCTACAATTTAATAATTATACATTTATTCGTTTCAGAGAGAATATCTTTCACAAGCCGCCACTGCCTGTTATTATAATTTTTTTTATTATTTCTGCTATACAGGGTGACCCATTAGTGCATAATTTGTCAATAAATCAATTTATGTTATAGACACACAAAGTTGCAAATAAAAGTTATATAGATTTGAAAGAGGAACATGTATATACAGGGTGCTAGTTTGTTGTTTGGCAAATAAAAATGTATGTTTTTTAACTTAAACAATTTATATTTTATTTCAGTTTTAGACTGGTCTGGTAATATTGTATATTCAACTTTAAAATATTTTTGAAAAATATTACAGGGTTGCCAAGCATTGAATTTTTTTGTGATATTTGAGAATGATTAGATGATTTCAAAATTAAATAAAATACAGACTTATTTAACGAATAGTGCAGATAGAACTGGCTAATTTTATACAAAATGTTTTGAAACATGCCATAAATATTGCTCATTTTAAGTTCAATTTACTCGATTTTTTTAAATTTAATACCCTGTATAATATTTAAGCATTAAGTTCGATATGAATTTACCTATCCAACAATACCAACGTGTTAGCCTATTATACAAATACAGGATGATCCATAAGTGCTTAATTGATCGATAACTGTTATTGGAGATACAAAGACACTTTTAATACAAAAGTTGTATACAGGCTAGTCAGAAATGAGGGACGAACCAAACTTATACTTTTTCAGATCAAACAATTTGGGTAAGAGATTTGGTTACTTTCACATCGTTAAATAATTCCTAAAATATTTCCTATTTTCATTCATTTGCTATGATCGATGCTAGGATGTATACAGGGTGTATCTAAACGCGAGAATACAATATTCAAAATTTTTTCAAATGCAATATCCAATATGTTATAGGTACCAACAATTTATAGATACATTTTTTTATTTCTTTTAGCATTCCCTATACTTAAACGTATTTTTTATACAAGTTTTGATGATTTTATTAAAAAAAATTCATTTGTCTAATTTTAATTGGCTTTAGAAACTTTTGTGTCGGTTACAAAATTACATAAGGTACTATTTTTTCGAATAAAACAATCAACAATCAACAATTTTCAACTTAATTTATTTAAAAATAAAAATATGTTTTGTCCGTATTATCATCAGTAGCTCCAGATTACAGAAAGGGGCGCATATAAGGGGTAGGGAAGTAATGGAGGTAATTACCCCCAAGAATTTTTAAACCTAAATTTGTATAGATACTAAAAATGAATTATCAAAAATAAAGTCTTAAATATTACCACTATTCCCCTAGATTTAAACTCTGGATGCGCCACTGGTTACAAAGTTTAAAACATCTAGATAATTACAGGTAAAACTCAAGGACTATTTCAGAGAAATGTCTTAATTTGGTATAGAAAATGTCAAAAAAATAAAAATTAATAAATTGACGGTATAACACTCGGTATAACATACAGATTATTTATTACATTTAAAAAAATCAAAATCTCGCCTTTTGACCCACCCTATATATAACATAGCAAATGAATGAGGTCTATTAAAATGGTTTGACGATGTGAAAACAATCAAATATTTTAAAAAAGTTTGTCTGGTCAGTTCCTCGTTTATGTATTACCCTGTATATTTAAGAATGATTGTAAAATATGGTCATACAACTTTTACATTTTTTTTGTTTTTCCGCACTTATAGGACACCCTGTATGTGTAAATAGGCTAACATGTTCATATCGTTGGATAGGTAAATGTATAAAGAATTTAATACAATATAATATACAGGGTGTCGCATTTGAAAAAATTTTGAAAATTAAACTTAAAGTTAGTTATATTTAAAACGTTTCAAAACACTCTGTATAAATTGAACCAGGTCTATCACCACTATTCGTTGGCTTGGTATCTAATAAGTCCGTAACTTTAAACTATTTTAAAATCATTTCTAACCTAACTAAATTATGATAATTTTATTTGGGGGTCTGCTTCATCCTCTTATTATACAAAAAAAAATTAATTGCTGGCAACCCTGTAATATTTTTAAAAAATATTCTAGGGTTGAATACAATATTACCAAACTAATCTAAAACTGTAATAAAATAAAAGGTGTTCAATTTAAAAAATTACATTTTTATATTCCCAGGCAAAAGCGTATTACCCTGTATATACAAAAGTATTTTTAAAACATGCCTTTTTCACATTCAGTAAACTTTTATTTAAAGCTTATTTGCGTATCTATAACACAAGGTAAAATATCGAGAAATTACGCACTAATGGAACACCCTGTATATTTATTTTGCCTGGAGTGTTTGAAGGCAGATGAGGGAGGCTGAAAGCTAGAATATATGTAGAAAATTAGTTAAGGCGTTGCTTCGTTTTCTTGTTGCATATTTATGGATCTGTATGCGCAATCACAATTTTCCATTAACTACTAATTTTATCACAATCCGGCAACGTTGCAATTATATTTTCCAAATTTGACAAAAACCATGAAGTTTCGATGTTTATAGTCGTCAAAATGCTGATTTTTATAGAAATTAACTAATTTTTTTTTGGCCTAAATAATGCATTTACAGCAAAAAATTTTTTTAAATGTACCTTTTAAAATACGCTCTTTCTGATAAAAAATAAATTTCTTTAAAATTCCTTTTTCCCTAAAGTCGACGGGACCCCATCAAACTTTTATTTAAAGCTTATTTGCGTATCTATAACACAAGGTAAAATATCGAGCAATTACGCACTAATGGGGCACCCTGTATTTTATATTGTCTGTGGAGTTTGAAGGCGGATGAGGGAGGCTTAAAGCTAGAATATATGTAGAAAATTAGTGACGAAATTGCGAAACAAATCGGTAAAATCGATCTTTTTTTTTTAATTTAAGGGGGCAAATGACCCTCCTCCAAACTTACCCCTTATTACAAATGTTTGTGTCTTAGAACGGGCTTCATATTCGGATTCAGTAGCTCATTATACCTACATAAGAATCAGTAGGAAAGATATATCAGGGCTCGAAAAAAAAGGTATTAAAAAATAATGAATTTTGGATTTAAAGCTAATTAAAGGTAGAATATTCCGTGGTTATATACAGTCAAAATTGTTTTAAAAATGTACCTAAATTTTTTAAAACTGCATAATAACTAAATTCGAACTTTTTTCTAAAATTTCCACTGCTGCTTAAATATCATACCGCTTATTTATATTAAATTAGAATAATATTACATCACTTGTATTGGATTTTATAGTAATGGTTTTTTATAAAAAATAAACCTTTTTTTTAAATTGATTTTAATTTGTATCTGAATATTAATGATAATGATACTATTATTTATGGATTAAATATGAAAAACAAAGGTAAATAATATATTTTTCTCTCAAAGACAAGATCAATCCAAAAACTTGATAATTTTTTCCAGAATTTATTCGAAAATAATAAATTCTGTAAAAAAAACTTCCCGTTTTTAAAGTCCAATGTTTAAAATAAAATAAATAGACAAACCTTTGGTAGAATCAATTTCTTCAATAAATTCCAACACCGTGTACTCACAAAAAAACGTAAACAACACAATATACACAAACACAATAACCTCCACGTGACTTTTAACAGTTGTATGTATACAATTCGCGTCTAATGTGATTAGGATTAGGAGACAGCGTGGTCGCGAGTATTATACCGAATCACCTTTGTTTTCGTACTGAATTACTGAATTAGAATCGCCGTCGATCGTACTATCGGAATTTATTGTCATTTCACTTTTTCTCATAGTTGTGTATGTGTAGGACTATCATATGGAGGGCGCTCGGTAAAAGGCAAAGCGTACTCGATTGTGATGTTCGCTCGCCGTATCACCGGTTTCCGCTAACTTTGTTTTATCACATCACTGTTACAGTGGCTCTGATACGGTACACTTGGCAGTACAATGGGGCACTGTGGGAACCCATTGGCGGGGTATAGATCAATACCTAAGAATGTTTTTATGTTGAAAAGTTAATAAAAAGTGCAAAATATACCGAGTATCCTCTTGTGTTTTAGCAAGCTAATATTTAAGTTAGATAGGTACCTATTTGAAATGAAAATTTAAAAAAAATATGGGGCATATTGGACGAAAAAGACTTACTCAAATAAACCACTGGTCAAACCATCCCTATTTTTTAACCAACCTCTTATTTATAAGTTTTTCGATTTATATGATTTTTTTATTAAAAAAGGGGTAAATATTTCAGGGATTTTTCCATATAAACTTGATCAAGATTTGGTGATGGGATATCAACAAACTCAATTTGTAATGTAATCCGCTTGATTTTGGATTCGATTTTTTAAAATAACTTTTTTTTATTATGTATAATTTACAATCTGATTCAGAGAAGCTATAAGTAAATAAGAATAATGAATGACATCTGAAAGAAGTTGTCCAGCAACCAGTGGCGGCTTGTCGTAATTTAAAATGGGTGTTCACTTTGTAGTTATTATCAACATCATACTGTTTTCAAGCACTACAACTATTAATAAATAAATATTTTAGTTAGTGTGATATTTGCTTGGTTTTTAATACGTTGGAAACCATCTATAAACATTATTAGTTAGTAAACTGACTTTTCTTCATAATTTGAGATTATTTTTAAATATATATCAGGTTATGTAGAAAGCTTGACATTGATTTTTGTGTAAAAAATTTTATATGAAACTTTACCTACCATTTTTTAGGTTTTATTGTAAGTTTAATCATTTTCACAATTTGTCACAGATGTCAAATAAAAAATATATTTTTTAAATACCTTTTATTGGAAAATAAAATAAGAACTAAAATGTTTTAAATGTTTATTTTATAAGATCAGTCCCATCACAATACATAATATTACACAGACACAAACTAGAATAAAGATATATAATGCCTGGCATTTTAAATGATACTCTTCGCAGTTTAACAAACCCCCCTTAACCCTCATTTTTAAGCGGATTTTTTTCACAATCATAGGCCTTATCTCCTTATACACATAGACCTTGATTTTTACTAAAACTTTCATGTTAATATCGCTTTTCATTTTTGATTTTTTTTTAATTTCAACCCCCTTTAAATCCCCCATATTTAATCAGATTTTTTTTTTATAATGAAGAGGGCTTCTTCTCCTTTTAGAGATTGATGTTTGCTAAAAATTTCAAATTTTTCAGTTAGGATTTTCTTTATATTTTAACCCCCCCTTCACTCCCCAATACATTCATATTTTTTCAGTATCAATAATAATAATAATAATAATTTATTTATTCACAAATAAATAGTATGCAATTTACATTATTACAAAATACAAAATTCAAAAAAGTGAATAAATAACAATGACCCTACGAAACACGAAAGTGTTTGTTTGTAGGTATATCTACAAAAAATTAATTTAGAATATAAACAAGATATACATATAAATTCCACAATAGATATAAATATAAAAAATATAAAAATATATAAATATAAATGCGACTAGTAACGCTATTTTAGAACATGTTTATATACATAGAAAAACAGGACAATACAAAATTCTTATATCTACAATACGGAGTCAGGAACAGCATTAAATCAATTTTATGTGACAGTATATTATAAAAAGAACAAAAAAATTAAAAATATTGATAATGTTAAATATATATTATTATAAATTATTATGAATAATTATGAATAAGCAGGCAGAATAAAGAGTTTTTTTGTATTTATATATTATTATCTATTAAATCATGTATTAAAAGTCTAGGAAACTCCAGTAAATGTTTTTTTAAAAGTACTTTAAATATTTTAAATCTATTTTCTTCTTTTATGTTAATAGGCAAATAATTGAAAATTTTTGGTCCTAAGAAACTGTAGCTTCTTTGGCCGACAGATTTATGCATAAACGGAACTAGGTATTGACTATGTCCTCTAATATCATATGGGTAATATTTATATGTTAATTTATGATTATTTTTGAACTGTGTTGTGGCAATACTTAAAAATAATAATTGCTTAACGTCAAAAACCTTTGTTTCAGAATAAAGTAAGTGTGTAGAATACCGGGGCTCTTTTTATATGGTGATCCCATCTGAGATGATTATCGATTATAATGCCTAAATATTTTATAGTACTTGTGAATTTAATTTTAAGGTCACCTTGAATTGCTAATTCATCAAAGTCTGGAAGATCTGAGCTATAACTGCAGAAGGGCAAGAAAAAGGTTTTCTTAAAGTTAATAGATAAGAGCTTATTATCGAACCACTCTTTAATTCGGGGAAGGTCAGATTCAATTTTTGCTTTTAAATCGGACCATGTTGCATCTTCGTAAAAAATTACAGTATCATCTGCAAAGCTAATAATATCACCTTTGGACTTGACCAGAAAAATATTATTTAAATATATCGTAAAAAGAATTGGCCCCAACACTGTACCTTGAGGTACACCACATGTAATTACTTGTTTATCGCTAAAAGAGTCCTCTATTTTAACTTGTTGAGTTCTTGACTTAAAAAGATTTTGTGCGGTACCTCTTATACCCATGTCTTCAAGCGTCTTTAATAGTATATGGTGATCGACGGTATCAAAGGCTTTTGCTAAGTCTAGAAATACACCTATACATGACCTTTTACTATCTACTGCCTTATATATTTTTTCTGTCAATTTTAGAATGGCATCTTGGGTGCTCTTCCCCTCCTCAAAACCGAACTGACATTCGGACATTATTTTTTCCTTATTTATAAAACCAGTTAATCTGTTTTTTATAATTTTTTCGAGAATTTTACTAAAATTAGATATTAGTGCTATTGGACGGTAATTTGTCATTTCTGTATTATCTCCATTTTTATAAATCGGAATAATCGTGTAATAATAAACAGTGTAGGAAATTCACTCTCATTTAGAGATTTATTGATGATATATGTTAGAGGTTTTATAATAAACGGTATTATGAGTTTTATTAATTCTGATTTTCAAGTTCATGTCATTTTTCGTTTTTGATTTATCGTGCAGACAAAAAACGTGACATCGGACAGACAGACAAAGTAAACCTATAATACTCTTCACATATGAAGAGTATAAAAAAATGTATAACGTAAAATAAACAATTTAAAAAGTTCAACAATAATATTCGACTTTGTAACCTGTTTTTTCAGTTGACAAAAAGTTTAGCTTATATACAGCACAGCAGCTCTACCGTCGGTGGCATAAAGGTGTGAGTAAAGATTTGTTGTCTTGAAATTTAATTATTTTAAATTGACTTTAGGTACACTTAAATAAAATACAAAAAAGAGTATTTAAACCATAGATAGACGGCACTGAATTTTTTATAGATTAAAAAATTTGGTATTATTTGATAAAGAAGTTTTTAAAATCTAAAGGTAAATTCAGAAACCATAGTAAATAAAATTTAAATAATTAAACCATAAATACATGAATCTGCAAATAGACACTTGTAGAGATGTTCATGATTTTCTGTGAAATAAAAGTCATACATAATTTAAATTGAATTTAATAGAAAAATAAATGAAAGTGTTATATTAACAATATTTTCTCAATTTGTTCAATGAGCATTAAATTATACAAACGTTCTTTGCTCAAATAATGATATATTAACAATATTTACCCAATTCATTTGATGAATCAAACTCTAAAAGCGGAATGGGACGTTTCGACGCAGCCGTTTCGACGCGGCCGTTTCGACGCGAGGACATTTCGACGCCGGCCGATTCGACGCCGGGCCGTTTCGACGCCAAATGTAATTTTTTTTAAGTAGGTAATAAATTATTCAAAAATTATGCAGTAGATATGTAACCATTAGCTGACTTATGTTCTCATATCTATAAAAATCATAAACAATTAATCTCTGAAAATTAGGTAGGTACCTAAAAAGATTTTTAATGAATTACCTAAATATTAATATTGATACATAATGTTTTATTAAGTAGTTCATTATCCCAATTTAGGTACCTGATCCTAGTTAGATTAGACAGTTAACTAATTTTTGATCTTAAATGTCGATAATTCATTTCCATTACAATATATATACATATTTACAGATTTTGAAGGACTCAAAACTTTGGTTTGTTGATGACATTTAAATCAACTGCCTCAATTTTTTACCTACATAATTATAGCTAAATATTTTGGAGGAGTTCATCCTGTTCTTTATGCTCTCCTGCCCAACAAACGGAAACCTACATGTGCCCGAATGATTGGTATGATGGGACATTTACAGCCAGCTGCAAATCCGGAGAAGATTTCATGCGATTTTAAACTGGGTGCAATAAACGCTTTCAAAGAAGAGTTTCCAAATGCAGATCTGCTAGGTTGTTTTTTTAATTTGGTGAAAAATATGAAAAAACATTTGGCGCAAATGAATATGCTGGGTATCCGAGACGTCTTGTTAAAATTAAGGTATATTGTTTTGAGTACTCAAAATAATATTTACAAATTGATTGTAAATAAAAGAAACAAAAAGTATTCTTAAAACTAAATCATACAGAAAATAAAGAAACACCCGTTTCAAAATATATGTATAAGTATAAGTGTCTAAATAGACATTGCGAACATATTGTTAAAATAAAAAAAAAATAATAAATACCAAAATATAATTCTAGGTCTGACAGCGGCACTAGAAAGAGCCCTCTGTTAGGCTACACACTGCACACCGAAGCTCATCATGTTACAGTACTGCTTGGGGTATGGGACCATCGTAAGAACGTTTGAAATAAAAAGAAAATCTCTGCTTCGCCAGGGTAAATAAAACGGACCAGCATATTGGCAAGACAGAATTCCATTCTGTAGCATTCTAAGAATAACCACCTGTGGCTCTCTTGTTCATCCTCGGAAAGAACCCTATATATATTAAAATATGAGTGTTTTGCCAGACAAAGAAAATGCAGGAGCAGAAAAGGAAATGACTTACCTCTTTTGAGGGTTTTCTCTGCTACCGGGATCCAGCAACACGTGGAAGAAAGTATCTCTTGGCGTCTAACTTGCCTCAGATATTGGTCAAAAACCAGATTTATCCAAAATAAAAGTAAGATAAACATTGACACGGAGGCTCTTGGACAAAACAAAAAGCTCGGAAAATAATTATTTCTCAACACTATTCAACACAGTTGTTCATCGGTTGGATATCGTCTTTTTAGTATTCTTATAATGTTTATAGGAACGTATAGTTGTCTGACTTGGATTTGTATGGCCTTTTAAGCATTCTAGATAATTTAGTCGTAGTTATTTCTACTTGTACATAGGGCAATCCTGAATCTTCATGAAGGGTTTTCTTACTTACATACCATGGGGCGTTATATAATATTCGTAATATTTTTAACTTAATGGGGTCTATTCTGTAACAATTCCTTTATATTTAACGGCCTTTAAAAATATTGGCGGCCTTTAAAAATATTTTCGTATTCGTTAATTTACTTCTGTCATTATTTAAATAGATTTCTTTAAGATAGTCCTCTAATGTATTTTAAAGATCCGTTTAAATAATGACAGAAGTAAAGAAGAAAATATTTTTAAAGGCCGTTAAATATAAAGGAATTGTTACAGAATAGACCCCAAATGTTGTCAATTCTACTGTAAACAGTAATAAAGTCTGTTTGCAAACTCCTTTCTAACTTTTCTGAAAACTTCACCTGGAATTGACAGGCATGTTGCTGTAATTCGCCTTTTTAGATCATCAATATCAGCAGGTTGTGTTTTCTTAACAACGGATATAAGGCATCTGCAAAGATAAAACGTCTAAGAGATTTAAATCAGGTGAAAAAAATGAGGTGTAGCACCGTCCTGCTGGAAATGTAACAGATCCTTCTGTAAAACTAATTTATCTTTTGCATCAGTTTGCGTTTATAGTTCGTGAGGTATAAGAGGATTTGGAAAAAATTGCCTGGGCTTTGGAGGGTAGGAGTAATAGCCAATCACCCCTAAGCCTTTCTTGGACTTGAGTCTGAGTATGAGGATGTATAAGGATCTATTTCTACCCAAAATATATAGGTGAAGAAAATTTAAGTTAGTGGTTTTCACCTCGTCAGAGTCTAGAAAGTTATCATTTTTAGGTTATTAAAGTTTCCGAAATTAATAATTTTAGAGCCTATAATATAGTAATATTATTATGTAATATATTTGATGGAATGAATTGGTTCTAATAAATACTACTGGAAGTTTTAGATGTTTAAAAGTTGATTACCTTGTATAAAATCCCCTGTACATAAAAATAAACTTTTGATCTTGTCACACGTTACAGCTATTTAACAAATATTTTATCTTAGATGTCAACACCAAAGATTCGAACATTTTTTGGTAAATTCTCACATTTTTTATAATAAGTAGATAACATCTCAAAATAAAAAAAATGGTAATGTATATTAAATTGTTAAAAGTAGAATGAACATGAGCTCAAACCATTGATATCGAACTACCGACTAACTCGAAATTAAACTGACTTAAACCCCTTATTGAATCACCCACTTTTGAAAATATTCGTAGTAAATATATTTATGATAAAAATTTGATAAACATTTTAGGTGAAGTTGATGAAATTTAGATGAACGATATATTAAAATTATATGAGAATATGAAAATTTTGTGAATTTACGATGTAGATGTCAATTTGACAAAATAGTTGTTTCTTTACTTACCTTTAATATTAAAAAAAGAACGTGTAGATTGGAATAAATTCTATATTTTTTTCTGTATTTTAACAATGATGTCATATATTTTTTTAAATAGAACAACATTGTTATTCTCTCTTGGACTTAATAAACATGATAGGTTTTTATTAATATCGTTTTTTGTGAATTATTCAAACTAATAAAAAAAAAATTAGTTAAATTAAAAAAAAATAATAATAATAAATGTTATTCTGTAAAAGTGGCTAAAGTGTCAACCCAAAACATTTAAATTTCAAAGCCAACTCCAGATATGATTTTTCTTGAGGGATAGTTAATATTTTAAATTAAGAATTAATTATAAATAATTTATGTACACCTCCACCCATAACAGAAGTTGGAAAGGCTTTTGTCAGTTCTCCCACTTCATAAACATAAATTAACAGATTTATAGAGGATCTAACCAAAGTGGACGCGATACATTGGCGTACAAAATTATTATATACATGTTAATAACAATTTCGATTTAATAGTTTCATAAATTATGAATAGTTGTTGAAATTTTGTAGAATTATGATTTAGATATTATAATACATGTCCATAAATACACACGATTGTCCAGTTCCGATGGTAGCAATTTAAAATTAATTATTCTATGAAACGACACTGGCAGGTAAACATTACTGCGAAATTCTCAAAGTCTCCGACGTGGTTTGATGTTTACCTCCTCTCCACCTACCAAAAGTATTTCCAATTTCTACCCCTGCTATACACCGCCCATGTCTTTTGTCTTTTGGCTCTTTATTCTAGGATATTCGATCGCCAGCATGATGAACCGCTACCGTAGACAACATATTTACACTTGATGGAACAAAGGGGACAGACCTGTTAAATGTAGGAGTGACTGCTTCGGGTGTTGTCTTAGGGTTTCTCTCATCCTCGCCAAGGTCCTTTGTTTCTCTAACCAAAAGGAATTCTGGTTCGAAATTCGGTCGTTACGGTATAATTTTTTATTTATTTTTTACTTCCTTATCGTCCGGCGGTAAGACAAGGACCTCTTAAGGTGCAATGGTACAATAAATGTACTTAATTTTCTCGGGGATAAAATACAAAATGAAATAATCAACGTGATCAGTGAAAATATCAAATCTAAAATTTTAGAACTAACTAAAAAGGCAAAATATTATTTAATATTATTAGACTGCACTCCTGACTCTGGTCACCAAGAACAAATTTCAGTTTGTATAAGATTTGGTAATTTAAAGAGCACGGGAATAAGTATGGAAGAATATTTTCTAATATTTTGTCCTACAGATGATGTGTCGGGTGAAGGCTTGACAAAATTTCTTTTATCGGCATTAGAGAAAAAAAGGCCTAAATATCAACGATTTGCGGGATCAGGGTTACGACAATGGGTCAAATATGCGTAGTAAACATAAAGGTCTACAAAAAAATATTGGATTTGAATCAGCGAGCTTTCTATTTTCCTTGTTGCAATCATAGCCTAAATTTAGTAAAAATGTAATCTTGATTATTATTAGGAGAAAGCTTAATAAGGATTCTAGTAGTCTCCAAATTAGAATGAAGCTAAAAATTGTTATGTTTATTCATTCAATTCAATGTCCTGATAACTCCTTCCATTATTGGACCAGTTTGACTTTATTAAGAGTCATCAACAAGAAATATACATGATTGATTCCAATCTCTAATCATTTATAAAGCAATATTATTTTATAATCTATGACTAACACTTTGCTAAAATAAAAGACCATGGAATAAAAAAAGACATAACAAATATACACACACAAACGTTTGAAACTTGAAACAATGTCTGGGTGTGTCTTGTTAAAGGCAATACGTGAATTTTGCGTTGCTACTAATAAGTATAGAGATACAATTAATAGTAAGAAGGCGTGTGTGTTTATTTTCAATGACAAATAGGAAAAGAATTCAGCTTTTTATTATCTGTAGTAGTAGACCGTGATTAAATGGGGAAGACTGGGGCAACTTAACAATTTTTACAATTTCATTATTGAAATTAATAAACACATTATTATTTTTTAAATTAAATGTTACTTAAATGTATATAATGAAATGAAAACACCTATATTCCAAAAAATTAAAATTTTGCCCGACATTTTTAAAAGGGATTGTTTGTTCTCTGAAACCCTACAAAAAAAAAAAATAAATACGAAATTAAAAAAAAAAATAAATAAAACTAGTTTTATTTCTCTTTGTTCCTCTGACTGATCTTGTTCTTCTCTGTTTTCCTGCCAATTATATACAGTATGGTCAAAAATAATAGTAAATGTTTTACCTGGAGCTTGGAGAGTTAACAATCAATGAATTGACAGACATACTTCCGATTTATTAAATTCACAGTTTTATTTGAACACACTTTGAGACGTATTTTCATTAATTTGAGGTTTAGAATTTTTTATTTGAAGATTGACTGAATTAAAATGTTTTTATATCATTTAATTTTGTTTGTGTACTATATTTCAATATTATTTTTACATTCTCTTGGATTTGTTGTATATAATTTATTATATTTTAAATGAATGTATACCATAACTAAAATGTGTACATTAGTTATTAGATATCTTAAAAAATTTATAGAAATAATCTCCCCACATCTTTTTATTTGCCTATACTGTTCTAATTTGATACATAATAATTTTTCATCTGTGTAGTTCTGATTTGCCTTTTAATGAGTATTCTTTGAATTCTATATCCCCATAGTTTTATTCCACAAGCCAACTATGGAAATTTTAGCTATGTGGTATATGTATATGACATTACAATATTTATTAGTTCAATCCCAGTTTCTTTTAACTAATCGTCTTAAGGACTGAAAGATTTTCCTCCACTCCACTCCTATTGTCCATGCAACAAGTAAAGAAGAATATTCATAGGTAAATATTTAAATGACGGAGTAGGAAGATGGGACAGGACTAGTATGAAAACATTGAGATCCGACAAAGGACAACAATGGAATTAGGTTAATCCAATTCTGCATATAAAATCAACAGCCTTGTTCAAACATATCCGACTATAACAGGCCAGTCAGAATTAGAAATGGCAGATTTACAATTCAATATACAGAATGGGACAAAAATAATTAACAAGTTATTTACATTTGAACCCAGTTTGGACGCAATTGAAGAAATATAAATATTATATTAAAAGTTAAACGAATTTCATAGTTTCTGAAAATGCATAGAAGTGCGCCTGGCCATGTCCTTCGGTAAAAAGTATAAGATAGTAGGAAAAAATGAATATCTTAAAGAACTACAACACTTTTACGGATTTCTATTTTCCATCAAAAATTCAATTCAATATTGGTTGTAGATTCGTTCGTCTTTATTGTAACAATGACACGTCAATAATGAAAAATGTTTGAAGCTATTGAATTATTTGGTATCCGCAATATGAAGTTCGTATAAATGGAATTGAATAGTTCGGAGATAGTATTAAATTTTGCAGTATATAGGGTTCTACAACAGTGGCGTGGTCTTTCATATAATATCATGTTCCATACTACTCAAAACGATAAAGGATCGACTGGAATATTTTGCTATAACAATCTGTATCTGAAACGTATGGAGAGTGAATTACTCCAGGGTACTTAGGCCTCAGTAGGCTCATTGCGTATTCTTCAAAGATGATAGGCACCTCCTAGCTCGTAATCCAGCATACAGATTTAATGTAGTGGACAACGTCGCCAAGAGGTGCTTCTCTTATATCGAATGGTATAAGCCAATATTTGCCGAACACATATCTTCTAATGAACGAGAGCGCCAGCAGGCAATCGTAGATGATATGGTCGATAGTCAAATATGTGTTTGCTGTAGTATTGTCAGAATAACTTAAAAGCTCTCTGGCGACTATGAAATTTCTTGTTTTATGTTTCCTTGAATTTCACAGGAAAATGTTCTTTAATTAGGTCTCTTACTACCGATGTTATCTTTGATTTAAGATTGAATCTAAATACTCAAATTAGAGGCTAGGACTCCATTACATAAGCCCTGGTGGTCTAGTAGTTAGGACATTGGAACGGAAATCCAAAGGTCGCAGTTTGAGCCCCGTTCAAACCTGAATTTTTCATTCCTTTGGTTTGTTATCTCTAGTATTACGAAATAACTTTAGATAAAAGTCTTCACCTTTAGGGTTCGCTCATAAAATTGACCCTAAGTGCGGTGTTTCGTTATAATCATATCCTAAAACTTAAACGACCCCAGTAAAAAACCACAGACCGCCTCTGCTTTTGCCTCTAATTCCATATCTGATTTTTACCGGAACAAAAACCCTTCTTTCCCGGATTCGACCGCGTTTTTACTCAAACAGATCCCTTTAAATGGCCGCAAAAATATTAAAAATGAAATACGTTCGACCTGCAGCTTTTTCTCGCCTCGGTACGCCATGGGAAAATTAAAATGGCCTCTCATTTGCTCACAATAAATCGTGTCGTCGCAAAAAACCTTCGAATATTTTCAAGCCGAGTAATTATGATGAACGCGGAGATGTTAAGATTTCTCTGGAAATTATATTCTGATAAAATATTATGCGGAGGGTCTCAGTGAAGCCGTGGGAAGATGATAATATGGTGATATTGTTGTTTTAACTAAAAGCCGAGGAATGATCGATCATTATTCGCGACTGAAAGAGATATGCAAGGTATTTAAAAAAGGAGTTAAATGGGTAAATATAGTTCATTTCATAGCCTGTCATACGGCATCTATCTCGCTTTATCGCAATAAGTTGAAAGAAATGCAAAAAACGGTACGTCCACTATACATTTTCGTGACGCAACAAAATCATGAAAAATCTACACGTAGATATTAAATAACTAAAACTGACACAATACAGGCATTTCATTGGCTGCCGTTTGCTATACGTCATGACATGAAATCTTGAACACGCTCTTTAACTATTTTTGATAAACGTCAAAGTGTACGTCTGACAGTTTTTATCAGATCAGTACTTCCATTAGTTCCATTTGTAATTATTGTGATTAATCACATTTTTTAGAAGTTGGAATATTATTTTTTCAAAAGGAAAGACTTGTATTTCGTGCAAAACTTTTTAATTAATAAATGCAAAGCGCTTTCGGCATTTTGCCATCATCAGTGCTTATTGTCCACAAACATATCCAACAAGTTATACATGTTATATTATTTACGATAATAAATATCAATTAAAAATAAATTTTGTTTTATTTTGTAATGCTTTGATATCACAATTATTATTAATTTCAAAGCTTTTTCCTATTTGGCTGAATACGATCCTGACAACTGTCAAAATTTTGTAGAGTCGCCATCAAATTTCATGTAGTAATCAAAGACTTTCCGAAAACATTATATTACGTTGTATTTGGTGACGTGCAACTGAATGGCTATGCAATGAACTATACCATCAGATTTAAATATATTACATAGAATCTATTATTTGTTGATCATTTGGACGATCAGTGAGTTGCCATCATGGAGGTATAATACTAATGGAGATGCCTTGAGGCAATTGTTTTGCATATGATACGTTTTATTAAAAATGACCCCACTGGGCGTGGCTTAAATGGTTGACTAAGCAGGGCCGTATGACTTTATGGTTAAAAGTAGATGGAAGGAAACCATGATCAAAACCAATCGGAACTAAAAAGACTCAGATAATAGTTGTTGGTTTTATTTATGTTTGAAATAATTAATTATATAGGGTAGGTACATATATTACTAAAATTGCAAGCAAGTACTTACTAAAGATTTCTATAATTGGTACCTATGTATAATAAACAACAATCTCACAGATGCACAGCATACAACCATACAAATGGAATTATAGAGATAATTTATTTTAAAAATAGGCATTCAGTTGCGATTTGTGATTACAAAAAGAAAACTTTAACCACTTTTTCTGATCAGTAATGCTAGTGTTATAGTGAAAAAGTTTCTAGAAACTGGTGTTTTTAATCCTAATAAGGCATTGTGAATTTCCAAGAGAAGTGCATGATGAAAATTGTTTTGACCAAAATTTTGAATGTCATGCCATTTAAAAAGAAACCCTGTGGCTGTGGATAACATTTGACACAAAATCTTATCCTAAAAATAACTGTTTGGTTGTATTGGAGAAATAATTTCTTCATTGGTACTTTTTTAGGGTGTAAGGATGACTTGACATTACTAAATTTAAACCTTTGTTATAAGTTGTCTTTTTGCTTTAATTTCTGATACACCTGTATTGTACATACTTGAAAAATATAAAATTGTTCAAGTGGGAAGTTTATATACAAGGTGTCTCATTGAGGAAGGGATACAGAACAACTGAAGAGTCTGATTAAAAATAAGACTTTGCTTAGAATGCGAATATTCTTCATTTTAATTTTGAAGTTTCTTATAAGTTCCCAACAAAAGTACCTATATGATTTACTTAAAAAACATCAAAAAATATATAATTATAGTTCAAATAAGTGTAACGTATCTTATGACACCAAAAACTTTTGCCAAATTTGGTAAAATTATAGATAACTCTTTAGTTTTTCTGTGTCCCATTCTTAATAAGACACTACAAAAAAAAATTTATTATTTAAAAAAATATTTATTGACCTTTAAACAACACTATTTTGTTGTTTTGATGTCTTATGCTAGCAGCTTTATTAACTCTAGTTTTAGTGAGATATGTTAGTCGGAAACTAACATATTTATCAACTATACACTTAATTAATAATATTCTATGATTATCCAACACAAACTGGTCCAAACTGTGCTGCATAATATTCGAAAAGACATTAGAATTTATGAATTCTTTTAAAACAAATGTGCTGATGATATTAACTGATATTTTTTTCATAGAATCTTTCATAATTTTTAATATTTTTTCACATTTTAAACAAATGTTTATTACATCTTCCGATGGATATTGCAAACCATTTATATTCATTATCAAAACGGTATAATAAGAGGAAATTAATAAAAACTACTTGAAATTTTATTCTAAATTATGTGTTACTTAAAAAGTTAGTCATTTAAGTGTAATTATAAGTTGGTTTTTAAGTTTAATTATAAGTTGGTTTTTAAGTTTAATTATAGTTGGTTTTTAAGTTTAATTATAAAGTTATTTATTTAAGTTTTATTATAGTTATCTAAGTTTTAATATAGTTATTTGTCTTTATTATAAAGTTAGTCAAGCCAATGTTCTTTATTAAGTTAGTTATTTAAGTTTTATTGTAAATAAAGTGTATACTAACTAAACATTCATTTATTGTCGGAACAGCATTCTTCTTCAATCTGACCCTAAACTCACTGTTATCAAAAAATTCTTTTTTTGGAAACCTATAATAAAAAAAAGTTAAGCATTCTAAAAAAAAATCTAAGTACACTCCTTATACTTACTTATGAAAACTTAAATTAGATATTTTCTTACGTTCTTTCACTGAAGAGTTTTTACAATTAATTTTGGCACACTTAGTCATGATTTTTATACAAATTAATAAAAAAAAACACTTATTAAGATAGAAATAACGTCGAAGTATTTAAATTTGAACAAAGTTCTGACAGCTCTTTGACAACTATGACATGACCACTAAGAGAGGGGGAAGGGGTGTCTTTTTTTTGGCATGTCATATCCATAGTATTCAACCTCATTGGTTGCCATGTATCATTTTTTTGTCATGCATCCACTCACTAGAATCAGGTCCAGATATGGCATAGGAATTTCTGAAGTCAAGGCTATTTATTCACCTA
The DNA here is from genome assembly GCA_927349885.1 of Psylliodes chrysocephalus. NCBI lineage: Eukaryota > Metazoa > Arthropoda > Insecta > Coleoptera > Chrysomelidae > Psylliodes > Psylliodes chrysocephalus. The sequence goes on from OV651830.1 coordinate 11,913,680, forward strand.
AATTTGATTACTTTGACATATTATATAATTTTCTAGGTCTTCCCCTAGATCCTGACCTATCCAGTCTTGGTCTACCTCATCCCTTTTTAGATTTTGTATTCTGATTTGTCTTTTTCTCTTTACTCTCATTTTCTGATAGATTTTCAAACATCTGTACATATCTTTATGATGAAATTTTCTACATTTTCTTTATTTTCTTCCTCTAAATGTACTACTTCTACGGTTTTAGTAACATTTTCAATTTAATTTGAAATAAAATCTTTTCAAATTAATCAAAATAGTGCATTCACTTGTCAAGGTATTTAAAAAAATATATTATTTTATTTGACATGTGTGACAAACTGTGAAAATGATTAAATTTACAATAAAAACCGAAAAAGGGTAAGTAAAGTTTCATATAATATTTTTTACATAAAAATCAGTGTCAAGCTTTGTACATAATCTGATATATATTCAAAAATAATCTCAAAATATGAAAAAAAATCGGCTGTCTATAACTAATAATATTTATAAATGGTTTTTAACGTATTAAAAACAAAACAAATATTACAATAACTAGGTAGTGCTTGCAAACAGTGTGATATTGATAATAATAACACCCTTTTTAAATTACAATGATCCGCCACTGTGTGAGAGGTATAAAAAGTTATAAAACACCTATTACTAACATTTATTAAAAAAAAAAATGAAATAGAGACACACCTATATAATTTTATTAGCACGAAATTCATGTTCAGTTGAAAAAATAAATTAAACACATTTTTCAATATAATATATAATATTTAATTAAGAAATGTTCACATTTGCAGAAGGTAATGTAGTCAACGTGGTTTTCACCGAAGTTGTTAGAGAAATTTTGCGAATTCTCTCCATTGCGTTCGATTTCTTCAGCTTGTCGTAATTTTTTCTTTTGCACACGAAAATAAGGAATATAAAAAGACCTGAAATTATACAATACAATTGAATTTCCGCAAATATAGTAATATTAATATTAATATTAAAAATTTAAATTACAAATACATATTTGGAATATTAAAGATACAGCATATGCCAATAAAAAGTAATATGTTTAGTAATGAGATGTTCAGTAAAAAGATTTCTATGCAATAATAAGATGTTTAGTAATAAAATAAATAGTAATAATATGTTCAATAATAAGATGTTAAATGAAGATGTTTAGTATTAAAATGATTGGTAAAAAGATGTAGTAATGAGATAAATAGTAATAATAGGTTTAGTAATAAGATGTTCAATAATAAGATGTTAAATAATAAGATGTTAAATAATAAGATGTTAAATAATAAGATGTTAAATAATAAGATGTTAAATAATAAGATGTTTAGTATTAAAATGTTTGGTGAAATGATGTTTATTAATAAGATAAATAGTAATAATATGTTCAGTAATAAGATGTTCAGTAATAAGGTTGAAAATAGAAAATGATCCTATATATTAAAAAATAAAAAAAGTTGTCATAGTTTTTTTTTTAAAGGATATATGTTAATTTTTGAAAGATTGTAAGGAGTTTTCAGAAAAATAGATTGACAAAAGCTGAAAATATTCGTTTCTTTTGAACCAGTTCTTAGTAAATTCTTCTCCATTTACAACAGTGTTCATTAAGCTTATAAGATGATCAGCATTAAGATGTTCATTATTAAGATGTTCAGTATTAAGATGTTCAAAAATATGTTTACTAATAGGATGTTGAGTAATATGATGTCCAGTAATAATATCTAAATTAATAGAATGTTATTTAATAAGATATTAGTTAATAGGAAGTTAATTTATAAGATGTTCAGTAATAAAAATTTTAATAATAATATATTCAATATTAAGATGTTTAGTAACGAGATGTTTGGTAACAAGAAAGAAACTTCTAAAATAATCTTTGTACAATAAACAATGGTCTTAAAAAATCTTGTATATGCAATGAATCTGTTTATAAGACTTTTGCAATCTGTTTTTTACAACACAAAGTGTTGCTATCCCCTCTCCTAAAATTATCATATCGACGCCCATGACAATAAGTCATTCAATATAAATTGACGCTACACAGTATTTTCCAATTATTTCAATCTTATCTTTGATCTCTAAAATATAAACTTTAAATCCCAATATACACTCCTAAAATACAAACGGACGGTCTTATTTAGCATTATTACAAAAGTTACAGTTAGAATTCTCTTTTTGTTGCGGCTTGAGCAAAATAATACGAACTTTATACAGTTGAAACAGCATTATTATTTTTTCAGTTTTTTTTAAAGCTTTGTACTCGTTTTTAATGACAGGCTTAACAAGGCGTTAGAACTCCTACACAAGGTTGGCTAGAGAGCTAAAAAACCGTTCTGTCTACGAGCGGTGGTGCGAAATTGAACGCAAAAATCATGAGTGACCTTACATGTTGTTTGAGTTTCTGCTTTGAACAATTTTTAAATGATGGTGACTCATTTTGCGGCAAAAATGTAATTCTATTATGATTTTCAGAACTCAACTTACCGGAAATTTAAAAGTAAGTTTATTCCGTAATATTTACTCCTCGTACAAATATTATATCTAGCCAAGTTAGGTAATTACTTTGAATCAGCGATAAACTTGTCAATACTAAGAAGATCTACTGGGAAAGCTAATAAACCAATTAGGTAATAATTCAATTAAAAAATCAGTGTCGTAGCGTAAGACAGGTATATGGTTAGTTGTAGTAGTTTATTTCTATGTTAAACTAAAGTGTTGCTAGTGTATAATAACTTTTTTTATTAACACTGCACGGTTGACTGAGATAGACATTATGTTATATTTATTAACTTGAAAATAAATGTTTATTAAGGTACGTAAATAACGGATAATTAAGGATGCTACAGCACTTCTGATTTTTGATATTATGATATAAATTTGAATTTTTGTTAATCCTTTCGTGGCTTATTAGGGTTAAATATTTATCGTGTGGCACTGACCCCGCATAATAATCTCTTGAGTTAAGTGTGTTTATTATATTTAAAAAGAAGAATAAATATTTTATAATACAAAATCAAATAAATATACAATGAGAAAATATTCTTAAAATATGCACCTAGATGCAAAAACATCTGTATGTACAATAGAAATAGAATAAAACTACATAAAATTAACAATACCTATAAACTAAACATTTGATGATAGAAAGGACATAACAAATTTGAGAGGTATAAATATTTATCAAATATAAATTTTCTGATCGCTTTAGAAAAGATTTTTATGTTTTTTATTTGTCTGATATTTTCATTTAAAGAGTTGTATACTTTTGGCCCAATTGAAGAATTCAATCTTTTATTTCCATCATATTTAAAGAATGGTACATGTAGCATTCTTCTCTTTTGTTTTCGGGTCATATAAGAATAGTTTACAAAATTTTTATGTTTCAGTTTGAAATAGAACATACAGCTAGAGTGAAAGTTTGGAGTGGATTCGTTGTATAAGAGGGTTGTTAAAAACAAACGACTTTTATGATTTATTATCTTTAAGATATAATTTTGAATGATACTTAAAGGATGTAGGGCATTGTCATATAAACCACCCCATACATTTATGTCATATCTAATTAAGGATTCAATGAGAGCAATATATATCAAGTGTAACAACTTTTTATTTAGAATGTTACGAATTAAATAAAATTTATATATAAGTTTTCTTATTTTGTTTATTAAGTACTGAACATGATCAGTCTATTTCCACAAGGGTGGAACATCATTTTTATGGCACCAATCCAATATTATAAATACCCTTTTTACAAAAATATTAAATAGGTACCCAACCCCCCAACTTTTTTTAAAGGGGTCGTAATTTTTTTTTCTCCTTTGAATATTGGGCCTTCAAATCTACAGCACTGGCAAAAATTTCAAAGAAAAATTCGGAACAGCAAACTTTTTACAAAAAAAAATCGTTTTTTTGAATGTTAGTTTAACACCCTGTAACTTTGTTAGGAGCCAATTTTTGATATAGGTAAATATAGCCAAATCCACTTATTTTTTGGTAATCTATCTGTGGAAGAATTTATGACATACCCTTTTGAAACACCCTGTATATCGGTGACCATTTCTCAACATTCTAGATGTAATTCCGTCAATCCCAGGAGCACTCTTATTTTTTAACGAATTTATATGTTCTATTAATTCATTTTTATTGACAGTATTTAATGCCATTGAGTTGATTAGAGGTAGATATCTTATTAGGAAGTCATCTACAGAATTGATTTTAGTTGCCATATCTATAACAATTTTTGAAAAATTATTGCAGTAGTTGACCATTTCTTTGTCATTTGTAAATTGTTTATTATTATTTAGAATATTAAAATCATTGTTTGTTTTATTGTTCATTTGAAGCTTCTTTAACTATTTTGAATATTTTTATAATATCATTGTTACTATTTTGAATTTGAATTGTATAATAATCATTTTTAGCTTTATTTATTATTTTATTTAGTTGGTTACGATATATCTTATATTCTCTTTTAGAAGATTGTTGTTTTTGGTTTTTAATATTTGCTTTTTCATTTTATCCCTATTTTTAGTAAACATGATGATGCCTTGACTTATCCGTGGTTTTATTTTTTTATAAGTATTATGCCTATTAGTTATAGTACATTGTTCTTTTAGGGAATATATTATTTCAATAAATTTCTGGTAGGCCAAAATTGGATTGCTAAGAGAAATGACGTTGTCCCAGTTTACATTTTCTAATAATTTTGTAAATCTATCTATATCGGTGTATTGTTTTGTATGTTGGTTTAATGTATTATGGTTAAAGTTTCTTTTGCTTGTTGTAATATTTAAAAAAATTGGAAAATGATCAGTTAGATCAGTGTCAATTACCAACGATTTAAATGAGAAATTTTTATTTGTCATATTATTTTTTACAAAAATATGATCAATACATGATTTCGTTTCTACATTAACCCTGCTGTATGAATTAATATATGATACAAATCCCAAGGAAGATAACATTGCCAAATATCTATTTATTATTTGGTTTGAGGGATCAAGGATATTAATATTAATGTCACCAATAAATATATCCATTCCTAGCCTTCTTGGTATGTTATTTAAGAAATTTTCAAAATCTGTAAGAAATGTATCATCTGATATGGATGGAGATTTATAACAAGGCATTACTGTATAGAGCACACCATTATGACTAAATGTTATTGAGCTTATCATTACATTTGATAGAGGCAACTTTTTATGTTCTATTTCAAACTGAATATTGTTTTTAATATATATAACTACACCATCACATTGATTATTCACACTTTCATTAAATATATTGATAAAACCAGGTATAATTAAATTATCAAGTTCAATAACATTACGTGTTTCTCCTTATATTATTATATTATTATATTAAACAAAAAGTTTCTAAACATACTAAAAAGTTCTAATATTCAAATCAAAATTTTTATTAAGGTTTTTAAATGATTATTGCAACTGATAATATTTAAAAAAATGTCTAAGTGATAACGAGAATTTTTATTTAATTCATTCTCATTTTCTTTATTTTCAATCTCATTAAAAATATTTAGTCTTGCTATATCCAGTATATTTTTATTATTTTTTCATAAATTTGACATTTCCTGTGAAGTACCTATCGAGCACTTTTATTTTTTTTTAAATATAATTTAAATTCATTATACATAAAAATATAATTTATGGATTGAGTGCCTCCAAAAAATCCATCGAAATCAGGGTCAGGTTATTTCAACTACATACCGAGTCCACATAAAAATTTCAGATGACCTTATTTCGGTAAAATTTAAATTGAAATCTTGAATTTTGAAAAATTTCAAAAACTATTTTGAGTTTTAGGTAGTGACGCCAAATAGGTTTAAAATAGGAGAAATTCATTATAAAATAGAAGAAAAAGATAGATTAAAACTAGTCAATCTCAAAAACTGGTTAAATTACGAAGACTAGTTTATTTTGTTAAATTTTGACGAGAAAATGATATCAAGTTTACTGAATTAACCAACCTAAAATTGTTTAAATTGGTAAGTATTTGGTATCAATAGCAAAAAACTAGAGATAGGATTGTTAAAATAATTTGGCCAAGGGAGTTTGAGATATCAGTTCATTTTTGAAAAGGGGCCTTTTGACCAAAGTAGTTTAGACACATTCTAATAAAAATATTTGAAAAAATAAAATATATTTCCTAATCTTTATTCACACAACATTTTCAAGAAATATGGTTCATTAAAAATAAATGAAAAAATAAATAAATTTTGCTAAAAATTTTAAATTAAGAAATATTTTGTAATTTTTCTTTAAATATCCTTATAAATAATATATAAATAATAAGAAAATATAATTATAAAAATGTAATATATTTTTGTTTTTTTGAAAATACAAAAACATTTAATACACAGGGATTTCATTTCAAAAATAACTTTTAAAATATCTTTAAAACAAAAAAAACAAAAAACACGTTAATTTATATTTACGGGGGGGGGGACATTTCACAAGTATCTGTAACCGTGCAGTTTCATCCCCTAAGCGGTGGTGAATATCACTTTAAAATTTTAAATAGAAAGGGGTATCATGTGATAGCTCTTCTTAAAGGTCTCTTTTTTTCCAATCTTTTGATACATTATTTTTTTAAATCGGATTAATTTTTCACCAAGGTATAACCTAGAAACCGGAAAAAATTAAAAATATTGAATTAAAATGTATAAATACCGAGATAGACAAGTTAGCAAAAAGCCTTAAATGTTTTTTGCGTAAGATATTTTTGACCGTAAATTAAAACAATTTATTATTAGTAGATTATTGGTTTCGTTGTGTACTGACAATTTAATTTTGACAATGGTTTATTCTTTACAAGAAAGAATTGATATAATCTTTATTTATGGTGAAGAACAACGCTGTGCACGCAGAACTGCTCGTGTTTTTAATCAGAGACATCTCGATAAAAATGTTGGGCATCAGTATGTGTTGGATTTAGTTCATAAATTTCAAGAAACTGGAAGTGTGTGCAATAAAACTGTAAGGAAATCGTAGAGTTTTAACTGAAGCTGCACAAGTTGAGATTTTAGGTCATTTTGCCATAGAACCTCAAACATCAATACCAAAAGTCTCCAGATTAACAAATATTTCCGTTGGCTCTGTGCATAAAACGTTACGGCTAAATAAATTCTTTCCTTGTAAAATACAGCTTTTACAACAGCTTGCTGAGGATGATTATAACAGAAGATTAGAATTTTGCGAATTAATGACTCAAAGGGCAAATGAAGATCATAATTTTATTAAAAATATTTGTTTTACTGACGAGGCAGGTTTCTTTTTAAATGGATTTGTCAATAAACATAATTGTAGGTACTGGGACAATACAAATCCACATGTTTTTCGGGAAGAGCACAGCCAATATCCTCAGAAAATCAACGTATGGTCCGGAATTCTTGGTAATAAAATTATTGGTCCTATTTTCATGGAGGAAAATTTAACTGGGGAATTGTATTTGAACCTATTAGAAAATCTGATAAATCCTCTTATAACCGAATTTTTAGAAAACCAAATAGATCAAGATGGAAATTTGTTACTAGGCGAAGAAAATCTATTTTTTCAACAGGACGGAGCACCTCCACATTATGCCTTGCCTTAATGAGACATTTATAGATAAATGGATTGGAAGAAGGGGCGCTATAGAATGGCCAGCGAGATCACCCGACCTAACGCCCCTTGACTTTTTTTATGGGGACATCTAAAAACTGTGGTGTACTCAACCTCGCGATATTCCTGAACTTAGACGTAGAATAGTGGAGGAGTGTGAGCGGATTACACCAGAGACGCTTCAAAAAGTGCGGGATGAATTCGAGCTGCGACTTTATCATTGCCTTGCCAACAATGGGGGACATTTTGAACATCTCATTTAAGTACAATGTAATTCTTACGCAAATAAAATATTAATAATGTAAATACAATGTAAATAATAATTATTTCATTTGGAGTGAGGGTAGCCATATGTGAGTAGTAGGGATTAAGTATAAGGGGTTAAGAAAAGGTCCTTTATTTCTCACACGTCAATTTTAATTGGCGACCGGTTTCGAAGCTATTGCTTCATCATCAGGCACACCTAAATGGAATGTCAAGGAGTCAGAAGTAATAAAAACAATTATAAAAGTATGAACGGACATTAACATATACAAAGTAACAGAAAAAACACAAAAGAAAATTAAACAATGACCTTGACTCACCTTGACTATTTCCATAAAGGAAGTGCTACATAAAGTTTAACAAAACGAGTTAAAAAAGTCAGAAAAGTCATGTAATACTTACAATAGTATTTTTTTAAATACATTTTTAGGTTAGGAGACATCTCGCGATTTAACCTAACCTAAAAATATATTTTAAAAAATACTATTGTAGGTATTACATGACTTTTCTGACTTTTTTAACTCGTTTTGTTAAACTTTATGTAGCACTTCCTTTATGGAAATAGTTTTGAAATGAAATCCCCTGTATAAGATATTTCAATACACACTTTACCGGAATGTATTCATATTTTCTCTATTTTTTTACGCTTTGGGTAATAATTAAGAGAGTTAACAAATTTTTATATAAAAGAGTTATTTACCTTGTAAACAGTTTATAAAATCCCATATTATTTCCAAAATAGCTGTAGCTTTATGCTCGCTGAAGTCAAAAAACGAAGATATCACTTCAAATAGATAAAAAACACCCATCGTTAACGATAACTTAACGATCAGTCCAAACCTAAAAAAATCATTTAGTTAAAAAATTATTATACATTAGGTCATTAAGTGTTGGATTTTAATTAACAACCCACCTTTCTCTTCTCGCAAAGAATTTTCGTTTCTTTTTCAAAGTAATCGGAGTTTCCACCATTTGTTTAATTTCTTTTTTTACTTGTAAGATGTATGTTATCGTCTTAAAAAAATATATGGAGTTTACAAATTGAACCACAGTCAAAGGCACTGCTCTAAAAAGAATCTCAGAATAGTTTCCTAGAAAAAAAATATATTTTTTATAAAAAGTTTTGGTAGACGAAACTCGCTTCGATATTTTTTTTTATTACACTACTCAACTTCGAGTTATTGGAATTGGAAAAATTTAAAAGGATTTGGATTAGTCAACTCTTTAAAAAAATCTGTTTAATAATATTAAAAAATTTATATTCGCCAACATCTGATGTTCTTTTTCTTAATGCATTAAGAGGTTTAATGGCGTCTTTAACAGTGTTATCTATCCTATCCCCAACAGCGATTCATTACGCTTCCATGACTTAAGAGCTTTTTACCAAACCAAGATTAGATTAAACTCTTTAAAATCAAAAATGAAACTGTCAGCTGTCAACACCAGTTTTTTAAAGAGAACAGCAAATACTCTGAAGACGAAGAGAAAATTTAAAACGATTATTACACAAGTTGTAGTTTTTCCGACTTAAGAGAAATTAATGCAGGTAGCTCGCGAAGGAAATTCTGGTAGCTCTCACAACGATTTTAATTTAAAAAATACAAACTGCAAAAGTCAGAGGAGCTTCCGAAAATTCCACAAAAAAATCTATTGGTCATAATATTAAACATAAACAGCGGCAACGTTGCGGTGAGTAATCTGCCGCTGACGCCATCAAGCTAGAATCGGCTAGAACCGACCAGCCGGACCAGCGCGTTAGTGTTCGAGAACGATCAGGATTGCTTTGAACGGGATAAATACGCACGGCGCTTCGGCATTGCGCTTAGTTTAAAGCTGAACGCGTAACCAACGTCCAGCGGTTGGGTTAGTAGAGAACAATAAAAAATAATATTATGGCAAGCAGTTGTAAGAAGGTAAAGACATACCACTTTCATTCGGAATGGGAAGAACAATACTTTTATACAGAAGTTAAAGATAAAAATGTGTGTTTGTTATGTAAAACTTCGGTCTCCGTTGCTAAAAAAGGAAATATTGAGAGACATCATAAAACTGTATATTCTAATTTTGAAAAATCATTCCCACTACATACTGCCGCCAGAAAGGAGAAACTGAAACAGTTAAAAAAGCAATTAATTGGACAACAATTAATATTTTTAAGAACAGTCGACAAAAATAAGGCTGCAACTGAAGCGTCGTACCGTGTGTCCCAGACTTAGATAACTGTGTTTATTTTTCACTTCAACTGGATGAATCAACAGATGTCATTGACACTGCCCAGATGGTCGTGTTCGTCAGGATGGTTTTTAGTGATTTTACGATTAAAGAAGATCTTTTGAAGTTTATTCCACTGAAAGGACACACTACTGGACAGGAGTTGTTTTTTCATTTAAAAAATATTATTTCTTCCGAGAAAATTCCAATATCGAAAATGGTAGGCTTGACAACCGATGGCGCTCCAGCTATGGTGGGTTGTGATAAGGGTCTGGTGGCGTTATGTCGTAAAGATGAAACTTTTCCGCAATTTCTCTGTTATCACTGCATTATCCATCAGCAAGCATTATGTGGAAATTTCCTGAAACTAAACAACGTTATGAAACTGGTGGTAAAAATTGTGAACAAGATTAGAGCTCAAGCGTTCCAAAGAAGATTATTCAAAACCTTAGCCGATGAAGTTGACTGTCAATACGGGGACCTACTCCTTCACTCTGAAGTCCGATGGTTAAGTAGAGGACGGGTGCTGAAACGTTTTAATGATGTCCTATCTGGCATAGTTCAATTCTTCAAAACAACGCGATGAACCGACTCCGGAACTAGAAAATTTAATCTGGCTTAGAGATTTTGGTTTTCTCGTGGACATTACAGAGAAATTAAACGAACTTAATTTGCAGCTTCAGGGGAGAGACAAAGAACTAGCGGAAATGATTTCTGATATAAAAGCATTTATCAAAAAGCTGGCGTTTTGGGAACAAAATCTAATTAACAGCGATGCCAAGCATTTTCCTATTCTTTCAGAAAAAATATTTCAAAATCCATTAGAACCCTATGACAGCAAATATCATGTAGAAATAGTTTCTACCCTGAAGAATAACTTCAAAATTCGTTTTAAGGATTTCAACGAAATGGCTTTAGTAGCGCAGTTTGTTGTTTCACCCTTTATGGAAATTGATATCCAACAGTTTGCAACTTGTGTTATGCAGAACTTTGGCGAAGACATCGCTGCAACAGAAATGGAAGTAATTGAGTTTCAAAATGACTTAGCCTTAAAATCGTTAGTCTCAAGTACCAAATATATCTGGCCTATTGTAAGTAAAGACAAATATTCAGTTCTATGCCGTGTTGCCTTGAAAGTGAAAGTATTATTCAGTTCAACCTATTTGTGTGAATCTTCTTTTTCCAATATGAAGTTTATTAAGAACAAATATCGCAATCGACTTAAAGATGAACATTTGGATAATTGTATTCGAATGGCTGTATCAAATTATACTGCAAACATTAAAAAAATTATCGATGAGTCTGAGTGTCAGCCTTCTCATTGAACGTACTTTTTTATTTTTCAATGTTTATGTTCATGATAGTGCGTTACTTTTTTATTGTTATTATTAACTATTTTTAAATCTTACGTGACATGCCGTTGTGGCTGGATAAAAGTTTGTGTTTATTTTTCAAACACCTTCGTTTGGTAGGTAGGAATGTAGCTATGAACAAGTACGTACTAGTAATATTAGTTATTTTGTTATTAGTTTATTATTAGTACCTATGTATTATGTATTGCCAGTTAAATAGTAAAATAAATACATATAATGATAAATTAACTGTGGATTATTTCATTTACGTTGCGTTACGTGGCTTCCGTGTGGGTAGCTCGCTGTTTATTCCAAAATTAACAAAGTAGCTCAACACATTAAGAGGTTGGCGACCACTGTATTAGATTATCATCTTGACGAAAAGATAGCGAATACAATTAAATGAAAGCAAATATGTCCATAACAACTTCAGCAATAAACAAACTGACTATATTCCTATTAAAATAAACGACATTAATAAGATTCTTTTTGCCAATACAGCAAAATATCTGGGCATGAAATTTGATCCTAAACTTCGCTGAAAAGTCCATATTAAAAGAAACATGAAGAGCTTGGTATAAAATACAAAAGAATGTATTGGTTGCAAAATTATCTACATACAATAAACTGCTACTTTACAGGCAGATATAATATCCAGCTTGTCAGTAAAAGTAACATCCAAATTATTCAACGTTTCCAGAATAAAGTATCAAGGAACATCGTCAATGCATCCTGGTACTGCCGCAATACTGATCTTCATAGCAACCTTGAAAATACAATAGAAACATTTACAAGTAGTCACCAACAATAACTGCTCCAACATGGTAACGTTGAGGTTATTCAGCTCTTCAACAATACCAATCTAATAAAAAGACTCAAGAGAACCAAGCGTTTGAGTTAGTTCAGTGATGTTACATAAAAGCAGAGTTAGTATTATAGATTAACGGTAGTGTAATTAAATAATTAGATTTACTAGTGAGCAGAATCTTAGTTTACGAAATTTTTCATCCCCAATTTAGTTAAGTTACATAAAAAATGTTAATTGATCTTAATGATCAGATTATAATAGATAATATTTAAAAAAAAACAGATATGTTAATGACAGTACGACTTTACCATTCCGTATTGAATTAAACCATTGACTTGAAAGCGTTAGCGGTTAGTCTATTAATGTCATTGAAAGAAAATCTAATTAGCCGTTATATTTCTACCTTTTATCTAATTATAAGTTTAATTTTGGATAATCAATTTTAAATTATTCTGTATCTGTTGAAGATTTTAAGAATAATTATTTATATCTCTTGTAAGGGCCTCGTAAAAAATAGAATTTATTTTTGTTTAGCGAGTGAATATTTGGCAGTCAAAGGATTGGATTATGTAAGGATTTTCCTCACTCTATTATTGATAAGAGGTTGGCTCACATGTCATTTATTTTTTTTTATTGAATTAAGGTAATTAAATGGTTTGATATAAAATATCTAACAGCTAGTTTAAATTACATATAATTGATTCACAAAGGTAATTAACTTCATCATATTGTACCCAAAAAAACTAACCTTTTTCCATGCCACATTTCGTTTTTCCCAAACGAATACGAATTGTGTGTGGTAGAGAATCTGTCAGGTGGAATATCGTCATTAATATCGTATATAAAAGGGGAACTCCCCATCCATATAAACTATAGAAGAAAAACTTTTTTAAATCTCTTCTCTGTTTTTCATTTTTGTCCAAATATCGGCATGTCTTTCTACAAAAAGTAAATAATAATAAACTAAGAAAAAGAGAATATTAACAAAAGCATTGAAAGATTTAACAAATAATAAAATCAAAATATTAAAAGATATTCTAAAGTCAGAGCGTATCTTCTTCTTTAAATGCCAAATTGGATTTAATCCAGAGACGTTCCTAGTTATCAATGACTCTACTTTAAAAAATTTATTTCAAGTGCGTTAAGAAACATGAAAGTTTTGATTAAACAAATAGTTGCAATAGATAAAAAAAATGCAAGGGATAATTACTAAAGAAAATCGTTTATATTTACGGAATTTTTCAATAATAAATAAACTTATTACCCAAAAGTAGAATTAATATCGTAACACATTATTTGGAGCCACATGAAGCTGCTGAAACCAAGACATATAATCGTAAAACCTAAAAAATATCTTTCGTTAGAATTTCATACAACATCCATGCAACTAAAAGAAAAATTCACATCTGTATGGTGAAGAAGATATGTGTTAAAGACCATTCAAATATGCCGCCAAGAATAAAATGTTGACAGTCCTCCAGTAACTGAAGTAAGCATAGTATCAATAACGCTTTTACTTTTTTCTAGTATATAGCATGTTCTTATTTTTTTTGTTTTGTTTTAAAAACTTACAAAACTATACAAAAATGCCGACTGACTTTGTTCGTCCGGCTCGAAGGACCATTATGATACGGACAAACCGTATTAAAGACCCTAAGGACTGCATAAATAATTTATTAACAACGTGCTATGTAAAAGAAAAGGGTAAAAGCAGTATTATTACTAGAAAGACTTCTGCAAGACTCCTCAACTTAGCGTCACGTATTGCACACGTCAGTTGCTGCTGGACTAAATTATAATAAATAATTTTGGTCAGGTTTTTGGTACAAATATTCCTCTGTGCGACGTTGAATAAAAAGACAACATTGTTAATGTAGTTCATTACTAAGGATTGACGAAAAAAGATCAGAAGATACTGCAAAGATCTCAACGTTGCTACAACAGTTGAATAAATGGACAACGTATAGATTATGTATAGTCTTCATCAAATATTTATTTAATTTTAATTTAATATCATTACTATAATAAATTAAAGTCAATCATTTGATAAATATACTAGCAAAAGATTGTATCGGTTCAATTTAATTCAAAACAAACATTGTACTATATACAGGGTGTCTGTAAAAGGTCTTTACAAAAACATACCACATATTCCTTAGAACAAAATAAGTCGATTTAAGTAAAATTACCTTAGTACAAAGTTGCTTCGTTTGGGATCCAGAGGGCCTTGAAGTTACAATTTTTAAATCGTTTTTCCCATATAAATTTAAAACGGCATATGCGATTTTGCTGAAATTTGGTATATTGGTAGAGTTTTATGTGGCAAAAAAAATGATTTTAAAATTTTGTCCGATAATAATACATAGGCGTAGAACTTGATTTTTTAAATAATTGCACCTTTAAAAATTCTAAGCCAATGGAAAAAAAGGAGTTTGAGTATGAAATTTAGATTGCGCAACTCATTTACTTTAAAAACGATACTCTTGATAAGACTCGATTACTTTCATGGTTTTGACGAAATTTGCATTTTAGTAATTTTAGAACATAAACAATAATTATTAAAATACAAACTTTGTGAAAACCATGAGAGTAAATCGAGTGTTATCAAGGGTACTTTTTTGTAGTAAATAAGTACCCAATCCAAATTTCATACTCAACCTTCTTTTCTGCCATTGGCGTAGAATTTTTAAAGGTGCAATTATTTAAAAAATCAAGTTCTACGCCTATGTATTATTATCGGACAAAATTTTATACGATGAAAAACATAAAAATGTACTTTTTTCATATCTTCTTCAACACCTCTAATCGAGACTTTTAACAAAAATACTCGATTCTTGCCATGTACGATTTTTTGAGGAATATTAATTATTTGCCTGCAATACGTATACAAAAACATTTATTGTTGGTTTCCATAGTTTCATCTAAATAAAAATATTGTCAAGTTTTAACACCTAATCTCTTGTTAACGATTGTGTTCTATCTGACTCAATAATTAAAAAAACAAATGCGTGGTTTATTAATATGGCTGTACAATATACCAATGCAGAATATACCGATATGTTACTGACATTAGGATTTTGTGAAGGAAATGCTCGAGAGAGTGTCAGGGTGTACTCTGAAAGGTTTCCAAATCGTCGTGTACCTAGACACCCAACTTTTGCTGCTGTTGAGAGACGTCTTCGGGAGACCGGTTCCTTTGCTCCCAACACTGTTGATAATGGAAGAGAACGTTTTGTAAGGATTCCTGAAGTTGAAGAAGACATTTTAGAACGTGTTGAAGAAGATCCAGAATTAAGCACCAGACGAATTGGAAGGGAACTAGGAGTAAGTAAAGATGTCGTTCATAAAGTGCTTGGAGAACAATTGCTATATCCATACCATAAGAAGCCAGTACAAGAATTAGTAGTCCATGATCCTCAAATTCGTTTGGGTTTTTGTCGATTTGTTAATATGCAAAGAGAAAGAGATCCAAACTTTGTCAAGAAGGTTCTCTTTACCGACGAAGCGGGTTTTACAAGAGGAGGTATAACTATTACCCATAATGAACATATTTATGCCGTTGAAAATCCGCATGTAATAAAGGTAAACCATTTTCAGCACGAATTCAAAATTAATGTGTGGGCTGGAATAATTGGTAATTTCATTGTTGGTTCTGTCATACTTCCACGAAGATTAACTAGAGAAAATTATTTGGATTTTCTACAATATACGTTGCCAGAATTGTTAGAAGATTTACCTCTCCAACTTCGGAGAGAGAGAGCTCCACCACATTTTTCTTTAAACGTTAGAAACCACTTGAATGAACAACATCCACACAAATGGATAGGCAGAGGTAATGACGCACCTGTTAACTGGCCACCACGTTCCCCAGACCTAACACCGATGGATTACTTTTTATGGGGACATCTGAAATCCACAGTTTACAGGAAACCTGTAGAAAATGAGGAACAACTCTGGCAACGTATTCAAGATGCAATAAACAATCTTAGAGGTGATGAAGAAGTTATGGAAAGGATACATTTTAATTTTCTTCGACGTATAAATCTTTGTATGCGTGAAAATGGTGAACATTTTGAACAATTTTTGTAAAATCTCTATTTTGATTATGTTGTAAATAAATATTTTTGTGAAACATATACACTCTAAATTATTAAAACAGAAATTTAGCGAAAACCATGAGAGTAATCGAGTCTTATCAAGAGTACCTTTTTTTAAAGTAAATGAGTTGTGCAATCTAAATTTCATACTCAAACTCCTTTTCTTCCATTGGCGTAGAATTTTTAAAGGTGCAATTATTTAAAAAATCAAGTTCTACTCCTATGTATTATTATCGGACAAAATTTTAATACCATTTTTTTTGCCACATAAAACTCTACCAATATACCAAATTTCAGCAAAATCGTATATGCCGTTTTAAATTTATATGGGAAAAACGATTTAAAAATTGTAACTTCAAGGCCCTCTGGAGCCCAAACGAAGCAACTTTGTACTAAGGTAATTTTACTTAAATCGACTTATTTTGGTCTAAGGAATATATGATATATTTTTGTAAAGACCTTTTACAGACACCCTGTATATTTCATGCAATATAAAAACCTTAGACTAGATAACTAGTCTAAGCTAGCTACAATTGTCTAAACTTTCAAAGATTTCCCAATTATTTTCAAAATTTGGCAACGGTGTGGAGCTGTGACGGTCCAAAAAGTATAACGTCATCGATGACGTGCAATGGTTTTTATATTGTATATATTTAAGATGGTCCTATTTAACAACACCGCGATCCTTCTGAAGATGTGTTGAAGATTAAGACATCAATTACTCAAATTACTTCGCGATTCATTGTTGAGATGTTAAATTTTCGTTTAACAAAGTCATTACAAATTTAAATGAACAAATACTTACCTAAAGTCTTACACAGCCCCTTGGTTTTGCTCAAATGCAAATTGGTGTGGAATGTATGATAAACTAATAGAATATACAGCGCCAAAAGAGAACAACAAAAGCACACCAACGCTTTCCCAAATATTTTTTTCGTTTCACCAGAAATTATATAAAAAAATATAGTAAAAATCAAGAAACCGCTGGAAATGATCATCGCGGTTCGATTCCAAAGGAATTTCGTTTCTAACGGGGGACTCTCATTAATGAAAAATCCAAAATAGGCGTGTTTGTTAATAATTCCTTCTTTCGATGCATGTTCGATGCAGTAAGGTTGTGAAGGATGAGGGTGGATTTCATTTGTTTTCGTATTGTGAAACATCCCAATTTCGTCAAGAAAGAACGATGATATATGCGGTTCCATGTAAACTTTTCCTTGGCCTGGATTTCCATGTACTACGGCGAAATCACCTACAAATAAAAAAAACTGTTTATGACAATGTTTTACTGATTTCCATGTATTGACAACCAGATACTCGCGGTGTTATAGTGGAGCAACGAAATCACTGATCGCATCTTAAATAGGCGACAAGTATTTTATATCGGACTAGCCTTTAAGTGCCACCACACCTGAACACTATGGGTTCTTTAAAGACCTTTAAAAGCCATTTAAAAAGCTTTTAAAAACGCATAAAAACTTTCAAAACAGCCTTTAAAAAAGATTTATACAAACCTTCAAAACACTAAAATAATTCAAACACAAACCCTTTAAAAATAAAAAACTTTAAACAAAAAAACCTCTTTTGCTGCTTCTAATTTCTATCATCTACCTCTTCAAGAGGAGTTGGTATCTCTCTTCCTTATTAATATTGAATTTTCTGGGTATTCTCATGTTTCATGTTCTCCACTAGATTTGGCACAACAATTTGGTGCTTTTACAATGTTTTGCAACATGTCCAAAGTAGCAACATTTAAAACACATTGCAATTTTGTAAAACTGGTGGTAAAAATTGTGAACAAGATTAGAGCTCAAGCGTTACAAAGAAGATTATTCAAAACCTTGGCCGATGAAGTTGACTGTCAATACGGGGACCTACTCCTTCACTCTGAAGTCCGATGGTTAAGTAGAGGACGGGTGCTGAAACGTTTTAATGATGTCATATCTGGCAAAGTTCAATTTTTCAAACAACGCGATGAACCGACTCCGGAACTAGAAACTTCAATCTGGCTTAGAGATTTTGGTTTTCTCGTGGACATTACAGAGAAATTAAACGAACTTAAATTGCAGCTTCAGGGGAGAGACAAAGAACTAGCGGAAATGATTTTTGATATAAAAGCATTTATCAAAAAGCTGGAGTTTTGGGAACAAAATCTAATTAACAGCGATGCCAAGCATTTTCCTATTCTTTCAGAAAAAATATCTCAAAATCTATTAGAACCCTATGACCGCAAATATCATGTAGAAATAGTTTCTACCCTGAGAATAACTTCAAAAATCGTTTTAAGGATTTCAACGAAATGGCTTTAGTAGCGCAGTTTGTTGTTTCACCCTTTATGGAAATTGCTATCCAACAGTTTGCAACTTGTGCTATGCAGAACTTTGGCGAAGACATCGCTGCAACAGAAATGGAAGTAATTGAGTTTCAAAATAATTTAGCCTTAAAATCGTTAGTTTCAAGTACCAAATGTATCTGGCCTATTGTAAGTAAAGACAAATATTCAGTTCTATGACGTGTTGCCTTGAAAGTGAAAGCATTATTCAGTTCAACCTATTTGTGTGAATCTTCTTTTTCCAATATGAAGTTTATTAAGAACAAATATTTGGATAATTGTATTCGAATGGCTGTATCAAATTATACTGCAAACATTAAAAAAATTATCGATGAGTCTCAGTGTTAGCCTTCTCATTGAACGTGCTTTTTTATTTTTCAATGTTTATGTTCATGATAGTGCGTTACTTTTTTGTTGTTATTATTATCTATTTTTACGTGACATGCCGTTGTGGCTGGATAAAAGTTTGTGTTTATTTTTCAAACACCTTCGCTTGGTAGGTAGGAATGTAGCTATGAACAAGTACGTACTAGTAATATTAGTTATTTTGTTATTAGTTTATTATTAGTACCTATGTATTATGTTTTACCAGTTAAATAGTAAAATAAATACATATAATGATAAATTAACTGTGGATTATTTTATTTTCGTTGCGTTACGTGGCTTCCGTGTGGGTAGCTCGCTGTTTATTCCAAAATTAACAAAGTAGCTCAACACATTGAGAGGTTGACGACCACTGGTCTAAACCTAGAAGAATAGCCAAAATTCTTTCTCAAAAGCCTATAGACAAACCGTAGACACGTGTTTCTGACTATTGGTCTTCATCAGTACGGTGCAGCCAAGTTCAAAAGACAATGGAACTAGCAATGAAATCAAAACAACAAGAGATCACTGTTTTGATTGCTTTTTTATTTTTTGCGGTATCTGCCCAATAGTCTCCCACAGAAAAAATAATTCCGATAGACTGCCACTACACTATAACTAAAAAATTGACAGATAAATGTAAGCTATAAGAAGTTTAGGATATCTTCAAAGATTGGATAGGTATTTTAATTTAGTTAAAACAAAAGCGTAATAGGCGTCAACAACTTCAAATGATTTAGACTAATATATTTGTATAATTCCCTGTATATTTCCAATGGCCATCAGTTGTCTTTTCGACCCAGCCAGTAATTAATCAAGAATGGCGAAATTAGTCGTCCATTTACAAATTACTTCGGAGAGTATTTTTTCATGGTCTCGGCCACAATTTGCCCTAAACCTTCTGCGTGTTTAAAAAACTTTAAGCAGTAATTACTGAAATTTGTTATACTGGTAATAATTGCTTCTAGCCATGACTGTCACTACTCTATCGATTTATCTTTTCATTCCACGCAATTTTCAGAAAAATCTCAGTCATAAAATATCATTGATTAATCGTGGACCTGGAAAGGTAGAAGATTTATTAAAAAAATTATAATTTTAAATGAGGAATAATAAAACAGCTTAGCTGGAGAAGTTTTTTTGATCGCGCTTAAATCAAAGACTTAATTTTAATTGTTCCCAGCGGATAGAAGGACAAAAAAATTTACTGTTCTTTATTTCAGGAGCCTAAAAAAGTAAGTCTTCGTACGAGGTATTTTAAAAGAGTTCTGCTGAATTTGTAGTTGGTAAAAATAACAAAAAAATAGATGTAGAGTTTACAAGAATATTAGAAAAAATAGTACTCAGTAAAATGGTAGAATAGCCATGGGCGCTGCCACACGAGGGCAAGGGGGACGTCCATGGGCGTCGTTACACAATTCTATAGGGGGGGGGGGGGGAAATTTTAAAAAAATTTTGTATGTTTATTTATTAAAAAACAAAGAAAATGAAACATAAAAGAGAATTTTCTTATGATGGATTTAATTATTCTGTGACGTCATGGCTTACTTCCGGTTTTTCCAGAAATAACAGAAAATCTCAATTTATTTTTTATTTTTAAATGAAAACCCATTTTCTTATTGAAAATTTGAATTTCTGGTACATTTTTGTATAAGAAGCGTGTAATGAAAATTTTTTCAGTAACATATTAAAAAAAATATGTTCCAATATGATGATCATTTTGACAGCTGACAAAAAATTTTCAACACATGATTCTTATCCATAAATGTCCCTAAAATTCAAATGTTCAATAAAAACGGGGGTTTCTATTTAAAAATTAAAAATAAATTGAGATTTTGTTATTTCTGATGAACCAGAAGTAAGCCATGAAGTCACACACCAATTGAATCCAGTATATGAGAGTATTTGTCCCAAGCTTTTAAACAAATAAGTTTTCATTGCAGTATCTCAATTAACAACGAAGATACAAGCGGATAGAATTATTAAACGGTTTGCTAATAATAAAAATGCTTAGATACGCCACTGGTATACGGTTAATGGGTCTTAATGGGAATTTTAAAGCCTAAAAAGATTTTATGAAGTTCGTATATTCCTATATGTTTTTCCATAAACAAATTAATAGTAACATATTTAAAAAAAATATTATCCAATATGGCGGCCATTTTGACAGCTGACAGAAAATTGTCAATACACGATTATTACACAAAAATGTCCCAGAAATTTAAATTTGCCATAAAAAAGAGGGTTTCCTTTTAAAAATAAAAAAAATCTGTTATTTTCGAAAAATCGGAAGTAAGCCATGACGTCACAGAACAATTGAATCCATCATAAGAAAGTCTTTCAAACAGAACAAAATTAATCCGATATCTCACTGAATAGCGAAGCTAAGGGGGAGTGGAACTGTAGTAGTAACCCTAACAATGTCACTGACCTATTTGACAGAACTGATACTTAAGTTGTCATAACAAGTCTCTAATAAATAAAATAATCCAACAAAAAAAGACAAAACAAAAGTGTATGGATTTATAAAACAAGTGAAAAAATTATTAATATTATTATTATTATATATTTTTATTACTTGAGCTAAAAAAAGTAGTATAATCAATAAAAATCAATAATAAAACATAGGTAGGTAATTACGAGAAAATGTATGAGATCTTGCCTAAGCCTAATAAGTTGTCATTGAAGAATAGGTTAAATAATGTCAAAATAAAAACACTACTATTATATAATAACGTAGAATTAAAACGTATTAACAAAAATAATTGGTATATTTGCGATTGTAATTTATATTTTCTTCATTTTTAGCTCGAAAGAACCCATAGAAATTAATGATTACAACTGGTTTCCTATCAATAAGTCATAAGATTGTATTTCAGCCATATACAATAATTAAAGGCAGAAATCTGATCATTTGCTAAACATTTAAGACTTAAGGGATGTTGAAGAATATCATAATATAATAATTTATTGTTTATTTAAAACCTTTTCTGATGTCTATTATTTCCAGTATTACTGTTATTATTACAAAAATAAAGGTTTTTTCTTCTTCTTATTATACAGCTGTCTATTTATTTTTTTGATTTAATTTCGATTTTGCTACTGAATAATTTTTTATGTCTGAATAAAATTCACAATGTTTGGATGCTACATCATTAATGAAAAGCTCATTGTGTGTAGAAAGCTCTTTCGTACTCCAGTTATTGGTATTCAGCTTCAAAATTGTCGATTCCAAATTTTTCCACTACTTTTATTTTCTAATCGGTAGTGAAAAAAGTATTGTTTTATGCTTTTGGGATGTAACAGGCTTAAGGAAAATTAACAGAGTCTTCGGAAAAGTGTGATATAAGCGACGTAATAAGGGAATCCAGATATCGTCGGCCTAAGATGCAAATGGCCTAACTCCACTTTTTACCAAAGGTACGTTTTATTGGCTACCCGTTAGTTAAAGATCTGTATTGTCGATTCGAAATATTTTAAATATTCGCTCCAAAAATTACATGACTCATTTTATATAACCCCTTTACATTAAGATTAGGTCTAAAAGATTTTTTGCGTTTCCTGAAAAATTTATATTTTAGGAGTTAGGCCATTTGCATCTTAGACCGACGATATTCAATAAATATATTCAACCTATAATATTCTTCAACTATATTAGCCTTAATATTATTATTTTTATTGTTCGTATGCATAATCTTACGCTTTGTTGATTAAGTCGCTAAAAGCCAGGGGGGGCAACTATCAAAATGGTTTAAATATGAAAAAGATAAATTAAACCTATAAGTAACTGCATAATTTAAGAAACAAGTGGCAGAGTAAGCAAAGAACATATTATTGAGATTTTATTGTTTTTAGAAGGTAATAATGTTGATATAATTGCTATTTTAGTCTTCTATGTAAGGGTACATAACATCTGCTTAATTGTGCCTTGTGTATTCAGATATAGTTTATTATTTATTAGAGATAAATATCAGTAGGTACCCACAGAAAAACATAAATATTTAACATTGAAGATAAAGTGGTACAAATTTAAATATAATTCAAATATTCATCAACCCAATTAATCACTGGTTATTAATAAATGAAGGCGCTATTAATATTAACCTGAGTTTGTTAGATGTCCTGATGCATTCGTTTACAATTAATGGATAATAAACATTACATTAATAGCCAAGATTTGTTTGTGACTAAGAAAAATATTATTTATTTCAGAAGCTTTGAAATTTATTTTGATTACCATTATTTACTGTTTCTATTCTCTTATCTAGATTAAGTTGTTATTTAAAGATTTTTTTTCGTGTATTTTTAGAGGAGAATTCTCCAAATTCGCTCATTATTTATTTTAAATAACTCAAAGTCATCCGTATCCTTGATTTGTTTGGGATTCATTTTGCTTCCGCTTACTTGTGTAAGAAATTTCACAGGCGTGAGTATTTATTACTCTTTTTCTTTTTTCTGATATAGGTAGAAAATAAATATTAAGAGGAAAATTTACATTACAAACTGAAAGACCTGCGGGACAACGGTAGTTTAGTAGGTATTAAAATTATAACTTAAGGGTGGAGCCTAAATACTACAAAATTACTTCCGAGACTAAACAAATTCCGCATTCATTCATAATTTTAACAATTGCATGTAGATACGAGGGATACGTATTACAAACTCTTACGCGCGAAGTTGACACAAAGTAACCGAAAAATCCTACCATGACTGCAGACGTTCATCAGTTCTTGAATGAGCCAGAGTTACCTAAATTAGGGGAACCAGAATGGTGTATTTGTTTTTCTTGGTGCATTGTGAGATATTGTTATAACCAGAGACAACCCAGCATAACGCAGTTCGATTTTTTTAGAGGGTTTTACATTATTTTTATATTTTAATAGTGAATAGGTTCAGTTAGATTACATTACATTTAGGAGTATAGATTTGTGAAATATAAATATAAATAACGAAAAAATAGACGATTGGTTCGAATAATGTAATATCAATTAATACAGGGTATTTATTAATTGAGTGCCGATACTTAAGGGTGTGAATCCTTTGGGTGTTAAAGTTTTAAGAAAAAAAAATACTATTTTATCATAAGTTTCTTATCACTCTAGATATTTTTATGAAATTTTGCCCAAAAAAAAGTGTTTCCACTCATGGTGGGTTCCTACCAAATTTCATCAAAATATCAAAAGCAGTTTCAATAAACTGGTTTTTATTTTCTTACCCGAAAAGGGTGCGTCGTACGAAAGTAATTTGCTCCAAAATAAATAAGGATTTTAAAGACAATTTTGGTTTTAAGAAAAAGCAGTGGCGTACCATATTTTTGTTCAAAAATATTCAGTTCAAACCCGGTACGGACGTCACTGGTAAAAATTTAAAAGTCTTTTACGACAAAAAGCGGGATTGAAAGTGAAAGTTTAGTCTGTTAATACATAATATATTATAATTATATATCTAATTTTTATTATTACACTGAATGTGACATGGCTTTTTTGTTTGCATTTTTTGGATTAACAAAATATTATTTAAATGATTTAAAATAAGCTGCTAGTAATAATAATAATTATCTGTACCTAAACATATACAAAGTGAAATCATAAAACGACGCATTAAGAAAGCACCAAATGATTAAACTTTTTTAATCTACGTATCAAGTATTAAAAGTAATTTTAAAACACCGACTTCAAAATCGTGCAGATTCCATCACCACATCTTAACCAAATTTACATGGGACCATCCCTGAGGTATCCCCTTACTAACAAAAAAAAAAGAATCATAAAACTCGGACAAGGTGGTAAAGAATTATCGCTAAACATACAT
Organism: Psylliodes chrysocephalus; assembly: GCA_927349885.1. Taxonomy (NCBI): domain Eukaryota; kingdom Metazoa; phylum Arthropoda; class Insecta; order Coleoptera; family Chrysomelidae; genus Psylliodes; species Psylliodes chrysocephalus. The sequence goes on from OV651830.1 coordinate 11,938,549, forward strand.
AAAAAATGAAGAGTTTGAGGATTTTCTCATGGACCTAATTATTAAATTTTGACCAAATATGGGACCACCCTTGAAGTACCCCATTTCCAGCAAAAAAAGAATCCTTGAAGTCGAACACCATGTTAAAGCATTATCTCTAAACATTAATAAACTATATTAATTTTATTAACTAAAAACTACTAAATGGGATTATATACATTTTTTAAATTAATTTTATATGTAAAAATGAGTACCTAGTTCACTGCGCAGTCAAAGGACCCCGCCCTTTTCTAATGGCAAAGTGGCGTTCCGTCAAATGTAATACATTTTGAATATGATGTTGTACTTGACTTGTTGACCAAAAGTGTTCATGGAACCAATTCAATCCTATGACTAGTTTTTAAAATACAGGGTGTTAAAATCGAGAAATCGTATTTCTTGAAACTACGTAAATTAATTAAAAAGAAAAAAATATAAGCATTTTTAGTTGATTGTAGCATTAATATGTCCTAGTCTAACGCAAACATACACATAAATAGTTTAATATGTAAACATATACAGGGTGGTACTCAGTTACAGCAGGGGGAATTTTTGAAATTCTGAGAGATTCTGATATGGAATGAAAACATGGTCAAAAATAAAAACTTACGTAATGTTTACTGTTCTGACATTATATAAACCCATTTTACATTATATGTATACAGGGTGATTGTTAATTCATTCCACGGCGTTTCTTAAAAAAAAAATTACACTATATATTAGGCAATTTGTTATTAATATTGATTATGCATTTAATACCTAGAAAACAATACTTTTTATTGAATTGATAGACACATCAAATTCGTTTTTGATGCCCCAACAATTAAAGAAATATTGATTTTTCAGAATCACCCTATATTTTTCTATTCGGTCCGTCAAAATGTACAATCTATTTATTTTTGTAATTAGCTGTAAGCAATTAATACCTTCGTATAATTTCATAATTTTAGTATGATCCGTTTTTGAGATTCCAATATAGAGTTAATCATTAAATATCAGACATATCCACTCATTATATTATATTATTATATTACATTATATTATAATTTACTCAACAACCCCGGTAACATCGAAATCGACATCGCGTATAAAAGGTACAGAGCACAAGTCCGATCGCTTATAAAAAGAGCTAAAACTAATTATTTTCAAGACCAAATAAAAATTAAAAAAGATAGTAAAACCATATGGAAGGTAATTAATGACTTTACAAATAAAAAAAATGAAAAAAATGATGGGAATCAACTACTTGAAATTAAGGTAAATGGCCAAACAATAAATGATGAAAAAGAAATGGCAAATTATTTTAATGAACACTATTCAGAAATAGGCAAAAAAATGGCAAAGCTGCTATCGACATCTGGCAACAATATAAAACGTGTCATTCACAAAAATTCTATTTTTCTAAAGCCAACAAATAATATGGAGATAAAAACCTGCATAAGGGAGCTAAAAAACAATAAAGCTCCTGGTCTTGATCAAATAGGAACCAATGTACTGAAGTTAATTTCAAATTATATCAGCGAGCCGTTGACGCATATTATAAACAAAATTATCGAAACAGGAATGTTTCCAACATGTTTTAAAGCAGGCGTAATCAAACCGCTTTATAAAAAAGGAAATAGAAAACAAATAATTAACTACAGGCCTATTACTTTGATTTCAAGCGTAACAAAAATTGTTGAAAAAGTTTTAAAAAACAGGATTGTTGACTTCTTGGAAAAAAATAAATTAATTTCTGATAAACAATATGGTTTCAGAAAGGGAGTTTCGACGGAAAACGCTATTATACATTTAACCAATAACATATATAAATCACTAGATGAAAATAAGGCAGTACTTTGTGTTTTCCTTGATTTAGCGAAAGCGTTCGATACTGTCGAACATTCCATATTACTAACGATATTGGAAGATTATGGATTTAGAGGCATAGCATTAAAGTTATTAAAAAGCTACCTTACCGACCGTAACCAGATTGTTAAAATAAATAATACAGTAAGTGAGCCAAGACAAGTAAAATTCGGCGTACCTCAAGGGACTGTTCTTGGCCCAGTACTTTTTTTAATATATATTAATAATCTGCTAACTAATGTTTCAAGAGGTCGCATCTTATCATTCGCAGTTATAATGTACGAAGCCGAGAGAGGAGAGCATTTAAAAGAACTCGTGGAAGAAGATCTTAAACATGTTAAAAATTGGTTTGATGAGATGAAATTAACAATAAATATTGAAAAAACAAAATTTATATCGTTTAGTTGCAATAACACTAAGCAACCGGATTTTCATACTTTAAATATGGGTAATAAAAACTCTCCGATGGAAATACAGGAAACCGATCATTTTCGTTATTTGGGCATTGAAATAGATAAATTCTTAAGATGGGATTTCCATATAAATTTTGTGACAAAAAAAATCAGATCCTTACTGAACCGTTTCAAGCAACTAAAGAAAATCTTAAATATGCAACAGCTAAAATTAGTATATACGGCTTTAGTCGAGAGTCACATTCAATACGGAATATCTGGGTGGGGAGGCGCTTATAAAACTCATTTAAAGCAGCTAGAAGTAGTACAAAAAATATTCTTAAAAATATTAATGAGCAAGAATAGAATGTACCCCACTAATGCCATATATGAAGAGTCCAATACCTTTGATATTCGCCAACTCTATGCCCTCAAAATACTAAAAATACAGCATGAAAATAAAATTGAATTAAAAAATATTACGCATACGTACCATACAAGACATAAACAAAATGCACAATATGCAACATATAAAGCAAACAAAAAAATAGGTCAAAGAGCATTTTATTCTATGGCTCCGCGATTATATTCCAATATTCCAGAAATTTTAAAAGGCATTTCAAATTATTATAGATTTAAAAGAGAAATAAAAAAATGGCTTTCGACAAATCCAAGAGTATTTATTCATAATTTAATAGATTTTGATTAAAAAAAAATGTACAAATAAATTAAAAATAATATAAATTACTAAAAAATTGAATAAATAATTAATAATAAAAAAAAAAATATAACAAATATATAAAATAAATAAAAACTAAATGTGCTTTGTAGACTTAATGTAATCCAATTTAATTGAATTGAAATGAACTCAAATTTGTATGATCCATTTTGTAGGTTTATTATTATTATTATTATTATTATTATTATTATTATTATTATTATTATTATTATTATTATTATTATTATTATTATTATTATTATTATTATTATTATTATTATTATTATTATTATTATTATTATTATTATTATTATTATTATTATTATTATTATTATTATTATTATTATTATTATTATTATTATTATTATTATTATTATTATTATTATTATTATTATTATTATTATTATTATTATTATTATTATTATTATTATTATTATTATTATTATTATTATTATTTTCAGAAAGGCTGTCGAGGAGGCGGTGGGAGAAGGTCTGGTAAAAGACCTCAAGCCGCGGGTATCTCTCGAAATCCGTGATATTGACTCCATTACAACCGGGGAGGACGTGAAGGAAGCAATTAAAGATAAGCTGGGAGGAAACAGAGAAGACATAGCGGTAGATCTGACTACCCCGAATGGCAGAAAACAGATCTTGGCCATTGTCTCCCTATCAGGAGGGGACGCTGAGAAGCTAATTGAGGCAGGAAAGATCAGGATAGGGTGGGTAAATTGCCGCATCAGAAGAAGGGTGGATGTGCCCCGATGCTTTAAGTGTATGGGCTATGGTCATTTCGCCAGGGAGTGCAAGGGCCCGGATCGAGCGACTACTTGTCTTAAATGTGGAGGGACAGGGCACAAGAGAGCTACTTGTACAAGTGATGCAAAGTGTCTTTTGTGTGCTGAACTAGGCGTTGCGGACGGCCATGCTGCCGGCAGAAAAGGTTGTATCGCCTTTCGGAGGGCCCTGGAAAGGAGGACAAAGGGAAGATCCTGAAGGTTCTTCAAATTAACCTAAATAGGAGCGCAACTGCAAATAGTTTAAAGGAGAAGATTGTTGAGGAAAAGAAGGGGGATATAATGCTTGTTAGTGAACAGTATACTTACGGAGACACTGGGCAGGACTGGTTCGAGAATCCATCCCGTACTGCTGCCATTTGGGTGGTGAATCGGGCTGCTGTCCAGGTGGAAGCAAATGGAGTAGGCGAGGGCTATAGTTGGATTAGGAGCAAGGGTGTAACGTACATTAGCTGCTACCTTTCACCCAACGACACTATTGCCATATATGAAGAGAAACTAAAGGGCATCGAGGACGAAGTCAGAGGCATGAGAGGAGATATACTAGTAGCAGGTGACTTAAATGCGAAGGCGCTGGAGTGGGGTGAACCAGAACCAGACAGCAAGGGACGAAGGGTCATGGACATGGCATCACGACTGGGATTGGTAATCATAAACGAAGGCAACGTACCGACATTTCGGAGGGCTGGATGTAGAGGAACCATACCTGACATCACTATGGCCTCGGAAAACCTCGCAGCACAGATTAGCGAGTGGGAGGTGCTGGAAGATTATTCTGCCAGCGACCATCAATACATTCAGTTCAGAATTGGAGAAAACGTACCCAAGCAAGAGGCAGCCCCACCTCCGCGCTGGAACGTTGAAAGACTGGATAGGGATATTTTCGAAGCAATGACTCAAATGAGCAGAGCGACGTTGGAACAAATAAAACGGAGAGCTGTCGGTGGGGGCCGTGCTGCGCTACTGGTTACAGCGACCATGGGCTTACTGACCAAAGCCTGTGAGAGCTCCATGCCAAAGAAGAAGGCCATGAGGGATCGCCGCCCCGTCTACTGGTGGAACCAGGAAATTGCTGACCTCAGAAAAGAATGTTTTCGGCTTAGAAGGCTTGCTCAAAGGACCAGGAGGGATTCCCTAGACTTTCAGCAAAGGGTGGACGAGTACAGGATAGCAAGACGGGCCTTGAAGGTTTCAATAACCAAAAGTAAAGCTGCCAAATGGAGAGAACTATGCGAAGACGTGGAAAATGATCCTTGGGGACTTGGGTACAAGATTGTGCTCAAGAAACTTAGGGGAATGGACTCAACTTCAGAGATGACAACTGATGTTAAAGATAGGATTGTTGAGGAACTGTTTCCTACTCATGAGCTAGAGGACCGGCCGCATGTTGAAGTAACTGGCGAGATACCTCTTTTTACCATGGACGAGCTTGTAAAGGCGACGAAAACTATGCGCAACAAGAAAGCCCCTGGTCCAGATATGATTCCTGCGGAGATACTGAAGATTATGGTTGATACTCACCCGGAAATACTGTTAGACATGTATAATGCATGCCTCGTAGAAGGAATCTTTCCTGAGCAATGGAAGGTTGCAAAACTCGTTCTTATCGGGAAAGGAAAAGGAGATCCCAACACTGCATCAGCTCACAGACCCTTGTGTATGCTTGACACTGCAGGGAAATTGTATGAAAAGTTACTCAGGCAACGAACACTGAGTGCTGTTTCGGAGGCCGGTGGCTTATCCCCACGACAGTATGGTTTTACTACAGGGAGGTCTACGGTCGACGCTATCATTGAAGTAGTCGAGGCTGCGCAAGCCACACAGACGGGTAACCATTGGAGCAGGGACATCTGTATGGCTGTAACCCTGGATGTTCGGAACGCTTTTAATTCAGCAAGATGGCGGGACATATTAGAAGCGCTGAGGGGCTTTAACGTGCCAGCGTACCTCTATCGGGTCCTACAAGATTATCTGAAGGATCGATGGTTGGAATACGACACTCAAGATGGACGGAAGAGGAAGAGAGTTACATCAGGGGCGGCCCAAGGGTCAGTTCTGGGTGCGAATCTCTGGAACCTCAACTATGATGGAATACTCCGAATTGAAATGCCAGATGGTGTTTTTCTGGTGGGGTATGCAGACGACATTGTGGCGGTAATAAAGGCAAGGACTGTACAACATCTACAGTTTAAACTCAACCAGATGATGCGGCGAGTAATAGAGTGGATGCAGGCTAAATCCCTTTCTCTCGCAATACAAAAGACGGAGATCGTTCTTCTAACACGGAAGCGAATTGACCAACACATTCCAATGCTCGTGGGCGATCAAACCATCGAAACATCGAATGCGATCAGGTACCTAGGAGTGATGCTTGATGGAAAGCTTAATTTTTTTTAACCATATATGCAAGGCTGCGGACAAAGCGGCAGTCGTTGTGGGAAGGTTGGCACGGCTTATGGCTAACATAGGCGGTCCTTCTCCCTCGAAACGCAGACTGCTGATGCGAACGGCAGACGCCATCATGCTGTACGGCGCCGAAGTGTGGTCGGAGGCACTGAGGTTCCAAATGTATAGGCAAAGGATGGAGTCTGTGCAAAGGAGAGGAGCGTTGCGCATATGCAGTGCATATAGGACGGTCTCAGCAGTTGCTGTGCAAGTCATAGCTGGAGTGATTCCGATAGACCTCTTGGCGGAAGAGCGAAGGCGAATTTACCAACGTAAAGAGGAGAATGCACTGGAAACGGTGAAAAGCGAGGAACGTCGAGTGACTATACAGACATGGCAGAACAGGTGGAGGGCGGAGAGCCGTGGACGATGGACTGCTCGGCTCATCTACAGAGTGCAGAACTGGTTCGATAGGAAGCATGGGGAGACTAGTTATTATCTCACTCAATTCCTCACGGGCCATGGATACTTCCGGGCATATCTAAAGAGAATAGGGAAGACCACACAGGCGGAGTGTCTCTACTGCCACATTGAAGACGATGATGCCCACCATACCTTCTTCGTGTGCCTGCATTGGCAAAGGATGCGAAGCAGCCTGGTGGAGGAGATCGGTGACTTGGAGCCAGAAACTATACTGGAGAAGATGCTGTCGTCAAAGGACAATTGGGACGCTGTGTACGCCTATGTCACAGCAGTACTCAAGGCGAAGGAGAGGGATAGGGGATGGGAGGGAATTGGAATTTGATCCATCCCTCTTATCTCTCCCTCCCTCATCGAAAGATTAGATGCCTCAAGGGGCTAAGTGCGCGAGCGAAGTGCCAAAATAGTGATGTTTTGTGTCAGACAGACCGGGAAAGGACCCACAGTGCGCGAGTAAAGTGCGGAAGTTACACTTACATACCCATGAAAAGGACACAAAAAGAGTGTTTAAAGACAGAAGGCCCTAAGGGCAACGCAAGAAACTGTCCCGAAGTAATACGTCAAAGTAGTTCCGGGGCAGTTTTGGACGTTTTATAAGAGGTTTTTAGGTTTTTTAGTCGGTAGGAGTCCGACACTGTTCTGAGTTACTCGCTGAGTGGTCAGTTCGTCCAATGCAGGATTTTCCTTTACCTCTATAATAAAAAAAAAAAAAAAAAAAAAAAAATTATTATTATTATTATTATTATTATTATTATTATTATTATTATTATTATTATTATTATTATTATTATTATTATTATTATTATTATTATTATTATTATTATTATTATTATTATTATTATTATTATTATTATTATTATTATTATTATTATTATTATTATTATTATTATTATTATTATTATTATTATTATTATTATTATTATTATTATTATTATTATTATTATTATTATTATTATTATTATTATTATTATTATTATTATTATTATTATTATTATTATTATTATTATTATTATTATTATTATTATTATTATTATTATTATTATTATTATTATTATTATTATTATTATTATTATTATTATTATTATTATTATTATTATTATTATTATTATTATTATTATTGTAAAGTAGGTTGAGAAAAATTTGTTAATTTATGTGAAAACTAAAGAAGGTGTGTTTATGTTAATTTTAAATTTTTATGTAGGTTATTTCACTAAGAACTATTTAATGCAGTTAGCCATAAATAGGCAAATAAATAAATAACGTACTACCACGCACGAGGCAGGTCTCTCTGCCTTCTGTGGTATACCCTCCATTTATTTCCTTTGTAAAAGTGAAAAATGAAACTGTATTTGATTTTGTATTTTGTATTGGGAAATAAATATTATTATTATTATTATTATTATTATTATTATTATTATGTTGTAGGTATAATAATTCCCATTTGTGAGTACAAAAATCGTAGTTTACTATCGGCTAAATAGGCGATAATTTTTTAGCAAATAAAAAATTCCAGTGTGCGAATATCCTGAGTTGTCTGATATTTAATGATTAACTATATATTGGAATCTCAAAAACGGATCATACTAAAATTATGAAATTATACGAAGGTATTAATTGCTTACAGCTAATTACAAAAATAAATAGATCGTACATTTTGACGGACCGAATTGAAAAATATAGGGTAATTCTGAAAAATGAATATTTCTTTAATTGTTGGGGCATCAAAAACGAATTTGATGTGTCTATCACCCTGTATTCAATAAAAAGTATTGTTTTCTAGGTATTAAATGCATAATTAATATTAATAACAAATTGCCTAATATACAGAGTGTAATTTTTTTTTAAGAAACGCCTTTCTGTGGAATGAATTAACAATCACCCTGTATACATATAATGTAAAATGGGTTTATATAATGTCAGAAGAGTAAACATTATGTAAGTTTTTATTTTTGACCATGTTTTCATTCCATATCAGAATATCCCAGATTTTCAAAAATTCCCCCTGCTGTAACTGAGTACCACCCTGTATATGTTTACATATTAAACTATTTATGTGTATGTTTGCGTTAGACTAGGACATATTAATGCTACAATTAACTAAAAATGCTTATATATTTTTCTTTTTAATTAATTTACGTAGTTTCAAGAAATACGATTTCTCGACTTTAGCACCCTGTATTTTAAAAAACTAGTTATAGGATTGAATTGGTCCCATGAACACTTTTGGTCAACAAGTCAAGTACAACATCATATTCAAAATGTATTACATTTGACGGAACGCCACTTTGCCATTAGAAAAGGGCAGGGTCCTTTATATTTATGGTACAGAATTTTTTAAATAAATAAAGTTTTAATTAAACATCAAGTTTTATCAGAAATAACATTTTCTGAAAAAAGTAACAAGAAAAAGTTTTCAGTATAAAAAGCAGACTGTTTGCGAGCCACTATATATATTTTTTTGAGGGCAATCCATATTATATTGGAAAAATAAATAAAAATTTTGTATAATCACAAAAATGTGATTTATCTTTTAGAATATTATATATGTTTATTAAAGTTTACTATTTTTTATTTAAAAATAATTATATTCTTCAAAATAATTCTTAAATTTTTTAACAGGTACAAAATACCTTAATCCGTTTATAGTTATCGATTAAACGATTAAACAAGAGGGAGACAGGATATCGTCGAAGAGAAACAGCAAAATTAGTAAAGAATTGTAAGTCAATCAAAAAACGTTTTTCCTCTTTTTATTTTCTAAAAAAAAAACTAATAGACCTTTTTGAAATCGGTTTTCAGTGACTTTTCTTCTGATTTATTGCCTTGAAAATGATATGATTTACATAAAAAACAAAAAAATTACCTAATATTTTTTTGGAATAAAAATATGTTGTTGTTTTCATAATTTTCGACTGTTCTACGTTTCCAAAAAAGAAACACGATGTTGTCAAGCAAGTTCTTCTGTAGATATTAACACATTCTTTAATTGGCTTTTTAAATTTTTTAGTATTTTCATAATTTGGGAAACAGTATAACATTGAAACTCCTATACCCGAAAAATTGTAAGTACGCTCTTAATTAATTGTCTGTTTTTTTATCTCACAATGTAGGGTATAAGAAGTTATAAAGAAAAAGTTAGTATTCAATATCATCTAGACAAAAAACAAAAACATGTTTAAATGAATATATTAAATAAATTGTGACCATTCTTTAATAGAGATATATTTATTTGTATTATGAAAATAATGTTTATGTCAACAAACTTATGTTAGATATTGGTATCAATTTGTAAAGATAACTCTTGTTTAATGATAATATTAATATTTAAAGGTTTTAAATAAGAACTTGAAGATATCACAGTTCGAAAGTCCTTTTATTGACCATAATACTTTTTTTGGAATGGAAGCATTAGTTCCCGTTTTTCAGTTAAGCTCCTTAAATCAATTCATATTTTAATCTGAACGCTACTTAAGCGCAATAAAGTTGCAACAACTAAAGAATATAGTGAACTTTTCGAAAATTTCTAAGTTAAAATGAAAATAAATTTATATTTAAAATGAAATAAGTTTGCTAAAATTTTTGACCGTATGAAGTTATTAAAGTTATAAATAATTACTTTTTAAAGATTCATATGTGAATTTTCAATTTCTATTGATGTGATAGTTACTCATCTGCGTTTTACAATATCATTACATGACTTGGCACAAAACTCTGTGTAGTAAAACTTCTAATCCGAATCAAATTCTTGAAATTATTATTTGAGGACCTAAAAACGTAGTCCACTAGTTGGTGTAGCCTTTTAAAACATTGGGTATAATAATAGTTATATATCATCAATTGCCACTGACACTGGTAAAATCCTAAATTTAAAAAAGCGTATTATAATAACAGGACATTAATCATATCTTAAATGGATCGCCTACTACCATTTTTAGAAATAAATAAAATGTAATTCTTAAATTAATAAACATATTCAAAATAATTTAAGATTCCTTTATGTTAATAAAAATTAAACAAAATTTCTCATGAATTATTTAGTATTTTATCTCGTACTTTTCCATGTCTCTATTAGCTCCGCTGTCAACAAGTTCCGACAAGGCATATTGCATATAAAAATTTTGAATTTTATTTAGTATCTTTTCTTCCCAAAAGGAATTTTCTCCACTTTTATTGCTGCAGAAGTCCAAAAGCACAAAATGCAAAAATCCATTTGTGTTAAGTGCAGCTAGCCCTGAATTTGAAAATACCAATAGTGATTCTCCTTAATGGTATTGTCCTTTTTCCAAAAAGTTATTTCTCTACTGCATATTTTTTCTTCTACAGTCAGCACTCTAGCTCCATATGGATATTTCAACTCTATCATAGAATTTTTTTTTTAATTTCATCCAGATTTACAGCAACATAATCAAATTTAGATTCAATAAAATATCCACATTGAAAAACTTTTTCTTGCAAATAAATTTCCAAATCTTATTTTGCTCTGAATTTATGGCCCATTCCATATCGGGGTGGCTTTAGCAATAAATAAAATATTTTAGGATTTTTATAAATTTCTCAAAATTTTAAAGCAGTGACTCGTTTTCGTCTTTTATTGTGCCACAATTCACAATTAGCAATTGTCACAATCGTTTTTTCTCATCCATAGACACTGGCTTATATTTTAGAAAATCTTCTTTTGCAACGCGCCTCAAAGAGTGCGACAGATCAAAGCCATGTGCGAAAGCAAGAAAAATGATTTACATTACTTTAACGGATTGAAGAGTTGTTATCATGCTGGAATTAATAATTATTGTTAACTCGAAGAGGTATTCATTAAACAAAAAAAAACAAAAAATCGTGCGATATAAAAGCTAAACAAAAACATATTTTTATTATTCACATCTGAGTGTATACCTTTTAATTTCGGATATTTTTTTTAATAAATAGATAAATGATAAAATTATTTTAATATAATTGAGCGAAATTACTATTTGTAAAAAATAACAAAATGAATTCAAATCACTAAATAGTAGAAAAAGAATATATATTTTGTTGGTGTCACCCTCTAGATGAAAAAGCTTTCAATGTATTTCTATTTTTATTGTAAGAAAAATAAATGCTCCTGTAGGCAAAAATTAAATATATTGTTCCCTTCTAACATTTTTTAAAATTTCTATTTTTTTTCGTTTCTTATCTTAGATTTTTTTCGGAAGAGACTGATTCAAATTTTTAAAGTGGTACTCCAGAAAGGTACGGGTTTAGCCTTTACCTGTACTTACATAAATTTTCTTTTGGTAAAAATTAAAAATAATCCGTAAACTTGGTGTACTATGAAACCCTTGCATATAATATATATGCCAATCTTAGTATTACAAAAATGATTTACGTAAAAATAAGGTGTACAAATAGGTAAAATTTATTTATCCCTCGTAAAACATCAGTAAAATATAATAAATTGTTTTCATTCACAAATATTAATTTCTTAAAAATCTAACAGAGGCGCCACTTTCCAGACGAAAAATCTTGCAATATAAGGGTTTCGTAGTACCCCCACTTTTAAAGTTTATTTTTGACTATTTTTAAAAGAAAAAAATATGTACGTGTAGGTCAAGGTTAAATCTATGCTCCTCTGGAACCATTTTTTCAAAACCCAATTTAGTTTTTTCTAAAAAAAAATTGAGAAAATGGGTAAAAAAATTCGAGTTTTGTATTTTTTTTTATAAACAACTGAATCAAATTTTGGAAAAGTGTCTCCAGAGGAGCACAGATTTAACCTTTACCTATACGTACATATTTTTTCTTTTAGAAAAAGTCAAAAATAAACTTTAAAAGTGGGGTACCACGAAATCCTTGCATGCCAAGTAGGTAAATACTCCTCTTAATTCTCTGTTTGGTTATGCAATAATTTTTTGTACTTTTTAATAAGGATATAAGAATAGCAATAAAAATGCACCTACAAGTACTCTTAAGTTTTGCCCTTTTTAAATGTTTATTATGTATTACATATATTTTTTTAAATAAATGATTTTAACATAATTTTTATTTTATTTAAAAAACTGGTTCATGATAATTTTGGATAAATGTAAATCAAATGGATTATATAAACATGTTGCGGGGTGACATTAAGGCTAGAGTGGGTTTTGATCCAGGTAAACTTAACAAAAATTATTAAAACAACACCCTATACATCAAATTTTAAAAAATTGAATTTCAAATTTGGAAAGAGCATAAAAAACTGAATATATTCATCAATTTTTTATTTTTCTGCATACTGTTTTTTCTACATACCGTTTTTTGTAATCCTTTATGGGGTCTATTCTGTAACAATTCCTTTCTATTTAACGGCCTTTAAAAATATTGGCGGTCTATAAAAATATGTTCGTATTCGTTAATTTACTTCTATCATTATTTAAACAGATTTCTTTAAGACAGTTCTCTAATGTATTTAAAAGGTCCGTTTAAATAGTGAACGAATTAAAGAAGAAAATATTTTTAAAGGCCGTTAAATATAAAGGAATTTTTACAGAATAGCCCTATATAGGTTTAAAATATTTCCCTTTTCCAATGAAACACCTCGTATTTTCTTTCTTTTTACCTGTTGGTTAATCGCTGCCTGCATATACCAGTACGTAAAACAAACTTTTTAATATCCCAAACTCACACAAATTAAACGAACTTTAAACTTACCCTTTATATCACCGATAAAACTTTCGAAACCATTAAATTCCAAACCGTGCACGAACGTATCCTGGCAATTTGATCCGTTTACAAAGCTTTTACCGTCAGCACAACATTTTTTTATGCATTTCATATCCTCGCAAACTCTCCAATCTCTGCACAACCTGACTACATATTTTCCGTCGACAGTTTCGTCCAGACAAAACTGATTTTCCGTAAAAAAATCGTCGCTTTTCGGCAGGTATAATGAGGAGGAATTGAAAGTTATTTCTGTTAAATTTTCCAAAGTTAAATCGGAGATTATTTGACAGAGCGGTAAACCGATTTTTATTAATTTGTCGTTGAATGTATTTTGTTTTTGTGTCGATAATTTTTCGCAGGATTTTCTTGTTGCGTTATAGAAATAATCGCCAGGGCAGCACTTTGTTAAAGCCTCAACGTCTTCTATTTTCACAAATGACTCATTATTCCTCTCGAAAATCACCACTCTGTTATCAAAAATATCAACGCACTCTGTTTTGTTGACGTTTTCTTCAAAAAGTACATTAATTCGAAGTCTAGCACTCTTTTTAACTTCGTTACACATAAAAGTTTCATTTTTAAATTGATCTATTTCATACTCGCAGCATTTATTTAATTGGAGCGATAATTGATTATTGATAATTATGATTAATAGTGTAAAAATTTTGTTTGGGTGCATTTTGAATGAAAATTGATTCGCACAAGTCAATTTCTTGATTAATACTAACCCAGTTTTTAGAAGGTTGGGTGGGTAATGGATGGTTAAACTAGCTGGACAATATTTGAAGAATGCGTACAAAAATTACATTTAATATAGGAAGTCGGTTATTATAAAACTTGTAAACTGCAATAATATTTTTTTTCAAGTACTAAAATTACGGTGTGTCCAAAATTCGAATGAGCGGTTAAGGGCAAGTTCAACGCGTTGTCAATGACAAGTGACGGCGACTTTTTTATCACAAGAAATACAGCTCTGAACGATAATATTTTCAAAAACTGTTTCGATAAATGGGTTCAAAAAACTGTAAAGAATGGTAGAAAGTATATAGTTTGTTTTACTTTTAATGCATAATATTTTAATAAGTGATATTTAACTGACTTTCCATCATTTTTTATAGTATTTAAAAGTTAAAACGCAAAATACATTCTTTTATTTTTGCCTAATTATTTCAGGAATCTCGTGATAAGATTTAAAAATGTAAGGCCCATAAGATGCTGCCATCTGAACAGACGGAATAGACACTAAAGTGAAAAATTGCAACATCGCTCCCTATGCATACGAATGTAAAATGGCTTAGCCCAATTTGACCATGCTCCAGGGTGAGGGGCGAGGGAAAGGTTTAAAGTAAATAAATTATTCTATAAATGGTATTTTCTGTTTGGGACACAACACAAGTATGTTTGTTTTGAAAGTTTGGCGTGTCATTTCAATTTAATGAACTTTAATAATTTAAAAGATAGAATGTACTTATTATTTATATATATTATTGTAGATCCAGGTATGTTTTCGGTTTTTATTTAATTTTTATTTCTTTATTTGGCTAGTTTGCTAATATCACAATATTCAGATTTAGTAAAAAATGTAATAATATAACAATTATTATAATCAAATTCTAAATAGGAAATGTAATTTAACTGCAATTGTTTTGATAACAGTATTTGCATATGGTCTGTGAATTTCTTCTGTTTCTGAATAATTATCTTTAAATATTTGAGTTTCATTGACAATTAACTCTTACTAAGTTATCTGAATCCTTACAACTTACAAGAAACATAGATAAGGACATCGTAGGCGAACAGGTAAATGTCATATTGATTAATGCGACATCAACAATCATTAATATAAATTAAAAATAACAGGGGACCTAATTTTCTTCCTTTGATGTGGTAAATTTCTTCTGATCAGGACAGCGATTCTTTTGTGCGAACTCGACACATTACATACAGAATAGAGAGAGATATTACATTAAAATCGCTGTTTGTCAAAAGAAGACAGGAGTCTCGATAGGAGACGTACTGAAAGATGAGAATCCTACTGCATATGTTATTTAATTTTAACCTCTCTGACCTGTTACTTAGATAATCTACATGCTACTCCAATTCATGCTTTATACACATCCCCAATTAGCCATTCATAAAAGTGTATTTGTTGTGAAGTTCTCATCATCATCTATTGTATAGTCCAGGAGACAGTGACGATTTTCGGTATTTATTTTCCCAGTCAGCAAGCACTAATAGAGAATTGTAGGATTAGCAATTCTAAGCAAAATTCATATATATATATATATATATATATATATATATATATATATATATATATATATATATATATACTGTATTATGCGTCGTTCCCAAGCCCTGTCAATTATAAGACGACCTCAGACCAACCAGAAATATTAAGAATATAAAAACAAATGATGTCACTTTTGACATATTTTATGTCAATGAATTAATCCACATTGAGAGGGGTAAGAAAAAAACAAAATTAAATTATACATTCTGTTCAATAAACGATCACAAGCCATTTCAATTTGCCGCCTTCCCATGCCATCATATACTAGTTTTGTATATTTTACCGACGTTTACATACCCTGCGGCGTTGCCAATACTAATATTCAACAACCGCCCGATTATTTACACGAAACAAAAATGTTTTTTGTGTTATTGTCAAGTAATTAGATCAACGCTGGAGTTGTTTCAGATTTAGGATTGCGGGCCAGGTGACCTTTCGCCCACCTCGTACTACTCAGATATTTTATGCTTAACTATTAATAATTGGTCATGGTACTTTGTCTAGTTTGATCTTTTGTACTAGACTGAATAAACTAGGTAGTAGCTTTCCGGTGTAGCTATTTTTTCTTCAATAGGGATACTTTCCTGGTCGTTGTACCTTAGTATAATTTTAGATAAATAAAATATGTTTTAGTTTATCTGGTCATAAGTTTTTATTTTGTTTATTTGATAAGCTCAAAATATGTTTTGGAAAACACTTTTTCCCTCTTCTGGTGCAGTTAAATAATTTTAAAAACATGGGGACAAAAAGAATACTTTTTAAAACAGTTGAAGGCTTATCTTTTTGTTATACAGCAGGTGTATTCAAAATATTATAATTTGGTTTAACAAGATAGTATGGAAACAAAAATAAAAACTAAACATATTTTTGTTTCGCTACTATATCGTATTAAACCAAATTATAGTATTTCGAATACACCTACATACGCTGTAAAATAAAAAGATGTGACTTTAACTATTTTAAAATTTCAATTTTTGTTTGTTTTTGTCCACCATGTTCTTAAAATTGTTTGACGACACTAGAAGATGGAAAAAGCGTTTTCAGAAGCATATGTTGTGACTATAAAATAAAAAATAAATACTTTTGAATACATATAAAAAATTTTTTTCTTGGTTTTGCTTCTATATGTGTATGGAATCGCATCCTTCATATATCATGGCAGTAGCCCAATACTGCAGTTGCCTCCTCTTCGTGACATAATCGAAAAAAGGTGTCTTTTGCCAGTGCGAAGTTGTACATATTATGTCTTTTAAAACTTACAATGCCATGTTAATAGGACAAGTATTTTAGTACTTCTCCTATTCTTACTCAGTTTTGACGATGGCGCTTTTATTTTCTGACCTGCCTCTAACTTGGCGTTCCTGAGATTCATTGAACACCTGCTGCTTTGCGCATGATCTGATGGCGTTTTTGTAACACCACAAATGAGTGCTGAGCCCAGAAGCAACTTTTAGGCTACTTCTCGACCTTGTGCCCTCTGTGGCCTGGCACCTAGGGTAAGGTTAGTCTGTTTTAGGGATACAAAACAGTGCTTCATAGTATGTGAAAATACTTAATACCTTTTTTTGCACAGTGTGTATTGTTGCTATTATTACCTGAAATATTGTCGCATGTTTACCTAGTTTCAGTGAGACAATTTTTTTTTATTGGTTTTGGAGCCATATGTATTGCAGGTGATTTCTGCGTGAATATAAACGCCTCCATTCCATGCTTCCCTGTTGGCTCCAAAATTTAAATGTTTATTTGA
The DNA here is from genome assembly GCA_927349885.1 of Psylliodes chrysocephalus. Taxonomy (NCBI): domain Eukaryota; kingdom Metazoa; phylum Arthropoda; class Insecta; order Coleoptera; family Chrysomelidae; genus Psylliodes; species Psylliodes chrysocephalus. Next base: position 11,955,902 of record OV651830.1, read on the forward strand.
TACTTTAGCCACTTTCACTTTATTATATATTTACCTTGAAATTAAACTGAACGTTTGTGTTAAGTTGTGTACAGACCGCGCCAATGAATGAAAACTAACATAATTGTCTTTTGGTTACCAAACATTCGTTGGCCATCGATAATACGTTGTTGTTTAATTAAAAGTTAGTTAGTATTTGGCTACAATTGGTTTTACAATGCTTTGACAAATTATGTGTAGTTATTCAGAGAGATTGGTAGGTCAAAAAACCTTTTAAATGCACAGCTAAAAATATTAAAACTGTTCAGATGTTACCGATGAAAATTCAGAAATATCGATTTCAACAAAATTTAAAAATAAATAAAATTTAAAACCATAGCAGCTTTAAAGAGTTAATGAAATGACCTTTCAAATGAAGTATCACAGGCCCCTACTTCCAATTTGAGAATATAGGGGGTTAGAGATGTCATCTGAAGAGGATTAAATTTAGGGATGCCATTTTTACGTCGCGACATGTCATTTTAGAATTAGAAATTGACACGTCTTAAGATTTTTTTAGAAAAACGCATAATAATGGAGCTATTGGATTTATTCCATTTGGCTGTTCCACGCCGTATTTAGTAAGTGTAATGCCAGTTAGCATTGCTTTGTTAGATACAAGTTTTTTAACTTGCTGTAAGTATATTTTAATTATACATTGTGCATCATTTCCCCTTCTTTGGGAAAAAAGATATCTACATGTACGATATAGTATATACAGGGTGTTAAAAAAAAAGTGTCACAAAATAAAACGGGGGGTAGTATGGGCCAAAATATGCAGAAAAGTCTTAATAAACATATGTCCGCAAATGAATGGTTTCAGAGATACGGAGTGTTTTGTGTTTTGTATCATTTTTTGATTATCTTTTTTCATTCTCAAAAACTTGCTTTTCTTATCGGAGTCTACCGATGTTTTTTCATAGATACTATTTGCAGTTATTATTTTGTTGTGGGTGAATAATTTTATAAATTTTCGTTATGCCTGTTTACACTAATATTGAATTAGCTGACATGCATTTTATGTACGGTCGTGCAAATGGCAATGCGAGGGAAGCGCTACGTCAGTATATCGACGCTTTCCCTAATCGCCACATCCCTTCAGTTCGTGTGTTTGGAAGATTGCACCAAAAATTGTTATAAACACAAAATGGTCCGTATCTCCGAAACCGTTAATTTGCGGTCATACATTTATTAAGACTTTTCTGCTTATTTTGGGTCATACTATTCACCATTTCATTTTGTGACACTTTTTTTTAACACCCTGTATACGACATGTAATATAAGCGGATGAGTTTATAAAAAATGTTAGGAACAAAATTATTCCCAATAAAAAGTTTTGTATTACCTAAAACGTAAAATAAAATTATCAGATATCACATTTTTTAGTCGTATACGGGTTTCGTTAAAAAATAGAAAATTTGCTTAAGAATAAAGTACCTTTATTTTAAACACACCTCGTATACGACGGATAAAATTTAGTATTAGATGTTTGTATTTAAGGTTTGATCATGCACAACTTTCTGCGAAAATTAACTTTTTTCCTAAAATTATTAATAAAAAAGTTTTCCATATGATTTCAACTTAGGTAGGTTAGGTTAGGTTAGGTTAGGTTAGGTTAGGTTAGGTTAGATTAGGTTAGGTTAGGTACAGTATGTCTGAAAAAGTTTTACGAAAAAAAGTTATTCTTTATGAAAATCTCTGCTTGCGAAAATAATAATATTCAGGTTGTTACTTTAAAAGGGGGATTTAACCTTGTTGGTTAAATTATCTCCCGATTCCAGGGTTTTCTGTGAAGTGGTTCTGGCACTCAAATTTATATTTTTAATTAAACAAGAGGGTTGTCTCTCTACAGTATTTTATTATCTGCAGCAAATAGATGGAGTTTGTTGTTTATAAGATATTTACAATTAATATTAGGGAATAATATATTGTTTACAATAAAATCAAGCCCCGGTCTTCTGTGTGGTATGCATACTATACGTGAAGATTCACAACTAATCTTTTGGGCCATACAAAGTAAGTAAACCCATATTATATTTAAAAAGCCAGTTATTAATTTAGATAGCAAATCTATAAGTTTTATAGGGATTATATATATTTTGTAGGTTATTGAAGACTACTTCCTATTTAATAAAAAGAACAATCAATAATAAAGTGGTATATCTTGTATTGCTACTACTTAGCTGCGTTCCAGTGGACATCGGAGACTCAGGATTTCCTCAAAAGTGCATTCACTGCTTCTTAGCCTAGTGATGTCAGCCTCTATTGGATATACGTAACCTGTACCTACTCAGGAATATTCGTGAGGGTTTCTTCGAGCCCAAAGATGAATTAAGAGGGTGAATAACGATTGGAGAACAAGACAATCTGATGCGATACGATAAGGTAAGTTATTACACGATAACTTAAGAAAAGAGACCTAAAATAATATTTTACATTTTAACAACCAGAGTAAATTTTAAATAGAATATTTTGAATAAGTTATTTCTATAAGACTCACCTTGGCGTGGCGTGAGACCTACAAGTGGCTTCGATAAAGTCGAAGTATTTTAAATTCTAAATCTAAGAATAATTATGAAAATTATATCTACAGTGATGTCATATTTACTAGTTTTCGTAAATAGTGAAATATTCACTAAATTTATTCTAGATTTATGTAAAAATCCGCAATAATGCGAGAACGTTCTTCACGAACCAAAATGTGCGTTCTAAAAAGAAAGCTTTTCAAAAAAAGTTCCTTTTTTTTGTTATTGACCTAAGCCGGTCTTATTAGTCTAGAGGTAAGACTATAGAAAAGATCTGGTTGTAGGTTTACCTGACAAGTTTTAGTTTCCTAATTGACAATTTTTATATATGAGAATAAAAGAATAATCATTGAAGTTTAAACCTTTGAAATTCTAAAGGTTATGTTATTGTTATTAATTTATTCAGGGTTTAATATTTATTTTAAGTCAAGAAGATATAAAAGATCCTATTAGTGAACTAAGAAGAATTATGATGGAAGTAGAATAATTGAAATAAATTGTTATACATTGTACTAGAAGAATATCTCGAATAAAGTTAATAGTTTTACTTTGCCTTCATTTATTTTGTGTCAGCTTATTGGAAAACAGGTAAATTTACTATTTATTTTAAATTATGCCCAGAAAAGATATTCAAATTTAAATTAATTAAATTTTTACAATTAACCCGTAACAAGGTATTTACATTTGACATTGCAAAAGATTAATAGAAATGTTTTGACAACTTCAATTTCAACTTAAATTTTGCAAATTTTAGTTGTAAAACACGTCAACTTTTATCTTATTTAACAATTCAACACATCTTAAATGTTTATTTGCTGATTTGCAATATTTTAGCAATTAACTTAAATCAGTGATAAATAAGTAATACCCAACAAAATAATGTATTTTATAATGTAATACACAAAAATAATTTAAAATTTAGGCGGTTCTGACTGACATTTCTCTTATCGGAAGTCAGCCTAGTAAAACCTTTCGAGAAATAAATAATACATATTAAAGTTTTCGATATTGTATAAAATAAAGGTACTTTACTCTTGTTCAAAATTATATTTTTTGACAAACCTCGTATACGGTTTAAAAAATTGACATCTGACATTTGCGTTTTACTTTACGGGCCATGCAGAAATTTTTATAAACAATAACTTTTTTTCGTAACAACACAAAAAAAAAGTTTCTCATATGTTGCCAACTTTTTCAGACATACTGTATATTTATTAGCTCTCATAAATTCATAAAACCTGAAAAAGTCAAACGTCAATTTTGTACGCCACTGATTGAGCGATACTTTCTGAATTCCATGTTTTTGAGTTATTTAACAAAATAATTCTTACTTGCATATGTAAATGTATTTTTTTAAATATCATGAATAGGTTACTTAAAACATAGTGTTTTTCTTTAAAATAATCCAATTAATTATTTTTAAACGAAATACTATACTGATATTGTTACACCAAACATCACACGAATAATAATTAGAAAAACTCTGGCTCTGGAATTCGAACAAACAAAACACCAGAATCCAAAAAATACCAAACTTATACCGCTAAGATCTTCGCTACCAACACTACACATTATTACGAAAATACGTATTGAATTTAAACCTTCCCATCACGGCTTATTTCTTATATTTGCCTTGTTTCATAATAACTGTTTCCATGAAACCACCGCGCTGTTGCCAAGTTTCGGGCCTGTAATCGTTGTAAAAATGGAACGAAATATATACGATATACACTTCTAACTCGAGCGCCACCTAGCCGTTTGGTCCCGGAACTAAATCCGTATAAAAATGACCATTTTTGCGACTTTTCAGGCCCAGCTAATATTTCATCCCTGTGATCTATAGACCCCCTCTAGCCCATCTAGCATGAAAAACGTTGTCATGCCCGAAAGTGGGACTGACAACGTAGGTTTTGGACTGAGAACGTCGGTAGTATGTAGCAAAATGGGAATGTGTAAGCGCTAAAGTAAATATATATATATATATATATATATTTAGAGGGGGGATCCGATGGGCTGAGGTCGAAAATGCGTCAAAACATACGAGAACACGGCCCTTTTTTTCCATTGATAAAAATAGTTTTAGTAGTAAGAGATGTACTGAAGTTAAGTAAAAAAATAGTCTGATTAATCTGTATGGATAATATATTTGGCAAGTGCATAAAATACACTTTCAAACGAGTTATGTACACAATTATTTCTACGACCACAATTATTTAAAGAATGTTCCAGGTGTTTTGTATATTAAAGTGTACGCATAGGACACATAAATAAAATCTTATATCACAATGTTTCACCTAACCAGTTGGTTTATTTATAGAAATTAAACATGATAATTGAAGATATTACAGAAGAAAATAGGGAAATAAATTACATTTCCTTTTACACTTTTATATAATAATTGTTTTATTTAGAATTCACGAATCACTTATTACTCTACATTAATTATAATTATTGTTAGTTTCGTTATGTCAAATCATTTATACTAGAGATGTGAGGAAAATACAGTGAACTGTGGAATTCCAACATCGTTGGATGCGCGTGGTAGAAATGGTCCTATAATACTGCTAAAAACATAGCTAAATTTTCATGGAAACACTGTACTTTTGACATTTGCGATACTCCGACGCATATGCATTATTGATGTAATCTCATGATTTTACACTAATAGTTTTTGCAATTTTAGTGTGATTTTTAGGTTATTATGGTTATTCATTTTATTTGGTTCTGATCTTTTGCGCTTTTAGAGTATTTGTCTTTTATATAGTTTTTAATTTGAATTTTAATATTGTGGTCTATTTATATTTGATTGCTGCTTTTCAACTAGTGCTTTATTCTTTTTGTGTTCAAATAAGCTTTATAACCATTAAGTACATGCTTCTAGTTGATATCTACCAAATTGTCATCGGGTGTTTGCAACAATGGGAAAAAGTGTATGGTTTTATTGGTGTAAAGTTAGACGCCATCATTTTTCAGGTAAGTTATTGGTAGTTATTTTTTCTTAAAAGGATAGCAATACGTCCTGGTTCGGAGTGTGACTTTTGGGTATTAGCTATTTGAGCCAAATTGTCGGCTAAGTGTCCTCTTTTAGGGCACCCAGAACCGAAAACTATATAGGTATATAATATGTTTTTTTTTTTTTAATTATTTTTTAATATGTATGCAGTTTGGATGAGGGCTTTAGGAAGAGATCCTAAGACTGAACACTGACTGCTATAAATGCCGTTTTTAGAGCACATTTCATAGTAAGTGATTTCATTCTAGCAGCAATGAGGAAACGTTTAAAAAACATGCTGTACCAGCTATTACTTTAAGACCTCGTTAAGTTACTATTACTTCATTCTAATGCATATATTAAAATGGTTTTTAACTTACGTCCTTATGATTAAAAGATGTAGGTATTTTAGTTATGTTATAATAGAAATATATGATACTTTGTATTGACTGATCTACTGGCCACTGGTCATTATACTTTTACTCCCTTTTTTCATAAATTATCAAATTATTTAAAAACAAATACATACCTAGCTATTTTCTGTAAATTACATTAAAATTTTAGTATTAATACTTTACTAATAAAATTTCAGTTAATTTATCTTATATATATACACAACGGAAGAGTTAATTGGATTTTCTCCTTGTTGAGTTTCAAAAATAGTAATTTAACATTATTTAAAAACAAATACATGAAATGGGCAAAATAGGCCTGCAAAGGCACTTTGTAAACAATCTCACTTGTATCGACGTGACGTAATGCGCGAATTCAATCTGGCTTACTTTTGTTAATAGATTGGCGTTCCATTTTAAATATACAGTTCACCGGGAATAGATTATTTAAATATACACGGACCGGGAAAACAAGTACGAAAAAATTCACTGGCTCCTGGACTAGTACTGTATCGAAGGAATTTTTATGAATGAAACAATATACGACCCTCCACAATTGCGGTCTACTCTACTTCCGCTGTTGTCAAACATTATTTTTTTTTTGGACAATTTAAAGACCTAACAGTAATTCAAGCAAACACAATAACATTACTACAGTTAAAAACATCGCAAACTTGGCATCAATATTTTAATTTTATTCAAATATTGTATTTCTGTCGAGGATCATCCGCGTTGACTTCAGAAATTGTGTAATCTGTATTGGTTATATATATCTATAGTTAAAAGCACGTAAACTTGGCATCAATGTTCAATCCGATTATTGAGTTTCTACCGCGGACACCATTGTTCATTCTTCAAAATTTTTGTAAATAATCCTATCTGTCTTGGTCATATATCTATGGCTTTATAGCATAGATATAAAAAAACCACTTTTATACCCATACTTTTTAATTTTTTTATCGAATGGTTTTAATCAACAGAATCAAACGCATTAAAGAAATAGAATTAATTTTGAATTGTACATATGGCGGGTTGTACAATAGGTAGTTAAAATGTAGACTTAGTTTAAACTGTGAACCTTGTATACCTACTCATCGGTTATTGTTAAACATAGTTTTAAAAATGACGTTTGTTTTGAATATAACTAAATAAAAATAAAACTCTTGTTAGTTAAAATGAGTTTAGAATATTTTTTGTACAACCTGCCCATAATGTATTTTGTAATAACTATAAATCTATATAGGTAACTATTATTTTTATTTTTTGAACTCTGTTTTATTATATTTTTAGTTGTAAACAAGAATCTCATGAGCACCTACATTGTACAGATTTAACCCTTAAATGCATGATTTTTTATTTTTTTGTAAAATAATAAAAATACATTAGAAAAAGTACAAACCAACACCAAAAAAATAGTGAAAAAATCCCAACCTAATTTTTCAAATTTTTATTTTCAAAAAAAGGATTGTTGCCAAAGGGCTACAGTATGCATTTACGACAAAAAATTAGTTATGAAATTTTTTAAAATAATTATTGTTTTTGTTGAGACATAATTCAAGCCCACACTTTTCACACTTTTGATGCGAGTGAAATCTTTGCAGTTGGGGTATTTGCACCTCATTTTAGCATCTTGGGGAACAGGCCAATGACTAGTTTGATCCGTGCGCACTTCTTTCGGTGGAACGTGTTTGGCTGGACCTTTCTTCTTTTTTGCCGCAATATCAGTTTCCAAGCTATTGCTTGGTCTGCCACGCCTAAATTGAGTCGACCTTAGATTGCATAAATGGTAAGCCACTTGAGTATGGAACTCAGCTTGATTCAGGACTTTACCACCTTCTCCATTTTCATTTTTTACTCGTTTGTAAAGGAGCCAACTGTTTACTAGGAATATATCAATAAGATGGTAGAAGAGCCTTATGTACCATTTTCTGCTTTTCAAATTAATTTTGTATCTACCCATCAAACTATCTAACAAATCCACTCCCCCCATATGTCTGTTGTATTCACTAATTATGTTAGGACAGTCAACTTCAATGTTCTTCTTCTCTTTGCAATCAAATCTCTTGACCTTTGTTATTGGATTTTTGCCAACAAATGATGAAATAAGGGTGACATATTTATTGTCTTTCCAAATGATTGATGATATATCTACCCCATTAACAGTTGCAACATATTCATGGCTGGTGCCCCGAGTAGCCTTCTTTAGTGAAGCTTCTGTGGGCAATTTGCAGTTAGGAAGTCTATTTCTTCGTATTGTACCTAAGGAGTAAATACCTTCTTTAGCGAGGTGCACCATGAGTTTCAAAGCTGTGTATAATATATAATTCTTATGACGTGGTATAACTCTTGCTAATCGTAAAACTACTCCTGAAGTTACTCCTAGTTCTGGTTCACCATCCACTAACTGCTCAAATTTCTCTTGACCCGTATAAATCTCAAACTTGTAAGCAAATCCGGAAACTCCCGCCAAAACGAAAAACTTGAAACCCCACTTATGGGGTTTCATTGGCATGTATTGTTTCATGTAATGCCTTACCTTGGTAGAACACATTTGCTCGTTTATACTTAGGTGCTGTTCCAAGGCAATTGATTGAAATTTTTCGTTTAAATGTGTAACAAGAGGTCTTATTTTATGTAGTCTATCGTGTCCAGGTTGATCGCGAGGTATAAAAGTTTGATTATTATTAAAATGGATATATTGCCTAATTTTTTCAAAATTATTTACAGACATGGTATCAGCAATTGGCGAAAACCGAAGTTCTTCACTCCAGAATGACCTAATATTTGGCATATGGACCATCGATATGTATATTATGATGCCCACATATTGTTTTATGTCGATTTCTGTAAAAACAGGAGGCCTTTCAGGTTTTTTCTGTACAGCATATAAGTTTGTTTCATGAACTATTTGTTGTATTAGGTCACTTGAAAAAAAGTAACTGAAGAACTCGTAAGGGGTTTCCAACTTACAAATATTGGCATCAAGTTTTGTATCCCCTGTGAAGCGTAATTGGTCCTCATTTAGCTGCAGGGACTTTTTTTTCCACAAAATATTCTTGTTCGTAGTCGTTTTTTCTTTTTTTGCCTGACCTCTTAGCACAGATAGAGGTAAATTGTCTTTATCGTCGCTAAATGTAGGTCTAGGTGTAGGTATATCTTCTTTTTCAGAGTGATCGGCCTCGCTGACATTATCTTCAACATCATCTTCGGGAAAAATTACAGATTCCTCGACAGGCTCGTCCCAACTGTCTGCATCACTAACTACACCATCATCGCTATCTAGGCCCATGAAATTTTCCCAGTACTCTGTCAACCTTTTTTCTGATAAGGGCCGTCTATCTCTATTGCTCATTCTGAAATACGAAAAAATTATATATATAACATTTTATATCCTAAACGCATAATGTTGCCGATTGGCAACAAAACAAAACTGCAGTTTACAGAAAAAACAATAATATAAACCGCAATATAAAATATTATAGTAAAATACAAACCTTATTGGACTAGGAAACACAATTTTATAATATTCAAATCGTCACTGGAGAAACACTACAGAATTCACAAATTTATAAACAGCAGTAACGTCTGCGCGCCATGCATCAACTGACAAAACCGATGCACTCACGCTTTGTAGCGCCATCACATAGTAACTTTCAAAATTATATCATTAAACGGTATGTATTCAATTGGCTACAGCATGTATCGAGCGTAAATTTGCGTTCCAGTGTGTTTAGGCTAGTAAAATATCGGTATGTTGCCATATGGCAACTACATGCATTTAAGGGTTAAATATACAAAGGGTCCTGTAAATATACCAACACACTTTTAGGGGTGGTAGAGGGGACATCAAAATAAACTTTCTTGCTTAATAAATATGTGTTTCAAAAACGAAGCATTTTCAGACATATTATTATGTTCAGATGTAGACGAAAGATCAAATTGACGTAATATATACAGACTTCTCAAAGGCTTTTGATCGAATGGATCATAATATTCTTGTAAGGAAGTTGGAAAGCTTAGGGTTTGATCAGTCGCTGTTAAGATTATTTTCTTCTTACCTAAATCATCGTTTTAATTATGTCTTTTACAACGGATTTTCATCCTCACCCTTCACAGCAACATCTGGAGTTCCACAGAGCTCCAATCTGGGGCCACTATTATTTAGTATATTTATAAATGACTTGGAAATAAACTTAACATGCAATCACCTGCTGTTCGCTGCTAACTTAAAGATATTTACCTCAATCTCATCAATTCAAGACTGCCACTTTTTACAGACCCAACTGGGCATCGTTGAAAATTGGTGTAATGAAAACAAGCTGTTTATGAATGTGTCTAAATGTAAAGTATGTTCCTATACTAGAAGTATTAACAAGGTGGAGTTTGAATATTTATTTAAGGCCTACCTTTATCGACTTGTGCACAAATTTAAGATTAAGGTATATTATTCGAGCAAAAAGTTACTTTTTCGGATTATATTGATAATACCGTTGCTTCTGCACTTCTGCGTTGAAAAGCTTAGGGTCCTTAATCCGTAATACTCGTTCTTTTACAAGCTCTCAAAGCTTGAAGATTCTTTACTTTTCTTTAGTTTATTCCAAGCTAGAATATGCATCTCTTATTTGGAACCTTATTTACAATATTCATAAAAGATCATTGGAAAATGTTCAGCGGTGATTTCTCAAGTACCTTTCTTTTAAAATAGATGGGCTGTATCCCATTCGAGGTATTGAACAATCTCTGCTTCTTTAGAGGTTCAGCATACCATATAACACTATTGATTTACCATTTTTGGTAAATCAAATAAATTTTAATATTCCCCAAACAGCCATTAGATATCATAAAACATTTTATACAGCAAGTATTCGAACGAACTTGGGAAGAAATTCGCCTATAATGCTAATGTGCTCAAATTTTAATTAATTTAGTTGTGATTGGGATATTTATTTCGACCATTTATTGCACTAATTTGTAGCTAATGTATTTAGGATTCTTTCTTTTCTATTAGTTGCTAAAATTATTTTCGATAATGCAATTTTCTAACATAAAAAAATCGTGATTATATGTCAAACAAGATTGAGCCTTAAATGGGAAATATTTTAGGAGAAGTACTGTAAACATCACATTGTGAATTCGGAACGTAGCCATTTGTTTTTACAATAATAACATAACCTAAAAAAAATTGTAACTTTTTCTAACGTGTATTTTAATTTATAAATTATTTATCCGTTTGAATAGATTTGGGTCCTTTTTGGTGATTTGGGTGTACATTTGAAGAGTGAATGTATTATTAATAGGTGCATAAGAGATCCTAGATGGCACCTAGAGGGTCTCTCTGTATTTTGTCAACTGTCACGTTTTTTATGACATTTTGAAAATTTTTCATTTTTAGACGGTTTATTACTAATGAATATTTTTTTTATTATTTTTTCTAAACACTAAACAATGGGAAATATTTTAGGAGAAGTACTGTAAACATCACATTGTGAATTCGGAACGTAGCCTTTTGTTTATACAATAATAACATAACCTAAAAAAATTGTAACTTTTTCTAACGTGTATTTTAATTTATAAATTATTTATGCGTTTGAATAGATTTGGGTTCCTTTTTGGCGATTTGGGTGTACATTTGAAGGGTGAATGTGTTATTGGTAGGTGCTTAAGAGATCGTAGACAGCACCTAGGTGGTCTCCCTGTCATATGTCAACTGTCACGTTTTTTATGACGTTTTGAAAAAAAATTTCTAAACACTATCCCTCCATCCCTACCTCACCACACACAGAGATTTTTCGTCGGGCGCCATTTTTTTCCAATCAATTTCTTATTAGGATTTTCTGGCCGACTTTGAAAAATCGTACCGTCCGAACGCATGAACCGATTTCGATTAAACTTGGCCTGAAGGTGTAAATTCATGAAACGCTTTACAAAAAAAATCGGCGTCAAAATCCACTAAGCAGTTTCTATGAAAACCACAAAAAAAAACGCAAAAAAACTCGAAAAATTTTGTTTTTCGGTCTTTTGGTCTCTTTTTGGCGATTTGGGTGCAAATTTAAAGGGTGAATGTGTTATTGGTAGATGACTACGAGATCCTAGACGGTACCTAAGGTGGTCTCCCTGTGATCTGTCAACTGTCACGTTTTTTATGACGTTTTGAAAATTTCTTTATCCTTTTTCGACAGTTCTATAAAAACAAATAAATTTTTTATAATTTTTTTTGAATACCCTTTGCCACTCTCTAACTCACCACGCACACGGATTTTTTGTCGGGCGCCATTTTTCCCGTCAGCGTCCCCGAAGGGGTCGCTGCACAATATATAATCACTTTTTTACATGTTTTCATCCTGTCCGCGACCTCTACTAATTCTATCGAAATATTCCCCTTTACTTCTTCTTTTTTTAGAGGAAGTAACGGTTGTACTAGTATAAATAGTAAACATAAAATTACAACTTTTACTTCCTCTAAATGATCAAGTTTGGTATAGCATTAATATTTCATTCAATACATATGTAGCATATAAAAAGGGACCAACAATCAATAAAAACAATTAAAACACAAAGTGAGGCTATGAATTGAGGTCAAAAATTTAGATAGTAAACAAACACGATATTATTTGAAAAATTTTGTTAAATTATTCTTTCTAAAAATCTAATTTAAACAAGTTATTTAAAATTCTTAAAATATCATAAGATATCCAAATTGTTTTAATCAATTACATTTTACAAATCCTCCGTGAAAAACTCTAATAATTTTCTCTAATTCTATCTTACCTTATTACTCAAGAAGGCATCTCACTGGATACTTATTTATTTATTTATTTATTTATTTATTCACGGGTAACCCCATTAAAAAAAATACAATATTAATTAGAATAAAAACAGCAAAATAAATACTTAACAAAATACTAAACTAATACTAATATAGGTAATATAAAATACTATACAAAATATAAAATATAACGGCATCAAATAACAATTATAAAATCAGTTAGAAAATGAAGACAAAAAAAAAATGTTAGACTTCCATATTATTTAAATAAGTCCTGAGAGCATTAATAGTTCCAAAAATATCACAATTTTTACATTTCAACTTATTACATTCACGTAACATTCGACTTACTGGTGAATTAAAGGCATAATTAGTGGTATGTAGTGGTATATTAAATAAGTCGAATTGTCTAGTCCTACTAAAGGTATTAAAATTAATAAGACCTACTGCTTGGGGAGAATCAATATTCCCTGTTAACAATTTATTTATAAAAATTATATCAGAAACTGTTCTTCTAAAGTGAAGTGATTTTAAGTTTAATTGAGAATTAATTGAAGCATATGAGTAATCTCCTCTTATATAACCCATTTTATAGGCGCATATTCTCAAGAATTTATTCTGAATAGTCTCAATTTGATGCTTATGAGTATTGTAATATGGATTCCAAATAATCGAACAGTATTCTAATTGTGATCTTATTAGAGAACAATACATCGTTCTGAACGTATAAGCAGAAAAATCCGTGGATGACCTAGAAATGAAACCTAATAGTTTTGATGCCTTTGCTGTTATCATATCTATATGTGCCTGAAAAGACAATTTACTATTCATCATGACACCTAAATCTTTAATGGTATCAACTCTTGACACACTATGATTGTTAATTTGATAGTCATGTATGATGGGTGACAAAATTTTGCTAAAAGATATACAGAAGCACTTCTTAATATTTAGATCCATTTGGTTTAGATTGCACCATATATTCAGGGAGTCAAGGTCTGTTTGCAATTCAATTATATCAGAATGTGAATTAATAGATTTGAATAACTTAAAATCATCTGCAAAAAGTAGGTATTGGCTAAATTTTAATGTATCACAAATATCGTTAATAAACAGATTAAATAGAATAGGTCCACAATGAGAACCTTGAGGTACACCTGAAGGAACTGTAATCTCATGAGATACAACACCCGCAATTTTCACGCTTTGAAAACGATTTGTTAAATAACTTTGAATCCATGTCAGCATGACACCCGATATTCCAATATTTTTTAGTTTGTTTATAAGAAGTTTATGGTTTACTCGATCAAAGGCTTTTGAGAAGTCTGTATAGATCGAGTCAACTTGTGACTTATTTTCTAAAGCATTAATTATGTAAGTGTTGTAAAGCAAGAGATTAGTCACTGTTGACCGACCAGGACAGAAACCATGCTGTTCATTAATGATGATGTTTTTACATTCCCAAGATAAGAACTTACTCATGAGATAATCGAATGCTTTAGGAATATCGGACTGGATACAAACAGCTCGGTAGTTTTCAATTTTCTCTTTTGGGCCCGATTTATAAATTGGTTTCAAAAAACTATGTTTCCAGAAATTTGGAAAGACTCCTGATTTAAGGGATATGTTAAAAACGATTTTTAGAGGATTAGCCAAAGTATAAATGCACTTTTTTAAAAAATAAGTTGGAATCCCATCTGGACCATGGGAAAATTTCGATGGTAGACTGTTAATTTTTTCCATAATGTCGATTACATTAATTTGATAGTTTGATATATTCACAGTATTCTTAAAATTATTTGAAGGTAAATTTTGTACATTGTCGGTAGAAAAAACTGATGAAAAGAACTTGGCGAATTCATTCACAATGCTGACAATATCATCGAAGCTCTCAGAGTTATTAGAGGTCATGGATTTTGGAAGATCATGGGCTTTTCTTTTGTTATTTATGTAGCTCCAAAAATATTTAGGATTAGTGTTAATATTATTTTCCATCTTTCTGTTATATTCTTTGAAACAAACTTCAGATAGTTCCTTGCACCGCCTACGTAAATCACTAAATAGAATATAATCGTGGTGTTGATTGAATAGCTTGTATTTCTTATGAACTCTTTTTTTTTCAGCTACTAATTTCTTAAGTTCAACATTAAACCAACAAGGAAAATTGGATAATGAATATTTTTTCACTGGTACAAATAAATTGAGTGCCGTATAAATTTGGTCATAAAGAAATTCAGTTGCTTCATTAGCACCTAACAAAGACATTTCATCCCATTCAACGTCTGCAAAAAAGTTGTTAATGCTGAAAAAATCTGCGTTTCGAAAATCAAAATACCACTCTTCCGCAATGTGATTTAAATGGGAGTCATGGGTTATTATATTAATTTCTAAAGGCTCATGATGTATGCTTGAGGGAAAAAGAGGATCTAAAGCCTTAGACACAATTAAATTTTCAATTTGTGAAAATACCAAGTCTAACATTTTTAGTCTAGAATTTGCAATGACATTTTTTTGATAAACATTTAAAAAACTTAAATTATTAACTATAATTTTAGCAGGTGAGTTATTCGAATATTCAGCCTCTAAGCCTAAGTTATCATTCTTCCAAGTAACATCAGGGATGTTAAAATCACCACATAGCACCAAATCACAATCGGGCTTCTCAAGTACAACATCAACTACGCCGTCACAAAAAGTTTGATATACTTCGTGACTAGAGGAAGGAGGAATATAACAACATCCCAAAAGGATGTTTTTACCATTTGTTTTTACTTGGACAAAAACATGTTCTACCATATTTATTTGGGCTGGAACTGAACTGGCTGAATATAATGTTCTTACAGCAATAAGTACACCACCGCCACGTTGTAAATGATTATCTTGTAGATCGCAACGATCCATACGAAAAATATTAAAATCACTAAGACCCAATTCAGAATCACTATAGTCCGAATTTAACCAGGTTTCACACAAGATGATTGCATCGTAGTTGCATAAGGCGACTGATTGATGAAGATCTCTTAACTTTGTTCTCATACCGCCAACATTGTGATAAAAGACACGAAATTGTTTAACACTGACCTGTAAAAGAAAAATATAAATAAATAAAATTGATATACACACAAAATATTTTGTATTTTTCTCAATGTTTTGATTAGTGCGATTTTTTTTCTGATCACATCTAACTGAAACAGCAGGGGCGCATATATGGGGGTAATGGGGGTAATTACCCCCCAAGAATGTTTAAACCTAACTTTTTATAGATACTACCCAGACAACACACCAAATCCCAGAGATATCCGCAGAATATCTTTTGTGGATATCCAATATATCCACAGGATATCAGAAATATTCCGTGGATCTAATATGGATATCCAAATGTCCGTCTATATCCAGAATATAGAAGATATCCTATGGATTAACCAGCAAAATATCTAATGGGTATCTGCCAGACAATACGAGAAATCCCAGAGATATCCACAGAATATATTTTGTGGATATCCAATATGGATAAGTAACCAATGATTATTGAATAACGTCGAAAGAAAATAGCAGAGAATCAGAGATAAAAAATATTTTCAACACTAAAAATATTTTCAACACTCTGCCTTTGATTTTGCCCACTAAGGAGAAAGTCATCCTTATTAGGACTCTTCAGCAATAAATGAAAATTCTCGACTCCAGTCTCTAATGGAGTGCTTAGGACACTCATTTCGATTGAACTCAATTACGGCGGGTCGAGTATGAGTAGATGCGATAGTGGTATCGCCATCTATACTTATCAAGCAGAATCAAATAACATCTAGTGGATATCCACGATGGTTTGCGATCGCGCCCAGACTTTGATATATTTAGTGGATGTTCATGGGATATTGAATACACCTTAAAAAAATTAATTTTAAATATCTGAACGGTACTATTAGCCACAATGGCGTAATTTTTTAATAATTTGCTATATAATTACTATTATTTATGGACATTTGCATGTCTATAAATTACATTTCATGGATATAAAATAGATATCTACCATGGACTGGACATTCAGTGGATATTGGGATGTTCAGTAGATATCCAAAGGATTTGGTGTGCTGTCTGGGTATATGAAATATATATAGATACTCCATGAATATTTTGAACTTGCAGAGCCTATGGGGTTCACTATTTATGTATTCCGGGAAAAACCCATTTAACATGTTAATATGAAATACGACATGTGCGTTTTGGTCCAATTAGAGTTTTCTCAACTCCATTTCTAAGACCCTTCCGGTGCCCATTCAAGAGTGATCTTGTTATGTTCTGCCAGAGCCTGTAAGGATTGTTGCCAATCAAATAATAATTTTGATTGTACTTCTGCCCTTTTCAGTACCTCACACAAGTGTGTAGAAAAAAATATACCCAACACGTATGGAACATAACTTTTTCTACGGCTACTTTACAAAACTACATTCTCAATTCTTTTTTAGCTGTAGAAATAAGATAATGTTCAACTCGCAAGGAATGCTCGTACCATTTCTTTCTCCATTTAGTTAATTCTACATTTTTCAGAATAGATAACGTCCATTCTTTTTGCCACATTATTTTATTTCACTGTGGAGTATACCTGGCTAGAATTTCTATTTTTTTGTGTTTATTTTTTTCTCTTGATTTCTTATTATATTTCTAACTTTTTAGAAACACCTTCGATAATGTTTTGATTAGATTCCTCAACTCTTTCAGCGTTGATTTCGGTAAAATCAGGATCCCTGCCAATTTCAGTTATTTTCCTTTCATCAAAGGGAAAATAATCCTGCTCCCAGAAATTTTAGAACCTTTTTTCTTTGTTGCAGCAAGTATTTTCAGTTTAATCAATATTTGCATTTTTTTCTTGTAGAATTTGGCCCCAATAATGTTATTATAAATGCTTATACGTGAAATTTATAACTGAGTGCAATTATTGATAAAGATACCTCTAATAAAATAGGAGTATATCATAATAAATATATATATATAAAGCTGATCTGGACTAAATCATTCGTTTTGTGCTGTTAAAGTAACAACTTTGATTTTTTAAAAATCGCTAAGAAATATTTCATAATAGATCAAAATCGTTAGGCAATCGCGGTCTGTGCTAGTCTCGAGCAATTGTCTGATGTGTTCATACCTTATCAAAATATTAGTAATTCTATATAAAGTACATTAATTTAAAAAGTTGTAATTTCTTAATTATATCCTGATAGATCTGATGTGTGGCCACCGTGCAATGCGGTGTTATAATATCGAAAACTGTATATAATCCATATGTGATGTGTTTATCATATTAGAAAAATATTCGTGTTTATTTTTTTAATATACATATGCTTCCACAATTGTAAAATCCCTGATAAAAATGTATTGTTTATCCAGCATCGTCGAAGACGCCATTGTCTATTTTAAGATTGTGTTCTATCGTTTTTGTATATACAGAGCGAGCATGTATATATCATTTGTTCAAGCTCAGTTATTTTAAATACTGATAGAATATTTGAATAAGAACCGTATTGAATTATATTTTATAAAGAATGGTTTATTTATTATCGATGAGACCAAATGATTATTATCTAATAATAATGCATATTAAACTAAAAAATCTATGATATATAACAGAGAAGATTACGGATACTGCTTTTAGTAAAATAATATACTGGGTGTTCTATTCGAAAAAACGAAGTTTTAGGACCGATTCCACCGTTGTGTTAAACAGAGTTTAAAATGACATTTTTACATTAACAATGTCATTTTATTCTCCGTTTAACACAACGGTGGAATCGGCCCATAAATGTTTAAAGATTAAAGAATGACAGGTTGTATATAATCCCCTCCACATAAAAAATAAACTTTTGATCGTGTCACACGTTTCAGTTCACTCTTCTGTATTTGTAACGTGTGGAGGGTGGGTTAATACACAGCACTTAGGCCTCACTAGGCCAATTGTGCATCCTCCTAAATAGATAGGCAGCTCGTGAGCCAAGCCTACAGATTTAGTGTCTTAGCGTTGGAGTAGCACCGTCATTTAAAAAGCTCTACATATGGAGGGCGCCATTTTGGGCTGTTTTACTATTAAAAGTGTAAGCTGGATTTATAAACTTAGTTCAGTTCGCGTTCAGTTCACGCTCAGTTCGAGTTCAACGTAAACAAAGCAGAACATGCGTAATAATTTATAAACTTCACATACATTAGGTTCTTTCGTTCGCTATTGGTGTAGTGTCCACCAGTGTAAATTACACCAGTTACACCACCTTATTTACTTCCTCCTTATTCCTTATACACATCGTCGAGTGTAATTCACTCCTGCTAAATAGCTGGTGGAGAAAATATCCACCAGTGTACACCACATCGCCGACAGGAAGGTATAGTGGGTTTTACACCGGACCAAACGAAAGGTATGGGTGTGGGTTGGTGTAGTTCATTACTACACCCAACTACACCAGTGGGACGAACGAAAGAACCTTTTGATTACTATACGGTGCAAGAGAGAGGTCCGACACGCCCAACATAGGACGCGGCTATTTTGATGCCTTTACCACAGTTTATAGCTAAAGAATCAGTTCGCTCACTCTGCGTCGGCACTTTTGATCTCAATGTTCCAGTTTATACACTGCGCAACTCGGATAATACAATATATGACAACCGCCTATAATAAAACAGCAGTCTTCTGCGTATCCTGAATTTGTATCCCTGGAGTGGATGTTATTTTGGAACTTTCAACTGGTCCGAGTGAGCTAACTGATTCTTTAGCAATAAAGTGTGACTCCAAAAATAATATTCACTGACACTGATAGCAGCAAGCAAAATATCAGGTGCGTTTTAATCATCCGCTTCTGTTTCCGGAATTGTCGGTTTAGTCGTTTTAACCTGTCAGATTAAAACAAGAAAACCGACAATTCCGAAGCAGAAGCGGATGATTAAAACGCACCTATTAAAAATATTGCGCCAAGATGTAGGACGTAATAAGGGATCAAAATGGCGGAGTTTTCTATCTCCTTTTAAAAGCCACTCAGAAAGCTGCGCAGTGCGACCATTCTCCGTATAGTAAAAAAAAATCAAAGTATGTGCATATACCAATTTTTCGCGAACTCCCGGTGATCAAACAGTATTACCCGCATCATTTTCGCGACGTGGACCGCTCAAGGGGAAGTGTAATGACGTCATTCACTGACGTCATTATTTGCTACCGCCGTGATGAATCTGTTCCCGTTGAGGTGGTGAACAAACGGTTGATAGTGACAGTTGACGTTCATAGCATTTTGTAATACCGTTTTGTTTTGGAATTTTTGGTAGTTGCCAGAGTTGCGTTTTATTTTGTGCGTTCATATTTTTATTTTATGTATAATAGTTTTCGTTGAACTGTCTTTAAATTCTATTTGAATTTGTTATTTAAAAGAAAAATTGTCTGTCTTCCTCAATTTTAGATTTTCCACAGTTTGTTTATTGTTAAATACCTTTTAAATACACATAACATAACCTCGTTTATCTAAAACGTTGACGATTGACGTAAACCGGTTCATTTTTGCGAAGAATTTTTTAGAAACCGAGACATGGTAGTGGGGGCATTTGACATGTCACGGTTTCTGTGTCACTGTTTATCAACGGGAGCACGCCAAAAAATGCTTATAGACAGCAGCAAGCAAAATATTAAAAATATTGCGCCAAGATGTAGGCAACACGTAATAAAGCATCAGAATGGCGGAGTTTTCTTCCTTTTAAAAGGCACTCAGAAAGCTGCGCAGTGCGACCATTCTCCGTATAGTAAGAGAAAATCAAAGTATGTGATAAACTTCGGTCGTTGACGTTCGCGCTCAGTTAGGGATGTGCAAATTTTTTAAAACATAGATGTTGACATTAAATGATACATCAATATTGTAAAAAATCGGAAAAGGATATATCGATTTTTCTAAATATCAGTGTTTCTCTGAAGTCTTTGGACAATCAATTGAAACGTAAAGCTTAAGATATAAAAATAAAGTCTATTTATAAATCTCCGTAACGTAAGAGTTGAGCATGCGTATTGATTTCAAAGATTATCAAATTACTGCAAACCTTATGAAATAAACAAGTATAAACTATGTACCTAACCTCAAAATAAAACTTATAAATTATGATTTTGCTATATAGAACGAATATATAAGGGCCGATTCCACCGTTGTGTTAAACGGAGATTAAAATGACGTTGTTAATGTAAAAATGTCATTTTAAACTTCGTTTAACACAACGGTGGAATCGGTCCTTAACTACTTTAAAAACAATAATATAAAAATCAAAATAGTTTACCGAAGATGTTGATTGTTTTTGAGCAATAAAGAGAATTTAATCTTTCCTAGCAAACTAGTTTTGTGTCTTATTTCAATTCTAGACTTGATGTTTATAGGTATATAAATGTTGGTTGGAAAGGCTTTGACCAATTCTCCCACTTTATACACATAAATTGACAGGTTTACGGCGGATCTCACCGAAGTGGACGCGATACATTGGCGTACAAAATTATTTTATAGATTTAATAACAACTTCAAGTAAATAGTTTAATAAATTGTGAATAGCTGTTGAAATTTTGTAAAATTATGATTTGAATATTATAATACATGTTTAATAATTATTTATAGTCCATAAAGAGATGCGATTGTCTAGTTTTCCGCTGGTAACAATTTAAAATTACTTATTCTATGAAACGACACTGGCAGGTAAATATTATTGCGAAATTCTCGAAGCCGTCCGACGTGGTTTGACGTTTATCCCCTCTCTACCTTCCAAAAGCCTTTCCAACTTCTACTTACGCTATACATTTCTTCGTTCATTTATTAAATTAACATCGGTATATCAATTTTTTTAACGATATATAGATTTTCGATATATCGATACGTTTCATCCCTATTTATGATATGATAACCCTGTCTGGCGATTTGAAAGGGTCAATGATATACATAGATGTATAGATTGAACATCCATGTTTTTTAAAATTAATGTGAGCTTACGCGTTAAAGTAAAAATGTATATAAGTTATTATTTTTTACTATATTCAAAGGCTGAAAATTAAATATTTTAAACAAAATGGCAGCCAGTGGGTTTTTACCAATGAACTGGAGGGAGAATGCTAATGCGTGCATGTTGTATCAACAGAACTATAAAGAACTCTTTGGGCACAGCCATTTTTATTGTTCATCTTACTCGGGAGTATTCATAATAACCATTTTTTGTTTCACATTGTTATTGTCCAGTCCACAATCTGGTGGATCAGACAATAATAATAATAAGGAGTCTATTCTGTAACAATTCCTTTATATTTTAACGGCCTTTAAAAATATTTTCTTCTTTAATTCTGTCATTATTTAAACGGATCTTTAAAATACATTAGAGGACTATCTTAAAGAAATCTGTTTAAATAATGACAGAAGTAAATTAATGAATACAAAAATATTTTTAAAGGCCGTCAATATTTTAACGGCCGTTAAAATATAAAGGAATTGTTACAGAATAGACCCCTAATAATGTGAAATAGAAAATGGTTATTATAAATACTCCCGAGTGCGATGAAAAATGCCGATAGAGTCGCATCTCAAGCCTATTGACAAGCATATTCTACCCCACTCCAGATCATTGGTCTAAACCTTTTACCACAGCTAATACAATACAGCTCCACAACTCCGTGTCGGCGTCTTTGATCTGGCGGTCGAGAACCAAGCAAGACGGAATTGTGCTATATCTGTTAGATTCGAGGGTAAAGTCGGGCCCGGATTAAACCATTTTTTTATTATTGAAAAAATTGAAAACCTTGGCGTAATAAGGTTGGTTACATGCCATATTAAGTAAGATTTGGGAAACTAAACTTTTAATTTGTTTTAAATCTGTCAAATATAATTAAAAAACTTATTTAAATATAAATATTACGAAAAATAGCACATCTTTCGGATTAGAGGTAAAATAATTTGTATGTGGCTAGTAAAATCCTCGTTAACAAATGTTTTGAGCTAAAACAGTCACTTCATGACAAATTGTGGCTTGGATCCTTTTTACACCAAGGGCTTCAATTGTTAAAGAATTGTGTCACGCTCGTGGATGCAAATCAAGTGGTACCCCGTGTCTCTGGCAAGTGTTACTCTTCGCGCAAAGGGTTTATACCTAGATAAACGAATGCTTCGACTGAGGTCTGGGAACTCTGGTATGTTGGAATTATAAAGAATTTGTGCTTTTATTTTAACAATATTGGTTATATTTAGATGTATTCTTATTAATTGAAATACAGATTTGTAGAAGTAATACTTTGACAGTTTTTATTAATATAATATATTCATTTTTTATCTGACCATACCGAAGTAGGGAATTTTGAAACTTTATAGTAATGTGAAATTTGAATTACAATATTACACGATATTACATAATTAGTACTTACTTTAGGTAGGTACTAAATTTGTACTTGGAGAAAGTAATATCGATTTTTACAAGAAAACTTGAAAAGTAAATTAATTTAGTTCCTATTTCTGATGTAAAACTTAAACCAAGAAAACAAATAAATTGTAGTTTGTTCAACAAGGGTGGATATGATGATCACACAAAGACGAAGTTTGAGCACGACGTCGTAGGCGGAGTACTCAATCGTCTGATTGTGATATGAACAATCCACTCGATATGGTCAGCATATTTTTTCTACGACCCACTAACGAAAATCTACAAATTTAAAAAATTATTTTAGGTTATTTAGACAAAATAACTAATTTTAAAATAATTTACGAAGTTGACTAATTTATAAAATAAAATAAACATGAAAAATTAATTAGTCCTCGGCCTAGATTCGATCCAGGGCTTTTCGCGTGGAAGGCAGATGCTCTGTCCTCATCTTCACCGAAACTTTCAGGACTTTAGTTTTAATACTCGTAATTAAATTAGTATCATATAGTTTGATTAAAATTAATTTTTTTTTAAATGTGGACACAATAAAAACAAAAATGCTATTATTTATCGAGTCTACACAAAAATTTTAATGTATATTTAATATCAATAACTAAAATATATATTGACAATTAGTTTAACAGAATTGTCACTTATTTTAAAAATTTTAAATAATAGGAGTTGGGTGACCAAAATATGAACTGTGATTTGTAGATTTAATTTTGTTAAAGTGTTCTCACTACCTAAAATGGATATAAAATATATTCGTAGTTGAACGCAATAACATACTTTTTCGTTTTGTAGTATGTGCGTAGATTGGCTAATATCCATGGACAGATTACAAAACGAAAAAGTATGCTATTGCCTTCAATTGAACGAATATATTTCATATCCATTCTAGGTAGTGAGAACACTGCAAAAAAATAAATTCGCCAATCACCGTTCATATTTTGATCAACCGACTGCTATTATTTTTAAAATTTTAAATAAATGACAATTCTGTCAAACTAATTGTCAGTATATTTTTTAGTTATTGAGATTAAACATACAATAAAATAAGTTATTCTTTTGGAAAACGTTAGCATGGATGACTAAAGGGTATTGGGTTAATTAATTCTAAAAGTGTGGTACAAATGTTATTTTTTGTAGCCAATTCTTCAAAATTATTTTGAAATATGTTTTCAATATTGAATATTAGTTCTACAAATTCATCATTTGACAGTTGCAGATTTCCAAATGTATCTGAATTGGCGTTATCATATGCCTTTAAAAAGCAATAAAAAGAAAAATCATCTAATTCAACGTAATCTTTGTTATATTTAAGACAGGTATCGCAGGAGTGGATCCGCAAGGCTTTTATTAAAAGGTAACCACACACATACCTGATTAAATTTTTCTGTAGCAATTCGTCTTTACAATAATTTAGGGTGTTAATAATTTCATCATAAAATAAAATACAAGGTGTTCCATTTAAAAAACATACATTTTAATTTGCCAGGCAAAAACGTGACACCCTGTATATCCAAAGATATTTTTAAAATATATAGGTATTTTTCAAATCCATATAACTTTTATTTAAAACTTTCTTGCGTGTCTACAACAAAATAATGAACAATAACGCACTAATGGGACACCCTGTATAAATTGTATTTTTAATAATGAAAATTTCTTATAATGTGGTACTTATCGGTTTGGGTCCTTGGGAAAACTAAAGAATGTTTTCTTGTAGGTATAACCCTTATTGAAACAGCTTTTGACTGCACAAACAGAATGATGTCTTTTTTTTTCACTCATTCTACTCACAGCTAAAGAGTCACCAAAATAATAACAGTACCTTTAACTCAAACAAAATCAACGAAATTATAGGCTCCACGAAACACCTTACCTAAGTACGCTTCTGAACGCCAAAACCGTCTTTTCCCTTCGAAGGCGGAGCTTAAGCGATGCGCAACGAAATCGACGCAAACCGTTGCCGCCAAGAGAGTGTTTTAGCTGTATTATATAAGCTGTGCTTTTACCTTGTGGGCAGGATCAAAGATATAGTTAGTTATATAGATTAATCATCCATGTTTTTCAAAATAAACATAAACTTATGTCCTGAAGTAAAAATATAGGTAATTTTTTACTGTATTAAAGGCATTTCTTTGCAAGCTTACCATAACATACCAGAACATATTTATGTAACCAGAACAATTCTTTATAAGATTTGGTTACTCTGATGACGTCATATGTTACTAAAGCATAATATGTAGCTACATCTAACGAGGCATTTATTTATAAGCTTACTAGAACATACTATAATAAAAAATAACAAAATCAGAACTTCTTAAAATTTCTAAAATTCAAATTCCACTTAGAAATTCCTAAACTTAAATTATATTTTGACATATGGTATTCAATAATAGGCTTACCACGGTATGTGTGACACAGTAATCACACGTACCATAATACTGTAATCAAGTATGTTATTATAAGCTCATAAAGTAAATGCCTTAAAAGGCTAAAAACACATTTTTGCCAAACCCATTATGATTAATGAGCACTTGCGTCAATATGGCCGCTCGCAAACGACCAGTTTTGAGCAATCTATACAACTACATATGTAACATTGACCCTGTCAATAACACTGCGTTGCCATACCTAAACTTGTTCTATGCACTTTTCAGCATTTTTCCTAAATCGATTACTAAAATTAGGCAACCAACATTGCAGTTACTTGTATTGTGTATTGTATAACTATAAGAAAAAATCTTTTATTAAAACAATATTTAGTTACAATAAAAAATACTCCTGTTTTGTGAAATAAACTTAGATTAGGAAATAAACGGATTTTAATTTTATAATACATTTTTCTGTATTAAAAATAAATAACTGTTAACTTAATCTAACTTAAAAATTGCAATAATTAGATGAGATTTAAGGTACCTAAAGTGTTATTTAAATAAAGTGCTTCTGTCCTGAACTAAATCCAAACGTCTTAGGTAAACTTGTTTTTATGTACGTCAAGTTCAAGTGAAATAGAAGATGCAAAAAGATAAACACATGATAATAAATACACTTTTAATACCTAGGTTAAAATTACTTTTGTACCATTTAAATAATATATAAAATATTTCATTTTTCGTTTTGTTGACATTTTGAATGCGTTTTTCTTCTAGATTGCGTTACACTAGCAAATTCATCAAAGGGCATATTATCTAATTTTGCTGTATCCTTTGTTATTGTAGCTTGATAAACACCTGGTTCTACTTCTTTAGCTTGTATAACACACATTTTTAATTCTTGTTCCACCGCATTTGAATATTTAATCAATTCTTCGATAGCTGTTTGGTCTGTAACATGTTTGTTTTTCTTGTATTCTTCATTGATTTTCTTTCTAGCCTCACTTAAAGCTAACGCATCGCCATTGAAAACGTTTAGCCTTGTTTTATGAAGAGTTTTAAAGCTTTGGAGAACTTTCTGGCGAATATTTACAGACATTCAAACAATTTGTTTTGAAATTTACACCATTATATAATTTTCTAACAGAGATAAGACATAATGTCTTCTCTCTGATTTTCTAACCTATAAATTTCTTCTACGTTTTTATTTTTTGATTGTTCTTCTTTTTTATACTCGATGAAGTTACATATACATTTATTCAGCCCGGTTCAATGAAACAAGTACCAAATCAGTGGCGTATGCAAGAATTTGTCCAGGGAGGAGGGCAGGGCAATATTATTTAAGTAAGTATATTATATACAGGGTAATACTTTTTTACCTGTATCAAAAATAAGGAACAATTATTTATTTCAAAATATATCTAATGCACGGTCCATTCGCAAAAGAGTACTTGGAATATTAATTGTTTAAATTCGAAACAAAATCAATAATTTTATATTACGAATATCCATTTCCAAACTCTAAAGGTACAAAACAATTTTAAAGTGAAACACAATAAATCACTATACGTCAATTTAAAAACTTCCCACCCTTTAATATCTTTTTCCAATAAATAAATTAACAAATCTGAGAAACACGACGTGGTTTAATCCACTAGCAGGGGTAGATATTACCCTTACGATCTTAAATGAGAAGAGGGTCGAGTGACACATAGTTTTAAAGGTAATTTTGAGAATTCGGCAATATGACTATTCATTGTGATACTAAAAATATTGAAAGTATCCCCGTTGGAAATTAAATTGACGAATTTTTCCGATTTTTATATTATTTAATAAAAGGAAGATACTGTCGGGATATATACTGAATTGGACTAAATTACAAATAACCTTTTGACAATAATTAACTGGTGTGTTTTTAGCTTTGAGACTGAATCAAAAATATTTTACCTAGATTCTTGTGTTTCTCCCAATATTATTTTTTAGTACTATATACGTATTGGAAAGTCCAGCCGGGCAACTGCCCCTTCTGTCCCTCCTGCATACGCCCATGAATAAATGCATTTTATTAAGTACGTGTGTCTTTTTATCCAATTGTTGCAGCAACGTTGGCATCGGTGCGATATTTACCTGTATTTTTTTCCATCAAACTACCAATGATGAAGTAACAGTTTCAATCCATAATGTTTTCGATTAGATGTGACAATTGACAGCTGGATTGCGTGAATTAAGCAGAATTAAGGAATAAATAAATATTTAACTGTTCTAATGTGGGAAAAACCGAAAAATGGGCTTTTAATAATACATACTTTCAAATTAAGGTATATAGGTACATTAACATAAATTTATAAACACAAATTTTAATCCAAAATGTCAACTGTTATTTATTTCAACGGTTTGACCATAAATAAACACAAGACATTCTCGGTCGCATCGGTGAAACAGCGATTCCAACAAACCTATAAAAAAAAAACGCACGTAATGTGACCCGTTTTAACAATCTATATAACTATATATCATTAACCATCTCCACGCCTTTCGGCAGCCATTTGTATAGATGCCATTTGGACAGGTCTGGAGTGCCAAATTTTTTAAATTTGATTGAATTTTATGTGCCAAAGGATTTTTTTTCGTAAATAAAAATACAGATCTATTTATTTATATTTTATTATTATTAAATTTATCTTTACTTCCCATGCTGCTTAGCACAACACCATTTAATGTAAGTGATGATTGCGTTCGTGTGGAGGCAGAATTTGGAGTGTGTTGTACAATGTTAAATTTTTGCAGACATCCGAAAATAACTTTTCTCTTGCAGATGAAGATAATAAATATGAAGACACCTAATAATAATAAAATGGGCATTACAAATTAAAAAAAAAACATTGCAAAGAGTATCTAGGAAAGATTATTTTTAGAATCTTTTTTGGTTTAGCTTTTGTTTATTACATACAAACATTAAACATATTTTTATTTACTTAGAATTGTTTATGAGGTAGGTATTTAAATATTGTTTGATATGGACAAGTGATAATATTGTTTATCACTATGTAGTGAGGTTACTATTATTTTATCAACGTCTAGATCATGCAATAAGTTAGGTATGTCCTATTTTTATATTTTGTGGATTTTAATGTAATTTTTTGTGGCGCAATGAAGGTTATGGTTTATAGAAATGTTTTTACATAAAACGAAAACAAAAATCAAAAAAAGGACGGAAGGTGGAAGAAAGGTGAAAAAATAAAAAACAAACAAAAAAGAAAGAAAAAAGAAAGAAAAAGAAAGAAAAAGAAAGAAAAAAGAAAGAAAAAGAAAGAAAAAGAAAGAAAAGAAAGAAAAAGAAAGAAAAAGAAAAGAAAAAGAAAGAAAAAGAAAGAAAAAGAAAGAAAAAGAAAGAAAAAGAAAAGAAAAAGAAAGAAAAAAGAAAGAAAAAGAAAGAAAAAAGAAAGAAAAAGAAAGAAAAAGAAAGAAAAAGAAAGAAAAAGAAAGAAAAAGAAAGAAAAAGAAAGAAAAAGAAAGAAAAAGAAAGAAAAAGAAAGAAAAAGAAAGAAAAAGAAAGAAAAAGAAAGAAAAAGAAAGAAAAAGAAAGAAAAAGAAAGAAAAAGAAAGAAAAAGAAAGAAAAAGAAAGAAAAAGAAAGAAAAAGAAAGAAAAACAAAAAAAACAAAAAAAAACAAAATATTATAGGTACCTAAATTAGCTTCATATAGAAAAAAATCTGATGTGTCCAACACATGACTTTCCTATCTAGTTATTACAGGCTTTTTCCGTTTATTGTGTACAACCTATTGCAGCATCTCTATAAATGTTTAGAGGATAAACTAAATATATATACATTGTCCACATACATCTACCGCGAAACATTTCTCTATAGATATTCATTGAAAACGAAAATACGGAAAAATTTAAATTTAGCACTTTTCCTACAATTTTTCCATTACGGTCCATTTAAAAAAAATCATGTATGAACAAATATTATAGAGATCGATATCGCAAACAACTTTTATTTCAACAATTTTCATAAAAATCAGAATTTTGCACATTTTGTCAAATTTCTCGAATACGGACCATTTCAGGAAATTATTACATAAGGCAAAAATTATAGATAATAATATTAGAAGTAACTTTTATTTGAACAATTTTCTTCTCCAAACATAAATAACAGATATATTCCATAAAATATATAAAACGGCCTCCCATAAAGTACCCCCCCAGATGTTCCGACTTTGTCCAAAATCTAATCATTTCACGTCAGGCCGAAATAAAACTTAAGTTTAAAACTTATTGATTTTTTCTTTATCCGTTTTTGAGTTTTCTTCAAATTTCGAAATTTACACATTTTCTCAAATATCTCGAATACGGTCCATTTTAGGAAAATTTTGTAAATGACAAAAATTATAGATAATAAAATAAGAACTAACTTTTATTTAAAAAATTTTCTACCCCAAATGTAAATAACAGATATATTCCATAAAATATAAAAATGACCACCTATAAAGTACCCCCCCAGATGTTCCGACTCTTCCCAAAATCTAATCAGCTCATTAGACGCTGGAATAAAGCTTAAGTTTGAAATTTGGTGTTTTTCCGTGTATCGGTTCATGAGTTATGCGTTATACACACACACACACACACACACACGCACGCACGCACGCACGCACGCACGCACGCACGCACGCACGCACGCACGCACGCACGCACGCACGCACGCACGCACGCACGCACGCACGCACGCACGCACGCACGCACGCACGCACGCACGCACCCACGCACACACCCACACACACACAAACACACACACACACACACACACACACACACACACACACACACACACACACACACACACACACACACACACACACACACACACCACACACACACACACACACACACCACACACACACACACACACACACACACACACACACACACACACACACACACACACACACACACACACACACACACACACACACACACACACACACACACACACACACACACACACACACACACACACACACACACACACACACACACACACACACACACACACACACACACACACACACACACACACACACACACACACACACACACACACACACACACACACACACACACACACACACACACACACACACACACACACACACACACACACACACACACACACACACACACACACACACACACACACACACACACACACACACACACACACACACACACACACACACACACACACACACACACACACACACACACACACACACACACACACACACACACACACACACACACACACACACACACACACACACACACACACACACACACACACACACACACACACACACACACACACACACACACACACACACACACACACACACACACACACACACACACACACACACACACACACACACACACACACACACACACACACACACACACACACACACACACACACACACACACACACACACACACACACACACACACACACACACACACACACACACACACACACACACACACACACACACACACACACACACACACACACACACACACACACACACACACACACACACACACACACACACACACACACACACACACACACACACACACACACACACACACACACACACACACACACACACACACACACACACACACACACACACACACACACACACACACACACACACACACACACACACACACACACACACACACACACACACACACACACACACACACACACACACACACACACACACACACACACACACACACACACACACACACACACACACACACACACACACACACACACACACACACACACACACACACACACACACACACACACACACACACACACACACACACACACACACACACACACACACACACACACACACACACACACACACACACACACAGACATCATCGCGAAAATAGTCAAAACGGATTCAGGGGACCTCAAAACGTAAAAATCCGTCGAAAACTCGAAGTCGAAAAAAATCATGATTCCTATACTTTCCTTATATCTGTATACAGATAGGAAAGTAAAAAATTATTATTAGTTTTTTAAAAAAAATTGTTTTTCATAAAAAATTGTGCATGGTCTAAAACCTAAAATACAACCATCAGATATCAAATTTTTTGAACCGTATACGAGGTGCGTCAAAAAATATAAATTTTGGTCAAAAGAAACTGAGAAACGTACCTTTTATTTTTGACAAACCTCGTATACGATTAATACAATTTGGTATAGGATGATTGAATTTTAGGTTTTAAGTCATGAAGAACTATTTATGAAAACTAACTTTTTCCTAAAATTAATAATAATATAGGTTTTTCGTCTAAACTGTAAGTACACTAATCGCGCCATTGATCCTGCTAATATTTTTTCGACGTGACTAGCAGTACATCAGATGTACATGAATTATTTGTACATCGGATGTATCCCCCATTATTTGTACATCATAATACTAACCTAACTTTATTTTAGATGATGGAGTGGAAGACTTAAGTATTTTTCTGTAATATTTTATAAACCTTAGGAACAAAGTTTACACACATGAACAAATAATAATAATAATAATAATGTCGTGACAACAAAAAGACGAAGCAACGACTTCTTAATCCATACCTGGCTACGCCAACCGGCATAAACACCAACGGCCTGAACACAGCTCACCTACTCTGTCAAAATAAGACCGATTTACAAATAAAGCGCGTACATCCGATGTACTGCTAGTCATTGTACATATTTTTTCTGTCGGTCATAGTCATGTCCTACTTTAGACACATTTTTTGATCACTCTTTACCACTTAGTCAGGTATCTAGATAGGTAAGCTGAACTGAAAAATTCTATTAATTATACGAAAAATTTACCTTGCAGAGCATTGTAAACATCCAAAACAATTTCTATATATTTTGGTCCATCTCCCAACTCGCTCATGTTGAAAAAACTAGTTACGACTTCAAAAATATATGAGATGCCCATCACAACGGACAATTTGATTATAAGAACTAACCTGAAAATGAAAAAAGTGTTAGAGAAGAAAACTAAATCAAAATGTTGTTCTTGTTTTGATATACTAAACTTTTTAGGCATGTGCATTTTAAAAATAGGACCAATAGTTTTAAATTGATGGCATTGGTTCTAGTTTGGAACAGTATTCCTTCGAGAAAGCAAAAATAATAAATCAGGAAGTTTCGCAATTACAAGGATGTCACTTTGATCCATGCTCTTTTTAAAAAGCGGAGCTTCATGTTTTGTTTTGGCATGAGTATTGTTTGTTTTATTATAATTAATTTAAAACAATATTAGTAAAACTATTGTTTCAAATACTTTGTATAAGATCCTTTTTTAAGTACCTATAACTTGTTTGCCTGTATATTTTATGAAATAATGTTAAAAAATTATTTATTTGTTTGTTTAAAAATCACTGTTTGTGTTTTGTGTATTTTAAATACATATTTATATATTTTAAATAATTTTTTTTTAGTATAATAATATTTTAGAAACGTTTCTACAACATTTCATAACATTTATGAAAGAGAAAAAACAAGAACATATTTCTAAAAGATTTCAAATTTTTATTTCAGAAATATTACTGTGAAATATTATATTTACAGCACATTTTTCGTAATATCTATACAACATTACAAATAATATTTCAATGTAACATTTTAAAAATATTTCCGAAATGTTTTTATATTGTATGCGTTAATAATAAAATTATTTTGAAAAATTACCTTTCTTTGTCATGTTGGAACTTTTTCGCCGAATGGCTTCTTGCAGCATCATTAATTTTATTAATTTCATTTTTCACTTTCATGCAGTAGATGACAGTTTTAACGAAGAATGCCATGTTTATCATTTGTATTACAAGTAGAGGTACACTGAAGAAGAGCAATTGTGCATAGTTGCCTTGTTCTAAAAAAAAAATGTTGATTATGAAAAATATAAACATATACAGTCCATTAATAAAACACGACTGTGCAATTGAGAGATAAAGACAAAATAACAGGCCCAAAATGTTTTTTTAACTTGTGTAGGTACTTACTATGTTCAAAGAAACACTTCCGATTAGCTAGATATGGTTGAACGGCATCCGGAAGTATTTTCCAATGATGAAACAAAAGTACAGTCAAAGTCAGTATTAGTGGTACACCCCAAGCATACAGACTGTACATAAAAAATTTTCTTAGTTCAATTTCTTTGTGTTTGGTTCCAATATACATTTTTGTTGTCCTAAAATAAATACATTTTGTTTACAGTATATTTTTATGTGTCGCTTATTAATAATAGGTAATGTTAGTAATAAAGTATAATAATAGGTATGTTCCAACAACGATCCAAAACCAATTATTGGCACCAAGATTGTGGACAATATATAATTTGAGGTTTTAATAAAATACTGCGTAAAATCCTGGTGACAACGACTTATTATGGCAAAAAGAGTCACATAACGAAATAAAATACTGTTTTAGATTTAGATACCTACCTTTGATACCGACTAAGAGCATCTAATGGTAATTATAGAAAGTTCAGATGTTACACTTTACTAGATAACAGGGCGTTTCTTTATAATCTTTCTGTGCTAATAATTCAAAAATGACAGTATTTGAGTTATGTCGTTCTTGAAGCAAATGAACAGTACGTTCATTACAACATTAATGTTTTTTTTTACATATTGTATTTTGTTTTGAGTAAATTCAATTGTTAAAGAAATTTGAGGATCTAGAAAAGAGCAGTTAGAATTTTAGTAGCGAACGTTGTATACTACAGTATGTTCGCTATATTTACGCGGGTTTCGGACTAACAAAATTATGCAAATTAGTCATTGACAACCAGTTCCAATAAGCCTCATCCCAAGAAATTAGGTAAAATTGCCCTAATGGTCAGATTTAAATTAAAATAACATTAGAGGTACTAAATTTGTTACAAATATTGCAGTTGAATTGATTCTTTGCAAGTGTTGACATTGTATATATATTGTAAATTTAGTGGAAATTTTAAAAATGCCCTAACGTGTGTTAGATGTAGATAGTCTAATTTGTAGTGTACATAAGTATTTTACGGATGAAAAAGAAAATGGCGGTAATGTCTGTACATGAACGCGTATGCGATGCTCTAGGAATTAGTGAAACCAAATTAAGAGGAGTATTACAAAATCACAATAAAAGAAGATCACCGCAAAACTCGCCCATCATTGAAAACGAAAGTTATTCCAGATGGAAAGAAATTTGAAATTCGTGATACCATTTATCGAATGAGGGCCAACAAGGAACATGTGACCTTAAATACAATTCTCTCGGAATTAATAGATAGAAAATTTGACGACATTGGAAGAACAAGTCTATGGCAAGTGTTACATAACTTGGGTATCAAATTTCAAAAGGAGGATAACAGAAAGGCCCTTTGTAAAAGAAGTTCTGTCGTGCACAAAAGAATTAACTTTCTAAGAAAATATTCTAAATTTAAAGAATAAGGGGCGAATTTTATATATTTAGACGAAACATGGGTATTTTCTAGGGGTACAACCAAGAGAATATGGCAAGATGATAATTGATAACGTACCGAGGGAGAAGGGAAGCGACACATTAATTTTACATGCAGACGGTAAATCAGGTTTTATAGAAGGTGCTGATTTAATACTTTTATCTAAATCAAAATCCAGTGACTATCACGATAATCTGAACACAAAAATGTTTGTAAAATGGTTGCATGAAAAACTTCTCCCAGGTTTAATTGAGCCCAGCGTAATTATTTTAGACAATGCACCTTACAATTCTGAAGTATTAAATAAAAGTCCAACAAATTCTTGGACTGTTGATAAAATTAAAGAATGGTTGACAAAGGAACATATACCATTTCCTCAATATATATTAAAATCAGAATTATTACGCTTGGTAAATATACACGCAAAACCAAAAATCTTTGTTAAAGTTACATTCATCAAGTTATCAAGTTTTACGTCTGCCACCATATCATTGCCAGTTTAACCCCATCGAATATATATGGGGAATAGCAAAACAATATTATGACAACCATATTGGTCCTAATGGTTATAGTGACGACGCAGTTCGGGAAACTTGGCGAAAAGCACTTTCAATTACAACTCCAGAAGTGTGGCGAAACTGTATATCCAAGTGCAGGATGAGTGATGATGATGACGATTATAATATTTTGAATGATAATGACTGATTTTCATTTTTGTTGGCAAGTTCAATTTTTTTAATTTTCATTTGAAATTCTCTACAAGGAACAAATTTTTATGTTAGAAAATATTTTATTTGAGCTAAATAACTCTGTTATTATACATAGACCATATTTTCTGTGTGAAGTGTAATATAAAATTATTATTAGGTTTATAATAGCCACATTATACAAAAGATTCTTCATTATTATTTAATTAAAAAGTTGCACATTATTTTTCATTTCATTTAACCAGTTGATATGTTCCCAAGGAGCAGGTCAAACTTTCGGGTACTTACCTGGAAATACCCATAAAATTTTTAATCCGAAACCCGCGTAATTATAACGAACAGACTGTACGTATTTTATCCACTGATACTGCAGTATCAATATTTATGTACCAGTGTTTAGTAGGTATATGTCCTAGGTAATAGTAATAAAATTTGCAATATGAGCACAAGAAAACTAATAAAATCACTTTCATTGACTGACGAGGATTTCAACTTATTTCAATTTATTAACATTTTTTAATGTATACATTTATATACAATTATAAGGTGAAGGGGGAGAAAAAGTCCTTTATATCTCACAAGGAAAGTTAATGTTAAGTATCATCACTTCATCTTCAGGCTCGTCTAGTGGAAAGGAGAATAGTGTACTATTTAAACTGACTATTTGTTTTTCAAATATTTTTAACTTTTATATAACTTGTAACATTGTTTATTTTACAATTTATTTCATCCCCCACATTTGATGAAACTTGTTTGTAGTATTCCCTAGTGGATGGAGAGTATGGTGAGTTTTCTTTTTTACTATTTTATATATCGTTGGCTCAAAGTTAACACACCTTACACCATATATTCTCCTTTCCACTAGGCGAGCCTGAAGATGAAGTGATGATACTTCGAAACCGGTCGCACTCAATGTTTTACTGAATAATTAAACATTAACTTTCCTTGTGAGATATACAGGACTTTTTCTCCCCCTTCACCTTAAAATTACCTCAACTCACACATGGCTACCCCCCTTGTCAATATATACAATTACTTTACAATTAGTTAGCGTCTTATAAAATGGCTACCACTCTAGGCATGGTTGCCAGTCCTGTGTGAAGCAATTTTATGAGGCGCTCTGTTTACAGTATTTAAGGGTATTATGTAGTGTTTTATATCTATTTTTCATGTATAAAGACATTTTGAATTGTGATCTTTTCAGAGAGGTGATGATGGCAGCTTCGGTGGGGGGGTGAGAATCAGTTTTTAATTTATGGTTAAATTATCTTAAATAAATTTTAACAGCTGTTATTATCATGAGAACATCAGAAATATATAAGGATGATTGAGTATATACTTTTTTACTTCTATTTTGTATGTTTTATATATTTTTATTTCTTTTATATGTTTAGGTAGTACATTAAATAATTTCGGCCTAAAGAAAAGGAAGGAGTTCTGAGTAACAGTTTTTTTAAATAAATCTGTTGTTACATTTAGATTCAGTTTAGAACGTGTTTCTTTTATGTTTTGTTGGGGGCATTTAATTTGTTGGTCAAACATTCTTAGGAGACATTGGTAAATATAACTTGACCTAATATTTAAAAGATTAGTTTCTTGATATAAGTTTTGTGTGGAATAAAGCCTTTTTTTTTTTAAATTATTTTTAATATTATATTTTGTGATATTTGCAGTGGATTGAGTGTTGTTTTGAATGTTGCGCCCCAGGCAGTAATGCAATACCTAATAATTGATTCAACCAGAGAGTTGTACACTATAATTAAATTTTTTTTAGTTAATATATCACGCATTTCATAGAATTTGTGCATCAAAATTCGGATTCTTTTTGTTACATATCCAATATGCTCAGATCATGTTAAATTCTGATCTATTATTACTCCAAGGTATTTTAGTGAAATTGTTTTTTGTATAGATTGACAGTTACAATCTTTTTCTTTATTACAATGTGATTTGTGGAATTGTATAAAATACTTGTTTCAATATTTTTAATCATTTGTCTGTAAACATTAAACAATATAACCTCTGCAGAATTTAAGTTTTAATAAAAATATTCTAAAGCAAAAAGTTCCATGGGAATAAAAGTCAAGAATTTGAACTCTCTGTATCTGACGAAGATTTTAATATTTTTATTTCAAGCAATAGTTTCAATAAACTTGTTTTAAATGTCTATTGCTGTAGGGTGTAAAGAAACCACTAGTTCTGGTGTATAATATTTTGTTTGTATGTAATTTTGTTGTCACGTTTCAAATTAGTTTTTTAATTTAAGTTAGCAATCGCTTAATGGTGCCTTTATGCGTTGGCGCCGTCTGGATTTTAACATTATTACGCATTGGCTCACATCATGCGTGCGTTTTTAATATAGTTTCCATTATTAAGCAAGGAAAACAAAAAAATGAAAATAATAATGATACATCAACCGATTTAGTCAGTTCAATGTTCAATGGGTATAAAAGTTGATCCAGATGAAACCAGAGGCGACTCCGAGACGACGTCGCGCCCTCCCTGCGAAATACTCATTTCAATAAAACAAAATAATATACCGCCATCCTCTCTCCCCATAATTTCTGCAATGTCACGACCCCTTGAATCGCACCTATTTTAAATAAAAGTTCTTTTAATTTTTTTATTTGTTTTTAGTAACCACTTGTGCTCCCTTTTGCTGTTGTTTTTTGTTACTGTTAAATAGAGCTTTACTGTCACTGCTAAAACTTTGTGACCCTCCAGAGCAGTCACGGTTGAAACACCTTAAAAAGGTCAATGACATCACGAAATGGAAAAATATGAATGTGGAGAAAATGACAGCTGGGAAGAAAAGATTCTAGATTTTTGTATGCAATATGCGTTACCAGAACTATTTTATTTAATTTTTATTAACATGACGCAAGGAATCTTAAATTATTTGGAATATGTTTATTAATTTAGGAGTTACACTTTATTTATTTATTTCTAAAACATTGTAGTAAGCGATCCATTGAAAATATGATTATGAAGAAAATTCCAATTCCAATTTTTAAAAGTATTTTTTCGTTATAATAAATACAACATAATTTTAATAGGTAGAAAACCCAACTCAGTGTCTTATAGGCTTAAAATTATTTGATAATTAAAAGGATCAAATCCATTTGATGTCAGACAAGCTCCACCCGGCCATTTAGAGCAGGTAGATTCCCACCAAATAAATTTTAAGTTAAAAATCTTGTATTATACGGTGGTTTCATTCCATACAGCACATTGGGAATTATTGGTCAGATAACTCGTTATAACATTTAAAATATTACGCCACTTATGCAACATACTTGGCTTGGCATAGGTAACAAAAGAAGGAAGAGAAGATAGAAAAGAAGTGGTTAAAGAAGAGAAGCGGAAGAAATGTACAAATACTCACCCAAAAGTGCACCAAATTTCGAAGCTCATAACGTTAGCCCAAGTGAACTGAGCTAAAGCGGTGAATATAAGGACAAAACCTGAAATAAATAATATTTGTTAATGACAATATAAAATTGTTAATTTAAAAGCAGTATAATAAATGGTTCTATAGTTTTTGATTTTAGATAACCTATAAAAATTCAGTCCAAATATAACTAATAAAAATTTAAAACGTATATAAAGGTACTTAATTAAATTAATGACAGGAAAAAGAAAAAATAATTCAATAAATTTCAATATTCGATACATCTATTTGATTAATTCTTACAGTAAATAATACTATAATTAATTTGAAAATAAATGATAGCAAAATTTTTATGACCTCGGAAATAAACCCCAATATAACATCATAAATCAGTGACGGAGACTTTATAAAATAAAACGTTTAGCACTCCGTGTTGGCAATGTAGTGCCATGAGTTTTTCTAAGGACTGTAACTTTTCAATCCATAAATGTGAGAAAATTAGCCGTAAAGAGGGCGACTGTGGGGTGTTTTCATAAAAGATTTCCTTAATATTCTGCAAATAATTTCAAAAATAAGAAAAAATTTCAAACAAAAAGCATTTTTATCAATCATGTCAGTTCATCTAGGAAATTTATTGATGTTTACATTAATGATTCTAAAGTTAAACTTCAGTTAGACTCTACTTCTGATGTCAGTATTATTAATGATAAGTGAACCTACTATTTCACAAACCAATCAAATTGCAAAAAATGCTTTAGGTGAAGAAGGAACATTTAATTGACAAATTGATTTAGAAAACTCAGAGCCAGTCAGTGGAACATGCTTGGTTTCGTTCATTAAACATCCAAACCTGCTTGGTATTGACTGGATTGAGAAAATGAGACTTTGGGACGTTCTAATAAACTCAATATGTCATAAAATTGGTGGCACTCAGCAACAATCAGCATCTTTGGACGAAATGAAAACTACCTTTAAACATGTATTCAATAATGACCTGGGTCACTACAATAAGTCAAAAGTAAAGCTCTTTACAAAACCAGTATTTTGTCCAAAAAGACCCGTGGCATACAACGTAAGACAAGCAGTTGAAGATGAATTAGATCGTCTGGAGCCATAACACCTATAGATTTTTTAGATTGGGCAGCGCCGATTGTTGTTAAAAAGAAACAGAAAAATCAGAATCTGCGCTGACTATTCAACTGGTTTAAACAATGCTCTAGAACCTGCAACTGAAATATGTCACCTTTTGTTATAAGTTACCACTAGAAAAAACAAAGAGAGATTGAAGAAAAAGAGAACAAAACAAAATTAAAACAAGAAAAGATACAACTGAAAGTACAGAAGAAATATGCAGGGTGTCTGTAAAAGGTCTTTACAAAAACATACCACATACTCCTTAGACCAAAATAAGTCGATTTAAGTAAAATTACCTTAGTACAAAGTTGCTTCGTTTGGGCTCCAGAGGGCCTTGAAGTTACAATTTTTAAATCGTTTTTCCCATATTATAAATTTAATTAATTTTGCTGAAATTTGGTATATTGGTAGTTTTATGTGGCAAAAAAATGGTATTAAAATTTTGTCCGATAATAATACATAGGCGTTAAATAATTGCACCTTTAAAAATTCTACGGCAATGGAAGAAAAGGAGTTTGAGTATGAAATTTAGATTGCGCAACTCATTTACTTTAAAAAAGGTACTCTTGATAAGACTCGATTACTCTCATGGTTTTGACGAAATTTGCATTTTAGTAATTTTAGAACAAACAATAATTATTAAAATACAAACATTGTCAAAACCATGAGAGTAAATCGAGTGTTATCAAGGGTACTTTTTTGTAGTAAATGAGTACCCAATCCAAATTTCATACTCAAACCCCTTTTTTGCCATTGGCGTAGAATTTTTAAAGGTGCAATTATTTAAAAAATCAAGTTCTACGCCTATGTATTATTATCGGACACAATTTTATACGATGAAAAATATAAAAATGTACTTTTTACATATCTTCTTCAACACCTCTAATCGAGACTTTTAACAAAAATACTCGATTCTTGCCATGTACGATTTATTGAGGAATATTAATTATTTGCCTGCAATACGTATACAAAAACATTTATTGTTGGTTTCCATAGTTTCATCTAAATAAAAATATTGTCAAGTTTTAACACCTAATCTCTTGTTAACGATTGAAAGTGTTCTATCTGACCCAATAATTAAAAAAACAAATGCGTGGTTTATTAATATGGCTGTACAATATACCAATGCAGAATATACCGATATGTTACTGACATTAGGATTTTGTGAAGGCAATGCTCGAGAGAGTGTCAGGGTGTACTCTGAAAGGTTTCCAAATCGTCGTGTACCTAACCACCCAACTTTTGCTGCTGTTGAGAGACGTCTTCGGGAGACCGGTTCCTTTGCCCCCAACACTGTTGATAATGGAAGAAAACGTTTTGTAAGGATTCCTGAAGTTAAAGAAGACATTTTAGAACGTGTTGAAGAAGATCCAGCATTAAGTGGTGAAGAAATAAACTTTACTACTTTATTTTGTAGCATAAATATATTGTAAAACTTTAAAACACATTGAAAAAAACTAGTTTAATTTGGTAGCTGGTTCAAAGCCGCTTACTACCATCGCTGCCGCTGCCGTAAGAGTAAGAGGGTTATGGCCACAATATATCCCCTATAGTAATGTAACTGGGATTCAAGAAATGGCTTTGAGTTACGCTGCGGCCAGACACAGGTCTCATGGCGCTAGTATCGTTATTGATTTTTGACATCGGCACGTTCATTGGTTGACGACGAATTCAAAACAATCTGATCGGAGCGTTACTCACTCCCACTCCTTCTCTTTGTTTAGATACTTATAAAAGAAAGAGATACCAGTTAATAATTCCTATTTCGAATCATCTTTCATTCTTTAGCGTTGAGTTTTTATAAGTGAAGCGTGAAATGTCAGTGTTGACAAGTGATAATTTTTTCTTCTACGAAATTTAATATTAATTTTGTTTCAGCGATATTTATTGTGATTTGTTGTTGTATTAAGTGCTTTCTTATTTAATATGGGAAACAAAACGTACAACAAACTCAGAAAAAGAGGAATCAAGGAGGGATTGCTATCTATGGCTGTCATCCAAGGGTCTGCGCCCTAGATAATACTGTTCCAGTGGGAAAAGCCTTTAAAATTCAAGTATAACAATTTTATGTTTCCGTTTTCCCTTCTTTTAATGTAGGTGCCAATTTTGAGGTAAGTTTGTAATCATTTTTCATATTTTTTCAGTTAATACCTACCCTCTTAATATTATAATTTAACTATGATCTTATGCTTTCCTATGGACACGATTCAAGGAGGGAGTCCTATGGCTGTCATCCAAGCCCTAGATAATAGTTTTCCAGTGGCAACAGCCTTTAAAATTCTAGTATAATAATTTACTTTTTTTGAAGTAGATGTCCATCTAAACTAAATTTTTTTATTTCACTTATTGATTTTAGCATTTATATACAGTATCGGCTAATGAACACTTTCCAATACGCTTGGCTAGAATCGAAAATAAAACTAAAGAGTTAGCGCATTAGTTCGATCAGGAAACGAA
The DNA here is from genome assembly GCA_927349885.1 of Psylliodes chrysocephalus. NCBI lineage: Eukaryota > Metazoa > Arthropoda > Insecta > Coleoptera > Chrysomelidae > Psylliodes > Psylliodes chrysocephalus. The sequence continues at coordinate 11,998,592 of OV651830.1, forward strand.
TAATATGAATGTTGCCTTGTGTGCTGTGTAATATGAACAGGCACACGGTGTGATGCATCCCCACGTAGCCAGCTGGCTACGTTCATAGTATTCTATTCCTTCTCCCACTAATGCTAACTCTTTGTAGTTTTTACTTGGACATTAGCAAAACGTATTGTACAACATTCGATAGCTGCCACTGTATTATCACAAACATCTCTTAATAACTAAATGATTTCATTTAATAGTTTCTTTTTTTTTTTTTTCAGTAAAATGGATATGGCTAGAGTTATCTTCGTCTTTAAAATATATTAAATAAGTTTTATAATTTTTCAAATAAAATACTTTATACAATTTTTTGATTTTTTTACCAGAGCCAATTTTTTTTCAGATCTAACCTCTATAGGTAAAAAATAAGTGATTTAGGTAAAATTGAAAAGTATATTACATGTTCTTTTAAATGTGTTGTTAATCCAAATGCTGCTCTTATTGTAATAGCTAATAATAAAAGAATTAGTATTATTTTTAGCTATCAAAATAAAAATAGCGCCTTGATTTACAGCTCGTTTAATCGAACATGCAATATACTTCTCAATAATTATTGCCGAATGAATATATTTAAAAATTCCCGCCATTCCGCGGCTGAAAATTTACAATTTTGGCGGGAAATTTAAATTTCGCCTTTAAATTATATTTGAATTTACCGCCATATCGAGTTAGTTGAGCGGCCAGACACAGACGCATTCTTGCGCTGCAAACTTAGTGCCAACTCTTTAACAAGTGAGATGCACTACTATAGGGGATATATTGTGGTTATGGCACGGAACCGTGCGCTGTTGTCGGTTGTTCATCACCATACTCCCCACCTTGAACGCTTCGTTCAATTGGAATTGGAAGTGGACAGACCTTAGTAACTGCTCGCTTAAGAACTCCCTTTGACGTTCTTACTGTAACCACTCGGACGAGTCCATCTTTTCCTGGATGGGTTTCGATAATCCGGCTCGAAGGACCAAATGGCGAAGAAATAAACTTTACTACTTTATTTTGTAGCATAAATATATTGTAAAACTTTAAAACACATTGAAAAAAACTAGTTTAATTTGGTAGCTGGTTCAAAGCCGCTTACTACCATCGCTGCCGCTGCCGTAAGAGTAAGAGGGTTATGGCACGGAACCGTGCGCTGTTGTCGGTTGTTCATCACCATTAAGCACCAGACGAATTGGAAGGGAACTAGGAGTAAGTAAAGATGTCGTTCATAAAGTGCTTAGAGAACAATTGCTATATCCATACCATAAGAAGCCAGTACAAGAATTATTAGTCCATGATCCTCAAATTCGTTTGGGTTTTTGTCGATTTGTTAATATGCAAAGAGAAAGAGATCCAAACTTTGTCAAGAAGGTTCTCTTTACCGATGAAGCGGGTTTTACAAGAAGAGGTATAACTAATACCCATAATGAACATGTTTATGTGTGGGCTGGAATAATTGGTAATTTCAACGAAGCAACTTTGTACCAAGGTAATTTTACTTAAATCGACTTACTTTGGTCTAAGGAATATGTGGTATGTTTTTGTAAAGACCTTTTACAGACACCCTGTATAATTCAAGAAAATAGAGGACAAAAACGTCGAAAAACATTGCATATCCCAGTTCTGCTGGTCCCAGTACTGCTGGTCTCAGGTCTGATCATCCCAGTGCTACAGATATTGCAGTTCCCAAAAGTGAGATTCAATATTTTTGCCCTGCATTTAACGAAGAATATAGCGACCCACCATCTGAAGATTGGTTGCAATATTCTCATTGTATGTCATGGTGGCACGAAGCATGTAGCAGCTATGAGGGTTTTAGTAGTTTCTGTTGTGATTTCTGTGCATAATCATCTTACCCCAATAGGTTCGTCAACTTACTCCAAGTAGGTATGGGATAAGTTGACGAAAATTGCATTTTTACTTTTTTGTTATTTGCAGAAAATTTATTTATATATTTATACTTTTGGTAAGAATAATGTTACACAAAATCATGAACATGTTTGTACTGATATGTATTTAACTTTCAAATAAACTACTTTTGTTTGTATTTTCATTTTCTCTTAGTATTCTCATCTTACCCCGATCTCCCCTATATCATATAAATTTGTTTGCGTGTATATTTATTATTAAATTTTAAGGAAATGTATTTTCAAATAAACTATATAAATCATTTTAATGTTTATGTGAATTCGTCATTATCGAGGACCAGTAAAAGTCACGTTTAAGCTATAAAAATTCGTTTCGATTACAGAATATTATCCCACTTCTGAAAATATTAAAATGTCAAAACATAATAAAAATGTTCGGAATACTTTATGATTTGATCGTAAAAATGTATACAATCTCTTGGGGAAGATCTGTTTATAGCTTAAATAACCTTGGAACGGACTAGAAATGGTCATATTATGTTTCTAGTGAATTATATTAGTAAACACGGTAAAATTAATATAAAAATTATAATTTACTAAATTGTATAATCAATTAAATTGTTCAAATTTTATTTAGAAAAAAAAAAAACTCAAAAAGTCTGATTTTAATCAGTCAGTAACTCCCAATAATATTGAAAAGGGGTTTTTGGTGTCTATTTTAAAGAATTTTTAATTGTTGATGAAGGAGATTTCTGCTACAATATCGAAGTGGGCAGAATATGTTAACAAATAGTATTGAACACATGTAAAAATCTATATTTAAAATTTGGTAATAAATTAGGTTCTTATAAAAAGCTTGTAACGATTATGTGCATTTGGTTATAATAAAAAAAATGTCGAAATCTAGTCATATAATAGGATTGAGCCCATTAAGACTTTTGATCAGCAGCAAATTTTTTTAGATTGAATACAGAATGCGCGTAAATGTTTTTTTCCCTTTCAAATATTTTGTTTCTACAAAACTCGATTTTTAATTGTTTATAGTCCAAAACTCTTTAAAAGAAACTACAATTCTGGTGTGGCAAATTTTAGCTATTACATGGAGAATCCAAAAATTCTAAAAATGCCAAAATAGCCTTATAGGCAGGAGCATTCTTAGGTCATGATTTAAACCAGTGGTCGCCAACCTGTCGATCGCGAGCTACCGGTAGCTCGCGGAGGCAATTCTGGTAGCTCTCACAACGATTTTAATTTAAAAAATACAAACTGCAAAAATCAGAGAAGCTTCCGAAAATTCCACAAAAAATCTAATTGTCATAATATTAAACATAAACAGCGGCAACGTTGCGGTGAGCGATCTGCCGCTGACGCCATCAAGCTAGAATCGGCTAGAACCGACCAGCCGGACCAGCGCGTTAGTGTTCGAGAACGATCAGGATTGCTTTGAACGGGATAAATACGCACGGCGCGGCGACATTGCGCTTAGTTTAAAACTGAACGCGTAACCAACGTCCAGCGGTTGGGTTAGTATGGCAAGCAGTTGTAAGAAGGTAAAGACATACCACTTTCATTCGGAAAGGGAAAAACAATACTTTTTTTACAGAAATTAAAGATAAAAATGTGTGTTTGTTATGTAATACTTCGGTCTCAGTTGCTAAAAACGGAAATACTGAGAGACATCATAAAACTGTACATTCTAATTTTAAAAAATCATTCCCACTACATTCTGCCGCCAGAAAGGAGAAACTGAAACAGTTAAAAAAGCAGTTAATTGGACAACAATCAATATTTTTAAGAACAGTCGACAAAAATAAGGCTGCATCGTACCGTGTGTCCCAGATAATTGCACAAAAAAAGAAACCTTATGAAGACGGAGAAATAATAAAACAAACGTTTTTAAAAGCTGCTGATTCGTTTTTTGCCAACTTTAGAAATAAAGACGAGATAGTTTTAGCTATAAAATCTATGCAACTTTCTGCTAATACAGTGATGAGACGTGTAGAATTAATGAGCAATGATATTTTTTTACAGTTAAGAACTGACTTAGATAACTGTGTTTATTTTTCACTTCAACTGGATGAATCAACAGATGTCGTTGACACTGCCCAGATGGCCGTGTTCGTTAGGATGATTTTTAGTGATTTTACGATTAAAGAAGATCTTTTGAAGTTTATTCCACTGAAAGGACCCACTACTGGACATGAGTTGTTTTCTCATTTAAAAAATATTATTTCTTCCGAGAAAATTCCAATATCGAAAATGGTAGGCTTGACAACCGATGGCGCTCCAGCTATGGTGGGTTGTGATAAGGGTCTGGTGGCGTTATGTCGTAAAGATGAAACTTTTCCGCAATTTCTCTGTTACCACTGCATTATCCATCAGCAAGCATTATGTGGAAATTTCCTGAAACTAAACAACGTTATGAAACTGGCGGTAAAAATTGTGAACAAGATTAGAGCTCAACCGTTGCAAAGAAGATTATTCAAAACCTTAGCCGATGAAATTGACTGTCAATACGGGGACCTACTCCTTCACTCTGAAGTCCGATGGTTAAGTAGAGGACGGGTGCTGAAACGTTTTATTGATGTTTTATCTGGCATAGTTCAATTTTTCAAACAACGCGATGAACCGACTCCGGAACTAGAAAATTCAATCTGGCTTAGAGATTTTGGTTTTCTCGTGGACATTACAGAGAAATTAAACGAACTTAATTTGCAGCTTCAGGGGAGAGACAAAGAACTAGCGGAAATGATTTCTGATATAAAAGCATTTATCAAAAAGCTGGAGTTTTGGGAACAAAACCTAATTAACAGCGATGCCAAGCATTTTCCTATTCTTTCAGAAAAAATATCTCAAAATCCATTAGAACCCTATGACAGTAAATATCATGTAGAAATAGTTTCTACCCTGAAGAATAACTTCAAAAATCGTTTTAAGGATTTCAACGAAATGGCTTTAGTAGCGCAGTTTGTTGTTTCACCCTTTATGGAAATTGATATCCAACAGTTTGTAACTTGTGTTATGCAGAACTTTGGCGAAGACATCGCTGCAACAGAAATGGAAGTAATTGAGTTTCAAAATGATTTAGCCTTAAAATCGTTAGTCTCAAGTACCAAATGTATCTGGCCTATTGTAAGTAAAGACAAATATTCAGTTCTATGCCGTGTTGCCTTGAAAGTGAAAGCATTATTCAGTTCAACCTATTTGTGTGAATCTTCTGTTTCCAATATGAAGTTTATTAAGAACAAATATTGCAATCGATTTACAGATGAACATTTGGATAATTGTATTCGAATGGCTGTATCAAATTATACTGCAAACATTAAAAAAATTATCGATGAGTCTGAGTGTCAGCCTTCTCATTGAACGTGCTTTTTTATTTTTCAATGTTTATGTTCATGATAGTGCATTACTTTTTTGTTGTTATTATTAACTATTTTTAAATCTTACGTGACATGCCGATGTGGCTGGATAAAAGTTTGTGTTTATTTTTCAAACACCTTCGTTTGGTAGGTAGGAATGTAGCTATGAACAAGTACGTACTAGTAATATTAGTTATTTTGTTATTAGTTTATTATTAGTACCTATGTATTATGTATTAAAAGTTAAATAGTAAAATAAATACATATAATGATAAATTAACTGTGGATTATTTCATTTACGTTGCGTTACGTGGCTTCCGTGTGGGTAGCTCGCTGTTTATTCCAAAATTAACAAAGTAGCTCAACACATTGAGAGGTTGGCGACCACTGATTTAAACAAATGTTTTGAGTAAGTCCAGTTATAGGTGTCAATGTATATCTACTAAAATACGACCATTATTAAATAGAAAAAGTGAGTTGAATGAATGATTTTGATATTAAAAAGACAGTATATACTGTATTTGATTAATTTAATGCGTTATTAGTTCAGTTATTCAAAGATATTATTTTGTATTCTTCAAATCAATTGAATAATGTAGTAAGCTCTAATGCTTACCAGTTAATTGCTCGTAGAGATTTATTTTATTCTGATTAATTTACAATAAATTTAATGGCCAACATAGATTGATTGTATTATTTTATTCTGATTAATAACATAATTGTATTGATCTCCAATGATAATCATTTAGTGGTCTGCAGTGAATAATTTTATCATTTTACTCTGATCAACTTAATCAACAGAATAATCGGATTGATCTCCAACAGTGATCAGTTACTCGTCTGCAGATATTAATATTGATGTTCTGTCGTATTGTTTTAATCTCCAAAGTAATTGAATTAAATTTTAGATATCCTCAAATCAATCATATCGTTTGATCATATCAATTTCCATATATAATTAGATTAATAACTTGTGATTGTATCAAGACGCGATGATTATAGTCTATTTTTATGCATGAGAGAGTAATAAAACAGCATTTCTAATGCAAAACTTAGTACGGTCATTTTAAATAGTTTTACAGAATAATCTAAATATTTCCTAAAATTGTAATAAATGTACCTGAGCTATTACAAGTTTTGGATCTTTTATTGGTCCTTTATAAACATAAGCTGTACAGAACAATAGAAAAAGGTTTGGACAGGCCAAAAGCCCAGTGTATTAAAGATTACATAGCCGTATCTTAAGATTATTTTCAATAAGTACCTATTTGCCAATTTTGTTTTATTTTAATTCCAAGAATTTCTTACAGTAATCGAATTATAAGTAGATAAATACCTTTCCAACAAATTTCACCGAAAATGCGATCATAGGTTTTCCATTTAGTAAGGAGGTCCAAGTTGTGTATTCTTGACAATTTACTAAATGTCGTTTAGTTGCAACTTGCAAGGTGCAGTGTGAATTCTAGTGTGATCATGGAAAATTTGGAAGGGCCGCGTAAACGACAAAAAATCGGTCCTTTAACAGTTAATGAAAAAACATTAATATTTAATTGTTTACAGACAAATATTTATGTAAAAGTGTTGATGACACAGTGGAATTAGTTAGTAGTACGCTTGGTGTTGGGAAATCTACGATTTACAGAGTTGTTGAAGAAGAGAAATGTGGCGAGTTTCAAACAGCACGTAAAGCTCCAGGAAAACCAAAATTTCAATTAGAAAATCTTTTGAAAGAAAGACTTCGAAGGAAAGTGCATGCGTTCTTCCTTAGAAAAGAATTTCCGACAGTAGACAAAGTTCTTGCCACGGTTCGAGATGATAAGGATTACCCTGAAAAGAGTCGAAGCACACTATGGAAACTTTTAAAAGAAATAGGTTTTCTATGGAAAAAGCATTCCAGAAAGTCTATTTTAATAAAAAGAAGCGATATTTTAGTATGGAGAAGAAATTACCTAAGGACTATAAAAGAAATGAGAAACCAAAGAAGAAATATATTTTATTTAGATGAAACATGGATCAACGAGGGACATAAACCAAATAAATTTTGGCAAGATGAAACTGTTACAAGTCGAAGACAGGCTTTTTTAAATAATTTATCTACTGGTTTAAATCCACCATCACGAAAGGGGCGCAGACTAATAATAGTACACATCGGTAGTTCAAACGGTTTTGTTAAAGGTGGTTTATTGACTTTTGAATCTACTCGTACCGGTGACTACCATGAGGACATGAATGCTGATGTCTTTAAAGAGTGGTTCGAACAAATTATAGATCTTCTTCCTCAGAACTGTGTAATAGTAATGGATAATGCAAGTTATCACTCGAGACTTATAGAAAAAATGCCCACAACCAAGTGGTTAAAAAAAGATTTACAGAATTGGCTAAATTCAAAGAATATTAAGTTCCATCCCGGTTCTGTGATAAAAGAACTGTATCATTTGTGTTCCCTTCATAAAGAGAAATTCAAAAAATATGAAATTGATGAAATTGCAAAAAATCGTGGGATGATGGTGGTTAGATCACCACCATATCATTGCGAAGTAAACCCGATTGAACTGATATGGGAACAGATAAAGGGAGAAGTTTCAAGAAAAAATAATTCTTTTAAAATGAGTGATGTTAAACAGTTGTTTTTGGAGGCTGTAAATAATGTGAAGCCTGAAAACTGGGAAAAGGCAGTAAATCATATGATTAAAGAAGAAGAGAAAATGTGGAAGTTGGACAATATTACTGATGAAATGATCGAGCCACTCATTGTAAATATTGGTTGCGACAGTTCATCTTCTGATTTCGATTCTGATTTCGATTCTGATTTGGATTTGTAGGTAAGAAGTAGTTTTTATATTAAAATTATTATTTATGAACGTAACGTTGTTAAGTCAAAGTTTAAACCCTTATACCTACATAACCTGGTTGACACAATGTTCTTAACCTTGTGGAAAAATAAAACATTTTAGAAAAAATTGCTCTTTTTTACCTTCAGCTGTTTAGAAGTTATAAACAGGTTAATTAGGTGAAAATATAAGTGTATACTCGAGGAATAACTTCAAAAAATATTTTAACTGTCTACTAAAAGAAGTGTTACGCCTATGGATTACGAATGCTTTAATATTTTAATACTCTCTCATACATAAAAATAGACTATAGTTGATTACATGAGACTGATTGTTTTAATCACATTGCATTGACTTTTGATAATTAGAATCATTAATTCAATTCACTTTCTAACGGACAGAAGTAATTATAAAATTTTATGCTTACTTTTTATTTCACACTCTGCATGTTCTGACCTGTAACCTATCTGGTTCCACAACAACATCCCGAACAGCAAAAACGAAGTAAAACAATAGTTGATCAAAATCTTCCCAAACATTTTCTTATATTCCTTAATGATGATATAAACGATGATGGTCAAAATCAAAAAAATGCAAGACAGCGTCAACGGCCATTTTCTGGAATCGAATTTCGAGTATTCGTTATTTTCAACGAAACAGTGGAAGAAATAGTATCCATTTATTTTGTTTTTGTTGAGGTGTTCTATACAATATGAGTTGGAATCGGTTATATCGACAGTTCGAATGCGATTAATTGTCTTTTCGGTAAAGCTTCCGTTTTTGTGGAGTGTGATATTGGATGTGGGCGGCATTTTGTATATCTGACGACAGGTGCGGTTGTGAATGATGGCATATTTTTCTGAAAAAAAAAAAAAGATTTAAGAATAAAGTAATTCTGTAACATTCTAAAATTTCATTTAAAAATGTACATACGAGTCCCTGCGACGTTGTCAAGATGGACCCATGAAATTTGCCCTTCAAAAGGTTTAACTCTTGAGTTTTTACAGATCTTTATAACAAGTCTCTTTTCTATGAGTTCGCGCGTGTATTGTTATAATAGGTTTGTTCCAACACGTGCGAAAACGGTAATATTACGGTACAAATCATGTGGTCTATACAAAAATTGTACACAGAGCTTAATTTATTCCGAAATAATATCGTTTTCACCATGTGCGTTTTTAGAAAAATCTATTTTACTGAAAGAAAAATGTTATGTAGAGAAGTTGTAGGTATTATAGAGATGCCTATAAAAGAAGATATATTACATATATATTATTTTATTGGTTGGTTTTATTATACTCTAAATAAAAAAAACTTGGTTGGCGAGGGTATCTATTTCAACTCCTATATCATCAGTTTATTGTAATCGTAAATCTTTCTCATTAAATGCTGGGTTCCAATGATTTAATTACGTCAATTTGACATCAGCACAGATTTTGCCAAAATGAAGAATACAGATTTTTATTTTTACTGAGGGTAACAGGAATAATTTACTTTGCCAATTATCTTTGTCTAGTAGGTAATAATAAATGAAAATATAGACATATATAGAATTTTAAAATGTATTTTTTTTATTTTAGGTAAGAAAAAAAATATGAAATGATTCATAGAAATGTTTCTAAAGCTGGTTTTTATTAGTTATTATAATTTAAATTATTAAATGCCCTGATGGTTTATTACAAAAGAATAGTAAGTAAAACGTTTTTTTCTTACAATAACAGTAAATAGTTTTGAGTTAAACCAATTTTGGATTTTAAGAAAGTCACTATCGACCAAATCTTTATTATTTTGCAATGCGTCACTGCTATGGAAAACAGCTGTATAGTCTACAAAGTCCAAAATCTCTCACCTTTAGATTTAATTGAAAACAGATTGTTAATATATAAATTAAACAGGAGTGGGCCTAGAATAGTATCTTGAGGTATTCCATAGTTTACTGGTAAATAAATACTAAATGTGTTACTTATTTTAACCATTTGTATTCTTCTATTTAAATTGATTTTGAATAGGTTTGCAGGAATATTTCGTGTACCATAATTTTCAATAAGTAAAGAATGACTGAAGTTAAAAACAGGGTTTGCTTTTGTCAAGCGCATTGTTAATTTTTTCTGTTAGAGGCAATGAAAATGGGACAATATTTAAAATTTTGATCACTTTCTTCAAAAACGGGAACGACAATCGTTTCTTTTAGGGACGATTGACAATATAATTAATAATTATACATATGTTAAAGGTATTATTAATTCCCAATGATTTTTTAGTTTTTAAATTATTAATTGCATGTATTTTTTATTTTATTTAATTTTTATTAGTAGGATATATGAGGGTTGTTTTTTTTTCAGTTGAGACTAATGAAGTATCACGTAGTTTATTTATAAAAAACATTTATTTATATTTTTTCAAATTAATTACTTATTTAGACGATGTAAAACATAAACTCCGTAATTTATACTTTACCCGCGGAAATAGAAAAGAAGTATTAGTTAAATTACATGAAAAATGTTAAATCAATAAGAAGGTACAAATCCTACTACCCTTTTTTGAGTTGACAATGATCAGGGGCGTACACAAAACCTGCCTCTATACCAATATGGTTTTTTAGGTGAGATTCTTCGAAAATATTTGCATTTGCATAGAAATAAATTATACAGTCTGTTCGCTATACTTACGCGGGTTTCGGATTAACAAAATTGTGCAAATTAGTCATTGAAAACCAGTTCCAATAAGCTTCTTCCCAAGAAATTAGGTAAAATTGCCTTAATGGTCAGATTTAAATTAAAATAACATTAGGGTAGGTACTAAATTTGTTACAAATATTGCAGTTGAATTGATTCTTTGCAAGTGTTGACATTGTATGTATATTGTAAATTTTAAAAATGCCTAGACGTGTGTTAGGTGTAGATTATAGAAATAGTATAGAAAGCCGATTCCATATATCAAAAATGAAACCATAAGGAGAAAATAGTGTGTCGGAGCTCATGCGTATAACGGTGCTGGCGCGAACAGGACCGGTGCAAGTTTTTTATTGATCGAACAAATAGTTCGCACGATATTTCAATCATACATTTTTAAAGATGATTCTATACAAAAAACGATTAAAAAAATTTCAAGTTAAGGTAAATATGGTTCTGACAGTCCTTATTAAGAAAGATATGGCATAAAATATGAATTAGTTAATTTTCGGCAATCATTAGTACAGTAGTCATGAGATTTTGCTTGTGATTTTAAAAATACTTTCCAGAAAAACCACGTGCTCCGGTTTTGACTACGTTTATTATTAAACAGCGAAATTATATACAAAAACTTTAATCCACAATCTAAATTAGGTACTATCACAAGAAAATCACTGTTACAATAATTAATTACTTAACCAAAAACTAAAATACTTTTTAGGTACCTACGTAACCAGAAAGGAGCTGGACCATTTATCCTAATATTGATTTTCTCTCTCCCTACGGTAAAACTTAAAACAATAACAAATTGCCTATCTACTAGGGTCGGTAACTAAACGTATATACATAATGGGCGGATTTTGTTTATACTTAACATTACACTCGCGCATTTAAATATAACTATGCATATAAACATTCAAAGATACTTTTCCAAACAGGCAATCATTAGTACTGTAGTCACGAGATTTTGCTTGTTATTTGACATCTTATTTGATAATATCATTTGCTACAACTAAATTTAATCTGGGGAGTGCAAAATGAACCCAGGAATATTATGTTCGATATTTTTTTACATTTTGTCAGCCGAGACTATGAGTCGTTAGACAGAAAACCTTTCATGTTACCATTTTCAATATAAATTAAAAAATTAAAAAATACTACTACATTTACTTGGTACATATTTTATTTTAATCTTGAACCCTTTTAAAAGGGTCTTTCGGTTCCATAATAAAAATTAGTTGCTGCTTACTAGAAACATTCTATATAGCCTAAACCAATTTATAGTTTGTTTTCGATCAATTTAATACAAAGATTTAAAGTTTTTAGTCGATGATAACATTCCACACCAGCACATTGCAAACCTATTTTATAAATAATAGGAATAAACTTGTAAATCATTAATTTGGTAGTTATCTCACTCATATGATTTTTTTGTTTATATGACTATTTCGATTTCTAAATATATTTTGGCCTTACAATACGAAGCGTTTTGTATCTACCACTTTTTTAATGAACGATGAATGTTGGCAGGCGTGTACCTTTTTCGGAACAAGAGGCGTTTTAACGAAGGAAATGATTTTCGAACTATCTAGTTAGTTTTCGGAAAAATAGAAAACGTTTGAAGAAAGTTGTCAATAACAGTTTGTCGTTCATGTGTTTCATTTTGATCAGCTTTCATACTAAATTGCGTAGAATATTTTTCCGATTCAAAATCGAGATTCTCGATATTTCCACAGTTTATTTATAATACCTTCTAAACTGGATTTATCTATCATTTTATATACTTTATAATATATGTTCATGCCCTACTTTTCACTTTATTAAAAATTTTTTTTAAACATACTTAAAAATGGTAGGATATTCTCAATTCGTTGAAATATTTTTTTATGTATGTTGAGCGATAATTTTTTACCACGTTGCCCGATTTCTAGGATTATTTTTGTTAGAAAAGGAAACAGTTTAATATACATTAAGTCAAGATCTGAAGATGGGATCCATAAGAAAATCATTAACATCTTTATTTTTAAAGTAAGTTTTTTTTTTAAATTTCTTTAAACCTTACTGGTTCGAACGCGGTAAGGAATGAAGAAATGTAGATAATTGTTGTGCCAGCCAAAAAGCGAAGAGGAAGTACCGATCAAAATATCGAGTGACAGAAGAGTTCCTAAGATTGTTGAGATCGGGTTTATGTTTTAAAATGCCTTAAAACCGATATCGATAATGTCTCCCCGTCGCTGGGCAGCCTGTATATAAATATACAGCTCTCTATTTACATAATTATAATTCTTAGGTAGGTTTAGATTTGCAGACATAAATCTTGTAATAAATATAACAGCTGCCTAATAAAAATGTCTTTTATTGTACCTAGGATTTGACTAAACACTACACAAAACTAAAAATAAAATGCCACTTTCATCGTGTAATTAATGCCGCGTTTGAGAATCCACATCGGATGCATTTTTTACATCTCGAGCGTTTTTTATCCACATCGGACACATCTGTCCCATTACATTTACGTATACTGAATCACGTGATCAAAGATTTACTACTTACTACATCTCAGATGCATCCGATGTAGATTCTCAAACGCGGCATAAATAATAAACTACGAACAGTCCTGTAAGGGCAGCGTCATATAGCCTTGAAACACCGGATTTTAGTGCTATTGCCAGGTCAATATTGAATTTGTAGGTGAATCGCTTATTGAACATTAAAAATACGGTATTAATGACATTAATACGGTATTTGTATATATTTTTGAGAATGTAATTACACATAAATATTATTAGTTGATAATTTAAATGTGTATAAGTTATTTTGTGGCGATATTTCGTAGATATAAACTGTTTAAATCATATAATTTAAAAATTAATTAATTTAAAATTCTTTTCTGTTAGGTATGTTTAATATATTTGGCAACACTACAGGGACAAGTCATGCATATTGCGCAAGCTTCTAGACACACTATTTTGCGATGTCAGGCGCAGAGACGCGTTTTCATGCACAGTAGGTTTCAATTTCTGCTTAAATGTTATGTTTATATTGGTCTTCTATATTATTTCTATGGTGTAGATAATTTTTAATGAACTAATTTTTTTTTTCTTATGTGGGACATCCTGTATACATCTAACAAATTTTAAATTGTAGCCGTCTGTAACCTACGTATTCCTCCCAAACGAATTTTTTATATCTTTGGTCGTTTTCCCAAAAAGCTCCGTCCCGTTGAGCGTGAGCCACCCTATATATTAAAATAAGAATTATTACGCTTGGCAAATATACACGAAAAACCAAAAACCTTTGTTGTGGATTAGATTATTGAAAGTTACGGTCATCAAGTTTTACGTCTGCCACCGTATCATTGCCAGTTTAATCCCATCGAATATACAGGGTGGCTCACGCTCAACGGGACGGCGCTTTATGGGAAAACGACCAAAGATATAAAAAATTCGTTTGGGAGGAATACGTAGGTTACAGACGGCTTCAATTTAAAATTTGTTAGATGTATACAGGATGTCCCACATAAGAAAAAAAAATAGTTCATTAAAAATTATTCAAACAAGAGTAAACAATTAATTTCTGGGAGACTTTTTTTCCTTAAAAATTCAAATAAATCGAAAACTAATAATAATAGTAATAGGGAACCTTTAGTTAACTGACATTATTTTTGATGTAGTTTTTAATTCTAAAATAAAAAACAGGGTGTTCCATTAAAAATAATATAACTTTTTATATTTTCTCTTATGTGGGACATCCTGTATACATCTAACAAATTTTAAATTGTAGCCGTCTGTAACCTACGTATTCCTCCCAAACGAATTTTTTATATCTTTGGTCGTTTTCCCATAAAGCTCCGTCCCGTTGAGCGTGAGCCACCCTGTATATGGGGAATAGCAAAACAATATTATGACAACCATATTGGGCCTAATGCTTATAGTGACGACGCAGTTCGGGAAACTTGACGAAAAGCACTTTCAATTGCAACTCCAGAAGTGTGGCAGAACTGTATATCTAAGGGCTAGAAACTAATAGAAGATTGGTGGACTCGTAAAAATAAAATAAACGAAATAAGTCCAATCATAATAACAATTAATGGTGATGACAGTGATGATGATGACGATTATGACATTTTGGATAATAATCAATTTTTAAATTTAAATAATAAATAATACACAACTTTTAAGTTTGCTATTTTAAGTAATTAAGGATTTTAATTTTTTAAAGATTGACGTATTTTGAAGGTGAATTCTTTTTATAAAAATGTAAAAACAGATCGATTTTTATATTATCACAACCTTAACTGTCATACGTCATTTTCCTCCCCTCCTTGCCTCTAACCAATGCAATTTAAGTAGGGAAAGTCCTTAATATGTTCAAGTATTGGGAATTCACCAACAAGTATTGGAAATTCAGCAACATAAATTTAATTTAAGAATCTCGGCACGTTCATAACGCTACATCTAATCCGGCAGGTAATTTGCTTATTTTATTGCTTATACCTATTAATATAATCACAGATATACTTACTATTCATAAAATAGTATAAGTATTACCATAAATGTCTTAATTGAGTGTTGATTTTGGTAATAGTAAAAAGTTATTGCCTATTTATTAATCATAAAGCACGACTAGAAAAATATATTCTGATTTAAGTATCAATTTAGGTAACATAATGGAATGTAATTGCTCATAATGATGTCTAAAAATGGTGTCAATGTTTTTACGAGGATCGAGAGAATATTTTATAATAAAGGTATTCCCTTTATTTTAATAGGAATTTTACGTCAACAATAGTAATATTTATACAAAAAAATACATACACATTTATGTAGAATTCCAAATTTTCAAAGGTAAACAAACATGCGTAGCATAAATTTGTTATTCTGTTTGGTTTTGATTAAACTTAGACTGATTAAATCTTAACTTTAATGGCGATATATTTCAATTATTTAAGTTCAAGTTTCATACATTTGTTTTCTTATATTGTTAATTAAATAACTAATAAAATTAGCTTTTAAATGAAGTGTCAAAGTTTACTATACGTTAGTTTTTTAGCCTGCTAGAGGGCGCTGAAATCAAAAGTAACGCAAAAGAAATGTAATATCTTTTCTATCCATCTATGGAAACAAGGATGAACTAATTATTGAATAATTTCGGAAAGTGAGGACGCCATTTTTAGTCCAAAATTTTTTTAATAATGGATTACACATAAAATGCAACCCAATTTTCATTTATAACTATTTTGGAGGTCTGAGCCTTTTCGTATTTTCCGATTGAACGATTTGTTACGAAAATGTTTAACTTAGGTGGTTCAAGGTTTCATTTTCAGAAAATTTATTGAATTTGTAGTTTATTCTTACAATGAAAAAGGTCTAAAAATAGGACATTTTCTACCACACGTTTTTGAATAAAAACAATTCATTTAAAAAATCAATGCCTGAACCACCTAAGTTGGACCTTAATTTTCAATTAAAAAAATATTTGTTCTTCATTTTGAATTCTGAATTCTTGACATCAAATTTAAAGTCAGTAGACAGAAAAACCCTCCTGTAAAAAAATTCATGCAATTAAGACAAATTACAATTTTCGTTCACCATTTTGTATTAGCCATTATGAATTCTGAATTTCTGACATGAAATTTGAAGTCAGTAGTAGTCCGAAAAATCCTCATGTACAAAATTTCATGCAAGACAATGTATAATTTTTGTTCGTCATTTTGAATTCTGAATTCCTGACGTTAAATTTGAAGTAGCAGCCCGGAAATCATCCTATACAAAATTTCATGCACTATTAAGAACAATTTACAATTATTGTTCGCCATTATGAATTATGAATTTCTGACATCTAATTTAAAGTCAACAACCAGAAAAACCCTTCTGTACAAAATGTCATGCATGTTTAAGAACGATTTACAATTTTCGTTCACCATTTTGTATTAGCCATTAAGAATTCTGAATTTTTGATTTGAAATTAGGAAGTCAATAGCCTGAAAAGGCCTCCTGTACAAAATATCATGTACGTTTAGGTCAATTTACAATTTTTGGCCGCCATTATGTATTCGCCATTTTGATTTCTGAATTCCTGGCATCGAATTTGAAGTAGGAGCCCGAAAAACCATCCTGTATAAAATTTCATGCATTATTAAGAACAATTTACAATTATTATTCGTCATTTTGTATTAGCCATTTTGAATTCTGAATTTCTGATAACAAATTTGAAGTCAGTAGCCCGAAAAACCCTCCTGTAAAAAATTTCATGCACGTTTAAAACAATTTCCAATTTTTGTTCGCCATTTTGTATTCGTCATTTTGAATTCTGAATTCTTGACATCAAATTTAAAGTCAGCAGGCAGAAAAACCCTCCTGTACAAACACTTCATGCATTTAAGACAAATTACAATTTTCGTTCGCCATTTTGTATTAGCCATTATGAATTCTGAATTTCTGACATGAAATTTGAAGTCAGTAGTCCAAAAAATCCTCATGTACAAAATTTCATGCAAGGCAATGTATAATTTTTGTTCGTCATTTTGAATTCTGAATTCCTGACGTTAAATTTGAAGTAGCAGCCTGGAAATCACCCTATACAAAATTTCATGCACTATTAAGAACAATTTACAATTATTATTCGTCATTTTGTATTAGCCATTTTGAATTCTGAATTTCTGATAACAAATTTGAAGTCAGTAGCCCGAAAAACCCTCCTGTAAAAAATTTCATGCACGTTTAACACAATTTCCAATTTTTATTCGCCATTTTGTATTCGTAATGACATGTAAAAAGCTTAAATCGATCAGAATTTCTAATACATATACATGTTGTAAACAAAAACAAATGTGACACAATCAACTTGATTAATTTATTTGTAGAAAAACGTGACCGCTAGTAATTTGGTGGTTCACAACTAACAGGTAGATGACCTGTAGACGTTCAAGGCCAACTTCTTCTCAAAGCAAATTCCATATTGCAAATAGTTTTAGTATAATTTTGATCCAATAAAAATATTACTACGTTAAAATTAAGGTAGTGAAATTTATGAAAAAAGTTGTAGTAGCTGAAAGTTACTTACTTCTAAAAATTTAATTTTTGGGTAAAAAAGTAACAAAATTCAGAAAATAAAGATGAAAAGGTAAGTAACCGATCATAATGTTTTTCATATTTTTTTGGGACGTACTCTATAGTTGAATATATTTTTAAATGGTACCTCTATATCTACATTTTACCTATTTTCTTAACGTGCAACTCTTATGGAACGTGAGCTCTGTTGCATGAGCCTGTATATTGACTAAAAACTTCTTATTTTGCGTTTTTTTTTTAATATAATAATGTATCTATTATGTAATAGTTTTGTTGTTTTGAAAAAAAATAATGATATTGACCATACGATACTGCGATAACAATGTTTTTTATAACAAGAGAGATATTTCATTTGTGTAATATCGTAAAAAACACTTTGTTTATATACTCGAACTGACAGGTCATATATTAATTAGTTTTCCCTTGACAAATCGTGTTTAAATAGATTCAATGTTAATTACATATTCGTTTTGTATAATTTATTTAAATGAGGAATATTTTCAATTTTTGCATGTGAAAAAGCAAATTCCCTGTTTTTATATCTCTAGATTATTTTATTTATATACTTTTTTTATGTATTATGCAAATGGTAATTTACTAAATATTATAAATATACAGCAAAACTTTATTTTAAATGTATTAAATTAGCAAAGGTGATCTCAATACATATTCTAAAAGCAATGGAAGATTCGAGTCATTTATACCGACATTTTTAAAGTTGTGATAGATTTTACTATACGAAATATTACCGAAACTGTAAAACTACAGTTTCTTCAATTTTTAAAAGAACTCAGCACTGAATACACTGAAGTGTAATTCTTGAGAAATTACATACAGTCTGTTCGCTATATTTACGCGGGTTTCGGATTAACAAAATTATGCAAATTAGTCATTGACAACCAGTTCCGATAAGCCTCTTCCCAAGAAATTAGGTAAAATTGTCCTAATGGTTAGATTTAAATTAAAATAACATTATGGTACTAAATTTGTTACAAATATTGCAGTTGAATTGATTCTTTGCAAGTGTTGTAAATTTAGTGGAAATTTAAAAATTGCTTAGACGTGTGTTAGATGTAGATAGTCTAATTTGTAGTGTACATAAGTATTTTACAGATGAAAAATAAAATGGCGGTCCTTTAAAATCGGTAATGTCTGTACAACAATGCGTATGCAATGCTCTAGGAATTAGTGAAACCAAATTAAGAGGAGTATTACAAAATCACAATAGTGAACTGCCGAAAGAAGATCACCGCAAAACTTGCCTATCATTGAAAACGAAAGATATTCCAGATGGAAAGAAATTTGAAATTCGTGATACAATTTATCGAATGAGGGCCAACAAGGAACATGTGACCTTAAATACAATTCTCTCGGAATTAATAGATAGAAAATTTGACGACATTGGCAGAACAAGTCTATGGCAAGTGATACATAACTTGGGTTTCAAATTTCAAAAGGAGGATAACAGAAAGGCCCTTTGTGAAAGAAGTTCTGTCGTGCACAAGAGAATTAACTTTCTAAGATAATATTCTAAATTTAAAGAAGAAGGGGCGAATTTTATTTATTTATTTATTTATCAGAAACATACAGGTTGCCCTAATTACATGTTCCTGTAACAAAAGTTATTTTATAATGACGTAACAATTTTCATATAATACTATTACAATAATAATATAATGTGTTAAGATCTAGTTTAATATAGGAGACTAGTACAAAGACAGAGATATTTTGTATATTTAGGTAATACGTACATTGGATGTGATATATTTTTTAAACAAGGACATTTTTATTCCAAATAATCCAGGACAGAGATCTGTGATGTATGTGTTGTATAACTGGCATATTCGATTTAAAGTGTTGTTGTTGGTTTCAGTGAAAAATAGTTGTGCCCTGGGACGAGTTCTGTGATCAGCCACATAAAAGTTGATTTTACTTAATAGATTAGGAGAATCAATCAGATGGTTACATAATTTATATAGAAGTATCAAACTGCGATGGAGTCTTCTATTCTCCAGTTTTATAATTTTGAACTCTGATCTTATTGGTTGGTAAGATATATGACCGGGAGAGGTTTTGTACCTCTTGTAATATAAATATTTCAAAAATTTATTTTGAATCGTTTCAATTCGGCAAGTTAGAGTTTTATTTATCATATTATTCCAGATTACGCTACCAAATTCTAGTTTACTTCTTACAAGAGAGCAAAATAAATAGTTAATCGAATCAATATTATTAAATTCTGATGTTGTACGTTTTACAAATCCTACTGATTTATTTGCCAAAGAGACGATTTTTTGGACATGTGAAGTAAAGTTAAGAGTACTAGAGAATGTAATACCCAAGTCCTCTACCTCGTTTACCCTTTTTAAATTTAAGTTTCCCATCGTGTAGATAAAGTGAGTAGGTTGAGTTTGGCGACTATAGGTCATAACAGCACACTTGTCAATATTAAAATGTAATTTATTTTTCAAAGACCAATCGTAGATCTTATCAATATCGTTCTGTAGTTGAAAGTAATCATTAATATCATTAACCTTAGAGAACAGTTTTAAATCATCGGCAAAAAGTAAAGACTGAGATGTTATACATTTTGGCAAATCATTCACAAATAATAAAAATAGTAGTGGCCCTAAATTAGAGCCTTGGGGTATCCCAGACTCAACCAGGTAGCTTATCGATTTTTCTCCTTTAAATGAAACATATTGCCATCTATCTTCAAGATAGCTCGTAAAAAGTTTTAATAAAGAGTTACTAACTCCAAAGGATATTAGTTTTTTGAGAAGTAAGTCATGGTTGACCTTATCGAAAGCCTTTGCAAAGTCTGTGTATACCACATCTACCTGGTTTTTATTGCTTGTCGCATTACTAACATATTCAGTAAAAACTAACAGGTTTGTTTCAATTGATTTCATCTTGCGAAACCCATGCTGCTCCTCACATAGCATATTTTGAACATGATAATACAGTTTATCGTATAAAATAAACTCAAATACTTTTGCAACACAGTTTAGTAGTGCTATTGGCCTATAGTTACTAAATTCGTTTCGTAAATTCTTTTTGTGAATAGGTGATACTTTGGTTGATTTAAATTTTATTGGGAAAACATCATTATCCAGAGCTTTTTGCAGAAGCACTATTAGTGGATAAGCAAGGTAATCGCGGCATGCTTTAAAAATATATGCTGGAATCCCATCAGGACCTGCGGAGAATTTGGGCTTTAATCTAGCAAAGGCATTGTTGATATCCTGCACTGTAACTCGGCTAAAGTTTAATTGTGGGGTATTAAAATGTTTGGTAGAATCTAAGAGAAAGGAACTAATATTATACTCTGAAGATTTTTGCTCAAAAACTGATTTGAAATAGTTGGCGAATCCTTCAGCTATGGCTTTTTTATCTGTAATATGTTCTCCGTTACTCCCTTTAAAGAAAGTGTTTCGAGTGCTTGATTTTTTATTATTATTTACTAAGTTCCAAAATAGATTAGGATTTAGTGCAATATTAATTTCCATATTTTGCATGTAAGATGCATGCTCTTGTTTTATTAAATGCTTTAATAGTGATCTCAATCTTTTAAATTCGTTTAGATGGGAGTTCGATCTAGTTTTTAATTTATGATGAATTTTCTTTTCCCTTAATAAGCGAATTATTTCCGGGGTAAACCACGCAGGGTAAGTATTACGTTTGCCATTTAAAGATTGAAATTTGGGTACACAAATATCAAAAATATCGTAGAGATTGTGATAGAAGTAATCTACTGCTGTATTAACATCTTGTATACAACCTAAGTATTCCCAATTACAATCCCTAAGTAGTTCACATAAAAGAGGAAAGTTTGCTCTTTTAAAGTTATACTGGTACGTCAGGTTATTGAGTCGAGGTATATTTCTAACATTTTTAGTTATACTGTAGCTTAAAGAAAGAGCTGGATGTTTTTTATCTTCCACTATCAGAGGTTGTTGATGTTTATCTACCAGAATATTGATATTACTTAAAATCAAATCTAAAGTTCTATTATCTTCATTTAATATATTATTATAGGTGCCAAGATTAAACATATCCATTAGCTCTGATATTGCCAAGTACGCATCAGAAGAGCTATTGAGAAATTTAAAATTAATTCCATTAATTAGAGGCAGATTGAAATCTCCCAATACCACTACTGATGTATTTGAGTCAATAAAAGTATCTAGATGGGAAAATAACTCACAAAAGGAAATATAGCTATCATTTCTAGAATTAGGAGGAATATATACATTAGAGAAAATAAATTTATTGCCATACATGTCCACCTCAACAAATAAGACCTCTAAGTCCGCATTCAAATTTATCAATTTTGATTTGTATTTCTTGTGCACCGCAGTTAAAACACCGCCACCCCATTTCTTACCCGTGTATTGCAGATCCCTGTCCTTTCTGTATACCACATACCTATTATCAAAAAGTTCTGCATCATAAATGCCATCATTTAACCACGTTTCTGTTAAAAAGATAATATCATACGATTCAATCAATAAGTTATGTAAAAAATCTACTGTCTTTGTACGCAGCCCTCGTGTATTCTGGTAATATGTATGTACCTGCATGAAGTTAAACAGAGCTCTATATAAGCATAATAAGAAAAAAAAAATTCAACATCATTTGATTTAGTTGAATTAACAAAAAAAAAAATTATGTCAATAAACAGATATGTTTAACACCTAAAAAAAATATAATAAGCACATCTATTATACATTGTACATTTGATTTTATAATAATTTATGTAATTGAAGTATTTTTGCGATAACGTTTTCTTCGGTAATAAAATTATTATAACTATTACAACGTGCCTTGTAAAAAAATTAACATTAATTTTACAATAATACAGAAAAATATCTGACAATAAATAATAAAGGAAATTCCTATACCCAAAAACAAACAGAATGACTAATTTCTTATTTATTGCGATCTGAATTCAAACATAGAAAGAAAAAAAAAAGATGTAAAAAGTTTCTGATATTAATCGGAGATAGTACTAAATCACTAGCTAACGACCCATGTGTAAATTAAATTTGACTTCTGCACTGTTGCCAGGTCCAACCATTTATATTGCCGTTAGATGCTTTTTAACTCCCTCATTATTAACAGTAAAAATTTTGCCATCAAGAGACCAGACATTTCTTGAACCATATTTTTTCTTAGCAATTTTCAGTAAGTTGTATCTGCGCGGGGTAAGTTCTTCATTTATAAATATGCCCGTACCTTGAAGTAGTCTCCTGGCATTAAGTATCTCTGTTCGTTTGATATAGGAAGTAAAATCAATCAAAACGTTACGAGGTATGTTATTTTCTTGAGACATCCTTCCAATTTGGTATAAGTTGTTTATATCAGAATTATTACATTTTACCTTTAAGGTAGCATTGATCAAATTTAAGACATTGTCTAGCAACTCTTCAGACTCCTTTAGTCCAGTGATTCTAAGTGAATTCCTTTTGCTGAATTGGTGAGATTCATCTAATTGAGAATTAATCGTTTCAATATTTTTTTGATTTTGTACTGCAAGCTTTTCAGTTTTTTGAAGGTTATCAGAGAGTTTCTTTATATTCTCGGTAATTTTTTCTATTTTAACTTCAAGTTTGGAAAAAAATTTTGAACATACCTTTTCCATTATCGCTTCTATTGCTGCTTCATCTAACGGAGCTGCTTGTGAAACACTGTTGCTTCTGTTGGTTCTGTTAGGCATAGTTTGAAAACACACGGCACCACTGTCAATATTGTTTAATAAAA
This sequence comes from Psylliodes chrysocephalus, assembly GCA_927349885.1. Lineage (NCBI taxonomy): Eukaryota > Metazoa > Arthropoda > Insecta > Coleoptera > Chrysomelidae > Psylliodes > Psylliodes chrysocephalus. The sequence goes on from OV651830.1 coordinate 12,022,167, forward strand.
AGTGTAATATTCGATATTGTCTTTATATTAAGCGATAATCAAATTATTTTATATGCACTGAAACTAGTTTAATAATGACATAATTGTAACAAAGTTTTAGAATTTTTCAACTTTAGGTTATCACAATAAAATACTTTGAAAGCAGAGCTCTGTGACCACGTTTTATTGGTACATGCTACGTTGCCATATGTATTTTATATATTTAGACGAAACATGGATATTTCCTAGGGGTGCAACCAAGAGAATATGGCAAGATGATAACGTAAAGTCTATCAAACATACCGATGGAGAAGGGAAGCGACACATAATTTTACATGCAGAAGGGAAATCGGGTTTTATAGAAGGTGCTGATTTAATATTTTCATCTAAATCAAAATCCAGTGACTATCACGATAATATGAACACAGAAATGTTTGTAAAATGGTTGCATGAAAAACTTCTCCCAGGTTTAAGTGAGCCCAGCGTAATTATTTTAGACAATGCACCCTACCATTCTGAAATATTAAACAAAAGTCCAACGACTTCTTGGACTGTTGATAAAATTAAAGAATGGTTGACAAAGAAACATACCATTTCCTCAATATATATTAAAATCAGAATTATTACGCTTGGCAAATATAAACGCAAAACCAAAAACTTTTGTTGTGGATCAGATTATTGAAAATTACGGTCATCAAGTTTTACGTCTGCCACCGTATCATTGCCAGTTTAATCCCATTGAATATATATGGGAAATAGCAAAACAATATTATGACAACCATACTGGGCCTAATGGTTATAGTGACGACGCAGTTTGGGAAACTTGGCGAGAAGCACTTTCAATTGCAACTCCAGAAGTGTGGCGAAACTGTATATCCAAATGCGAGAAACTAATAGAAGTTTGGTGGACTCGTGAAAATAAAATAAACGAAATAAGTCCAATCATAATAACAATTAATGGTGATGACAGTTGATGATGACGATTATGATATTTTGGATGGTAATGACTGATTTTCATTTTTGTTGGCAAGTTCAATTTTTTTTATTTTTCATTTGAAATTCTCTACATGGAACAAATTTTTATGTTAGAAAATATTTTATTTGAGCTAAATAACCCTCTTATTTTACATAGACCATATTTTCTGTATTGAAGTGTAATATAAAATTATTATTAGGTTTATAATAGTCACATTAGACTCCATTAATGAAGAAGTTTAAATCTGCTATCAATTATACAAAAGATTCTCCATTATTATTTAATTAAAAAGTTGTACATTATTTTTCATTTCATTTAACCAGTTGATATTTCTCCAAAGAACAGATCAAACTTTCGGGTATATACCTGGAAATACTCATAAAATTTTTAATCCAAAATTCGCGTAAGTATAGCGAACATACTTTTTTTATTTTGTAAGAACGTTGTGGTAAATTTCGGCGACCTTCAGCCATCGAATTGACTTCCTTTCGATAACCGGCTTAGCACAAACGGACTGGTCAGAGTCGGTTTGGTTTTATGAGGAAAGAAATATATTAAACTGGGCTTCAATATTTTGATATATGTTTTTACTCTAAAGGTTCCCAAGTTCGAAATTGTTTTTTTGAAATGAATGAGAAAGTAGAGAAATTATTCGTCTGATCATTATGTTTTGGAGTCCTCCAAATCTGTTTTGACAATTTTCGCGGTAATGTTTTGGATAAAGAGAAATATTCCACATTTTAAATATAAATTTTAATCCACTTTGCAAAGAGCTAATTCGATTTTGGACATAGTTGTTGAAGTATATGGGTACTTAATAGAGGCTCGATTTTTTTTATATTAAGATAATCATCGAAATAAAGTTGTTTGTGATGTATTTCTCTATCATTTTTGTTATATATATATATATATATATATATATATGATATATTTAAAATGAAATTAAGAAATACCGGGAAAAGTTAAAAATTATAATTTTCTCAATATTTTTGTTGGCAATAAATGTTAACTTTTATTTAATTTTCTAAACACTTGATTAGTTGGGCCGTACTCAATATATTTGATAACTTTACTGGAAAGTCATGTGTAGGACACATTTGAGTTGGTATTATTTCCTATTTTTAATAAATAAACGTTGTATTATATACAACTTGATGATTTGGTGTGTTCATCTTCTTGATCATAAAACATTGGAGCAAAATAAAGATTAAATAAAACAATTCATATTAAAGAAACATTTAATAATACGCTTCCTACACGGAAAAAAATGTGACTAGAAAATTTTACTACAATGTTGTAGTAGCAGACTTGTAGAAAAATACTTAACAATTTGTAGAAAATTTTACTACAATTTATAGTTAAAAACTATTAATTATTGTAGCAATTGAATTGTCGAATAAAATGCTACAACAATAGGAAAGAAGTCCACAATGTTTAGTATATTTTACTATTGTTTGTAGAAGTAGAAATTTATTACAATTATCGTAATTACTACTATTAACTTCTGTAAAAATTTGTACAAATATTAATAATTATCTCTACAAAAAATAGTAATTTTCTCTACAAAAAATAGTAATACTTTACATCCCATCTTATGAAAAAAATTCAATTTTGTTCAAAAATATTCTATAATATTGTAGAAATTCTAAGTCATGTGAACAAAACAGAATTCTGCTATTGGCCAACGTTTTCTGACGTCGATCATAAATGGCCAGACAGCAGTAGCCGTTCGCCATGTTCACATAACAAAGCATGGTACATATACGAGTACCTATAACACATTATTATATTATAAGCACCGATGCGTTTGAGAAAATTTTAATAATAAATTCTATTGGTGGTAAGTACATTTATTATTGTTTCTGAATAATTTACCTTTAGATAACTAATTTAAATAACCTTAGTAGATTATTTAAAAAAAATAGTTGTGGCCAACGATTGAATGTTGTGCCCAACGATCGAATTTTGTGCCAAGTTCAATGATGTTTTTTTGTCCTAATTGTGACATACCTACTTTCTCATTTTTGTTAGTTATCTGACTTAGTCATTTAATATCCAAATCAGTGTAAAGGTGATAAATATCCCCGTTTTAAGGGTATGAACAGTTCAATTGGTATTAATTTTTATTTCATATTTTTCAGGTGCAGAAAAGCCAACTGAGACTGAGGGCGCTATCATTACTGTTATTTATTACATAATGTAATTAAGACTTTGTATCTTTTATATTAAAACAATAAATTGAATATTTTATTAAGGAACATTTTTTTCTAGGTTATATTTATAATAATTATGGAATACTACTACAAATTTTATTAAAAATTACTACAATTTGTATGAATTTTTACTATTTATTGCGTAAAATTTTCGTATTTACTTTCATAAAACGCAATACATTTTTAATATAAATTCAAACAATGAATAGCAAAAATTATAACAATTTGTAGAACAATTCTTATGATGCATTTGGATATTTTTACTAAATATTGTAGATAATAAGTCTACAATACATTCTCCACAAATATTTGGAAATTTTTACTACAAATTGTCCCTGTCCCTATATGTACTATTTATTGTAGAGAAAAAATTTATAATTGTAGAAATTTGTTCTACAATTTTTTTTTTCGTGTTTCAGTGAACAACTGGATCATACGACTGGAATTCTTCCTATGAGAAATATGGTTGTGGCTTATTTAGTGTTAACTCATAGCAAATACGCTAATAAGTTATAAATATGAGTCAGGATTTGTTTCGATAACTGAAACCAACATTTTCGTAACACTACATGTCAACATTATGTCATAACTAAAACTGTTTACTAATATTGTAGATCCTTTTAACTCTAGTTGTAATTTATATATTTTTTTGTAATAGATGGTGTTTTAAATGTTAATTAACAATTTTGTAAATGGTAATAATTTATTTGAATACTAAATTTTAATTATTTTGGTAATAAATTCATCAATTTTTAATTTAAAAAAAACAGAACTATAGTTGTTGGTTTTTTTTTAAATACTTCAGCATTCATCTTCTCATTGTAATATCCAGACTTTTTATCTGCAAAAACCAATAGTGCATTTTCTACCAAACATTCTTCAGAACAAGCATGTAAAATTAAAGGGGATCTTTAATTTCTTGCAGGGCTTTTCAGGAACTGCTACCCTTAATAGTACTTAGTGTAAAAGGAAATGATGAGATGTCAAATGGGCGAAAGCATTAATAAGACTAAAAAATATAAAATGTCAGAACTGTTTTTCCCTGTTTTTCGTGTCTAGAATAATGCAACTTAAATCCATTTTTTTCAATTGTTTTTTTAAATGATTGGGTTGAATTGAGGGTGAATTGGGACCGTGGTTACTCGGTTACAGAATAGGTAACCCAGCATACAGATGTGTCGTAAAAGGCGAAAAACGTGTTTTTGTACTATCTTTGTTACTGCCTAGTATGGATCTAGGTAGTAATTTGTCTTTTCTATACCCCTTTCACTTTTCGGCAAAATTCTCTCTCTATTCTTATCTTTTTTCTAATTTATCCTTCACTCTTCGACTAATAGCCATGTATGGATCATGGTCTAGTCACGTCACCTTCAAGTTCTCTAGCCTAGTATGGATCTAGAGTCATTGCCCTTCCTCTACTCTAAAAATTCGAAGCTACAATAGTTCCCCCAAACTATTATAATAAGTCTCTCTGGACCGCTGTGTGGATCATGTCCTGCAGAAACTTATTATACCCTTTCCAACTTTTCAACCATTATATCATTTTTGAATAAGTATAGATCACATGGATCGGTTAACTCCAGAACCAATGTCGAACACTCCCTCCTTACGCCTGTCATGTGTCAGTCTGTCTATATGTCATTTGTCCACTGTCTAATAGGTACGATGTACCGTTAAAATAAAAAAAAAATTTAACTGATAATGGGCTCTATTCTGTAACAATTCCTTTATATTTAACGGCCTTTAAAAATATTTTCTTCTTTACTTCTGTCATTATTTAAACGGATCTTTAAAATACATTAGAGGACTATCTTAAAGAAATCTGTTTAAATAATGCCAGAAGTAAATTAACGAATACAAACATATTTTTAAAGGTCGCCAATATTTTTAAAGGCCGTTAAATATAAAGGAATTGTTACAGAATAGACCCCAATGCATTTTCTTTTATTTTTATTTTTCTTTTGTCTAACTTTTTTTCTTTCAGCATTCTTTGTTTTATTTTCACGAGTCTTTGTTTCTATTTCTTGTCCAGTACTTTGCCAAGTAGTTTCCTTCATTTTCTGTCTTTCTTAACTTTATCTATATTGTAGAGTATATTATACCCTAGTTAGGTGATACCCCAAGGACTTGTTCCGAATCCATTGTTAATTATTGTGATTTTGAGTTCTACTTGATTCTGTACGCTGGTGACTGTAAACTTTGTGAATGATGGAAAACTAAATTACATAACCAAAAATTTCAGTTTTTCTCAATTAAATTTAAATTTAATACAATTGCAGTGGTAATAATTTGTAAAAAGCTCTAATTTTAAAGCTCTAATTTTAAAGGTTTGGAATTAAAATCAAACGCATTAGGAATTGATAACATCTCAGCAAAAATGTTACAACTTTCTATTTCAGTCTGTGCTCCTTACATAACGCACATTGTAAATTGCTGTTTAGAAGTTGGTTACTTTCCTGATAGCTGGACGTATTCCTTAATCAAGCCTTTGCCAAAATCAAATAAGCCTGAAACATTTAGCGACCTTCGGCCCATAAGTATTTTACCGACGTTGTCCAAAATTATAGAAAAAGTAATTAGTAAACAAATATATACATACGTATTTTCTCATAATATTGTAACCACTAAACAATCAGGTTTTCGAAAGGGGTTTAGTACTACAACATTACTCTTAGATTTAACAGATAACATTATAAGATCAATGGATGAAGGAAAAGCTACAATAGTTACTCTGCTTGACTTTTCTAAAGCGTTTGACACTATAGATCATCAGCTTCTTTGTGCCAAACTCAAATATTTTGGTTTCGATGAAACCTCACTAAGATTTTTCAAATTTTATTTAAGTAACCGCTACCAAAAAGTAACGTTAGAGAAATCATCTAACTTTATGTGTGTAACATCAGGAGTACCCCAAGGCTCGGTTCTTGGTCCCCTTTTGTTTTCCATATATATTTCAGACCTTTATAAATTATTGGAGCATGTAAATATACACACTTTTGCTGACGACACGCAACTATATTATTCCTTTGACCCATGTGAAGTAGATATAGCCTCGCAAAACATGAATTCAGATTTAAATGCAGTATATACATTTTCTATGAATCATAACCTTAAACTAAATGCCAGTAAATGTCATACAATATTATTTTGTCCTAAAAATATAGAACATAATGTACAACAGAACCTTAAGCTATTCATTCAAAATGAACCTCTAAAATCTTGTAGAAGTGCCAAAAACTTAGGCATTATTTATGACTGCAAATTAAGGTTTCAGGACTATGTTTCGCTCCTAGTCAAAAAAATCGTATCTGGTTATTCGTCAATTATACAGGAATCGAGGTATTTTGAGTTTCAAATTACGTAAGTTGCTTTGTGAAAGTCTTGTATTGTCCATCCTAAATTATGGACTTTTAATTTACTATCCTTGTTTGGATCAAATAACCAAATACAGACTTCAAAAGATTCAAAATTGTTGTTGTCGTTTTGTATTTGGTATCAGAAAGTATGATAGAATATCAAATAAAATTAAAGAACTTAGCTGGCTCAATATAGGAAATTTATTTAAATATCAGATGGCGGCCACGGTATTTCAAATTCTTTTAACCTCAACTCCCATATACTTAAAAAATAAATTGATATATCGGAAAGATCTGCACAGTTTACATTTAAGATATCCACACAACTTAACGATTCCGAATTACCGATTATCATTTTTCAAAAGATCTTTCACATATAACGCCATTTCAATATATAACAGTCTACCTAGGGAAATTAGGACATGTTCTTTGACATTTTTGAAACAAAATTATAAAACGTTGCTATTAGTTGAGCAATGAATACAGTGCTAACGTTAATATATTATAAATTTCAAACATTTTTCCTTATTTAATTGTATTTTAAGTTCCATTGATTTCAGTTTAGATTTAATACAGGGTTAACATTTTTAATCATAAATTAATTGTATATTAAATTTCTTATTTTTTTTATATTGTAAATGATGGATACCTTTTGATTATTTTAAATTTATATTTATGTTGAGGTTAAGTTGAGTAGCGCAAGCTAGACTTCGCCTCATGATGTTTATGTGCATTGTATATTACAAGCAAATAAAGGCAATTTATTATTATTATTATTATTATTATTATTATTTAATTGTTACTATTGTAACAAACTTATATTATTTTTAAAATCGTCACTAAATAGGATTTGGAAATATTCAACATCGTTGGACATCCTGTATAGTGATTAATATTAATATTGTCAAAGGAATCATAATGTTTAGAAATTAATTGACACAATTTTAAATATTATGACACATAATATACGTATTCGTTGTTAGTTGTTATTAAGTATTATTAAAATTAATGTTTTATTAATTTTTATTTCAGATCAACTTTACGATTCATGTCTACATAATGAACAGCAACTAGAGAGATTTGACGCATTTGTCAAAGCCTGACAGTTCCCAAGTTGCAATAAATTTAATCGGTTTCTACTTTTTTTCTAAGAAATAATAATGGCTCAAAAAACAAATGAAATATAGATAACTAATAGACATAGGCTTTGTTTGAAGCCTGCATCTACGAACTTTTACAGTTTTGATCTCCATGGGCGTATCAAATAGTTTTTTATCAGAAACTTAAGGAATATATATATATATATATATATATATATATATATATATATATATATATATATATATATATATATATATATATATATATATATATATATATATATATAAAAATATCACAAATATGGTAATTTGCTTAACTTAACTTTCACAAGTATCAAAGAAAAAATACGATCTTACATACTCGTAAAAAAATTCATAGATTAGCGCACAGATAGATATAGATATAAACCTCGTACCTACTTTGATTTGACCCTTGTAATGAAGATGGCGTGACTGTTCGCACTCTGTGAAGATGGTAAGGCACAATCATGTACAATTATTTTCAGTGTATTCTAGTTATAAGTCAAGAAAAAATAGGCGAATATGTAGAAGAAAATATCCATTAGTATGAGCTTATTTGGATATGTGACCCTTTCCCAATGACTAATGAAACACCCTATATAGATATTTCGATAGTAAATAAAATAAAATTACTACTTTACTGTGGACAATAGAAACTTCAAAAAACTGACAAAAGTTTGTTATTAATAATGATGTAACATTTACTAAAAGTACCCCCCAAATTTTGTACTAAATAACTGCTCAAACATAATCTGAGTAAGGTTAAACGTTAATACTCGTATATATGGGGCATTTCATGCCAAATCGGACACCATTTAGCTTTTGCATCTTGAATTTTTCAAAAATTAAGATCCCTAAAACGATTCAAGAAAAAAATTTGAAAAAAATCATGGAGGCTTCTTTCAATCTGTACTCAAATATAGAAAAGTTTCATAAAAATCCAAGTTTGCAAAAGCTAAATAGTGTCAGATATCGCATGGAATGCCCCATATTTATTATTTTTGTTTCCTGCATTAAAATTAATCCTAGAAATAAGTATAATTTCATGCTTATTATTCAATGTGATACTCACCTTGATGATTCTCTACAATTTGACTAAAATGACTCAAATTTAACCCATATACATAGGTGTCAACGCACTTGGATCCATTCACAAAACTTTTACCATCAGGACAACACTTTTTCACGCATTTATGATCCTTGCAGCTTTCCAAATCCTTTTGACACTCCCTTAACACAAAGGAGCCCTTTTCCGTTCGATCAAAACAGAAAGAATTGAAATCTTGAAAAGAGTTTATCCTCTGTGTATAAGCGTCCAAGAAATTGGTTTGTTGTTCTAATTTAAAATCGGTTATTAGTTTACATTCTGTCAAACCTATTTTAACGAAGGAATTGTTGATGTAATTTAAGGGAATGCTTATGTTTTCAACGCATGAATGTAAGTTGGTGTTGTAGATTCTATTTAAAGGGCAGCATTTCGGAAAAAAATCACCTTCGTACTCCACCACGACGTTTGTATCTATACTATATTCAACGAAAGTATTGTTAACAACATCTAAACACTTTCCGCTTATACTGTTTTTTAAAAACTCCGTATTTCTTGTAAAAATCTGATGTCTTTGCGTGATATCTTTGGTACATGTGTAAGAAGAGTTTCCATCTTTTACTAAATTTTCATCGAAACTACAACATTTTGACGAATCGTTACACAAAGTCACTTTGATTACGACTGTCGCGAAAACTAATAACAATACCAAATTCATGATAGACCTGCGATTATTTAATCACATATTTTGCGTGCTGGTAAATGTAGGAGGTTGAAGCGTGTTTCCTAGAGAGAAAACAAGAATGAATAACAGTATGGTAACCGCGGAGATTCCGCAGGACTGGAGGCATCGCTTGGAGGTGGGGGCGATAAAGGACTTTCCCAAGTTGTGTTACTAGATTTAGTGTTAGTGGTTCACTGTGGTTTTACTTGAATGTTATAATAGCATTAAAAAATGTAATTTCTTTATTTCATTTAATATTTTTAGACCTTACATAAAATGTTTAAAGATTATACAGCATTTTAAATTTGTCCACCTTCCTGTCATTATTGGAACAGCTTATAAGTAACTGTAGAAAAACCTGAAAACGGGAGAGAACTTGAAACTGGAGAAGAACCTGCAATTGAAGGAGAACTGAAAAAGAATTTGAAATTTGAAAAAATACAAGCAAACTTTATAGAAGTGGAGATTTCATGGAAAGACTTGAAGTAGAAGCACAAAAACAAGAAGTAAAAGTTCAAGAAAAAGAGATAGAGGTACAAGAATTATTCAACACTTACCAATTGGAGAAACAAAAAATGTTTGAACAGAAAACGAATCAGCCTAAACCTCTAAAACAAAACAACCTTTTGAACTGTGGCATAATAAAAAGCCCAGATTAAATCATTTAAAATTTTTTGGTACAACTCCATATATTCACAACAAGGTAAGAAAAGATAAATTTGAACAAAAATCAAATTAAGACATAATGGTTGGTTATCAATCAAGTGGATATAAAATATTAAATATCCATAATAATAAATTTATTTTAGCACGTGACGAAACAAATTTTGAAACATCGAGACCAAAACTTGATGAAGACTAGAACTTAATAAAAGCTCTGAGCCTGAAAACTGCATTCCTATTAAAATGCCTAAAACAAAATTAAAACTGATCGAAACCTCTACAGAATCTGTACAAAATAAAGAAACAGGTATATCTATCGTTAAAATAGATAAGTCTATCACCAAAACAGATAACGAATACAATAGCATACATACGCCAAATGAAATTCACAAAACTGATTTAAGACGAAGCGAAAGAATTAAAAATATTCCTTCTACTTCATACAATGAAGAACCCTGTATAACTAATTATATAACGTGTGCACAATCACTTATTTGTACAATTCCTGAATCTTATAATGAGATAAAATATAGGGACGATAAAATTCAGTGAGAGCAAGCAATAAAGGAAGAAACAAATTCTTTATTAATTAATAAAACGTGGTCAATAGTCGACCGACCTCTGTAGGTGGATCTTTACCATTAAAAATTATGCTTATGGTAATCCACAAAGATATAAAACTAGAATAGTTGTCCGAGGTTTTAGTCAGCAATACTTATTCCCGGTTCCTTCATGTATTTGTTAAAATTTTATTAATCTATAAACAAATTAAATTAATTTATTATATGCTAAATAGCCCCTCTCACAAAAGTAAACATAATCTATAATAAAAAATAGTTATAAATAAATTATTTTAGTAGTTTAATAGCATTTGAAATTATTAAAAATTAATGTGTAATACAATAATTAAACATGTAAATAAATACTGGGCGTTACAATATATAAATTCCGCAACATAATATCCGTATATATTATGAATGTGTTTATGTAACTAAATCCAAATCCAAAACATTAACAAATAAAGAGGCAAATGAATTACTTTGCTTAACACAATCACATTTTGGCATATCTTTACTACTAAAAACTGTATTAGATTTCGCGTCCGCTTTAAAATGATTTTTTTATTGCAAAAAATACTGAATTAATTATTTAGTAGGTTCGAGTCATGTACGAGTACGTATTGTTATATTCTGGTACATACATTGATTAAAGCTCAAGGATTTATTTGTTTTTTTTTTCTTCTTGCAAACTTATGTTATTTTTAGAAGAATGTTTTTTAAGTTGGGTTTATTCATAATCTTTCGTACATTACTTTAATAATACTTCTTAATTTTCTACAAAAGTGTTCAAGGTTTTGTGCGATTATTCTTGTAGTTTTGACAAAAGTAGTGAACAATTAAAATAGTTATAATTGATTCATGTCCACTCATGTTATAACCTGTCGATCGCGAGCTACCGGTAGCTCGCGAAGGCAATTCTGGTAGCTCTCACAACGATTTTAATTTAAAAAATACAAACTGCAAAAATCAGAGAAGCTTCCGAAAATTCCACAAAAAAATCTAATTGTCATAATATTAAACATAAACAGCGGCAACGTTGCGGTGAGCGATCTGCCGCTGACGCCATCAAGCTAGAATCGGCTAGAACCGACCAGCGCGTTAGTGTTCGAGAACGATCAGGATTGCTTTGAACGGGTGTACTGGATTAAAAACAGTTTTTGGTTGCTTTTAAAACAGATTCGGGTTCTTTTAAGAAAACAAATATAGTGCGGAATATTTTCTATTAAATGATGAGAGTAGATATATATTTTGTGGTTTTAGATAATTAAGCACAAATGGATTATAAACAGGTGAGTAATTATATACCTTAATTATTATTTGATATAAATATAAATGATTTTAGGTAGTTTGAAAAGCAATTATAAATCGAAGATATTCTGAAGATTTAAAGGCTTGAAGAGCTTGAAATACAATGAATTAAATTTTAGTAATTGCTGTAACAACCTACGGTAAGATGTAGTTTATTTCTAGAAATAAATAGTTAGTAAATAATATTAATAAAATTAGATTAAACAATAAATTTTATAAAATCAAAGCAAATTATATTAAACGTCACCAATTGGGTGTAAAAAAAAATGATTAGGTAAAGATAAAGTTAGTATTTAAATATTCTTAGCTGTTTTTCCAGGTCTTCTGGCTGTTAACCGTGAGTCGAGTCTCCAGTTATCTTAAATCCAAAGAGATGGACTGGTTGGATTCCTCCACTAGTTCTATTTAATGTCTTTAAATAATTCGGTGTCTAGGAACCTCCGGGTTCCAGACTAGATATAGTTAATTCAAAAATTAATCTTCAGGTTGTAATTTGAATGGGAATGAGATTGACAATCAGCATAAGAGTGATAGACTGCTTAAGAGTGAAAGTGATAGTCTGCATAAGAGTGAAAGTCTGCATAAGAGTGAAAGTCTGCATAAGAGTGAAAGTCTGCATATGAGTGAAAGTCTGCATATGAGGCCTTGGATGATGGGTGGCCACAAAGGGGCTTCAACTGAAGTTACTATAAAAAGTTGAAAAACTCTAAATATTCGGAACTTTTATCCACAATGGTGAGATTATTGTTCAGTATTATCACAAAATCTTTTAGTTCACTAAATATGAGGTTCTTCGAAGAAAATCCGCAAAATGCGGGCACGCTTCTTTCTCAGAAAATGTGCTCAATGCAAAAAAAAAGCAAGAACCACTTTTTTTGCTAATATTTTGCCGCGAAGTTTTAGGAATAAATTAATTGTTTTAGTTGGTATCCTGTTTTCTTCTTTTAATTGATTTAAGAGAAATTACTGTTTTAAGAATAAATGACAAATTAGAAATTAAGAGAAGAAATGAGGAAGAATATGACAATTATTAGACAAGGTTATAATAATTGTTTGTTTACAATATTTGAATATTTTTAATTATTTTTTTTTTATTTTAGAAATGAAATATGGGGAAACTAACCAGCCAAGATCATTGGATTCTTAACGAAAAATAGCATATAAAATTTATAGTTATACAAATTATTTTATTAAATAAAGTTCATTTGTTTTGTTTTGACTCTTGAATCGCATCGAGGTATGAAAATAATTAAATTTAAATATTTATATGATTGAAAATATGATAGAATCATAAAAAAAAGGTAACTAATGTAAATTTTAAATATATAGCTTAGTAAGGTACTTTTAGCCTGTAACACGGGATAAATACGCACGGCGCGGCGACATTGCGCTTAGTTTAAAACTGAACGCGTAACCAACGTCCAGCGGTTGGGTTAGTAGAGAACACAAAAAATAATATTATGGCAAGCAGTTGTAAGAAGGTAAAGACATACCACTTTCATTTGGAATGGGAAGAACAATACTTTTTTACAGAAGTTAAAGATAAAAATGTGTGTTTGTTATGTAATACTTCGGTCTCCGTTGCTAAAAAAGGAAATATTGAGAGACATCATGAAACTGTACATTCTAATTTTGAAAAACCATTCCCACTACAATCTGCCGCCAGAAAGGAGAAACTGAAACAGATAAAAAAGCAGTTAATTGGACAACAATCAATATTTTTAAGAACAGTCGACAAAAATAAGGCTGCAACTGAAGCATCGTACCGTGTGTCCCAGATAATTGCACAAAAAAAGAAACCTTATGAAGACGGGGAAATGATAAAACAGGCGTTTTTAGAAGCTGCTGATTCGTTATTTGCCAACTTTAGAAATAAAGACGAGATAGTTTCAGCTATAAAATCTATGCAACTTTCTGCTAATACAGTGATGAGTGTAGAAGTAATGAGCAATGATATTTTTTTACAGTTAAGAACTGACTTAGATAACTGTGTTTATTTTTCACTTCTGCCCAGATGGCCGTGTTCGTCAGGATGGTTTTTAGTGATTGTACGATTAAAGAAGATCTTTTGAAGTTTATTCCACTGAAAGGACACACTACTGGACAGGAGTTGTTTTTTCATTTAAAAAATATTATTCCTTCCGAGAAAATTCCAATATCGAAAATGGTAGGCTTGACAACCGATGGCGCTCCAGCTATGGTGGGTTGTGATAAGGATCTGGTGACGTTATGTCGTAAAGATGAAACTTTTCCGCAATTTCTCTGTTACCACTGCATTATCCATCAGCAAGCATTATGTGGAAATTTACTGAAACTAAACAACGTTATGAAACTGGTGGTAAAAATTGTGAACAAGATTAGAGCTCAAGCGTTACAAAGAAGATTATTCAAAACCTTGGCCGATGAAGTTGACTGTCAATACGGGGACCTACTCCTTCACTCTGAAGTCCGATGGTTAAGTAGAGGACGGGTGCTGAAAAGTTTTAATGATGTCCTATCTGGCATAGTTCAATTTTTCAAACAACGCGATGAACCGACTCCGGAACTAGAAAATTCAATCTGGCTTAGAGATTTTGGTTTTCTCGTGGACATTATAGAGAAATTAAACGAACTTAATTTGCAGCTTCAGGGGAGAGACAAAGAACTAGCGGAAATGATTTCTGACATAAAAGCATTTATCAAAAAGCTGAAGTTTTGGGAACAAAACCTAATTAAGAGCGATGCCAAGCATTTTCTTATTTTTTTAGAAAAAATATCTCAAAATCCAATAGAACCCTATGACAGCAAATATCATGTAGAAATAGTTTCTACCCTGAAGAATAATTTCAAAAATCGTTTTAAGGATTTCAACGAAATGGCTTTAGTAGCGCAGTTTGTTGTTTCACCCTTTATGGAAATTGATATCCAACAGTTTGCAACTTGTGTTATGCAGAACTTTGGCGAAGACATCGCTGAAACAGAAATGGAAGTAATTGAGTTTCAAAATGATTTAGCCTTAAAATCATTAGTCTCAAGTACCAAATGTATCTGGCCTATTGTAAGTAAAGACAAATTCAGTTCTATGCCGTGTTGCCTTGAAAGTGAAAGCATTATTCAGTTCAACCTATTTGTGTGAATCTTTTTTTTCCAATATGAAGTTTATTAAGAACAAATATCGCAATCGACTTACAGATGAACATTTGAATAATTGTATTCGAATGGCTGTATCAAATTATACTGCAAACATTAAAAAATTTATCGATGAGTCTGAGTGTCAGCCTTCTCATTGAACGTGCTTTTTTATTTTTCAATGTTAATGTTCATGATAGTGCGTTACTTTTTTGTTGTTATTATTAACTATTTTTAAATCTTACGTGACATGCCGTTGTGGCTGGATAAAAATTTGTGTTTATTTTTCAAACACCTTCGTTTGGTAGGTAGGAATGTAGCTATGAACAAGTACGTACTAGTAATATTAGTTATTTTGTTATTAGTTTATTATTAGTACCTATGTATTATGTATTACCAGTTAAATAGTAAAATAAATACATATAATGATAAATTAACTGTGGATTATTTCATTTACGTTGCGTTACGTGGCTTCCGTGTGGGTAGCTCGCTGTTTATTCCAAAATTAATAAAGTAGCTCAACACATTGAGAGGTTGGCGACCACTGTTTTAGATGGTAGATAAAAAGTAATTTCTTACAACAAAATAAATATATACTCATTATTTCGGTAAAATTTATAAAATTCGCTATTAATAATGATAATTTTTCCGTAATAAATATGCTAACCTATGCAAATATAGCAATTACCATTATTACGTCAATGTCATTTTCCAGTAAACATTTTTTTCGTTTCCTACACGTCGTAGTAATGCCATTACAAAATGTAATTGTGATCTATTTGATTACATTGAAAACATAAATATTTTCCTATTCGCAATTATATCGGTAGTTTTAAGTTTTAATTAGCTAATTGAAATAAGCGTAGGTATCTGGCGTAGCATGAAAGTATCTATAATGATATACAATTTTTTGTTTTAAGTTGTAACCTAAAATTATAAATGTTCAGTTTTCTTTGTGTTCATTTTTACTTTCCTATCTGTATACAGATATAAGGAAAGTATAGGAATCATGATTTTTTTCGACCTCGAGTTTTCGACGGATTTTTACGTTTTGAGGTCCCCTGAATCCGTTTTGAGTATTTTCGCGATGATGTCTGTGTGTGTGTGTGTGTGTGTGTGTGTGTGTGTGTGTGTGTGTGTGTGTGTGTGTGTCTGTGTGTCTGTGTGTCTGTGTGTGTGTGTGTGTGTGTGTGTGTGTGTGTGTGTGTGTGTGTGTGTGTGTGTGTGTGTCTGTATAACGCATAACTCATGAACCGATACACAGAAAAACACCAAATTTTAAACTTAAGCTTTGTTTCAGCGTCTAATGAGCTGATTAGATTTTGGGCAGAGTCGGAACATTTGGGGGGGGGTACTTTATAGGTGGTCATTTTTATATTTTATGGAATATATCTGTTATTTACGTTTGGAGAAGAAAATTCTTTAAATAAAAGTTACTTTTAATATTATTATCTATAATTTTTGTTCTATACAAAATTTTCCTAAAATGGTCCGTATTCGAGAAATTTGACAAAATGTAAAAAAAATATTTTGTTATTAAAATTGTTCAAATAAAAGTTGTTTGTAATATAATTCTCTATAATTTTTATTCTTTACATAATTTCTCTAAAATGGACCGTATTCGAGATATTTGAGAAAATGTGTAAATTTCGAATTTTGAAGAAAACTCAAAAACGGATAAAGAAAAAAACATTAAATTTTAAACTTAAGGTTTATTTCGGCCTGACGTGAAATGATTAGATTTTGGACAAAGTCGGAACATCTGGGGGGGTACTTTATGGGAGGCCGTTTTTATATTTTATGAAATATATCTGTTATTTATGTTTGGAGAGGAAAATTGTTCAAATAAAAGTTACTTCTAATATTATTATCTGTAATTTTTGTTTTATGTAAAAATTTCCTGAAATGGTCCGTATTCGAGAAATTTGACAAAATGTGCAAAATTCTGATTTTTATTATGAAAGTTTTTGAAATAAAAGTTGTTTGCGATATCGATCTCTATAATTTTTGTTTATACATGATTTTTCTAAAATGGACCGTAATGAAAAAATTGTAGGAAATTAAAATTTTTCAGTATTTTCGTTTTCCATGAATATCTATAGAAAAATGTTTCGAGGTAGATGTATGTGGACAATGTATATATTTAGTTTATCCTCTAAACATTTATATAACTAGATAGGAAAGTCATGTGTTGGACACATCAGATTTTTTATCTAATACTACAGTGACTATATCCAAATTTATCAATGAGTTAGTTCGTGAGCATACCTAAAACATATCCAGAGTCTAGGTGTGATAAAACAATTATTGCTTTTTTAAGTAGTTTCTTTTTTTATTTGCAGATTTACTGCGAGCTTGTTGATGAAAGGCATTAAAAAAATGCAGACAATACAATTTGGACTACTTGAAGTTTGGATTTATTCCATCTCTATCAAATCAACACTTGCCGATGTGTCTCATATGTGAAAAAGTATTCAGTAACAATGCTATGGAGACTTCAAAAATGGAGGATCACTTATCAAGAGTACATACTGATAAAAACCTAGCCATCCATAAAGCTGCCCATAAACGGTCAATATTGCGCAATTTTTGTGTTTAGTCTTGTTCTTGCTCTGACTGAACGAGTTTGTATCCATAACAAACATGGATTCTAAAGCAAAATAGGAAGAAAGACAATTTATTTTAGAAGTTATCAAAGTGTACTAGTCCTTGCCAATTTTATGGAATACAAAAAGCAAAGAATATAGCAACAGGAATAAAAAAATGAAAAATATGATGAGTTTTTGCGGAAATATCCACTCTGCAATAGCAGCAAAGTGCAAAACAAAACTAGTTATTTAGCAAATATATTGTATTGTTTGAAGACAATTGCAATATTTTGCGCAATAATATTGACCGATGTTTGCAGCATCAGATAGGCAAGACGTTGATGGTTTACAAGCGTCCTATAATATATATTTACTAGTAGCGAAGTCGGGGTATCTCCTCATAATTGGAGAGCAGCTTAGTTTACCAGCTATTGCCTAACGTGTCGCCACACTCAAGGAGGCAGCCAACCAAATACTTTTGGTCCTAGCCCCTCTATCGGTAGTGACAAACCTAATTAAAGAACATTCCCTTGTGAAATTCAAGAAAAGATGGGATGAAACAGGAAGCTGCAGACTTCCTATGGAGCTTTTATCCTGACAATACTACAGCAAACAAATATTTAACTATGACTAGACGGAAGCTGCGCCAGGCATTCTGATTGGACATTGCTAACTACGGAAGCATCTCCATATCATGGGGCTGGAAGAATCCGCACTCTGCGCAGTGAATGTGAACAAGAAGAGCATATTATAACTTAAAATATTTTGTAAATATACTGGGGAGATTCCTGATTTAATTTTAAATATAAAAAGCAGGGAATAGAATAGCAAATATTTTTTAACAGGCAACCACTGATAAATTTCCAGATAACTACTTCTTTAAATTGCTGAAACAGGTCAATTTTGATTTCTAAAATGACAATATTTTAACATAATTATGTACCTCTTGCTTCAACCGCTTTGGAGTGTCAGCAACCAATTCAAATTTTTAAATAAAATGAGGGATTTGATGCCTCATTTTAAAAAGTTTTTAATTCTTTATTCAGTCACATAAGGATTTATTCCATCTCTATCAAATCAACACTTGCCGATGTGTCTCCAATATGAAAAAGTATTCAGTAAGGATACTATGGAGACTTCAAAAATGGAGGACCGTTTATCAAGAGTACATGCTGATAAAAAAAGTAAGCCCTTTTGATTCTTTCAAGCACAAAAAACTAGAGGAAAGGCCATCTATAAAATGGCCCACAAACGATTAATATTGCGCAATTTTTGTATTTAGTCTTGTTCTTTTTCTCACTGAACGACTTTGTATCCATAACAAACATGGATTCTAAAGCAGAATAGGAAGAATGACAATTTATTTTAACATAATTATGTACCTCTTGCTTCAACCGCTTTGGAGTGTCAGCAACCAATTCAAATTTTTAAATAAAATGAGGGATTTGATACCTCATTTTAAAAAGTTTTTAATTCTTTATTCAGTCACATAAGGATTTTTGTTTGTATTTTTCCAATTTTTAACAAGCAGTCTTACATGGTGTATTTTATTATAAAAAAAAATTAAAATTAAATAATTTTTCAGATTCTTATAAAACATGTTCAGCTATTTTTGGGGAGATTTGCTGGATTTACAGTTATGCTTCTTCATAAAGAAAAATGTCAAAATTTTAAAAAACTTCTATTACTGGAACGAATAATAACCCCTTTAAAATGAGGTATGACATGATCACTCATTTCATTTAAAAATGAAAAGGTGGTAGTTGTCAGTTCAAGGGGTTTAAAGAAGTAGGTACCTATACAATTAATTGAAATACTGTCGCATTCAAAAATTAAAATTTACGTTAGAGGATTTTCTTTAAAAATTAATTATTAATGAGACAGAAAATTAATGTATCCCTTTGTCCTCACTGTATATTGGTAGGCAACAGAAATAAGTACATTTATTTTAACCGTCCAAAATAGTTATTTGTGTAGTAAGGCAGTAATTATAAATTTGCAACTTCTGGTTAGGATAAAAATTATCATAATAATAATAATAATAATAATAATAATAATAATCATTTATTTCTGTAGACCTGAATACATAGGTATAGAAAACGTCACATAAAATGTACAAACAAGACAAAAATGTATGAGTAAAAACAAACTTATATATAATTCGTTACAAACAATCCATTAAAAACATTTAAGTAAAATTAAAATATTTAAGTAAAATTAAAACATTTAAGTAAAATTATAACAAAACATTTAAGTAAAATTGCAGTGGAGGTATTCCTCAACACTATAAAAAGTGTGAGCTTGTAAGACCTCTGTTACTCGGGTTTTGAAAGCTCATATGGCCAAGATGCACACGACATTTTTTAGGCGACTCTCACATCAAGTAGAGCCAATATTTTTACATTCTTCTTTTTAATAAGAGGCTTAAATGCAAGAATTGTTTCAAGTTTTTATTGATCGAATAAAAATCCATCGTTAACTAATAAAATTTGCACAGAAGAATTACTAACGATAAGTAGGTATGGTATAATTATTTTTCGGATTTCTATTTGCGATTCTTCGATAATAAATTCACAATTTTTAAAAAGTTAGTTAATTTAAATAAAAATCCAGTACCTAATTAATAATACCTAATCCAAATTTTTCTCGAACTGTTTTTAAGAAAATTAAACAAAATCATGTCACAGCTCCGTGATATAAAACGAGAAAATCTAAAAAGAAATCATTTCAAAACACTTACTTACCTATTTTTGTGCCGAATTTTAATTATAGAAAGTGCTATGATTTTTGTGTTTCTTTTGAGACATCCAGTATGCTTCTACTCTTTTATAAAACGTTCATAACTGATCTGAAAAATACTTAATACGCAAGCCATTTGGGCGGAGGTAATTTGCCCACAAAATATTTAAAGCTGCTAATCCTATAGGTAATTTGCCCACAGCAAGTGAAAGGTCATCTTAATCCTGTTGGTATTTTGCCCAAATTTATTTCTAACTGAATAAATCATAATAGATATATCTTTCATTTATTATTTTTTATATAATATTATCGAAAAGTAAAAACACATTATTAATTAAACTAAAAATTATATTAAACACTAATTTTTATTATTATAAAAAAGTAAGTATACATAAGTTATATTATATTTTTTATATATTTATATTTTATTTACATATTTTTCAACTGGGAGGGATAAATGTGATACAAATTTTATATACTCTAATCTGCTGATTTGCTGCAGATCAAATCGCTGTATAAATTTTTCTAAACACTGAATTTTTTGTTTTACACTTTTGTCTTTGATTTTCTTAGGTATACTTAAGCTTTGTATTGTGACATACGTGTCGATTTGAAAGTCTTTAAGCTTTTCTATAAAAATATATACAGAAGGATGTGTACAGTAGAATGAAGAATTAAACCTTGAATGAAACGACTCACAGGCATTTGTAGTTCTTGTAATTGAAGCTGTTTTTTCTGCCCATATACTTGGAGGAAATGTAGAATTTTCTTCAATATATGTTTCTAATAGGTAATCGGCATACCTATCGAGAACGGCATTTTCTGGTTTACTTGCCATTAAGTCAAACACAAAACAGTCTCCAACTTCATCGGCGTTTAAATATGTCAACCCAAATGATGTTTTAAGCCATTTTCCGGTATCACTGTTAGTTGTATATTCAGTCATTAATCCCAGAGACTGAATTTTACGATACCACGCTTGATGTAGATGAAATCGGCAGCCATTGATTACAGTATTAGGCCACATATAAATTAACGCCTTATGAATTGCTATTTCAAAATCAACGAACACTTTAGATGGATTTAAAGCAATACTGTAAGTTTCCAAAATTTTATAATGCAATAACGAAAACAAATGTTTGTATATATCGGTAGATTTGTTTGGTAATAAACAATATACCAGGGGCACATAGTGTCCATTACACAGCCCATGAATGGTAAATAATTGTAGGAAAAACTTTGTACAATACGAAAATGTTCCATCCATATACAAGACGTTCATTTTACACAAAGTACGAATATTTGTCTCACATGTAAATACAATAATATTATTTTCTCTGCTATTTATTAAAAGAAAATGTTCACCTTTACTGGTTTTAAATGTATTAGAATATAAGTCAACTGCATCATGCACTTCTTGTATATTTGTAGGTAATGGACCTGGTAGTATTTTGCGACGACTGTTGTATATAGTTTTTCTTATGTAGGACACATCAATTGTAGTTAGTGACTCTGGTAAATTAGTAGCAAGTACCTTACGGATAATTTCAGAAGGTTTTTCCGAAATATCATCAACTGCTTTTCGCTTACACGAATTAGAAATAATTTTCCTGTTTAATTTCGGTTCATTTGCTTCATGGCTATGAATTAGGTTGCCTCTGGATACTAAAAGTTCAGGACCAATTGTAAATACAGTGGCATTACAAGCATTTGTTTTTCTTTGGGAGCATCTCCAAGAAACTTCTCCACTTTTCATTTCTCTATCTTTGGCAAACGTAAAATTCTCCAAAAGGAGTACATCTTTCCCGCGTGTGCTTTTAATCAATGTAGCTGACATTATAGAAATAATTATTGTTTATAAACACTCGAATTACAATCATCAACGTATAAAAACTGACTGAAATATAAACAGTAAACACCCAAAGTAAGTACCTATTAGAATTAATAATAATCAGGTAGGTACCTATTTGTGGGCGGATGTTATTTTGCGGGTTTAGGTACCTGAATGCTACTGTGGGCAAAATACCAGTAAGATTAACGCACCCCTTTACTTACACAGGTAGAAAACAGAGATTTGTGGGCAAAAAGGACCCGCCGAGCCATTTTAGCTATCTATATTACCTACAGAGTCAACCGTCCGACAAATTAATCGCCCATCCATCATACAAATCATTTTTTAACGATTTCGTATAAAAGATAATTATGTAGATGTGAATTTACAAATACAGCGTGCAAAAATTACCAAAATTAAATTCCCTATGTATTTGAAACCCACGTTATTTCGTCTTCCGTTTGCAGTTTAGATATATCGAAACTTTACTCCGAATGGTGCACGTGTTGAATGATCGAAACATGGAGGAAAGATTATTAAGAGTTGCCGTTTCTTTGTAGAAATTTGGCAACATGTTTGCTTGCAACGACCTGTGGGGTGGAGGAGTAGAACTAATCTTACTCTGTCGGTAATGTAGTTACCAGCAGTATTACCATCAACTCTTACTCTGTCGGTAATGCAGTTACCCGTAATTTTATATTTAATTTGAACATTGGCGGGTTTTTTTAAAGGAGAATTTACTTTTGCAATTATTTTCTAACTAATACGAAATATAGCCTTACAAAATTTTGATAGTAATTTTTTTAATTTTTTAGTGAAATAAAAAACATGTACGTGTAGCTAAAATATGTTCCTCTGGAGCCACTTTTTCAAAATTTAATCAAATTTTGATGGCAATAAATCGCAAAATTTTGTTTTTATAAAGATTTCAAAAATTGACAAAATAATTCAATCAAATTTCGGAATAGTGGCTCCAGAAAAACGGACATTTCACTTTTACCTGAAGGTATATATTTTTCATTCACTAAAAAGTAAAATTAAACTATAGAAATATTTGTGGCTCTATTTCGTATTGTTTAGAAAAAGATAATTGCTTGAGTAAATTTTCCTCTTAATTATAATTAAAATTTTCCTTTTTTATTAGCTGATTGTAACAATTGTGAAATGCCCAAAAAAAATGTAAAATTCTATGACAAATAATTATGAGGATAAAATAAATATCATACAAAGTTTTATATAATTATATTTACTAAAAATTCCCAAGAAAAATAAATAAAAAATATATCAGAGATGGCAATACAAAAAAATATTTTTCATGCACTTCACCCCCATACAAGCGAGCTTATGCGAAGCAAGAATGTCTATTATTATTATTATTATTATTATTTACTATGGCGCTCCCGGACGTCTTATAAATGATTCTTTAAGAAAGTTACTCTAATATCACAAACATTACATTACTATTTCGGTACGTTAACTATCTTTGGCTAACAAAAATCAGAAATTGCATAACAAATAATTAATTTACTTGACATGAAAACTAATGCCTAAGTAAATAAATTTTTAAAATAAACAAAAAACAAAACAACAAATTCTTCTTGAATCTTAGGAAATCAGACAAAAGCAACCATCCATATAAACTGAAACAGAAAAAAATTAAATGCAGTAACTTCAAATCATTTTGTTTGTCTTTTAGACATTGCAGCAGCCCTCATACTATCATTATAATACTTTCTTATTATTAATAGTAGACAAGTTTCAACTAAATGAGAAAAGACGTCTGTTTTATGTTCTTTATATGTAAACCAGAGATGGCTTGTGGCCTAGTCTGTGAGGAAGCTGGCTCATCCTATATACTTTATAAAAATATATATTTCTATTATGTAATATTTCTGCTTTTTGAATTCTTATAGACATATATTTTTATTAATTATATAGGGTGTGCCTTTTAAAAGTAGTCTCCTCATAGACTAGGCCACGAGTCGCCTCTGATCTAAACCATTTAAAATCAACATGGTCTGGCAAAAAAGTTTAATTTTTTGAATGTTGTCAATATGACCCAAAAGTTGTGAAACTATTTCAAGAATTTTTGAAAGAAATACAATAACATTTCTTTGTACATAAATAAAACGTCTTTTATCATAATTTTCTTTAAAATAAGTAAAAGTATCGATGGTCTTCTAACATGTCTGTAAATTAACTTTACACTCTTTGCAGTCAAAACTATTAAGTTTCTTAATGAACCCTGCAACATAACTAGTAGCCTGACTCAAATTCTGCTTCATTTTTTAATTTTATATATATTATTAAAATGAACTTTATCCTCACAGGACTCTGTTTGGAGGTGTGATAACAATATTACTAAGTACTACTATCTTTGGTGTATCTGGTTTTGAGGATGCTAAAGCAAGGTAAAGCAAATCTTTTAGCAGTCTTGAACGATTTGTGTTTGTAAACAATTTTGTATCAAAATATGATTTTCTCATAATATATAATGATTGGGGTTGTAAGTGGAATGTTTAAAATACGACACCATTCCGTTCTTTGATCAATATCAGAAGGAAATTTTAAAATGTTTGTTCTTAAAATTTACGTTTGGAATGGGCCTTATAAAATTTACTATAACCATTAGAAATTATGCGTTTATAATGAATTCTGCCTGGTAAAGACATGTTAAAGCATCAAAATACCTTTACTTGATTTTAAATAATCCTAAATAACTTATATCTAAAAAAATAAAAGTAGTTCCACTCACATGTTTTCGTCGACAACCAAATCATGACATAACCACACATTTGTTTGATTTTGATGTTATTTATTGACAGCGCGCGCGGGGCCCGCTATAGCGGGCAGCCAGCAGTCATGCAGCGGACAGAAAGCCATCTTCACATAGTACAAATAACTAAGTGAAGGTATGTTTTTTTTAGTTTGTTGTAATATATGAATTAAAATTTTTGAAACAACACTTTTTGTGTGTTACTGAACGAGATGTTATTAAATTAATCAATGTGCTTTACATTTTAATACAATTTCGCTATTGTAAAACGGACTTCAGAGCACCCAAGCGCGGAGGAGTATGCGCAGAAACGTGTTTACGTATTGTGCATATGATATAAACCCCCGTGGATCGAAAATGGTTGGTAACGATACGACTTGCTTGTTTTTAGATCTATCGACGAGTGCCTGAACTAAAATGTTTGGCGCGTAAATTACTTGAAATTTCAGCTTGTATTTTATTTCTCAATTTTCTCCGTTATTACACTAATTTGAGAATTGGTTTCAAGGTAATTGTATTTGATTATTAATAGAGTATTTGCTTGACCCCTTGAAAAAATCATATTACATTTTTTTATTTTTTCTTATTTTTCTTATTAGTAATTTTTACTTTCTCATTCCCAATTTAATATTTTTACTATCAATAAATTGTGCCACCGCCACCTATACTCACTTTCAGTAAATAACACCTTTTTTAGTACACTATTTATCCGCTAAATTTAAAATTTACAGTTTACTGCACTAATTCGTTAAAATCTAGATAGATGTCATGGGAGTCTGATAATCTCATTTTTACTTTTCATTTGTAATTAACGTTATATTCTTTAAAATTGTTTAACTGTTTGTGCTTGTAAAATCTATTTTGTGTTGTTTAGTTAATAATTGTCTTACATGTGTTTTAATTATTAATTTATTCAATCAGACATCTCGCGGTTTAACCTAACCTAAAAATATTTTTTAAAAAATACTATTGTAGATATTACATGACTTTTTTAACTCGTTTGTTAAATTTTATGTAGCACTTCCTTTATGGAAATAGTCAAGGTGAGTCAAGGTCATTGTTTAATTTTCTTTTGTTTTTTCTGTTATTTTGTATATGTTAATGTCCGTTCATACTTTTATAATTGTTTTTATTACAACTGACTCCTTGACATTCCATTTAGGTGTGTCTGATGATGAAGTAATAGCTTCGAAACCGGTCGCCAATTAAAATTGACTTGTGAGAAATAAAGGACCTTTTCTTTAACCCCTTATACTTAATCCCTACTAATCACATATGGCTACCATCACTCCAAATTTATTATAATTGTTTAAACTTTTATTTTTATTATTATCAAAGTTACATTATTTATATTGGCGTCAGCAACTGCTCGGATTTATTTCAAAAACGTCTACAAAATTTTAGTTCTCTAATTTGTATAGTTTTCAAATTTATTAGAAAATAAAATTAAACGCAATTAAACTCTCACCTTATTGAAATTTTCCAACAAAGCGCATGGTTTTTATGTAAAATGCGAAAAGCCACAAAATATACACATTTGTTTTCTATTGCGCGCTCTAGTGGCAAAAATATGAAATATATACAAAAATGTATACAGACATAATCAATAGAAAATTGTTTGTTCTTTAAAAAAGTCCAGTAAACTTTTTCTATGAGTAAATTGGTAAAAATGTCGAAAAATGTATATATCCATTTATATAGAGCATTCAATATAAAATCCGGTGCACGTCAGAGATGACGTCAGTGACAGTCATTGGTACCACATACACAAATATAAATAATTAAATTTTATTTTCATGGTGGTTGCCAAAGAGTTTAACGACCAGGTACAAAATCTGACGAACGTGTTAGGTACAAAACCATGTTTTTTTTAATTTTATCTCAATATCCAGATTTCCTAGTTTTACATTTTTTGTGATGAAATAATTCTGTGGTCGTAGGAAAAATAAAGTATATCATTTGTAAAAAAATAATTTTCTGTAACTGTAATGTAATATATTATTAAATTGTTACAAAAAAATGTGATTTACATCATTTAGATGATACATGGCATGAATAACAAATATAATGGTTGCGAAAGCAATAATAACATTCATACATTGTTTTATTTACATGAAAACATTAAACAAATACATTTCTTAAGTTCAAATACTAATACAGCCTACAAAAGTCTTGAAAATAGTTGAATAGATCGGAAAAGCATATACTCGTAAGTACTTACAATTTTTGATGCTATAAAAAATACTTTGTTTCTTGCTCCTAAATTAACAAAAAAAAATCACTAAAAAACATATCACAGATATCGGGGTATTGGAGTTACAATGAAGTAGTAGTTTGAACTATTGTTAATTAAGAATCGATTTGCATAAAGTCGAATAAATCCGAAACAACAATAACTGCCTACTGCTTGTTGATAATACAAATTCATTTAGAAATGTAATTATGCATTATTACCACGTTTGTAAAAACTTATTGTCGTACGCATTAGTCCTCGATCCATATTCCTTGATTTAAATGTACCATTTTCACGAAATCTTTCTATATTTTACAAATTTTTGGCGATTAAGAAGTTCTTTGTGCTGACATCTCTTTGATACATTCCTACGATACGTCATATAACTGGACGTACAGTTATAAAATCAAACTATTTATCTCTTAAGGCAAAACTTCTCTGGTATAAAATATACTTCGAATTAATTCCATCTCTGCTTTACAGCCTGTTAAAAATTCCAATTTTTTTTAGAAATACTTGAGACTAATTAGTTTGTTGTCTAGTCACTTACTTTGGTATATTATTCAACGTAAATATTGCAATTATTTCTGTATTATTATAATTTGTAACTACCACTAAATTACCTTCATGCAACATCAAAACCAAATGTATGCTTTGTTCTGTAATAAATCACTAAATAAAGACCGTGAAAGAATTATACAAATTATATTATCCCTTAGTCAGGTGCGCTTAAGGTACGCCTGAAGTACGCCTAAAGTACGCCTAAAGTACGCCTAAAGTACGCTTGAAGTACGCCTGAAGTACGCCTAAAGTACGCCTAAAGTACGCCTAAAGTACGCCTAAAGTACGCCTAAAGTACGCCTAAAGTACGCCAAAAGTACGCTTGAAGTACATTTGAAGTACATTTGAAGTACGTTTAAAGTACGATTGAAGTACGCCTCAAGAATGTAATGTATCAACATTTATTTCAGTAAAATAGTTACAAATAAAACATAAGAGCAATACTCACATAAAAAATCTTATGTGGGGATTCTATATTATAAGCAGGAATATAGTTCCTAGGATCTGATTAAGAATTAAATGTATCTACCACAAATCAATTCTCAACTAACTACTAAATACAAAAACAAAAAAATATTCATATTTACCTACACAAACGTATACAAAGTTCGTGTTTATTTTACTTTAACTACTAGATTCTAAACTTGTTAATTCCTGCAATCATTTCGACCATTTTTAAGACTTATTCGAGTAGAAGAAGTGAATGAATCTACTGTGTTATTCATGTACGCGTCTCTTCTTCTAATGTGGAGCTTTTTTAAAAAATCATTGTAGATCGATTTCTTGCAGATGAATATAATGAATATATACACACCTGAAAAATAAATAAAAACTATTGAAACTTTAAAGTTTTTGGTTGCATGTTAACAATAAGTTCATTTAATAAGTTTCCATATAGTAGGGCATATTCGAGGCAGATTCAAACTTGCTGAAAATCATTAATAAATGTTTAACAAAATTGCATTTATATTTGTAAGATTGCAATAAATTTGCAGTAAATGTATTTTGTTTCGTGAACATTTTGTTACCATGGAATTAGTAGTCAACTTTATTACTTAAATTAGAAGCACGGCAACACTGCATCGGATAGAAAGCAACTATCTTATGTAAAGTGTATGTATGTAAATTTAAAAAAATATAAATGCAAATATTTACATTATAACTCAAAACAAACATCTTTAGATGACTAATTTAATAAACTTCCTAGTTATGATTGATTCAAGGTAACGCCAGACACAATTCAATGTTTTTGAATTCAAGTGAGGTACTAGTATGGACTATGAATCGACACTTCTTCATTTTGGTCTTTCGAGCCGGATCAAGTATGATAAACTTTTGTTGACATCGTAAAGAAGCCGTAAAGTAAATAAAAAAAATATTTTTTTAGGGATGTAAAAAAACAATTCAGCTCTGAAAAAATTAATTCAATGTTATTTATAATGTTAAAAACCAGTTACAACCGGATTATCAAGGGTTGGCTTGTAGGTAACAATAATTTTATTTGTTTCTTACCTTGCAAGCAATTAATACAGTCAACAACTATTTCGAAATTACTCCAAAACGTTCCAAGACTATGAAAATCAACAAATGATGTTACCGTATCGAAGATGAACGTAACTCCCATGATTACTGCCAGCTTCAGAATTAAAAATAACCTAAAAATAAATACAATTTCAAATTATATTGTTTTAAAACAAGTACATGTGTTGTTTCGATTAATATGCTTAAAATATGTTTTGCAGATGGCAGTGATTGACAGGAAAGCATTAAAAACATTAAACCTATCATAAACTGCTTCCTGTATATTATACAGTGCTTCTTAAAAGTCCACATCTTATCTCCTTTCTTAATATATAGACTGATAAAATTTGGAGAATGAAAATGAACTATTTTAACCTTCTCTACTAATGGTAACAGGTGACTGAAACCAATAATATTAAATGGGACTCTACGGTACACAACACCTCGTTTAAAAGGTATTTAGAATACCTATTAGTGTTTACCATAAATCAAAACATGATTAGAATGACTGAATAGGCATTATAACTACCATTCAAACGATCTGTCACTTGCAATAATTTTATATTTAATATTTTTGGTTTCAGTTGCCTTGTAAAGTCATCGATGACTATTAAGTCACCTGGTATAGTCTATTTTTATGTATGAGAGAGTAATGAAACAGCATTTCTAATGCAAAACTTAGTACGGTCATTTTAAATATTTTTACAGAATAATCTAAATATTTCCTAAAATTGTAATAAATGTACCTAAGCTATTACAAGTTTTGGGTCTTTTATTGGTCCTTTATAAACATAAGCTGTACAGAACAATAGAAAAAGGTTTGGACAGGTCAAAAGCCCTGTGTATTAAAGATTACATAGCTGTATCTTAAGATTATTTTCAATAAGTACCTATTTGCCAATTTTGTTTTATTTTAATTCCAAAAATTTCTTACAGTTATCGAATTATAAGTAGATAAATACCTTCCCAACAAATTTCACCGAAAATGTTGATAAGGTTTTCCATTTAGTAAGGAGGTCCAAGTTGTGTATTGTGTATTCTTGACAGTTTACTAAATGTCGTTTAGTTGCAACTTGCAAGGTGCAGTGTGAATTCTAGTGTGATCATGGAAAATTTGGAAGGGCGCGTAAACGACAAAAAATCGGTCCTTTAACAGTTAATGAAAAAACATTAATATTTAATTGTTTTAAATCATTTACAGATAAACATTTATGTAAAAGTGTTGATGACACAGTGGAATTAGTTAGTAGTACGCTTGGTGTTTGGAAATCTACGATTTACAGAGTTGTTAAAGAAGAGAAATGTGGCGAGTTTCAAACAGCACGTAAAGCTCCAGGAAAACCAAAATTTCAATTAGAAAATCTTTTGAAAGAAAGACTTCGAAGGAAAGCGCATGAGTTCTTCTTTAGAACAGAATTTTCGACAGTAGACAAAGTTCTTGTCACGGTTCGAGATGATAAGGATTACCCTGAAATGAGTCGAAGCACACTATGGAAACTTTTAAAAGAAATAGGTTTTCTATGGAAAAAGCATTCCAGAAAGTCTATTTTAATAGAAAGAAGCGATATTGTAGTATGGAGAAGAAATTACCTAAGGACTATAAAAGAAATGAGAAACCAAAGAAGAAATATATTTTATTTAGATGAAACATGGATCAACGAGGGACATAAACCAAATAAATTTTGGCAAGATGAAACTGTTACATGTCGAAGACAGGCTTTTTTAAATAATTTATCTACTGGTTTAAATCCACCATCAGGAAAGGGGCGCAGACTAATAATAGTACACATCGGTAGTTCAAACGGTTTTGTTAAAGGTGGTTTATTGACTTTTGAATCTACTCGTACCGGTGACTACCATGAGGACATAAATGCTGATGTCTTTAAAGAGAGGTTCGAATAAATTATAGATCTTCTTCCTCAGAACTGTATAATAGTAATGGATAATGCAAGTTATCACTCGAGACTTATAGAAAAAAATGCCCACAACCAAGTGGTTAAAAAAAGATTTACAGAATTGGCTAAATTCAAAGAATATTAAGTTCCATCCCGGTTCTGTGAGAAAAGAACTGTATCATTTGTGTTCCCTTCATAAAGAGAAATTCAAAAAATATGAAATTTATGAAATTGCAAAAAATCGTGGGATGACGGTGGTTAGATCACCACTATATCATTGCGAAGTAAACCCGATAGAACTGATATGGGCACAGATAAAGGGAGAAGTTTCAAGAAAAAATAATTCTTTTAAAATGAGTAATGTTAAACAGTTGTTTTTGGAGGCTGTAAATAATGTGAAGCCTGAAAACTGGGAAAAGGCAGTAAATCATACGATTAAAGAAGAAGAGAAAATGTGGAAGTTGGACAATATTACTGATGAAATGATCGAGCCACTCATTGTAAATATTGGTTGCGACAGTTCATCTTCTGATTTCGATTCTGATTTGGATTTGTAGGTAAGAAGTAGTTTTTATATTAAAATTATTATTTATGAACGTAACGTTGTTTAAAAGTCAAAGTTTAAACCCTTATACCTACATAACACGTTTGACACAATGTTCTTAACATACCTGGTGGAAAAATAAAACATTTTATAAAAAATTGCACTTTTTCACCTTCAGCTGTTTAGAAGTTACAAGCAGGTTAATTAGGTGAAAATATAAGTGTACTCGAGGAATAATTTCAAAAAATATTTTAACTGTCTACTAAAAGAAGTGCTACGCCTATGGATTACGAACGTTTTATTATTTTAATACTCTCTCATACATAAAAATAGACTATAGAACAAGCAGATAAGCTTAGAATAGTTCTAAAATCGATAAATAATACTGGAAAACAATTAAATTGTACTCACTTTTCTTTATCTCTGTTAAATTTTAACTTCTTCTCATCCTTGTTGTCGTTGATTCTCTGAATTTCATTTTTAATTCTAATACAGTACAAGATAGTTTTCATGAAAAGGAACGCATTGATTATTTGGATTAAGAGATGTGGCATTCGCAGGAATACAAGTTGGGCATGATTTCCTGGTCCTAAAAATGAAAAATTATTAATCTTCCTACAATCCCTACTCTGTCAAGTTGTTCATAGAATTTAATAACATATGTAGACTGGACTTGAACCTGATTTCTTATGATTTAAATTAATCGATGCACATGATATACCTAATAGAGTTAAACTTTTAAACATAAAATTAATTCCAAATGCAAATAATACAGAAAATCAAGCAGAAAAATGCAATCGTGACTAGAAGAATTAGCTAAACAAGATTTAAGAAAAACGCGTTTCCAAAATAGCCCCATTTTCTAAAATAACCAAAGAATTTGCTTTTTTAGGCTAAAAATCTCTTCTGGTTCCTAAAATAAAAATGGTTCGCACTTCACAAAATGGTAAAAATTATACCGCGTACAGAAACTATACGAAAGAAGCCTTCCAAAGCGTCTTACGTGATATTCAGTATAATGGTCTGAGCCTTGATAAGGCTTCTAAAAAATATAGGGTGCCAAAGTCTACTCTAGCTTTACGAGCTAAGACAAAAAGCACTTTTCCTATAGCAGGAAGCGACGAAGAAGAAGTGTTGGTTGAACATCTGAACGTGGTTGCTTCCTGGGGCTTTCCGTTTGACATTACTGACTTGAGGATATTAATCAAGTCTTATCTTGACAGAAAAGGCCGCAATGAACGGAGGCTTAATAATAATCTACCCGGTCGAGATTGGGCTTCAAACTTTTTGAAGAGAAATAAAAAGTCAATATCGAATCGATGGTAAATAGGCAAAATTTGGACATTTTCTTTGACAATGCCCGAGATATGTTTAATACCGCAGACCCATCTCTAATAATAAATTTCGACGAAACCAACCTGACTGACAACCCAGGGACAAAACTGCAGATGGAGAACTTTTGCCTGAATATGTAGTCTACACGGCAGATCACATGTGGACCTGCAGGAGCGCGTTACAATCGGTCTCGAAGTGGCTGGTTTGATGCCGTCTGCTTTGAGGATTGGTTTTATACAGAGATAACAAGGGAGATATAACTACTCATTCATAAAATAGAATATCTATGATGCCAACATCAAATTAGTCAATTTGGCGATCAGGAGAGGAAAGACGTGATGTGTGAGGTAAGGGAGGGGATATACTGCAGGACTGAAGGCCGTACACGTTTGTTAGTCGCAGCGGAGTTTAAATAAATTGCATTGGCGTACCCCAGGAACGGGATAAATTAAATTATTTAAAAATATATGTTTTTTTAACCCCGTAAAAATTTTTGTATTTTAATATAGATATATTGAGCAGTAGTACAAATATGTTTTCTGCAAAATTCGTTGAGTTTTTAATTCATTAACGATATATACATTTAGAAGACTTTTAAAGGCATCTTTTTTTACAGATGATAGAAATTTGTATATATTTCTAATATGCACCAGAGTTTAATCGGGCCGTACAAAAGTTATCTAAATAAAAAAATTGAAGCTAATTAAAAAATATACGATAATAAATAAAATAATACTATTTCTATAAAATTTGCTGTCGCTAATTTATAAAAGTCACTGGTTCTAAATATCCAGGGTTTGTTCTTAGATCAAACAATAATTTTTTTTAGTCCACATGGATATTAGCTTATCTACGTACAGAATACAAAACGAAAAAGTATGCTATTGCATTCATTTAAACGGATATATTTCATATCTATTCTAGGTAGTTCATATTTTGGTCACCCAATACTATTCTTTTTAAAATGTTAAATAAGTGACAATTGTGTCAAACTAATCGTCAGTATATTCAATTATTGAGATTAAATATACATTAAAATGAGTTATTTTTGTGTCGAATAGATAAATAGTAAATATTTTTTTTACATAAAACTAAGAGGCGTCACACTATAAAACTCAAAGAAAATAATAATGTAAATATTCTTTTAAAATCCATGTTCAAAACTATCTGCCTCAATGTGTAAACTGTTGGTATTTCCAATGAATCAATCAATCCCTTATTTATAAATAAACAATTTATATCCTATTTCCTGGAATTGTTTTAATCCTATTTTCTATATCAAAACAAAAATAGAATTCTAAACAGGTAGGTAATCAATATGTATTTATGGACATATGTAAATAATCTTTATAAATACATAGATTATAGTTTTAAGAGAGTATTTCTTTTAAATTAGGTTTTAAGTGTTTATCAAAATAGTTCATGAAAATTCTACCTGAATGCAATAGCTAAAAATTACAAGTAAAATATTTATTCCTATTTTTTTTTTTTATTTATGAAATTGACAGTAATGTTCTGAATTATTTCTAAAAAAAAAATTGTACCTATTTAAAATTAAGTGCTAAATATTATTTTTGCTGTTTTGATAGAATAATGTTTATCCGCTGAAACAAGGGATTTCAAAGAACTAAAATATACCGTGTGTTCAAATTAAAGTGTTACAGCTAAAGACCGCCTATTATAAAAGAAACGTATCAGACGAAAGTATTATAGTTTTGTGGGGAAAAAGTTTTGGCTAAAATCGTTTTTTATAGCTAACCATAATATGGTCAACTTTTTTTTCGTCCAGCAAAATTTTCAAGTAGCTGTTACTCAAAAAGTAAAAGTCGAACAAAAAAAATATTTCCATCAAAAGTTTCTTATTTTTT
The DNA here is from genome assembly GCA_927349885.1 of Psylliodes chrysocephalus. NCBI lineage: Eukaryota > Metazoa > Arthropoda > Insecta > Coleoptera > Chrysomelidae > Psylliodes > Psylliodes chrysocephalus. The sequence goes on from OV651830.1 coordinate 12,057,111, forward strand.
TATGTACTTTAAGAATATGAAAAAAAAATAATGGGGTTCCAATTTAATAAACAAAGTCCATCTCGATATGGCCATAATATGGTCAGCTATAAAAAAATGAAATTAGCCAAAATGTTTCCCTCAAAAAACTATAAAACTTTTGTCTGAAACTTTTTTTCTAAGATACATATTTTCGGCGGTATTTAACTGTAACACTTTAATTTAAACACCCGGTATATTTAGAATTTTTGCTTCTTAATGTGATTTATTTATTTAATTGATCCTAATGTACTAAATTATTAGTAGGTATGAAATTTTTTTTTTAATTTTGTGATAAAATATTGCATGCTTTCTGCTGTTTTGGTAAAAATTTTATCCATGGAAACGCGAACCTTTAAACAAAGTCGATTGTAGATTTCTCAAGATTTTTTTGTACAGTGAAATAACAATAATTTTTTGACATGCCTAGGTACTAAAAACAAAAGTTTTGCCAAATAACATTACCTATGAAACTTTTTTCAATTAAATTGAATCATTTTAAAACCCGTTTTAAAGAGATTTAATAAAAAATGCAGAATTTTTACACAAATTCGATTTTTACATAAGATTAACTAGGTACTTTGAGATTTTTAGGAATATTCCCAGTACCAATTTTAAAATTTCGCATCTTCTCCTGTTTTGTTAAGGCTAATTAACAACCATGGTTAATTCAAAACATTAATAATACTAATAATTTAAAAATATATAAGATACTTTTCGTAATTGGTACGTCTATGATAAGTAAATTCTAACCTATAAATACTTACATATGAAACGAAGAATTTGGGTCCAATTTGTCTTGTTTTTTACAAATTTTGCACTGTTTCACCATTTTTAAAGTTTGTATGTTAACAAAATAATGGGAAATCATTTTCACAAGAAAAAACTGAGAAAATCCGATGAACAATAACACTAAACAATCTCTACAACGCCAACTGTCAAAACAAGTTGATGGAATTATGAATGAATATTTTATATTCCGTTGTCTAACGGCCATATGCACCATTGTCCAGCTAAGTCCTCTGTTATCTAACAGTAGTATAAAAAATAACAGTGTGTTAACAGAATTTGCTATGCACCATCTATGTACCATCTATTTACAAGTTTCAGTAAGAAATCAGTCTGTTACGTATATATTACTGTTCATACCCTATAAAACCTTATATGGCCCTTCAAAATAAACAAGTAAAATTAAAATAGTCTGATAAATAAAATTAACAGGCCAAATTTGGTTTGTTACATTAACAACGCCTTTAACAGATTGTTAGTCGTATTTTGTAATGGTGAATACAAAATTGTCAATTTAACAGTCAGTTATGTAGTTAACTCTCTGATAACTATTAACAGGAGAATGGTGCATATGGCCGTAAGCTCACAATAAACAACGTAATATGCCCCGCCTACAAAATACTAGCTGTTGCCACATCTCGTAAAAAATACTTGATATTTAATATACCACTAACAAGTTTTGGAATTTATTGAAAATAATTACATCTAATTTAGTGAAATTATATCTAATTTAGTTAAATTTGATATAACAAATGATTCAACATTTTTTGGGTTCAGTTGCAGTAAAATAGGTTGAATTATTTTAGCTTTTTTAATATATGTAAATAATTGTGTAAAAAAAAACGAGAATAATGAAATAGGCATATGACAACAGCTGATATTATACCCTAGTGTGTCCCTTAGAATATGTCTTATTCACGACAGCACGATATTTGTAAGTAACTACATCTCCTGTTATCTCTGGTTTTATAGCATTGTTGTCCCTTATGTAAGAAACAAGGATGGAGCTAAGGTTTGTTTATAATCTAGGTATTTAATATTTCACTAGGTACAAGGTTTTTAAAATACACCAAAATAATAGGCACATCGGTATTGTTAGAGTCAATAACGCATGTAGAAAAACCTTCCGTTTTAGCACAGAGTGCATGAAGTAGAATTCTAGTGTCAGCTTCTTCATGGTTTGATTCTAATAGTTCTCGATTTTCTTCACAAATAGCAATATTGGAGTTAAAGTCTGTAATGTTATTAAATCCGCCACTCGTTACAAATTGTATCTTATAATCATGAAATCCGTAATCAGGAAGTTTGTTTGATAAAATATCGGTTAACTGTTTATTATTAAATATTCAGTGAATAAATAAATTCCATTGTTGTGGAAACGGGATCTTTTAGTCAGGATTGCATTTTTCTGCTTGATTTTCTATATTATTTGCATTTGAAATTAATTTTCAACTACTTAAATGATAATGTAACTTACTGCGTTCAAGAAAACACGATTTGGTCCCTATATAAGGTCGAATTGTATCAGATAAGGATTCGGTGATACTTAAACCATATATCAAAAGCGATAGGATCAAGGGCATCCCCCATCCATAAGCCATGTAACCTAAAAGTTTCTTTAGATCCTTTTTTCGTTGATAGACACCCAATGATCCAGTCGTGGATCTGCAAAACCAGGAAATAATATAATTATGTTTTAAAATAAAGCAACAATTTTTATCAAAAATAAAGTTTTTCATATATAGATACACTGTATACTCGTAAATTCCAAAATTCAGTACAATAAACGTAAATATTTTTTAATATAAATTCCCTATAATGATTATTCGACGTCTAATTCAAATATTATTTTTGGATTCGAAAATTCAGAATGAAACTTTTGAATGTTCCTCAATTATTATTATTTGATTAGTGATATATCCGGTAGCTATTCTTAAAACATTTGTAGTTTTTAATACGCAATGTTTATTTTAAGAAAACATTGGTTCTAAGAAACAATTGCATTGTATCAAGCATCGGTAAACTTTTCTGTTTATTGGTTCAAAATTGAAATTATTATTATTATTCTCATGATACGTTTACGAGGAGAGTTTGATTATTTGAAAAGAGATCTACTATTGTGAATATGTATTCAAAAAATGATACTATTAACAATCATTTGGTAATAGGAAATTCTCCTATAAAACAAAAATATAAAAATAATAACAGATATCAAAAATAAACATTCTAGCAACCAACCCTTCAATAACTCTTTCATTTATTACAATTTTGACACCTCCTTTACAAACTACACAAATAAATAGATGTGCTGGTGATTGATGAACAAAACAAACAATTGGTTAAGGGTAGCCGATTGATAAAGAATAAAAGGTCAGACGTGGTGGTATATTTCAAAAATAGAAAAGTAGAGGTCGAAGGACATAATATAGGTTACATCTAACAAACTGTCATTTGTGATTTCCCCAAATATTTCATTGGAGAGTTACAAGAGAGAGGTAGATTCCATTATAGAAGATTGCTGGCAGCAAGGTACGTCATATAGCGAAAGAAAACGTACCCAAGAAAGGGTACCGCCACCATTCACGGAAAAGGTGTTAGAGACGGCTCTGAAAGATATTAAGAAGTTTATTTGCCAGGAATATATCGAAAAGCCCTCGTATATCGCTGCAGGTGTTGCTGTTTGTAGATTTTTCGATTTATATATTTTAAAAGTGTGGGAAATTGTTGAATATTTGAAAAGTGTTTGTTTAGACATAAAAGTCACATTTAGTTTTAAAATTAGATCACATTATTTTGCCTTGGGTAACAATATGTAAGTTTCTTAGCAGGAACTCGCATATTTAATAAAAACAAGAATTTTATACGCTTGCCATGAATTGGCACATCTGTGCTTTAAATATTTATAAAATACACTAGAAAATATAACATTTTTATTATCGTTCGAAAACCATCAGTCTTAAGCTTATATCTACGAAATGGTATTGATAATTACTTAGATTACCATATAAAGCACCGCAATACAGGGTGTCCTATTATAAAGTAACCCAAGAATTTTTCGCTTTAATTGTGAATTACTTGGAAACTATACAGGGTGTTTATTAATTGAGTGTCGATACTTAAGGATGTGAATCCTTAGGTGATTTTAAGAAGAAAAGTTAATATCAACATATGTCGTAACTCACTTAATTTTTGAGCTACAGGGTGTTACAGTTTTAAGAAAAAATTACTTTTTTATCATAATTTTTTTATCACTCCAGATATTTTTATGAAATTTTGTACACACGTTTTTATAATTAAGGGGCATTTTTTGACGTACAAGATTTTTTTAAATTTTTACCAGTGACGTCCGTACGGTGTTTGAACTGAATATTTTTGAAGAAAAAAATGGTACGCCACTGCTTTTTCTGAAAACCAAAATTATTTTTGAAATCATCATTTATTTTGGAGCAAACTTGATTCATAGACTTACTTTCGTACGATGCACCGTTTTCGCGTAAAAAAATAAAAACCATTGTACTGGTTGGTCAAATTTTTTCTTTAAATTCATTGATACCTACTGCTTTTGATATTTTGTTGAAATCTGGTAGGCACCCACCATGCGTGGAAACATTTTTTTGGGACAAAAATTAATTTTCTACGTTTTGAATAGAAAAAAATGGTAAGCGCATTATTGCCCTCTTAAAGCAAATGAAATAAACATTAGTAGGCTGGGTAAAGCGTCATCATTTTTGACGTTCCTTTTCATAAAGACAATAAAGTTGACATTGATTTTACATTATTAAATAATTATTATTAGAGTAAGTAATTATTATTAGAGTAAGTAAATCTGAAAAAAATGGTAAATTTTACGAACAGTGAATTAGCTGACATGCATTTTAGTTATGGGCTTGCAGACGGAAATGCATACGAAGCCAGACGAATATACCAAGAGCGGCATCCAAATGGCGTACTACCCGATCCGAGAACATTTTCTAGGATTCATAGACGTCTTCACGAGACCGGAACTTTAAAAGTAGACTATAGGGCTAAAGGAGTCCATCAAACAGTAAGAACACCGGAACTTGAAGAAGGAATTTTACATGAAATTGAGGAGAACCCCGAAACTAGCACGAGGAGAATCGCGTCAACATTTAATGTTTCACATGTACTTGTTTGGAAAATTCTCATCGAAAATTTGTTATACCCATATCACATTCAAAGAGTCCAGGCATTACTCCCTAGAGATTTCCCGTTGCGCATTAAATTCTGTGAGTGGTTTCTTCAAAACCTGCTGGAAAATCCATTATTTGACAGGCACATTCTTTTTACCGATGAAGCTAATTTTTCTCGAAACTCAATAATAAATTTCCATAATAACCATTTATGGGCGGATGAAAACCCTTATGCAATTGTTGAGTCAAATCATCAAGAACAGTTCTCATTAAATGTTTGGGCTGGCATTATTGATGATTATTTGATAGGCCCATTTTTTCTACCAAGAAGACTTGATGGACAATCATATTTACACTTCCTTGAAGATGATCTGCCGCCAATGCTTGAAGACCTTCCTCTTTTATTAAGAAACCAGATGTGGCTAATGCACGATGGTGCGCCTCCACATTTTAGCTTACGAGTACGTGAATTTTTAAATCACACCTATCGCAATCGGTGGATAGGTCGCGGAGGAACGCAGTCATGGCCGCCTAGATCTCCCGACCTTAATAGTTTAGACTTCTTTTTCTGGGGGCATCTGAAAAGCTTAGTGTACGCAGTGCCGATTCAAACCGAAGAAGAGTTACGAAATCGTATAACAGTCTGCTGCCAAACCATAAGAAACACCCCAGGAATCTTTGAAAATGTGCGTCAGTCTATGCGAAGAAGAGTAGATGCTTGCATACGTGTGGGTGGAGGACACTTCTAACAATTACTGTAAATAATGTGGGTTCTTTATTGTGTTTGTATTCTCTTGTAATTTCGTTTTAGATTCAAGATTTTGAATTTTCATTTTACTATAAATAAATCCCGATTTTTAAAATACTTAGAATTTAAAAAAATCAGAGGTGTACGTTTTTTTTTCTATCCAAATATTCAATATGATGCCTACGTGGCCGTCACTGGTGGAAGTAGAAAATTAATTTTTGCCCCAAAATAAGTGTTTTCGCGCATGGTGGGTGCTTACCAAATTTCAACAAAAAATCAAAAGCAGCTTAAGAAAAAAAAAATTTTGGTTTTTATTTTTTTACGCTAACACAGTGCATCGTACGAAAGCAAGTCTATGGGGCCAAATTTGCTCAAAAATAAATGAATATTTCAAAAATAATTTTGGATTTTAGAAAAAGCAGTGGCGTACCATTTTTTTCTTCAAAAATATTCAGTTCAAACCCCGTACGGAAGTCACTGGTAAAAATTAAAAAAAATATTATACGTCAAAAAATATTCCTTAATGATTAAAAGGTGTTTACAAAATTTCATAGAAATATCTGCAGTGATAAGAAAATTATGAAAAAAAATACATTTTTTTCTTAAAACTGTAACACCCTGTAGCTCAAAAATTAAGAGATTTACGACATATGTTGATATTAACTTTTCTTCTTAAAATCACCCAAGGATTCACACCCTTAAGTATCGGCACTCAATTAATAAACACCCTGTATAGTTTCCAAGTAATTCACAATGAAAGCGGAAAATTCTTTCAAACGATGAAAAACAGATGGTCTGTAGCGTATATGAAGGTTTAATAAATACATTTCCGACAATGCAAGGTGTTCATTTTCAACGAGAGTATCCGTGGCGACAATTGAACGCATTATACGTGAAAAGAAGGTGACTGGGACTGTGCAAGATCCAAAAGTAAATATTATCGTGAACCAAAAAAATTAAAATAAATTAAATTTTGACTGTTAGTATTAATTAACTTTTTAACATTCCATATCTGATACTGTATATCCCCTGTGTATCTATCCTAAGTCTGGGATAATTTCTGCTACTTTTAATTAATTTCAATTGCCAATTTAATATAGTTTAAGACATGGTTATTATTCTAATGCTGTCGGAATTCATGTGTTAATTGATACGTACCCAGCGATATCTTATTTGAAAAATCTTTTTTAACCTTCACATTGTCTATATTTAACAATTATAAAACTGCTTTAAATAATGGTATATATTTATTATGTGTAGTATTTATAACATCACATGCGTCTGCTTTTTGTTGTAATAAAAATCAGTCTCTTTTGTAAAAGTAAAGTAAATTATACCTAGATAAAATTTTTAACATAATAATATAATAGGTAGGTAATAAACAAAAGTTTCTTGATAATTTTGTTAATTTGGTTTTAAATAGTATTCAAATAGATTTTTATGAAAGAATTTAGAACTTAAAATTGGATTATAGTTTCGTTATCAATAATGATATTTAAAAATATTGTTGTTGTACTTTTCTACTATCTATCTCATTATCATTGTAAAAGGAAAAAAAATATCTAAAACTTTGTACGTAGAGAGGGGTTATACGCAGGACCGCCAAAAGCCATGGAGGGGCCCTTGCAAGGGCCCGCCCCCACATATTATAACCTATTTTTTTAACCCGCATACAGTTAACACCCCAGCTATTATTACAACACGTGCATCATCAAGTTAATGACCCACTCATTAATGAAGCCTATAAAAGGAAGAAGAGCTCAAACACAGTGTCCACCCTGAAAAGGAGGATGACTCCTATTGCAGGGTATTAGAAAGTCAATATTAAACTAAAAAAAATTGTAATTAGTAAACAACAAGTTTAGTTGTATTGTTTCCAGGGGCGGTTTCGCCATTGGTTCATTTGTGCAGTGAACAACCAGTTAAATTTCATAAAAACACATTATTTTAATATTACATAAATAACATAAAAATATAAATTTAATTTTAATATTTTTATTTTCATACATGTTAATCTATATTTTTTCGTACATCATTGTTCTCTGGCTGATCGCGTCTCTGTGTCACAGTATACCTAAGTATACTGTGTCTGTGGCGCATTATGATGAGTGATCCTAACACGAATGAGACGATATGCCGAATGCATATAGCTAAAAAGAGAAGACAACACGCCAACAGATCCTTCAAACTGTCAAAGAACACATTATTTGGCGCGCTGCTCACAAACAAGGTTGCCAAACCAGTGTTGCCAGTCTAGTACAATTCACAAATAGCTACGTTCGTTTGATCTGTCTACAGGCACAGCATAATTTTGTAAATAACCATAGGAATGGAGTAAGGGTTATATTTTAATATTTTATCATTCCATTTTTTTATTTTGCATAATATTTATTTTTCTTTAATTATATTTGACCATAAATATAAGACACGAGAGACAGGCTGAACACTAGTTCTTTTTGGTCCTAATAGGTTGGCAACATTTTTTGTTAGAAATTTGTCAGTTCTATGATCGAACTGTCACTTTAAAAAAAAATAACTTGTTTTTTTTTCGGCCTTTTCCGATTTGATTTTTGGAAGAAGATGGCCGTTGGGATTTAGCTCCGCCTTGTGTTAAAGAGTGTTGAGTAATAATTAGTTTCCGAGCTTTTTGTTTTGTCCAAGAACCTCCCTGCCAATGTTTATGTTACTTTTATTTTGGATGAACCTGGTTTTTGACCAAAATCTGAGGCAAGTGAGACGCCGAGAGATACTTTCTTCCACGTGTTGCTGGATCCCGGTAGCAGAGAAAACCCATGTTCTCTATTAACCTTACAATTTTAAAATACACACTAAACTTAACTTACCTCGGCTAACCTTTAATATATTTTTTTTTTATTTTATTTAGAGCAGATTCTCTTTCTCTAAGTGGTGTCGGTTCAAGAATTATTTTATTTTTATAAACTTTATTTTATTTTTAATTATTACTTATTTTTTTTTATTTATTCAATTAAATTTAGTTTAATTAAATAGTTAGTTTAGTTTATTTAGTTTATTTAGAACTATGCAAAATGATCCTAAATAAACTTGATACCTGTATACTGAACAAATAAAGATTTAAATAAACAAACTTTTCCAAAATTGAATTATTTAATTCTAACAAAATTCATTATGTGCACATGGAACAAATGTCAGGTATTTAAATACCTGTACTAAATGAAAAATGATTAATAACTACCCTACTGTCCCTACTAAACTTAACTTAATAAAAAAAATACAACTCTTCTCAAAAACAAATCACAAAAAAAATAACAACTATTATTTCAATATAAACTTGTTATGAATCTCTATTCATAAATAGTCGAAATTATTGTACGACACTATTAAAAGTTTTATAAATACCGTTCTCACAGTTTTAGGGTTTTCACCTCTGTCCAGGTCACTCTCTGGTCAATCTCGTCTTTCGTCTTCTTCCTCCTCTCCTTAATCTTATGATCTTTGTCAACCTTTACACCGTATCTTTATAGTTTGCTTATTTAAATTTAACATATATGTACATTTCAATTACAATTTTACTCCAAACTTCTGACATTTTTCTAAAATTTTCCAAAATTGACCACCTTTTTTTTCCATTACTTTCAAAAGTGACTTTTTACAATCCACTTTTCATATCTAGAAACCAATCTTTTGTATCCACTTCTTATAGTCTGCTTCCCTTAAGACTTTTTTATATAATTTTAGTATACAGGGTTATAATAATTTTCTTACTTTATTTTTATTTATTACTATTAATATTATTATCGTTATTATTATTATTAGTACGATTATTATTATTATTATTATTATTATTATTATTATTATTATTATTATTATTATTATTATTATTATTATTATTATTATTATTATTATTATTATTATTATTATTATTATTATTATTATTATTATTATTATTATTATTATTATTATTATTATTATTATTATTATTATTATTATTATTATTATTATTATTATTATTATTATTATTATTATTATTATTATTATTATTATTATTATTATTATTATTATTATTATTATTATTATTATTATTATTATTATTATTATTATTATTATTATTATTATTATTATTATTATTATTATTATTATTATTATTATTATTATTATTATTATTATTATTATTATTATTATTATTATTATTATTATTATTATTATTATTATTATTATTATTATTATTATTATTATTATTATTATTATTATTATTATTATTATTATTATTATTATTATTATTATTATTATTATTATTATTATTATTATTATTATTATTATTATTATTATTATTATTATTATTATTATTATTATTATTATTATTATTATTATTATTATTATTATTATTATTATTATTATTATTATTATTATTATTATTATTATTATTAGTTTTATCATTATTTTTAATATATAGGGTGTTTTCATAACATAATAATATATATATAGGGTTCTTCCCGTGGATGAAAAAGAGATCCACATCAACCGTGGGTGGTTATTCTCAGAAAGCTACAGAATGGAATTCTGTCTTGCCAATATGCTGGTCCGTTTTATTTACCTTGCGAAGCAGTGATTTCCTTTTTATTTCAAACGTTCTTACGATGGTCCCGTGCCCCAAGCAGTCCTGTAACATGATGAGCTTCGGTGGGCAGTGTATAGCCTAACAGAGGGCTCTTTCTAGTGCCGCTGTCAGACCTAGGATTAAATTTTAGTATTATTTTTTCTCTAATTTTAACAATATGTTCACAATGTCTATTTAGACACTTTACTTATATTTTAGAATACCTTTTGTTTCTTTTATTTACAACCAGTTTGTAAATATTATTTTGATTACTCAAAACAATATACCTTAATTTTAACAAGACGTCTCGGATAGGTATAAATAAACCTTATTTTATCATTCATATATTTCTCCAACTATTGGCGAATGAATTGAGAGGATATTCTCAATTACACCATTTCTATTGACTATAAATTTAACTGTTTAAAAGTGAATTGAGTATTTTCAAGTATATTGTTTCTACCGTTTATAAATTTAAATGTTGATAAGTGGATTGAGAAAATACTTCCAATTTTATTACTTTTAGAGTTTGATTCATCAAATGAATTGGGTAAATATTGTTGATATATCATTATTTCTCTTTTGAGCAAAGAACGTTTGTATATTTTAAAATATTGTTAATATATCACTTTTATTTATTTTTCTATTAAATTTAATTAAAATTATGTTTGACTTTTATTTCACAGAATATCCTGAACATCTCTACAAGTGTCTATTTGCAGAATCATGTATTTATGGTTTAATTATTTAAATTTTATTTACTATTGTTTCTGAATTTACCTTTAGATTTTAAAAACTTCTTTATCAAATAATACCAAATTTTTTAATCTATAAAAAATTCAGTGGCATCTATCTATAGTTTAAATACTCCTTTTTGTATTTTATTTAAGTGTATCTAAAGTCAATTTAAAATAATTAAATTTCAAGACAACAAATCCTTACTCACACCTTTATGCCACCGACGGTAGAGCTGCTGTGCTGTATGTAACCTAAACTCTTTGTCAAAAGAAAAAAATAGGTTACAAAGTTTAATATTATTGTTGAACCTTTTAAATTGTTTATTTTACCTTATACATTTTTTTCTACTCTTCAAAGTTTTTTACCCTTCTGTAATTGTAAACCCCCAATATTGTGGTTACAAGTGCACAATTTTACTATGTGCCAATACTGCCAGTTCATAGTAAATATTATTTATTTGATGTACCATTCATTATAATAACTTATCACTCGATCTAATATTTGCTATGTATTTTTTTAATTTGTGTTATCCTGTTATTGTTATTCACATCCGTCTGTTGGGAAAGCTTAAGTTTGCAAAATAAAAAATATACGACCAACAAAGTCGAGCAAAAATGAATAAAACGCGAGTAGGAAACGAGAGGTAATTTTATTTTATTGTTCACTCTCTCGAAAAGCCTGTAAGGTATGGTTTTATTAGATTTTTATTGATAAAGGACAAGTGTACCACTCCTGGATAATATAGTTTTTAATATTATACAGAGTGATCACAGTAATAGACTTATTTTAACGTAAAATGAATAAAAATCCTACACTAATTTAAGGACATGAACTTTGAAATAAATTTAATTTGGAAAATTAATATTAATGGCTTTTAGTGTTGCCAGGGGAAGGGGGCAAAATCCTGGAAAAGACCTTTCAATACCCTTATAGAAAAAAAAACTTTTTTATTAAAATTTACAAAATTCTTTTGGCTTTAAGCATTGGCATTGCTAATCTACAGTCTGTTCGCTATACTTACGCGGGTTTCGGATTAAAAATTTTATGAGTATTTCCAGGTAAGTACCCGAAAGTTTGACCTGTTCTTTGGGGAAATATCAACTGGTTAAATGAAATGAAAAATAATGTACAACTTTTTAATTAAATAATAATGGAGAATCTTCTGTATAATTGCGAGCAGAATTAAACTTCTTCATTAATGGAGTCTAATGTGGCTATTATAAACCTAATAATAATTTTATATTACACTTCACCTAGAAAATATGGTCTATGTATAATAAGAGAGTTATTTAGCTCAAATAAAATATTTTCTAACATAAAAATTTGTTCCATGTAGAGAATTTTAAATGAAAAATAAAAAAATTGAACTTGCCAACAGACTTATTTCGTTTATTTTATTTTCACGAGTCCACCAATCTTCTATTAGTTTCTCGCACTTGGATATACAGTTCCGCCACACTTCTGGAGTTGCAATTGAAAGTGCTTTTCGCCAAGTTTCCCGAACTGCGTCGTTACTATAACCATTATGCCCAATATGGTTGTCATAATATTGTTTTGCTATTCCCCATATATATTCGATGGGATTAAACTGGCAATGATACGGTGGCAGACGTAAAACTTGATGACCGTAACTTTCAATAATCTGATCCACAACAAAGGTTTTTGGTTTTGCGTGTATATTTGCCAAGCGTAATAATTCTGATTTTAATATATATTGAGGACACATGGTGTATGTTCCTTTGTCTTATCAACAGTCCAAGAATTCGTTAGACTTTTGTTTAATACTTCAGAATGGTAAGGTGCATTGTCTAAAATAATTACGCTGGGCTCATTTAAACCTGGGAGAAGTTTTTCATGCAACTATTTTACAAACATTTCTTTGTTCATATTATCGTGATAGTCACTGGATTTTGATTTAGATGAAAATATTAAATCAGCACCTTCTATAAAACCCGATTTCCCTCCTGCATGTAAAATTATGTGTCGCTTCCCTTCTCCATCGGTATGTTTGATGGACTTTACGTTATCATCTTGCCATATTCTCTTGGTTGTACCCCTAGAAAATAGCCATGTTTTGTCTAAATATATAAAATTCGCCCCTTCTTCTTTAAATTTAAAATATTTCTTGTGCACGACAGAACTTCTTTCACAAAGGGCCTTTCTGTTATCCTTCTTTTGAAATTTGAAACCCAAGTTATGTATCACTTGCCATAGACTTGTTCTGCCAATGTAGTCAAATTTTCTATCTATTAATTCCGAGAGAATTGTATTTAAGATCACATGTTCCTTGTTGGCCCTCATTCTATAAATGGTATTACGAATTTCAAATTTCTTTCTATCTGGAATATCTTTCGTTTTCAATGATGGGCGAGTTTTGCGGTGATCTTCTTTCGGCAGTTCACTATTGTGATTTTGTAATACTCCTCTTAATTTGGTTTCACTAATTCCTAGATTTTAAAGGACCGCCAATTTCTTTTTCATCCGTAAAATACTTATGTACACTACAAATTAGACTATCTACATCTAACACACGTCTAGGCATTTACACACGTCTAGGCATTTTTAAAATTTCCACTAAATTTACAATATACATACAATGTCAACACTTGCAAAGAATCAATTCAACTGCAATATTTGTAACAAATTTAGTACCTACCCTAATGTTATTTTAATTTAAATCTGACCATTAGTGCAATTTTACCTAATTTCTTGGGATGAGGCTTATTGGAACTGGTTGTCAATGACTAATTTGCATAATTTTGTTAATCCGAAACCCGCGGAAGTATAGCAAACATACTGTACAATAAGTATGAGATGTCAAAAAACAAACACAACACCATTTTCTATCCGCGCCATTTTTTATTCTGAGTTGGCTAACCTACAGTATGTAGTAAAATTGATCTAACCTTACATATTAGATCTAACCTAACACATTCCTTTAAAGACATAAAAAAACTGGAGAAAGGGAGGGGGATATATAAAAAAAACTTTTTTGAGTTACAATTGCAATGAAAGAAAACCCATGCTAAATAGCACTGATTGGGACAAGATCCCTTCACACATTCCTTTTAGGATAACCCTGAATCTAAGTTTGTCTGTGGGCAGAAATACTGACGAATTCAAATATATTGAAAAATTATTTAAAAACTATAAAATTTTTAAAATTAAATGTCAAAAAAATGTGTGCGTTTTTATTTGTTTTCAGAGCATTGTTATCTGTTATTTGGTTTATTTGACATAAAGTGGCACCGTGTAATTGAACTCACTTCGCAATGAGATCGATTTATGGTTGGAAAATCCAAAAAAAAAAAGATTTCCATATAGTGACGCCCAACATGGGGCAGTAAAAACGTTATAATAAAAGTAGAAACAGAAATCAAAATATTCTAAATTAAAATTGGTTTATCTTTTTATGTTTATATTGTGTTAAACTGCTTTGGGTGTGAAATTGTTATATTACAATGATTGTCAGTGTATCACTAGCTGTGTGTAGTGTGTGGTTGCATGTGTATTAGGGTAGGGCAAAAAATAAATTTATATTTTGATCAACTTAAACCAACTCTCTTTGCCCACAGATTTGGATAGAGGAGATAGGAAAAGGCCATTTTCCCCGGTGATTCAAAATAAGCATACTACAGACAATGTAATTAAGTTGTTAGATATTTCAGAAAACATTGTTTATGTTACAAAAAAAATTGATAAAATAATGAAAATTATCGAAAATTATTTTTAGGAAAAAAAATGGGGTAATTTAACAGTTTCGTCTATAAGTACTAGTGTAAACTGTCGAATTATCTTTAAAAAAAGTATTTTTAATCACATAATCAATTACCTGCTAAAAAAATGTTCATTCTCAATTAGTTTAAAATAAAAATTTGTTTCGAGAAATCAATAATAATAATTATGAGTATCTAACCTTGGAGGAAAAACACATATCAAGATTAATAAAAACCTTAACAAAGAAGATATTGTTCAAACACCAATGAAAATTTAAAAAACTAAATTTTTATTTTTTGTTCCTTATTAACTTTTATTAAATAGCTTTTTTTATTTATAATTTATTAGTGCAGGTTTCTAATGTTTTAAATGTAATAACATAATATTAACATATATTTACTGTAGTATTACATAAGTTAAAAATGTAAAACCCTTCGTACTTGGCAAAATCAAAATTTTATTACTACTTATTCTCCCCCAACCTCCGTCCATGTAAGCGACTGAATTTACGGCCTTTTAGATTCCTTTAGTGACTGAAATCAAGAAGGTCTATTCCTTGCTGATGAGTCCTAATAAGGACAAAACCGGTCCAAGTAAGATCAAAGTTTGAATGTTGAAATAATATTTTTTTAACTTTGTTGTTTTTCTTTGGATATAATTCAATGTCTGTTGCGGAATTAGCCAAAGGAGTAGTTGTTTTTTGAAGGAAAACGGTCGTTCATTTTATTTTGTAATACATGGCATATATAATTTTATGGTTAATAATTTTATGGTGTAATTAAATCACTAATATTTTCGAATTATGTTTAAAAGTGTTAGTCCTAACCTGTACACTTCAATATGCAATCAATGCGCAAATGCGTAGGTCGCTTTTTGTTAAAAGATGGCCGCCTTATATTCTACGTCCCTGATCAAAATGACATTTCCCATCTCCTTTATTCGTGTCTGTGACCGTATTTAATATTTATTCCTCAATGTCTACAGTTTTTGTCGTACCCGTTTGCCCTCGATCCATATTACTTGATTTAAATCTGCCTATTTTCATGACATCTCCTTTTAATATTTGTAAATGTTTGACGAATTACAAATAATAGTAAAACCACAGCTTATACAATACAGCTCCACAACTCCGTGTCGGCGTCTTTGATCTGGCGGTCGAGAACCAAGCAAGACGGAATGGTGCTATCTCTGTTAGATTAAAGGGAAAAGTCGGGCCCGGATTAAGCAATTTTTTTATTATTGAAAAAATTGAAAACCTTGACGTAATAAGGTTGGTTACATGCCATGTTAAGTAAGTTTTGGGAAATTAAATTTTTAATTTGTTTTAAATCTGTCAAATATAATTAAAAAAATTATTTAAATATAAATATTACGAAAAATAGCACATCTTTCGGATTAGAGGTAAAATAATTTGTATGTGGCTAGTAAAATCCTCGTTAACAAATGTTTTGAGCTAAAACAGTCACTTCACGACAAATTGTGACTTGGATCCTTTTTACACCAAGGGCTTCAATTGTTAAAGAAATGTGTCACGCTCGTGGATGCAAATCAAGTGGTACCCCGTGTCTCTGGCAAGTGTTACTCTTCGCGCAAAGGATTTATACCTAGATAAACGAATGCTTCGACTGAGGTCTGGGAACTCTATGGTATTTTGGAATTATAAAGAATTTGTGCTTTTATTTTAACAATATTGGTTATATTTAGATGTATTCTTATTAATTGAAATACAGATTTGTAGAAGTAATACTTTAACAGTTTTTATTAATATAATATATTCAATTTTTATCTGACCATACCGAAGTAGGGAATTTTGAAACTTTATAGTAATGTGAAATTTGAATTACAATATTACACGATATTACATAATTAGTACTTATTTTAGGTAGGTACTAAATTTGTACTTGGAGAAAGTAATATCGATTTTTACAAGAAAACTTGAAAAGTAAATTAATTTATTTCTTATTTCTGATGTAAAACTTAAACCAAGAAAACAAATAAATTGTAGTTTGTTCAACAAGGGTGGATATGATAGCCATATCACACAAAGACGAAGTTTGAGCACGACGTCGAGGCGGAGTACTCAATCGTCTGATTGTGATATGAACAATCCACTCGATATGGTCAGTATATTTTTTCTACGACCCACTAACGAAAATCTACAAATTTAAAAAATTATTTTAGGTTATTTAGACAAAATAACTAATTTTAAAATAATTTACGAAGTTGACTAATTTATAAAAAAAAAATAAACATGAAAAATTAATTAGTCCTCGGCCTAGATTCGATCCCGGGCTTTTCGCATGGAAGGCAGATGTTCTGTCCTCATCTTCACCGAAACTTTCAGGACTTTAGTTTTAATACTCGTAATTAAATTAGTATCATGTAGTTTGATTAAAATTTATTTTTTTTTAAATGTGGACATAATAAAAATAAAAATGCTATTATTTATCGAGTCTACACAAAAATTTTAATGTATATTTAATATCAATAACTAAAATATATATTGACAATTAGTTTAACAGAATTATCACTTATTTAAAAATTTTTAAATAATAGGAGTTGGGTGACCAAAATATGAACTGTGATTTGTAGATTTAATTTTGTTAAAGTGTTCTCACTACCTAAAATGGATATGAAATATATTCGTAGTTGAACGCAATAACATAATTTTTCGTTTTGTAGTATGTGCGTAGATTGGCTAATATCCATGCACAGATTACAAAACGAAAAAGTATGCTATTGCCTTCAATTGAACGAATATATTTCATATCCATTCTAGGTAGTGAGAACACTGCAAAAAAAAATAAATTCGCCAATCACCGTTCATATTTTGATCAACCGACTGCTATTATTTTTAAAATTTTAAATAAATGACAATTCTGTCAAACTAATTGTCAGAATTGTCAGTATATTATTTAGTTATTGAGATTAAACATACAATAAAATAAGTTATTCTTTTGGAAAACGTTAGCATGGATGACTAAAGGGTATTGGGTTAATTAATTCTAAAAGTGTGGTACAAATGTTATTTTTTGTAGCCAATTCTTCAAAATTATTTTAAAATATCTTTTCAATATTGAATATTAGTTCTACAAATTCATCATTTGACAGTTGCAGATTTCCAAATGTATCTGAATTGGCGTTATCATATGCCTTTTAAAAGCAATAAAAAGAAAAATCGTCTAATTCAACGTGATCTTTGTGATATTTAAGACAGGTATCGCAGGAGTGGATCCGCAAGGCTTTTATTAAAAGGTAACCACACACATACCTGATAAAAATTTTCTGTAGCAATTCGTCTTTACAATAATTTAGGGTGTTAATAATTTCATCATAAAATAAAATACAAGGTGTTCCATTTAAAAAACATACATTTTAATTTTCCAGGCAAAAACGTGACACCCTGTATATCCAAAGATATTTTTAAAATATGTAGGTATTTTTCAAATCCATATAACTTTTATTTAAAACTTTCTTGCGTGTCTACAACAAAATAATGAACAATAACGCACTAATGAGACACTATGAGACACTATGAGACATTATATTTTTAACAATGAAAATTTCTTATAATGTAGTACTTATCGGTTTGGGTCCTTGGGAAAACTAAAGAATGTTTTCTTGCAGGTATAACCCTTATTAAAACAGCTTTTGACTGCACAAACAGAATGATGTCTTTTTTTTCATTCATTCTACTCATAGCTAAAGAGTCACCAAAATAATAACAGTACCTTTAACTCAAACAAAATCAACAAAATTATAGGCTCCACGAAATTATACAATCAACGAAATTATACGCACGACTCAACACCTTGCCTAAGTACGCTTCTGAACGCCAAAACCGTCTTTTCCCTTCGAAGGCGGAGCTTAAGCGATGCGCGACGAAATCGACGCAAACCGTTGCCGCCAAGAGAGTGTTTTAGCTGTATTGTTAAGCTGTGGTAAATCTTCGATAGATTATGTATTAGTTAATAATAATTTTGTTAATGCTACAGTTCATCATACTCCGAAAATTTGTGACCATTCTATAATATCTGTTAATCTTACTAATAACAACAAAGACATAAATATTACCACTAAAATGTATAGAAACTTTAGTAAAACTAACTTAGATAAAATTAAACTCGACTTAATATGTAATTGGAACTTAAATTCTACTGATGTAAATACTATATACGATGAACTTTATAAGAACTGTCAAACGGTAATAAATAATGTATTGCCTATACAAGTTTGCTAGTATAAAAGTAATGTTCCATGGTTTGTTAATGACATTCATTATAAAATAAAGGATAGGGATAAAATGTATAAAGAATTTCAGACAAAAGGGTTATTATTATATCCGCAGCTTCAAAGGTCTTGGGATGTCATTTACCGTATAAGTAAGATCCCGAACGGTAAACCAAGGGTAGTGTACCAAAACCGGCTGGCGCCATTTGAGGGTGACCATGAAGAGGAAGAAGAAGTAAACCAGTTCCAAAAAACACCTGACCTTGTCTTTGAAGAATTTATGGGTGCATATGGAGGTACAGGAAAAGCAAGACATGGTGTTACAACCGAGCAACAACAAGACCTGCTCATGGTTCCAAAGGATTACTTGTTGATCCATAGCACTTCCGCCAACATCTACGACGCTCGGTCTGGCATCTGTATTCCGGAAGAAGTTTGGTCGATTGCCAGAACTTCAAGATCAGTTGCCATCCCCTGGAAAAGCATTAAAACTTCTAGATGGATAGCATTATCTTTTCTATTTGGTAACAAAGAACACCTTCCGAGATCGATCCACCTATCAGGATGTATGGGAAGCATTACTCGGTCTGAGGGAGCATGTACTGGAGTCCAATATACAGAAACTAGCTATGCCAAAGATGGAGAGCAACCAGCTGAATTGGAGGATTATTAGAAACATGGTGGAAGTAATCTTTCAAGATACTCAGATTGAAAAACTGCTCTGCCGCCATTCTCCCAGCGTTCAGGTTATAACGAAGACTGTGCCTTGTTACTTATATGCAACTCGAAATTGTAAAAGAGGATCCAGTTGCAAATATGACCATTCAGTTTTAGTTCCAGGAGGAACTATTTCTTAAGGAGGGGGCAATGTCATGAAATTCTTAAAGCCTACCCTGTGTACGCTCGACTTTCAGATGGAAACCGACGTGCTCGAGGCGACGAAATGTTTAGGAATGCCTGCCGCTGAAGCACTAGAAACAGCTGGAATGGCGGAGAGTGCCATTTAGTCATAGAAATGGAATGTTCGGGAGCCTCTCGTGTCTTCCAGTAGCGGAGTTGGACTAATATAAATAGCCGACGTATCGGCGTGCAGTTTAGTTGAATATAGAACATTGTAATGAAAAGTTAAAGTGTAATAAATAAATTAGAATTGTTAGTGTCTAAGTATTATATAAATTAAATAGTACGTTTGAAATTAATTGTAAATAGTGTGTTTTTAAATAAATAAACTAAAAATAAATTAGACTTTCGTCACAATATTTTGGACTTTAATTGTTTTTTTGTTTTGTTCAGTCAAAAATTGTCATTTTTTTTCCTGATTTTTGTATTTTGAAGTTATTGTTTTGTAACAAAAAAAAATTGTTTGTATCTTAGGGTTACCTATTTCAATAAATATATTTTCATTTTCATCACTCCCTATAAATTGGAACATTTTGCTTGCAAAAATCGGTATATTAAAAGCATATCAACTTGTTCATTGATTCATGATAAAAATTATAGTAATAAATTTAAACCGGTATTAAAAGATAAATAATTTCTATTCAAAAAACATTTCAATGCATGATATTTTACCTATAATAATTTGTCGTTTATAATTCAAGAATATAAAACGTGCAATTATCGTGATTGCAATGTAACTTCAATTTTTCTTTTTTTTTTTCTACTAGGTATAATATAGCAGATTAAATAAATTTGGTTCATAAACACATCATTGCTTCAATGTATATAAAATACTTACCCAAATGTTAACCATATGTCACAGCACATCACATTTAACCAAGCAAATGATACTGTTGTTATGAATATTATACCAAATCCTAAAAAAAAATTGTCGATTTAGATGTCTACTATAAAATATTCTTAAATACAGGGTGTTATTGAAATACACGTACATATTAAAACTGGGTATTGCGCAGATCCCCACTGAATGTAGAAAAATATTATTTTTTAAAAATACCCCTTATTAAGGGAGTTATTAATTTTTGAAAATTAATTCTAAAACAAACATACTTCACTGATATGTTGAGGATGACCTATATAAATTAGGTTTATTTACCTATTTTAAACATCAACAGTAATTAATATGCAAGTTTTTGTCAGATGATAAGAAAACTAGTCTTGTAAGAAATAACCATGTTGCCAAGATTTTCGAATTAATTTCTATTTCCGAAGACTGGTTTTTACTACCCTCGTTATCAAAAAACTAGAATATTTGATAAATGATTGTTTTTAAACTATACATTTTTGAAACTATAGATTATTAAAATTTTAGTTGATTTACGAATCTGGCTAACACGAGCGCGTCATTTCCAAGTTTGTAAAAAGTGTTGTTACGATTACTTTTAAATATTTTTTTACGATGCCACTATTTACGAATATTGAACTAACGGATATAGTGCTGGTTTATGGGGCAGCTGGAGAAAATTCTCGGCAAGCACAAATTCTGTATCGCGAACGGTTTCCAAATCGGAGAATTCCGGACTGTCGTACGTTTATTTCAACTGTTCAGCATCTAAGAGACCATGGAAAATTTGAGAGTGTCAATGCAGATCGAGGGAGAACAAGAACACAAAGAACATTGGCGGCCGAAGAAGAAATATTGGAAGCTGTTAAAAACCGGCCTCAATTAAGTTGTAGAAGACTAGGTCTTGAAATTGGAGTGTCCTCATTTGTTGTGTGGCGGACACTTAAAGAACAAGGTTTACATCCTTATCACATCCAAAAAGTCCAGAAAAAGAAAGAAAGAAAAGAGAGTGGAGTTTTGTGAATGGATGATTCAAAAATGTGTTGATATTCTTGATTTTCTAAAAATATTATTGTATACTGACGAGGCTTCATTCACTCGTGATGGCGTGTTCAATAGGCACAATACGCATATTTGGAGTGATGAAAATCCTCACGCCATTAGGGAAACTGGGCATCAAAGAAAATTTTCAATAAATGTTTGGGCTGGCATAATAGATCAGTATTTAATCGGGCCTTATGTTCTCCCGAACAGATTAAATGGGCCAGGATATCTCCACTTTTTAGAAGATATTTTGCCAGTACTCCTAGAAGAGATACCGTTACAATTAAGGCAACGGATGTGGTACCTACTAGATGGCGCTCCTCCTCACTTTGATTTAAACGTACGGCAGTTTTTGAACATTAGATTTCCTCAAAAGTGGATAGGCAGAAATGGACCTACTAAGTGGTCTCCGAGATCTCCGGACTTAAATCCATGCGATTTCTTTTTGTGGGGTCACATGAAACAACTGGTTTATAATGAACCTATTAATAGTGTTGAACAATTAACCAATAAAGTTAATGCGGTAGCCGAGGAACTACGACAAAATCCAAGACTAATTTCTAATGTTCAAAGTTCTTTGGAAAGACGATTGCAAGTGTGTGTAAATAATAATGGACGGCATTTTGAACAATTACTGTAATAAACTTTATTTTGAATTAATTGGTTTTGCTACGGCAACAGTGCAATTTCTATGGGTCAGTTCAATTTCGATTTATTTTACTTCTTTAAATATGGAAACTAGTAGGTCGGAAAAGGGGACTCTTCCCCAATATTTAAATTTTAGAATTTGAAGTTAAAATTGGTCATTACATACTATTCCCCATTTTAATATGTACGTGTATTTCAATAACACCCTGTATTTTTCAGTCATTTAACACTGTTCAATCGCCAGTGACCAAATTCTCTGGATGTGACTAAATCTGATGTAAGTTTGTAAGAATTTTCCGAAAAAAAAATAAAGGAGAACAAAAAACAAATATTTAAGGTAATATTTTTTCGACAAAAAAAAATTTTGTGGCACGTGGAGAAGTTTATATATCATGTTTGCTTTTTGACCTCCAATCTCTAAGTTTTTTTTTTGTAAATTAAGAATCCATAGTTTTGTTTTTTAAGTCGTATAATATTTAAAATTCGAAAAGCTCTACACCGCATTCTTTAAAATACGCTTATCATTTCTCTATAATAAATAATTTTCAAAAGCATTTGAAGTATTTAATATAACAACAGACCTGTAGCTGTTATTATAATTATAACACGTTCTTTTTAAATTATTATCTACTGCAAATGTTATAAATCAATGCTGAATGGAAAATAATACAGAAACTTAAAATTACGATGTTTAAAAAATAATTTTATTTATAAAATTTTCCAGATATTGTTCTGTTTGATGTATCCATTATGCGTTACCAAAAAAAATTAAATAAACAATTCATGCTAAATTAGTTTATGGCCAGCGTTATATCATTTTTATGACATCATGTTTGACAATGAGCTAAAGAATGTTCAACAAAGATTACACTTAAAAAACTTGTCTTTTGTTTAGAAAGAATATTTAAATTATTAATGACTGATGTCAAACATTGGTTTGACTTTATTTTGATTTGTTTTTTCAAGCGGATATAGTTAAATTTACTATAACCACAGCTTATACAATACAGCTCCACAACTCCGTGTCGGCGTCTTTGATCTGGCGGTCGAGAACCAAGCAAGACGGAATGGTGCTATCTCTGTTAGATTCGAGGGAAAAGTCGGGCCCGGATTGAACAATTTTTTTATTATTGAAAAAATTGAAAACCTTGGCGTAATAAGGTTGGTTACATGCCATATTAAGTAAGTTTTGGGAAATTAAATTTTTAATTTGTTTTAAATCTGTCAAATATAATTAGAAACATTATTTAAATATAAATATTACGAAAAATAGCACATCTTTCGGATTAGAGGTAAAATAATTTGTATGTGGCTAGTAAAATCCGCGTTAACAAATGTTTTGAGCTAAAACAGTCACTTCACGACAAATTGTGGCTTGGATCCTTTTTACACCAAGGGCTTCAATTGTTAAAGAATTGTGTCACGCTCGTGGATGCAAATCAAGTGGTACCCCGTGTCTCTGGCAAGTGTTACTCTTCGCGCAAAGGGTTTATACCTAGATAAACGAATGCTTCGACTGAGGTCTGGGAACTCTATGGTATTTTGGAATTATAAAGAATTTGTGCTTTTATTTTAACAATATTGGTTATATTTAGATGTATTCTTATTAATTGAAATACAGATTTGTAGAAGTAATACTTTGACAGTTTTTATTAATATAATATATTCAATTTTTATCTAACCATACCGAAGTAGGGAATTTTGAAACTTTATAGTAATGTGAAATTTGAATTACAATATTACACGATATTACATAATTAGTACTTATTTTAGGTAGGTACTAAATTTGTACTTGGAGAAAGTAATATCGATTTTGACAAGAAAACTTGAAAAGTAAATTAATTTAGTTCCTATTTCTGATGTAAAACTTAAGTTTTGGTTTAAACCAAGAAAACAAATAAATTATAGTTTGTTCAACAAGGGTGGATATGATAGCAATATCACACAAAGACGAAGTTTGAGCACGACGTCGTATGCGGAGTACTCAATCGTCTGATTGTGATATGAACAATCCACTCGATATGGTCAGTATATTTTTTCTACGACCCACTAACGAAAATCTACAAATTTAAAAAAATATTTTAGGTTATTTAGACAAAATAACTAATTTTAAAATAATTTACGAAGTTGACTAATTTATAAAATAAAATTAACATGAAAAATTAATTAGTCCTCGGTCTAGATTCGATCCCGGGCTTTTCGCGTGGAAGGCAGATGCTCTGTCCTCATATTCACCGAAACTTTCAGGACTTTAGTTTTAATACTCGTAATTAAATTAGTATCATGTAGTTTGATTAAAATTTATTTTTTTTTAAATGTGGACACAATAAAAACAAAAATGCTATTATTTATCGAGTCTACACAAAAATTTTAATTTATATTTAATATCAATAACTAAAATGTATATTGACAATTAGTTTAACAGAATTGTCACTTATTTAAAAAAAATTTAATAATAGGAGTTGGGTGACCAAAATATGAACTGTGATTTGTAGATTTAATTTTGTTAAAGTGTTCTCACTACCTAAAATGGATATGAAATATATTCGTAGTTGAACGCAATAACATACTTTTTCGTTTTGTAGTATGTGCATAGATTGGCTAATATCCATGCACAGATTACAAAACGAAAAAGTATGCTATTGCCTTCAATTGAACGAATATATTTCATATCCATTCTAGGTAGTGAGAACACTGCAAAAAAAAATAAATTCGCCAATCACCGTTCATATTTTGATCAACCGACTGCTATTATTTTTAAAATTTTAAGTAAATGACAATTCTGTCAAACTAATTGTCAGTATATTTTTTTAGTTATTGAGATTAAACATACAATAAAATAAGTTATTCTTTTGGAAAACGTTAGCATGGATGACTAAAGGGTATTGGGTTAATTAATTCTAAAAGTGTGGTACAAATGTTATTTTTTGTAGCCAATTCTTCAAAATTATTTTGAAATATCTTTTCAATATTGAATATTAGTTCTACAAATTCATCATTTGACAGTTGCAGATTTCCAAATGTATCTCTGAATTGGCGTTATCATATGCCTTTAAAAAGCAATAAAAAGAAATCATCTAATTCAACGTGATCTTTGTTATATTTAAGACAGGTATCGCAGAGGAGTGGATCCGCAAGGCTTTTATTAAAAGGTAACCACACACATACCTGATAAAATTTTTCTGTATCAATTCGTCTTTACAATAATTTAGGGAGTTAATAATTTTATCATAAAATAAAATACAAGGTGTTCCATTTAAAAAACATAAATTTTAATTTGCCAGGCAACAACGTGACACCCTGTATATCCAAATATATTTTTAAAATATGTAGATATTTTTAAAATATGTAGGTATTTTTCAAATCCATATAACTTTTATTTAAAACTTTCTTGCGTGTCTACAACAAAATAATGAACAATAACGCACTAATGGGATACCCTGTATAAATTATATTTTTAACAATGAAAATTTCTTATAATGTGGTACTTATCGGTTTGGGTCCTTGGGAAAACTAAAGAATGTTTTCTTGCAGGTATAACCCTTATTAAAACAGCTTTTGACTGCACAAACAGAATGATGTTTTTTTTTTCACTCATTCTACTCATAGCTAAAGAGTCACCAAAATAATAACAGTACCTTTAACTCAAACAAAATCAACGAAATTATAGGCTCCACGAAATTATACAATCAACGAAATTATAGGCTCCACGAAATTATACAATCAACGAAATTATACGCACGACTCAACACCTTACCTAAGTACGCTTCTGAACACCAAAACCGTCTTTTCCTTTCGAAGGCGGAGCTTAAGCGATGCGCGACGAAATCGACGCAAACCGTTGCCGCCAAGAGAATGTTTTAGCTGAATTGTATAAGCTGTGCTATAACTACTAGTTTTTTATTCTTTTCTAATTCTACGTATTCTGCTTCATTTTTTGAAATCGTCTGTTATCATTTTCATTCCACTTTTGTAAAGAAAAAATACCAGTAGAATCAATCAAGAGTACAAGAAAAATGAAGGTCATTTGATACCTTTATTTTTATTGCTTGGATTTCTTTGATAAATTTTCTATTACCATAATTGTTGACATATTGACCCCCGAATTACTTTATCTGTCAGCTAGGATTTTATTCAGCTTCAAAATATGTTCATAAAACATCATAATCAAGACAAACACTTCTCAATTCTGACTGTAGCAATACCATATTTTAAAATTTGCAGTAAATTGTTTTTTAATCTAATAAAATGACTTACCTACAAGTTTGCATTGGACATCACCAGCTTTGACGCTGAATTGGGCATATATTAATATAGCGAACATTAAGAACGTGGCCGTACAATAATTTATCAAAATCTTTCCAAACAATTTTTTCGTTTGCGCCAAAATCAGGTAAATAAAAATTGTCAACGCCAAAAAAATGCATGATAATATTTTTGGATATTTTGTAACTTCAAACTTCAGTGGCAGCTTGGTAGGAATAACCAAGCAGTGGAAAAAGAAGAAACCTAAAAACAGTAAATAATTAAATGTTATAAAATCCTATTCAATTATAGTAGTATTGTCACTGATGTTGCAATCCATGGTAATAACGATAACATCAATAATAATATAGCAATTGCTAATAATGTAACAACGATATTACAAAATAAACCAATTCCCGGAATATCAAAAAATACTCAGTCTGTTGCCAGTAATTGTGTAAGATATCGTTACCGTACATAAAGGATCTTACTACTTAACTTATGAACATTTTAAATACTAGAGATAACATCAAAATTGCAAATAAAAATGTTTTAACGTTAGGCTCTTTATACAAAAAACAAAAAGACAAAACCCTCCAGCTTTTCCTATCGGATGCAGTTTACAGAATCTCTTGTACAAATTGTGATTTACAATATTTTGGGAGAAACGGGCAGACGATTAAAAGATCGAATTACATCATACTGCAGACTGCAGACTACACCTGGAAAGATGTGCACTTGCCACACATGTCTCAAATGAAAGACATAACATGTCTTGGGAATCATTGACAGTTTTAATTACTGAATCTAACCTTGCAAAAAGAAAGTCCAGAACAGTGGTCGCCAACCTGTCGATCGCGAGCTACCGGTAGCTCGCGGAGGCAATTCTGGTAGCTCTCACAACGATTTTAATTTAAAAAATACAAACTGCAAAAATCAGAGAAGCTTCCGAAAATTCTACAAAAAAATCTAACTGTCATAATATTAAACATAAACAACGGCAACGTTTCGGTGAGCGATCCGCCGCTGACGCCATCAAGCTAGAATCGGCTAGAACCGACCAGCCGGACCAGCGCGTTAGTGTTCGAGAACGATCAGGATTGCTTTGAACGGGATAAATACGCACGGCGCGGCGACATTGCACTTAGTTTAAAACTGAACCCGTAACCAACGTCCAGCGGTTGGGTTAGTAGAGAACAACAAAAAATAATATTACGGCAAGCAGTTGTAAGAAGGTAAAGACATACCACTTTCATTCGGAATGGGAAGAACAATACTTTTTTACAGAAGTTAAAGATAAAAATGTGTGTTTGTTATATAATACTTCGGTCTCCGTTGCTAAAAAAGGAAATATTGAGAGACATCATAAAACTGTACATTCTAATTTTGAAAAATCATTCCCACTACATTCTGCCGCCAGAAAGGAGAAACTGAAACAGTTAAAAAAGCAGTTAATTGGACAACAATCAATATTTTTAAGAACAGTCGACAAAAATAAGACTGCAACTGAAGCATCGTACCGTGTGTCCCAGATAATTGCACAAAAAAAGAAACCTTATGAAGACGGGGAAATGACAAAACAGGCGTTTTTAGAAGCTGCTGATTCGTTATTTGCCAACTTTAGAAATAAAGACGAGATAGTTTCAGCTATAAAATCTATGCAACTTTCTGCTAATACAGTGATGAGACGTGTAGAAGTAATGAGAAATGATATTTTTTTACAGTTAAGAACTGACTTAGATAACTGTGTTTATTTTTCATTTCAACTGGATGAATCAACAGATGTTGTTGACACTGCCCAGATGGGCGTGTTCGTCAGGATGGTTTTTAGTAATTTTACGATTAAAGAAGATCTTTTGAAGTTTATTCCACTGAAAGGACACACTACTGGACAGGAGTTGTTTTCTCATTAAAAAAATATTATTACTTCCAAGTAAATTCCAATATCGAAAATGGTAGGCTTGACAACCGATGGCGCTCCAGCTATGGTGGGTTGTGATAAGGATCTGGTGGCGTTATGTCGTAAAGATCAAACTTTTCCGCAATTTCTCTGTTACCACTGCATTATCCATTAGCAAGCATTATGTGGAAATTTCCTGAAACTAAACAACGGTATGAAACTGGTGGTAAAAATTGTGAACAAGATTAGAGCTCAAGCGTTACAAAGAAGATTATTCAAAACGCGATGAACCGACTCCGGAACTAGAAAATTCAATATGTCTTAGAGATTTTGGTTTTCTCGTGGACATTACAGAGAAATTAAACGAACTTAATTTGCAGCTTCAAGGGAGAGACAAAGAACTAGCGGAAATGATTTCTGATATAAAAGCATTTATCAAAAAGCTGGAGTTTTGGGAACAAAACCTAATTAACAGCGATGTCAAGCATTTTCCTATTCTTTCAGAAAAATATCTCAAAATCCATTAGAACCCTATGACAGCAAATATCATGTAGAAATAGTTTCTACCCTGAAGAATAACTTCAAAAATCGTTTTAAGGATTTCAACGAAATGGCTTTAGTAGCACAGTTTGTTGTTTCACCCTTTATGGAAATTGATATCCAATAGTTTGCAACTTGTGTTATGCAGAACTTTGGCCAAGACATCGCTGCAACAGAAATGGAAGTAATTGAGTTTCAAAACGATTTAGCCTTAAAATCGTTAGTCTCAAGTACCAAATGTATCTGGCCTATTGTGAGTAAAGACAAATATTCAGTCTATGCCGTGTTGCCTTGAAAGTGAAAGCATTATTCAGTTCAACCTATTTGTGTGAATCTTCTTTTTCCAATATGAAGTTTATTAAGAACAAATATCGCAATCGACTTATAGATGAACATTTGGATAATTGTATTCGAATGGCTGTATCAAATTATACTGCAAACATTAAAAAAATTATCGATGAGTCTGAGTGTCAGCCTTCTTATTGAACGTGCTTTTTTATTTTTCAATGTTTAGGTTCATGATAGTGCGTTACTTTTTTGTTGTTAATATTAACTATTTTTAAATCTTACGTGACATGCCGTTGTGGCTGGATAAAAGTTTGTGTTTATTTTTCAAACACCTTCGTTTGGTAGGTAGGAATGTAGCTATGAACAAGTACGTACTAGTAATATTAGCTATTTTGTTATTAGTTTATGATTAGTACCTATGTATTATGTATTACCAGTTAAATAGTAAAATAAATACATATAATGATAAATTAACTGTGGATTATTTCATTTACGTTGCGTTACGTGGCTTCCGTGTGGGTAGCTCGCTGTTTATTCCAAAATTAATAAAGTAGCTCAACACATTGAGAGGTTGGCGACCACTGGTCCAGAAGCTCCGCCTTTCAGGTAAGAACTTCTCAAATTACCCCAGTGACAGCTCGCATAAAATAGTTTCTATTCACCATAGGCGCAGTTATAATTAAGATTATATTTTTAATTTGTTTGTTGTTTATTTCTTTAAAATGAGGACCTGTTTGTGTACTTGAGATCTGTTACAATAAAAGCTTTATTTGTTATAATACATTTGCTTACTTTTCCTACGAAACATGACATTAAAATTATTTTTATACAGAGATTGCATAGATTGCAAGTATAGAACGAACATAATACCTTTTGCTGTTTTTCTGTTTGAATGTTCGATACAATATCCGCCTCCTTCTTTGGTAGCCGATTCCTTGATAAAAGACTGTGTCGCATTATACCAGTACTGGAACTCTCCGTTTTTAAGAAGATTAAACTGGTATCTACGTTCTGACAGTATGTAGAAAGTTGTTGGACAACGACTGTTGTTGTAGACGATTGCAAAAGGATCTTAAAAAAAAAAAACAGTTTCAATATGAGTTCTTTGAAAATGAAACATTACCTTTTAACTATTAAGTGGATATGTTACAGTGGATATGTTTATGCAGATCTGCTTTCTGGTTGATATTGGAAGTAAGTACTGCTCGTTTATGTATATATCAATACTTACAAACAATTTTTCTGGTAATAACGCATTTTTTGCCAAACCTTAAAAATATTAATCGAAAACCATAACATTTTCTAGATATCGGAATCATAAGAGAAGGTTGTACTTCTTAATGATCCAAAAATGAAACAAAATAAATTGTCAATAAAAAAAATAACTTGACTCATTGTAAACTATTTAATTGCATCCAAAACTGAAATTTTTAGTACCATAATTCGAGATCTGAATGTTTAATGTTATTTTTCTCAACAATTTTGGTGAAAATGTTGTGTTCTAATTGATATTTCTGGGTTCTAAGTTAGACAAATCTATTTTTTTATGTTACAAGTCAGAAAAATGGATTTTTTTGTGTTCTGAGTCGAAAGAATAAAAAAAAGTTTGGCACTTTTATCCTTTCGTAATTTCTGAAGTAAAAACTGATAATAGGATTTGAAGTTTGAGGTTCATTTGTTGATTATTGAAAAAAACAAGTAATTAACATATAAAAATCAACAATTAATAACCTTTGATAACAGAATTAATAAATTATAAATAAAATCGCATAATTATTTACATCATTCTATCCATTTTGTAATCAAATACCACAAATTCATTATGATGCGTATTTTTTATCTCTATATTGTTGTTTATGACACATTCATTATCGTTGCGGTTTTCCTCACTGTATCATTTTGATTTAATTAATCCAATCTTGTTACACATCCACGCTCATAAACAACTGGGAGTGTTTCGTTTCTATAAATAAAAAAAAATGTTAGTTCACGCCAAGTAAGTAATGAGATATTTCCAGTGCAGTAGTAAGTAATTAGACCACTCTGTTGCTATGAAAGCTTCTGCTCTATATAATTTATGGAATCAGATCGCACGTGTATTTCACTGACGAACGTTTGAAAAAAATATTACGACGAATTGAGAAATCTCCTACTTTTTAAAAAATGAGACTAATTCTTATAGGTCTGTTCGGGTTCCTAAAAAATACATTGAAAACTACCCAGGGCCGTCGAGAGCTAGACCGAGCCCCCAGGACAATTCTCTAGATCATGCCCCGTGACAATTTTATAAAAAATATTCTCTCCGCTTTACTTAAATTTCTCTAAAGAAAAAAAAAGGTCCCCAACCAAAAACTTCCCCCTTTTGAATTGTGCCGAATTTCTGAAAGAAAAAAATCCTCCGCCCCCCCCCTTATACCGCTGCCGGGGCCCCCATTTAAGTCCGGGCCCCGGGAATTAGTCCCGGCTGCCCCCGCCCTCTAGTCGGCCCTGAAACTATAGTCTATTTTTATGTATGAAAGAGTATTAAAATAATAAAGCGTTCGTAATCCATAGGCGTACAACTTCTTTTAGTAGACAGTTAAAATATTTTTTGAAGTTATTCCTCGAGTATACACTTATATTTTCACCTAATTAACCTGCTTATAACTTCTATACAGCTGAAGGTAAAAAAGTGCAATTTTTTCTAAAATGTTTTATTTTTCCACAAGGTATGTTAAGAACATTGTGTCAAACGGGTTATATAGGTATAAGGGTTTAAACTTTGACTTTTAAACAACGTTACGTTCATAAATAATAATTTTAATATAAAAACTACTTCTTACCTACAAATCCAAATCAGAATCGAAATCAGAAGATGAACTGTCTCAACCAATATTTACAATGAGTGGCTCGATCATTTCATCAGTAATATTGTCCAACTTCCACATTTTCTCTTCTTCTTTTTTCGTATGATTTACTGCCTTTTCCCAGTTTTCAGGCTTTACATTACTTACAGCCTCCAAAAACAACTGTTTAACATCACTCATTTTAAAAGAATTATTTTTTCTTGAAACTTCTCCCTTTATCTGTGCCCATATCAGTTCAATCGGGTTTACTTCGCAATGACATGGTGGTGATCTAACCACCGTCATCCCACGATTTTTTGCAATTTCATCAATTTCATATTTTTTGAATTTCTCTTTATGAAGGGAACACAAATGATACAGTTCTTTTATCACAGAACCGGGATGGAACTTAATATTCTTTGAATTTAGCCAATTCTGTAAATCTTTTTTTAACCACTTGGTTGTGGGCATTTTTTCTATAAATCTCGAGTGATAACTTGCATTATCCATTACTATTATACAGTTCTGAGGAAGAAGATATATAATTTGTTCGAACCACTCTTTAAAGACATCAGCATTCATGTCCTCATGGTAGTCACCGGTACGAGTAGATTCAAAAGTCAATAAACCACCTTTAACAAAACCGTTTGAACTACCGATGTGTACTATTATTAGTCTGCGCCCCTTTCCTGATGGTGGATTTAAACCAGTAGATAAATTATTTAAAAAAGCCTGTCTTCGACTTGTAACAGTTTCATCTTGCCAAAATTTATTTGGTTTATGTCCCTCGTTGATCCATGTTTCATCTAAATAAAATATATTTCTTCTTTGGTTTCTCACTTCTTTTATAATCCTTAGGTAATTTCTTCTCCATACTACAATATCGCTTCTTTCTATTAAAATAGACTTTCTGGAATGCTTTTTCCATAGAAAACCTATTTCTTTTAAAAGTTTCCATAGTGTGCTTCGACTCATTTCAGGGTAATCCTTATCATCTCGAACCGTGGCAAGAACTTTGTCTACTGTCGGAAATTCTTTTCTAAAGAAGAAAGCATGCACTTTCCTTCGAAGTCTTTCTTTCAAAAGATTTTCTAATTGAAATTTTGGTTTTCCTGGAGCTTTACGTGCTGTTTGAAACTTGCCACATTTCTCTTCTTTAACAACTCTGTAAATCGTAGATTTCCCAACACCAAGCGTACTACTAACTAATTCCACTGTGTCATCAACACTTTTACATAAATGTTTGTCTGTAAATGATTTAAAACAATTAAATATTAATGTTTTTTCATTAACTGTTAAAGGACCGATTTTTTGTCGTTTACGCGGCCATTCCAAATTTTCCATGATCACACTAGAATTCACACTGCACCTTGCAAGTTGCAACTAAACGACATTTAGTAAACTATCAAGAATACACAACTTGGAACTCCTTACTAAATATAAAACCTATAACCGCATTTTCGGTGAAATTTGTTGGGAAGGTATTTATCTACTTATAATTCGATTACTGTAAGAAATTCTTGGAATTAAAATAAAACAAAATTGGCAAATAGGTACTTATTGAAAATAATCTTAAGATACGGCTATGTAATATTTAATACACAGGGCTTTTGGCCTGTCCAAACCTTTTTCGATTGTTCTGTACAGCTTATGTTTATAAAGGACCAATAAAAGATCCAAAACTTGTAATAGCTCAGGTACATTTATTACAATTTTAGGAAATATTTAGATTATTCTGTAAAAATATTTAAAATGACCGTACTAAGCTTTGCATTAGAAATGCTGTTTTATTACTCTCTCATACATAAAAATAGACTATACCAGAGGACTAGTTTAATAGTTATACGCGATGAAAAAGTTGGAATTCAACTGTTCCACTGTTTCTCAGACGGTTTGTATCAGGTTTTATAGAAACCCGAACAAACCTTATGTATTATCAGAAGCTAATCAGTGGCGGCTCGTCGATACACCACTACAGTTCATCAAATTTCTAGAGGCTTTCGACGGCTAGACAGAGAAAGCACTACTGACAGGCATCCCGACGGATTTACGCAATGAAAGTACACTCTGCGCATCAAGTATTTCACTATTTCATTCAGACGTAAATGTCAGATGTAAATTTCGCTAAAACATTTCTTTTATTTTCGTTTGTGTTTTTTGCTCATTACAGTTTAATAGAACCTAAGTATGGAGTGTAATAGCAAATTAAGAGGCCGCGTGATTAACAGTCAATCTCGCGAAATAATAGCCAATGTTATAGAGTTTATGAGAAGAGAAGGAAACTTTAATTCACCTTCAATACCATTTAAAAATGTAAATGATCGTGTTGCTGCAGCCACAGGAGTATCTAAAAACACTGTCGTCCGCATTTCTGGAGAGAAAAAAAGAATCGATAACCGTGAGATATCGGAATTTTCATCACCAAGAAAAACCATTAAAAAACCAAAAACAGTTAATGATATAGATGAAGCTGCACAAGAATCAAATTTTATTTTTTTAATATTAGATAGCTATTTTTGTTTCTAAGTTGTGTTCATTTACAGGCTCAATTTTTTTCCGTTTCTCCTTTTTGATTTTATATGGGGTTTCAAGTTGTTTTTGACTTATTTCGACGTAAATCACAACAACACACTTTTTTAATAAAGCAAACAAGTGTTAAGAGGTATATGTACGTGTAAACTACAATTACAAAAAATTGATATGAAACCCATGAAACCACCAACAAAAATGTAAAGCTAGCTTCCGTACTAGAACATGGTGTCATTCGTCGAGATAATTTATCGTTTTGTTTAATAGATCAAGAAATGTAAATATTCCCCTGTTATTTTTTATAAAATTATAAGAGAAATAAATTTTTTTCTAAATAGTATAGTTTATTATTTTGTAGAAAAACAAAATTTCGAAAATTTTAGTAATGTTTCAGAAACAACCGTTATTAATAATAGGTACCATTTTCCCTAATAAGGTAGAAATAAAATATAAACTATTTCCACGATTTACAAAGGCCTACAAAAAAATTATAGGTATTTTCCGCTATCCTATAAAATTTATATTTTCTGACTCAATTTCAAAAGGTTGAAGGAATTCCAAAACACCTTTTATGGCATAATAATTATTTTCAATTCTACATACTATCTTTAGCTGCTTTTAAAAACGTTCTAAGAAAGACCAATCAGACCAATTTAATCCCTAAACTATTCCACACTTTTAAAATTTAATTACCTAAAAATATTAAAAACTATTTAAAATAACTTGTTTAGCAGACTGTACAATAGCTATCTTAGTCACACGTAGCGCGTTCTCTGTCTGGGCGTCGAACACCTCTAGAAATTTGATGAACTGTACCAACGCAATTCCCACGTTACATGGTTTTCCTGGAAGTCAACTACCTTAACCTCTTTCAGAGATCGTGATAGCTTATTGGATGGCAGAAACACCTTTCGAAACGGTGACATTTAGGTTTTTTTTTTGAGGTTGAACTATTAGCTACAACAAATCATGGCGAGGTCTCATACTACCTTACACAGCTAATCTCCGGACACGGGTGTTTTCAGGCATACCGATATAGGTTCCACGTCACAGAGAGCAATGAATGTCATTATTGCAGGGACAGTAGAGCATACATTTTTTGAATGTCGAAGATGGAGCAATGAAAGGACGATGCTACAAATCAAGATTGGGAATATAAATCCGGAAAATATAGTCAACAAAATGTTAATAAACGAAAACAACTGGAATGATATAAGCCACTTCGCAACGGTAGTACTAAGCAAGAAAGAAGCTGATGTCAGACAAAGGGAGAGGAGATAGACATAACAACAGACACAGTGCCCATTCTACTAGAAGCAATGCCGAAAGGCAGTCCCTGGTAGACCACGGAAAGGCAGCGGAGGAGTTTTTGTCGGAGTTGCGCCCGACACTACCAAACACGTTGAACTAGTGTTTGGTGCCAAGCGTTTTCCCCTCTACAGAAAAAAAATACCAACGCGATTCCCACGGTACATGGTTTTGGATCTCACACTATTTGCTAGAGAAACATCAAGTTTAGTAAAAAATTTAAAAAATTGTAAAGCCCATTTTTTTGCTGATGATACCCAAGTATATTATACTTTTTATCCAAACGAGGTGTAAAATGCTTGTATCAGCACCAATAATGATCTAAACTGTTTTATAAATGATGCAAGTGATCATTGTCTCCTTATTAATTCATCTAAGTCAAATGTACTTAACCCGTATTTGTACTCACAAATAAACGTAATACAAATTTGGGACATTATTTTAAATTTGCCAAGGGCGCCAAAAGTGCTAGGCGCGAGCCTGATAGAAATATATATAATAAGTGTATATGCCCTAGGGTGTGCCAGCCTCCTCGTAGACTAGGCGCGAGCCTGATAGAAATATATATAATAAGTGTATATGCCCTAGGGTGTGCCAGCCTCCTCGTAGACTAGGCTACGAGCCGTCTCTGGAACCTATACCTTCTTTTGCGTTTGCATAATCTTAAAAAAATAATAATACTGGACTGGGTATCTTCTAAAACTCTAAATGTTTACATACCGTGTACACTTCAACTATTTAAAAGTTTTCAAATAGGTTTACGATTTCTGTAAACTGTTTAACTGTTTAAAAAATTTAAATTAAAACACTTTTAGCTCATTTTTAATTTATTTCACTCTTTAAAAACATAGAAACACGAGTATTTAAGTTTAGGAAATAGATATAGCGAATGATATACATCATGCTGATGATCGTTTTCTTGTTAACAATAACAAATAGATTAGGGGCCGATCTTTTCACCTTTGAGTAAAGTTACATGTAGGTTTACTTGACAGATTAACAAACAACCGCCTCCTATAGTTTAATCAGCAAGTATTTTTTTTTCTCCTGGGCTCGTCTGACTATGTGTCTCCGAATAACACTGAAGCCTATTGGCTTATTGTGTTTTACCCCATGTTAGTTCATAGCACCCACTCTATCACCTTTGTACCTTGTACAAGTTTGTACAGATCCTTGGGTGAGTGGGTTCTATACGTTGTTGGATCAATCCAGCAAGTAGTTACTTTGAACTTTAATCAGAAGTGAAAAGACCAGATCTAAATCTAATTTTGAATGTCACTTATTTGAAAATTAGTTTTCAAGAAGCTGGAAAAAATGATATGCGACTGTTTCTATTTTTTTTTTTTTATGAAAATAGGATTAAATTAATCATGTGGGACTAGGATATCTAAAGAGTGTATCAGATGCGGCCTTGAACGACTTTTAATGCAGCCAACATGCAACTCATACCCTTTTCATTAAGGGCGTGTGTTAATGGTAGTTTTAGTTATTTATGAGGAATGGTTGGTTGATCTCTTTATTATTAAATGTAAAACATTTGTCATTACACTATGCTTTTCTTTGTTAAAATTCATGAAGGTTGTCATCTTTATGTATTTATTTCACTAGTTATTTTAGTTTACTAGTCTATTAAAATATTGAAGTTGTCAATTTAATTTTTATATATAGCTTGTCAAATAAACTGTGTTTACCCAACATTCTTTTAGCTAACCAAATCCTATGTTCGTAACTACTGAAAAACTTTGCTATTTTCCTTTTCAACAGTATCCACCTTGAAGTTCTTATAGAAATAAGGGTTGCGGCAGTACCAGGGTATATCGATGATGTGAGATACTTAACAGTTTATTTTGCAACCATTGAATAACTTGGATGTTACTTTTAGTGACACAGCTCTAAAGCTGTATAGGGAGGTTTCAACATCTTTATGTAAAGGAACAGTTTGTTATAATGCGTCGGTATTTTGAAGTTTTTTCTAATAACTATTTTGTATTTTGTATCAAGCTTATTACGAATCTTTTTAATATGGGCTTTCTAACTTAGTGTCATACCCAGATATTTTACTAAATTGTCATAAGGAATCGGAGTGCCATTTTTCTAATGAAAATATATACATTGATTGAGTTTAACACGTAATCAATAATTAGTGAACAGAGATGATACAGAAATAGAGAAGGTCAACTCTGTCTAATACAGTTAGCATCATAATAAAAGCGGTTAATATTATCTAATTGGAATGTCATAAATTATTTACCAGTAAATTGATCGGCTATACACTGAGAATGCTTCATCCCATATTTCAACCAAAACAAATTTAATAATATTGTTTCAAATTTATTGGTCCAAAATGGTGAAATGGCGCAAAAAGAAAAAAATTCTTATTTTTTTTTTTTTTTTGAGTTCTATTACATTAAAAGCATCAAATTTATTTGTGATATAATATGTACTTTCATCAACAGGAAGGTCCAACCCTAATTAACTCCCTAATAGGGTTTATAATGTTATATTTATACCATAATTTGTAAAAAGGTATGTCAGATAGTCTATCTTACCCAGGGGAATCAAATTACCACCCCTGTTTCATAAACCAAATATTTTGTTTCCATTCATTTTTTGCGTATATAAAATGTACATCACGCAACGGCTATAAGTTTAATAAAAATAAATTATTTATCTACCGGGTCTTCAATAATACCCAAAAACCACTTGATCTGGTAACATAAAAAAACGTAACAGAAACTAAACCGCCAATCTTTAATTTTAGATGGTTTTAATAAAATTAAATTGACATGGTCTATTTATTTATTCTGTAATCTGTGCAAAAATTGAATAATTTCTACATCTCGATGTAGAAAAAATTATAATTAATGTTGCTCATGGGTAAATCGTTTTATTTTTTGTTGTCTTTACAATGTTATCATGTCGCAAATAAATATCTATATTTTTTTAGATAACATCAACAGATATTAAATACTTTACCTCTAACAATGTAAAATACGGTTTCCTAGAACGTCTGTTTTTTTTATTATTTTATTTCATCAATAAAAATAAAACGAATTATAAATACTTATAATATTAATTAAATAATATTTACTGAACCCAGTATATATAAATTAATATTCAGGAACAGAATCATTTAAATATAAACCTACCTACAAACTCTTTTATTTTTACGTTTGGTATTCTATCTCTTTGATTCTATGATATTATAAAAACCTAAAATGATCCAATAGAACAATGAACCTCGAAAAAAAAATCGGTTGAGTGAATATACAGAAACGTACTGGGCTTTTTGATTGTTTCTGTTGCTAACGTACATTGATATTAAAATGTATTATATATCAAGTATGCTTAATAATAAGTGTTTTACTATATCTTATAAATTATTTAGAAATGCTATGAAATAAATACAATTCGTTGACAGATATGATAGATATCAGCTATAAAATCAGTTTTAAATAATGAATAAGTTACTTACTTTTATAAATAAATAAGGACATTGGTAAGTTAGTTTAATAGGCGCTATGGATGAAGACAAAGAATCATTAATTTCAATTTTTTATCAAAATGTTAGAGGTCTCAATACCAAAATTAATGTGCCGAATCAAAATCTATTAAATTCCGAAAGTGATATAATTTGTTCAACGGAAACTTGGCTTTCATCATCAATATCTAATGAAGAAATGTCTACAACATACAAAATATATCGTCGCGATATATCAAGCTCTTCAAACAAATTGTGTGGTGGAGGTGTTTTAATGTCAGTGTCAAATGACATTTTTAGTTTCTCTGAGAACTGGTGGACCTCTGAGGCTGAGGATGTTTGGGTCACCGTTATACCCATAGATATATAACCAAGAGTTATACCGAACCGCGGAAAATGATACAAGGTTCATATTTGTTGTGTTTACATACCTCTCAAAGACAGGGTGGCACTAAATTTATTTTGCACTAAATTTCTTCATATTTTTCTAAGTAACATAAATGATTACTATATCATTTGTAGCGATTTTAATTTTCCACAAATCAAGGGGATTAAAGAAACTATCGATAATTACTACAAACCAAACAATTATAGAGATCCCAGTTCTGTATTATTGGTGGACACATCTCTGGTGGATACCATGTCCTTGGCTGGTATATATCAATACAATTAACCTAACCTGTTAACCTAAGCGGTAACACTTTAGATCTTGTTTTAAATAATAATTTTCTAATAAAAAATAAAAAGTCGTCTACTTTATCACCGGTTGCTGAGGATCCATCACTTAATATTCTAGAATTTGATATTAAATATTCTAATGTAACGAAAACAAAAGTAAATAATCATTATGAAAAAAACTTAAATTAAGCAAACTACACTGAAATAAATCATCTTCTATCTGCAATTGACTGAATAAATTTAGACCTATAGCAAAACTTAACTTATTAAGTAAACTGTTGGAAAGTTTAATTTTTAATTTTCTAATTTGTGATGTTAATAATATTCTTAACATTGAACAACATTGTTTTATTAAAAAACGATCGGTTGAAACTAATTTATTTGCTTATGCTGAATATATATTGAAAAATGTTTGTATAATATTTTTTCTGTATGGATTTATTGCAACTGGTCTGACTTACAATTTTGTTTTAATTTTTTAAAACTAGAATACTAACTTAAGATGAACCGTTGAAGTTAATCTATAGTTTGTTCGTTGTCATATCCTACTGTAATAATTGATTTGTGGTATATCGCAGCATCACAGGTAAAGCAAGTTACCTTATGGAAAATTCACTGTCACCAGTTGCGAAAAGAAAACAAACAAAAATAAACCATTTTTGATGTCTAAATCTTTCACATTCATATGACAGTAACTATACCGTTATTTTTTTTTTCACTGAAAAGTTTTTTCAAGTGATTTGAGATCAGTTTCTTCCATTCGCATTGAGTCACTGGTCAAGTTAAAAATGAAAAGAAGAAGAAATATCACACAGTTTGTGTGATATTTTTTAAAAAGGCAAAGTAGTAATAAAGGCATAGAAAATTATTACTTTATCGGCATAAAATAAAACATAAAAGGTAAAAATCGTGTTTTTCATGGTAAAACAGAAAGTTATGTGGATAAATGATAGTGTCCTATTTTTTATTTAGAAGAACATACCTGTCATATTTCGTAATTGTTTTATTGCTAATGTGATAATATTTATCGAATTTTTTTTCACATTTCTATATATAGATCAAGTAACGAAATTGAAGTTAATTGACAAGAACATGTCAATAGTTTAGAATCAATAGTAATACCGTAATACGTATTTCATTTAATATTTAATAATTGAATAGTCCCTAGTAAAAAAGCAAAATGGATGACAATTAACACAAAAAAGATATTTAAAAAACAATAACTAGATGAAGACGTTGGACTTAAATACTCAAAGCTCAAATTTGTAATTTATGATTTTACACCATCCTGATATTTTACTAATATTTTTTAATAAGAAATATTTTAATATCTGCTAATTAAGATAAACATAAAATAATCATTATTTTTCTGACAGCATCTGACTCTCCTATAATACAAACAGTTTACTTAATAAAATAATTATTCATCCATATATTATCTCTTGATATTATTACGTTAAAGTAAATAAAATTGAACATATTGTTATTAAAAATAAACATTATTAATTTGTAATATTTATTTAGAATAACCGAGTTATATGATAATATTCCCGCAAAATGTATACAAAAGATAAACGAATTTATTTTTTATATTATTATTGTTACATGGAAATATTATGAAGTAGAAGAAATAAAAGATAAATCCTTCATAGCTAATATACGGGGAAAGTTAAAGAATATTTGAAAAGTATGATAAAATAGTGAATGGAAAAATTGTGTCTGAACTAACAGCTCGTGCAAATAAAAAAAGAAAACAGTTTTAGGAAAGAAAATTATAGATGTAGAGGTGAACATAAAAAAATGTGTAATCTGATATATAATAAAAATGACTATGCATGTGAAAACTAAATTGTAATGAAAAAGAAAGAAAGTAATACTAAAACTGCCGACTTGCATCCTAGAGAGAACAGGTAGATTTTTTACCGTCCCAGGACCTCTAAATTGTATTCCATTGATCTCTTTTATTTTAACAGCAAAACTAATATAATATGCTATAATAACCGACAGCGTTGTCACGTTTACCATAAGAAATTATTTTTCTCTTTAATATTATAAATACAATTAATGTACATTAAAAACAGAATTGGACCAAGTATCGTTCCTTGAGGCACATCCCTAGAAACGGTCATTGGGTACTGAGTAGGTTACCAATTCTAACTGGTTTCTCTGTGAATGATAGTCCCTAAAAATATACAACGTTAATCCTCTTATTCCTATTCTTTCTAATAACAATCTGTGATCAACAGTGTCAAATGACTTAGCTAAGTCTAAAAACATCGCTAGACATTTTTTATTGTCATCAATACTATTAATAATATTTTGCACAAAGTCTAGAAGCGCATCTTGACAAAGGTTTTTTCTAGGTAAATAAATTCGACTAACCTTTTTTTTAAACATTGCTCAAAAAGTTTTGAAATATTTATGACTGATATAGGCTTGTAGTTAGTGGCTAGTTCTTTTTTCCAGATTTTTAGAAAGGTGTTATTACAGATTGGTATTTTGCAAGTCGTTAATATTTGATTAAAAATATGTGCCAAGGAGTTTAAGATGTAAGTGTGTATATTTTTAATTGTAGCTGCCGATAATCCATCCAAACCACTTGCCGATTTATTTTTTATAGAAATAGAAATAGAATGTATTCATCTTTGCTTTAGTTTTATTACATTTAACTTTTCTCCCTTTTAATTTGTGATATTGTATTGTCCCAATTTTTTTTATAATTATTTTTTGCTTTTGTAATTTCAGATTGGTAGTAATTATTTTTCATTTCTTTAAATAATTTGGTTAAAAAATTTTGATACATTTTATATTCTTGCAGAAGTTTAGTATTATTTTTATTTTTGAGACATTGTTTTTTAAAGTAATCTCTACGTATTATAGATTTAATTATGCCCAAAGTATTCCACGGTTTGGTCTTATAATTTTTATTATTATTTATTTTAATCTGTTAAATATTTTTACTAATATGTTCTTTAAGTAGTTTAATAAATTCATTATAGCTTTATTCAGTATCACTACTGTTAGAAACGTTGGTCCATCGCATATATCCACTCAAACAATTGTATAATATAATAAAAGAAAAATAATGCCTATTAATATCAATAAATAAATAAATAAATAGTAAAAGTAAACAGTATTTACGGTTAGGGCATACATCCAAAATCAACCAGTACTTTCAGAATTATCCTGTATATTTCAAATTAGCTTTAAATTTAAAAATTCCACTTTGTAACAATATCGGTTATCTCCTTATCAATCTCAAACAAAATAAGATAAAACACTTACCTGTTGGATTTTCAATTTTTGTAGAAAAATCCAAATCCATACCAATTTCATAATTATCAACGCAATGTGCACCGTTTACGAAACTTTTTCCATCAGGGCAACACTTTTTAACACACCGCATATTGTCACAAATATCGCCATCTTCAGTACATTGTCTCCTAACAAAACCGCTGGAGGTTTCGTCAAAGCAATAACCATCTTCAGGAATAACTTGGTTGTCCAAGGTGGTTAAAAGATTGTCTGCTACAATGTGGCATTGGGGCAAACCAACTTTTATTAATTTTCGATTTATAAAACCATGCTCGAAATTATTTTTGGGATCGCAAGAATGTTTTATCGGGTTGTACATGTATCCAATTGGGCAGCATTTCGGATAAAAATCTTCAATTAGTTGTGTTTTTCCAATGATTTTCTGATCGGAAAATTGAAACTCGTAAAAATCTGTGCTGTAATCCAAACAACTTCCGGTGGGGTTATTTTTTATAAAGTTAATAACCGGAACGAAAACACTTTTTCTCTTGGTGCTGTCATCGATGCAAGCGAACGTTGCATTTTTATATTCGTATAAAATTTGACCAAAGTCGCAGCATTTTCCTAAGCCATCGGGGGCGGCTTGGGAATTTATTACAGAAACCAAAATAAATGGTAATATCGTTGAATAATAACGGCGCATTTTTTAAATTGAATTTTTCCGCCGCGAAAACATTGTTAATTATTTCGAATGATTCGTATCCGAATAATCGAGGAGAGCTCGCGGTTTTTTCTACCGGCAAACTGAGAGGAGTGAGTGTAGGATTATTAGACAGCGCGACATCAGTTATAGAGTTGGTTTGTTTGAATTACAGGACCGCACTGTCCGTATTATTATGTGCAGAAGGCGCCGCCGTTTACTAAATTAAGAGCAAACCGGACAAAAATGTTAGGATTTTCTAATATAAAATTGTATTTATAGGTGCGCCACTGAGAATACTTCACGGTGTTATGTATCTCGAGAATATTGAGAGCTTAAAATTTGTGGTACGATAAGAGAGCACTCTAGAAAAATATTTAAGAAAAAATCTGGGAAACTATTGATAAATGCAGATATCAATATGAAATAACTTTATTAGAATTTATATAAAAATATATATGTGACAAATATAAAAAAAGTATGGCAACTACTTCAGCTAAAAAGACAGTAAAACACAACTAGCAACGTAGTATGGAGTGAAAGTATGGTTATGTTGTAGTTGACGGGTCTAGAAATGCGCGCGTTCACACCACTCTGCACTGACGTCTAGAATT
Organism: Psylliodes chrysocephalus; assembly: GCA_927349885.1. Classification (NCBI taxonomy): domain Eukaryota; kingdom Metazoa; phylum Arthropoda; class Insecta; order Coleoptera; family Chrysomelidae; genus Psylliodes; species Psylliodes chrysocephalus. The sequence goes on from OV651830.1 coordinate 12,101,877, forward strand.
TGAATTTGCACAAGCCACGTTGCCAAATCTCCACTTTAATTTCAGCTTGTTTTATTTTATAGTTTATTTTTCAACCAAATTGTAACCTCTGTACATTAAAATGATAAATAAATATAAAGATTTATATTATATTTTGAAATAACAATTCTGTTTTGTTTTATAAGACAGTTTTGATAGATTTTAGATTTAAATTTTGTAATTATCACTATTGAAAGGTATTATTCACATTAAAAAACGATAGTATTACTTGAAAATCTTCAGAACATTTTTTTATTTTTATGGGTTTTTTAATCGATGTAAAAATTGGTAAATATGATTAAAAGTAAAATAGTTATTTCAATCTGCTTATTCCCTGGTTCCAAATAATTAAATATAACCTGGCAACTCCGTAACGATTCCGACTGGCAGAACTAGCCGGAACAGGAATGGTACGCACTGGCCCATTTCCAGACCCTTCAACTGCAACATAACCGAAATTATTAAAACAACATTGAATGTTTTATCTCAAAAGAAACTAAAAAATGTTTACAAAAAATAATCAAGGATTCTACACTCCAAGTTTTGTTACTATTGGTATTTTCTGAAAATTGTACTAAAATCGAACTAAAAATAAAGACTCAAAAGGAATTATAAATTTTTAACGTTTTCGGTTTGCTTATCGAGTTGAAGATGACTATTCGCGATTCAAGCTAAGTGATACGCCCTCTGGAGGTAATTTGTAGAAAGTCCATATAAGTAGGATATCGTTCAGTGTTGCCAGAAGTAGCAAAACTTCGCTACGTCGTCGAATTTTAGCTCTTGAAGAAGTGGATAAGACCTTTTATTTAAAAATCAAAACTTTTGTCAGGTAATATGTAATCATACTCTATATTTATTTAAGGATTTTTTTATAAAACCGATTTATTATATTGACTTTTTAAAAATTTCAGTTCATTTATTAATTTTGTTTTAAAATCAGTTCATTTGGCAACATTGGCGTTCGTGTTCATTGTTTACATTTTAATTTGTATCAATTACAATTCGAGTTTTTTTCTTACTTTTTAGCTTTAAATTTGTTTATTTCTTATAGTATGTGATAGTGTTTATATTAAAAATGAAATCTGCGAAAAAGTCCCCAGAAAATTGCAATCTATATGGTGTTAATGTCAAAGTCAAAACTGAAGTATTCATTATTTTCAAAGTGCACAAGTCGTAAAATTTTGTTTTTTGCGATAAATGGATATCTACAAATTCACAATATTGAAATTTTACAAAACTTTGTTTAGAATCAAACTGTAATCTGATTTGTGACGGTTTTATTACCATTTACATGTATACAAAGTACTACATGATTCACTTCATAATACAATAATAAGTCTAGTAAGATTTTTAAATAAGTTCATCAATAATAAACGTGCGGTACCTGAAATGTCCTTTAAACCACATAATAAAACATATCCTGGGTTTAGTGAATACATATTTGTAGATGTTCTTGTAGCAACCAACAGGTGAATATTTCCAACAAATAAGTCATACACATATCTACATCTAGCACACGTCTAGGCATTTTTAAAATTTCCACTAAATTTACAATATACATACAATGTCAACACTTGCAAAGAATCAATTCAACTACAATATTTGTAACAAATTTAGTACCTACCCTAATGTTATTTTAATTTAAATCTGACCATTAGGGCAATTTTTCCTAATTTCTTGGGAAGGAGCTTATTGAAACTGGTTGTCAATGACTAATTTGCATAATTTTGTTAATCCGAAACCCGCGTAAGTATAGCGAACAGACTGTAAATAGAATTTTAAATTGAATGACACTAAGTAGAGGAATTATTTCGATAATTATTATATACATCAGGAACCAACCAATCAAAGAAGCTAGACACATGGATAGATTTAAATTTACCAAAAAGATATATTTGATTATTTATTATTTTATAGGGATATATACAGGGTGTTTCATTAGAAATGGGACACAGAACAACTGAAGATTCTTTGATTGAAAATGATTAAACGAAACATGCTTAGATAAAACTGGGTTCCATAATAGAAAGTGTTAAAATTGAAAAATCAAAAATTACTGATGGCCGTAATTTTTTTATTTGTCAGTATAATTGTACTAAATTTAGTAAACATTTTTGTTGTTATTATGATTGGACTTATTTCGTTTATTTTATTTTCACGAGTCCACCAATCTTCTATTAGTTTCTCGCACTTGGATATACAGTTCCGCCACACTTCTGGAATTGCAATTGAAAGTGCTTTTCGTCAAGTTTCCCAAACTGCGTCGTCACTATAACCATTAGGCCCAATGTGGTTGGACTAACAGTAAAACTTTGCCAGTGACCCACTCTTATCGCGACACTCTGTATCTAAAATGGTACTTGTACTTAATAGACTTTTAAATATTTAAATAAATTATTGTCAAAGTTACAATATTTCTGAAATTTTTTGATTTTTTTTCAAGAAAGACAGATTTTTAAAATCGGTACTATTTAGGTACATAAAAATCCTGTCACGAAGATAAGCATAAACAAATCTACACTAGGATCCATATGATTATTACCGGTTAAATAAACACTTTCAGAATATAATTAAAAAATATATATATATATATATATATATATATATATATATATATATATATATATATATATATATATATATATATATAATACATATATAAGACATATTGTCGTGTAATCACCTAAAGCCGACCCTGTTGTGATACAATGATATATATAGTTTATAGAGACTGCTCATCCATACGTAAATAAAATGATGAAAAACAGGTCAAACTGGAAGATGTTTTCTCTTTGTCTAGTACATGCAATGTTTACGTTTTGTCTCAATTGTGAGTACTCCCTGGTAAACAAACCTTTTACAGAACCGGTTTAAAAGAAAGTTTAATCTAGTTGAGATTTTGTTGTGATTGTCATTGCTCAGACGAAGATTTTGTTAAATTGTTTATTTTAAATGTAATTATTTTACAACTGGATACTCGTAGTTTTATGATTCATATTATGATTATCCTGACTTACCATAAAGTTAAAAAAGATTTAAAAATTAACATTTTTTAACAGTAAAGAAATTTATGGTATAGAAATTAAGTTAAAAAATCAATTACTTTGACAAGTAATTTGACAGAATACGAATGTGTATGTATATAAAGATATATGGAATATTATTTATTTCATAATACTTCATCTAATTTGTTTCTATATTAATCTAATAATCCATATCTTATCAGAAAAATAGTCAATCTAATCCAAAAGTGTTTGCAAATAACATTATTACTTAATTAGAAGGGTCGCTTTGAATTAAATACGTCTGAAAATGTTATAAAGAAAATATATTTTTTCCTGCATAAACGATTTCTGACCAAATATTGTTCAAGAAATGCACAGTAACAGTAAAACATGAAAATGAAAATTGGACAGTAATCAAAACAAAAACAACAGGAAAAGAAGAGGGAAGACTGGTAAATGAGAACCAACACAGGAATATAAATGCTATATGGAGAACCAAAGATGGTAAGGGTATACAGAAAAGAATAAGGGGACAATCTTGGAAAAGTATGCTTGAAAGAAAGATGTCTGACTTTAAAAGCAAATAAAAATACAAAACTGAAAAGAGAACACCAAGAATATATGAAAATTACTGCCCGATATAGGTCTACAAGGCTATCAAAATATCCCCCTTCTGCTTCTTCTTTTTTCTCTTCTTATTCTGCCATTACAGGCATCGAAAAAGATTCTTTGAGCAAGGACAACTTTATAAATGCATCAAATATATAATCATTTAATAACTAATTAAATTACATTCCTTTTATGACTTGCAAATAATATTTAATAAAAAATAAAAACAGTAAGAACGTATATAACAAATATTACGTCACACTTTTATGGTACATTATCGTGAGTGAAAATATGTCATTTTACTAAAAAAATCAAAGAACAATAATAATTCGCAAGGTATACGAACTGGCACAAAACTTAAACCACAACGAAAAAGTGACAGATTCGATGAACAACATATTTATTTGTATTTTATTTAATATCTTTTAGAATATAAAAAATTGCGTTGGTAAAAAAACTATAGTGTATAACCCACTTTTCTTCCTTGTATAGCAGCTTGTGCAACTAACAAAATATCAGTTGTATATTTAATGAATTATTCTGTCGTGTAATATTCTTTTTTGAAGTTTATTCTATTTTAAAAAGATTTACTCCTACATGGGAAGAATATATTTCCATGATTATACTCCTATTTGCAATATTATCTATATTTCCATGATATTGAAGCTAATTTGTTATTTTTTGTCGTAAAAGTCGTACTTTCTTGGACCATTATTTTTTCTGACGGTATATGTTTCCCTTTCTAATTGTTTCTTAGTATTTACATAAACATGCCATTCCCAGTTTCCAAACATTTTCGCTAAATTTCTGTTTTAATAATTTAGAGTGTATAGGTTTCACAAAAATATTTATTTACAACATAATCAAAATAGAGATTTTACAAAAATTGTTCAAAATGTTCACCATTTTCACGCATACAAAGATTTATACGTCGAAGAAAATTAAAATGTATCCTTTCCATAACTTCTTCATCACATCTAAGATTGTTTATTGCATCTTGAATACGTTGCCAGAGTTGTTCCTCATTTTCTACAGGTTCCCTGTAAACTGTGGATTTCAGATGTCCCCATAAAAAGTATTCCATCGGTGTTAGGTCTGGGGAACGTGGTGGCCAGTTTACAGGTGCGTCATTACCTCTGCCTATCCATTTGTGTGGATATTGTTCATTCAAGTGGTTTCTAACGTTTAAAGAAAAATGTGGTGGAGCTCCATCTTGCATAAACCACATATCTCTCCGAAGTTGGAGAGGTAAATCTTCTAACAATTCTGGCAACGTATTTTGTAGAAAATCCAAATAATTTTCTCCAGTTAATCTTCGTGGAAGTATGACAGGACCAACAATGAAATTACCAATTATTCCTGTCCACACATTAATTTTGAATTCGTGCTGAAAATGGTTTACCTTTATTGCATGCGGATTTTCAACGGCATAAACTTGTTCATTACGGGTATTAGTTATACCTCTTCTTGTAAAACCCGCTTCATCGGTAAAAAGAACCTTCTTGACAAAGTTTGGATCTCTTTCTCTTTGCATATTAACAAATCGACAAAAACCCAAACGAATTTGAGGATCATGGACTAATAATTCTTATACTAGCTTCTTATGGTATGGATATAGCAATTGTTCTCTAAGCACTTTATGAACGACATCTTTACTTACTCCTAGTTCCCTTCCAATTCGTCTGGTGCTTAATTCTGGATCTTCTTCAACACGTTCTAAAATGTCTTCTTCAACTTCAGGAATCCTTACAAAACGTTCTCTTCCATTATCAACAGTGTTGGGAGCAAAGGAACCGGTCTCTCGAAGACGTCTCCCAACAGCAGCAAAAGTTGGGTGGCTAGGTAGACGACGATTTGGAAACCTTTCAGAGTACACCCTGACACTCTCTCGAGCATTTCCTTTACAAAATCCTAATGTCAGTAACATATCGGTATATTCTGCATCGGTATACATATTGTACAATATTAATAAACCACGCATTTGTTTTTTTAATTATTGAGTCAGATAGAACACTTTCAATCGTTAACAAGAGATTAGGTGTTAAAACTTGACAATATTTTTATTTAGATGAAACTATGGAAACCAACAATAAATGTTTTTGTATACGTATTGCAGGCAAATAATTAATATTCCCCAAAAAATCGTACATGGCAAGAATCGAGTATTTTTGTTAAAAGTCTCGATTAGAGGTGTTGAAGAAGATATGAAAAAAGTACATTTTTATGTTTTTCATCGTATAAAATTTTGTCCGATAATAATAAATAGGCGTAGAATTTGATTTTTTAAATAATTGCACCTTTAAAAATTCTACGCCAATGGCAAAAAAAGGGTTTGAGTATGAAATTTGGACTCATTTACTACAAAAAAGTACCCTTGATAACACTCGATTTACTCTCATGGTTTTGACAAAGTTTGTATGTTAATAATTATTGTTCATGTTCTAAAATTACTAAAATGCAAATTTCGTCAAAACCATGAGAGTAATCGAGTCTTATCAAGAGTACTTTTTTTAAAGTAAATGAGTTGCGCAATCTAAATTTCATACTCAAACTCCTTTTCTTCCATTGGCGTAGAATTTTTAAAGGTGCAATTATTTAAAAAATCAAGTTCTACGCCTATGTATTATTATCGGACAAAATTTTAATACCATTTTTTTTGCCACATAAAACTCTACCAATATACCAAATTTCAGCAAAATCGCATATGCCGTTTTAAATTTATATGGGAAAAACGATTTAAAAATTGTAACTTCAAGGCCCTCTGGAGCCCAAACGAAGCAACTTTGTACTAAGGTAATTTTACTTAAATCGACTTATTTTGTCTAAGGAATATGTGGTATGTTTTTGTAAAGACCTTTTACAGACACCCTGTATAATGTAATTTTGGCGTTAAATCAGTAAGAAGTGATTTACAAATAAAGGTTCTTATAGTAGGCTTCGCAAAAATCACGATAGTCGTAGCTTACAATAATTCTTCTTCTATTTATTTTAAAGCCGTACATATTATCAAGGACTCGTATTTTTAACTTTGTCGGCCATCGTCTATTTTAAAAACATTTTTTAAGTACACTCTTTATTTCATAAACCATTTTATTTTAATTTTTTGTTTATCAATGTTACTAACTTTATTTTAATAGATTTTTAATTGTTCCTAAGAAAGATTCACTTGTAAATTACCCATAATTATCCTTAGATAAGGTTAACAAATCTATTTTTTATTTTGATTACTTTTTTGACCTGTACATTATGATCTATGCATAAAACTAGAACTCATACTTATTGTTAGTAAGTATTATTAATAAGTATTAGTAAGTATTATTTTAAAAAGCGTTTAATATTATAATTTATTTACAAAAAAATGTACTCCAACATGGAATAAACCTTACATCATTGAGTGGTTAAAATTTTAAATATTAACATCTAAATCTCAACAAAATATTCGCTATCGTTGGATACTTTTGTGATGTATCAATCCCACTCGTTGTAAAAGGGACCAAAAGGTCACTAAAAAAAAGCCAGTTTCATTCAATTTATTTTATCAGATCACGTGAGAAACAGGTACTGCAGAAGACTCTGCACGAAGCATTTATTTGAATTTTTCCTGATAAATTTAATGAAACTGCAGAAACGGAAATATACTAAATAGGACTTTACTGTTTTACTTCAGTATAAGTCTATAATAAAGTCTATAATAAATCAAAAAGCTTTGAAATTTGACTCATTACTAGACATTACATTCATTTTGTATAGGCCCCCAAGTAAATGTTTGATACAAATAATTTTTCCAATAAAATTTAATCTATTAACTAAAAGCAAACTCTGGCTCTGAAGTGTAGACCAATTAACACTCTATCCAACTAGGAATATCCAATATCCAAGAAAAAACTGCAAAAAGCTGATTATATTGAATCCCAAAGGTAGTATAGGTAAACAAATAATGTTGTCAATATCTTCTATAAAAAGAATATAAATTGATATTTTTTTCTGGTAAATTATGACGTCATTATCTACAGCGTGTTCTAGATGGTTCGTTATTTATATTTATTTATTTCGAATTATAACTGCTTTTAAAATATTTACATAAAAAAAATTAAATCATAATTTAAAAATTGCAATTTAAAAAATACGTTGTCAATTCCCAGAAACCCGTTCTACATTGTCGAAAACTGTGACCCGTACAGATCAAAGGTACTGTAACGTTTACTTGTTTAAACCAGTTTATTTTATAATTTATTTATACCTAAATACTATTTTTTTATGAGTTAAACTAACTAGGCAAAGTTGGGCTATTTATATAAAAAAATGGGCGTACGAGCCCTGTTCCTGAAGATTCTCGATGTTCTAGTGCCTTTCTTCTATAACCTTATAGCTAGACTAGCTGGCGACATCGGAGACAGGACCGGGCTAGTTAAAAACAACTCGCACGACAGTATCTACCGCTTGACACTCGCACTAATTGTGATAAAATTCAAATCTGATAAAATAATGCAAACATTTCAGGGATAAAACTACACTATTTTGGGACTCTATCATTAATATCTAAAGCGTTGATATATAACAAAATTATAAAACAATAAAAATCGAAATACGCCTCTTACTTACAATACTTTACCGCTGCATTTATTAATGAAATAAATCAAGAGTTTGTAATTTAGTTTGCATACCTCCTATGTATACTTATTTAACGAGGTTTATTAGGTAGCGCTGATATATTCTCTAAAAATAGCGGGATAGGTAAATATTAATCAAATATTTCGATTCTAGTCTAAACAATGAAGTTACATATAAATTGTAACGACATAAAATATATAGAACAATTACTACTAATACTACTATTATTCAACAGAATGTTATTAATGAAATATACACATTACGCGTTAATCCGAATATATTCGTTTTAAATTGGTATGATAAATTTCTAAGTCAGGGACGCCGCAAGCGGGCGTGCAGGGCATACAAAAACCAGGACTGCTCCTTGGTCCTGGCGCCAAAATTTAGAGGAGCCACATTCTGTTAGTTTGTCGAGAAGGAGTTTCTGGATGTTCCAGATCGCCTAGAAACTACTGGTGCAGAGCTGGATTATTTTTAAATTACATTACTAATTCCTTGAAATGTTATTTGTGCTAAGATTTCATCTTTAACATGCTTATCAATACATCCTACAATCTGTTTCTTAGTCATTTGTGGATCTAAGAATTGACTCACGTCATATAAATATGCTGCATATATAATATACAGGGTGTTAAAAAAAAGTGTCACAAAATGAAACGGTGAATAGTATGAACCAAAATAAGCAGAAAAGTCTTAATAAATATATGACCGCAAATTAACGGTTTCGGAGATACGGACCATTTTGTGTTTATAACAATTTTTTATTATTATAAAAAAACAATGATATTTATAAACCATCAATAACAACATAGATTAAATGAGATGTTCAAATACCATTGAGAGATCAACACCAACAGCTAAGAAATTGTTGGAGGTTTTACTAGAAGAGCTAGAGAAAAATAGGCTTAAAGTAGAAAACATGCGCAGTCAAGGGTATAACAATGGTTCCAATAGGAGAAAAATCGGGAGGACTCTCCACCATTTTTTATAGTATTTAAAAGCCCTAATTTTTTTAGTATTTAAAACTGTACTGGTGCCAATTTAAAACCGAGCTAATTTGAGACATACGTTTTATTAAAATCATCTGACATTAAGAGATAGAAATTTAAAGTGACGTCTTGCATTACTTCGAATGGAAAATCGTTTTCTAACCTAAGAAAAAAGTTGAGTTGGGTTTTAAGATAGCATTTTCATAATAAGAATATTTCTAAATATTTGCTTACGTGTAGTTGCGATATTGTTTTGGTGTTTTCTTAGTCTAGAACTTCTTTAAAGGAGAGACATAAAAACCAAATGAAATTTTGGAAAAATGTCCAACATATAAACACGAATAGAGATAAAAATTTGAAACTAGAATTTTGAAAAAAAAAATATAATTTTGTACAATATAAAGTGTTCTTAATATTGATTTAGAATTAAATATAATTTTTATTTAAGGGAGAGACATTAGAAAGAAGTGAAAATGTGAAAAAATGCCCTTTTTGTAAAAAATTGAAACTAGAACAATCCAAAAGAAAATACAATTTTATACAATATACAGTATTCTTAATAGTATAATAATACTACTGTTTCCTAATGAGCTTATCTTTACGAACTAAAAATATTTGGTTAGGTAATAAACTTTTATATTGTTTTAATTAAATTGCAGCAAATATCATTGTGACAAATATATTTAATTCAAGATAAATACTATTTATACTCATCACACATGTTTTATTTGATTAAATGGATGCAATAATAATTGCGTTTAGATAAAGCAGATAAGTGATCTGGAAACACTTCGCAAAACACAAAAATGAATCACAATAAACAGAGCCGTCGGTAGGCTCTTTTTAAATATGTGTATAAGGTATACCACGTCTTTTTGACCATCTATTTCTTGAGTAGGTTGATAAAACACAATTTTTAAATTCCCACGAAACAATGACAAGATTTCTAAAAAAAAAATATACAAAAACGCTGGGGTGGAATATTAAAAATCATAATTTTTGGTTGTTGTTTGTTAATTGTGCACCATATTTAATTCCAAAGGATATTTTTTAGAAATTTTCCATATTTTCGTAGACAAATAAAATTAGAACGATAAAATATTTGTAAACCCTGGTAGAGCCATTAAAATTTATCGATCAGAGATTTACTGCTCAATTAAAATGACACATCTTTATTCTACATTGCGATCTGTAAGTAATAAATTTTAGTAGGTCATAAAATATTTATTATTCTGTTTATATTTAAATAAAATAAGACATTTCTTTCAACAAAAAAGTTTAGTTTGAAACAGAAAATTACATTGCGTAATATCATACAATACTTTCTGTTAAAACATTCTCATCCGTAAATATATTAAAATGATTTACAATTGTAAATCTTTTGTATTTTTTAATATCAGGACTGTTTGATTAGTAGTTCCCTAAAAATCATATACAAAGTTGATGAATGTTATTACGATGATTGCTACTCCAAATTAATTTTATTAGGTTTTGAAATAACTCACATGCTACTAAATCTGGTGAATACGACGGGTGAGGAGTAATTTAAACTTCAATTGCTAGAATGTGTAGCTAAAATAGATAATAAAATCAGTTGTACTCTTTCTCTACTCAGTGTCCTCTATGAAGTCATAAGTTTTTTAGGTAGATCTATAATAAAGCAAACCATTTTATTATGTAAATATTAAGTACCTCATTATTCGTTTTACAGTATCTGAAGGATTTTCCAATTTTCTACTTCTATAGCCAACTGCAAACGAAATATCCGGTTTAATTTTATTCGATAGATATAGTAGGCTACCTAGAGCTTCTCGATATGGAATTCTACCGTTATTGTTTTCGTGTTCATTTCCATAAGTTCTTTCAAACTTTTCTAAGACTGCTACCACATAGGTTTTTTGATTTAGTTTTAAGTTTTCTTGGCCCTCTGTTATTTTAATTCCCAAAAAACGTAACTACTTTGTCAAATATAGTCATTTTAAAGTCTTTACTTGAAAATTCTACAGAAATGTGTGTAATCGTCTAATACTGTTAAGGAATATTTCTTTTCATTCCATGTTACAGGATCATTTGGACCTCATATCTATGTATATTTTCTAGAGGTCTTATTGTCTCTTTTATGGTATTAAAGTGTAATCTACATTCTGTTCGCTATACTTAGGCGGGTTTCGGATTAACAAAATTATGCAAATTAGTCATTGACAACCAGTCCCAATAAGCCTCTTCCCAAGAAATTAGGTAAAATTGACCTAATGGTCAGATTTAAATTAAAATAACATTAGGGTAGGTACTAAATTTGTTACAAATATTGCAGTTGAATTGATTCTTTGTAAGTGTTGACTTTGTATGTATATTGTAAATTTAGTGGAAATTTTAAAAATACCTAGACGTGTGTTAGATGTAGATAGTCTAATTTGTAGTGTACATAAGTATTTTACGGATGAAAAAGAAAATGGCGGTCCTTTAAAATCGGTAATGTCTGTACAACGCGTATGCGATGCTCTAGGAATTAGTGAAACCAAATTAAGAGGAGTATTACAAAATCACAATAGTGAACTGCCGAAAGAAGATCACCGCAAAACTCGCCCTTCACTGAAAACGAAAGATATTCCAGATGGAAAGAAATTTGAAATTCGTGATACCATTTATCGAATGAGGGTCAACAAGGAACATGTGACCTTAAATACAATTCTCTCGGAATTAATAGATGAAAAATTTGACGACATTGGCAGAACAAGTCTATGGCAAGTGACACATAACTTGGGTTTCAAATTTCAAAAGAAGGATAACAGAAAGGCCCTTTGTGAAAGAAGATCTGTCGTGCACAAGAGAATTAACTTTCTAAGAAAATATTCTAAATTTAAAGAAGAAGGGGCGAATTTTATATATTTAGACGAAACATGGATATTTTCTAGGGGTGCAACCAAGAGAATATGGCAAGCTGATAACGTAAAGTCCATCAAACATACCGATGGAGAAGGGAAGCGACACATAATTTTACATGCAGGAGGGAAATCGGGTTTTATAGAAGGTGCTGATTTAATATTTTCATCTAAATCAAAATCCAGTGACTAAAACGATAATATGAACACAGAAATGTTTTTAAAATGCAAGAAAAACTTCTCCCAGGTTTAAGCGAGCCCAGCGTAATTATTTTAGACAATGCACCTTACCATTCTGAATATTAAACAAAAGTCCAACGAATTCTTGGACTTTTGATAAAATTAAAGAATGGTTGACAAAGGAACATATAACATTTCCTCAATATATATTAAAATCAGAATTATTACGCTTTGCAAATATACACCCAAAACCAAAAACCTTTGTTATGGATAAGATTATTGAAAGTTACGGTCATCAAGTTTTACGTCTGCCACCGTATCATTGCCAGTTTAATACCATCGAATATATATGGGGAATAGCAAAACAATATTATGACAACCATATTGGGCCTAATGGTTATAGTGACGATGCAGTTCGGAAAACTTGGCGAAAAGCACTTTTAACTGCAGAAGTGTGGCGGAACTGTATATCCAAGTGTAAGAAATTAATAGAAGATTGGTGGACTAAATAACCCTCTTATTATACATAGATCATATTTTACCAGTTGATATTTCCCCAAAGAACTCGTCAAACTTTCGGGTACTTACCTGGAAATACTCATAAAAATTTTAATGCGAAACCCGCGTAAGTATAGCGAACATACTGTAGTTTGCTTAGCTTGAAGACAAATTTCACACGTTTTTAATTTTTCGAAATATTTTATTATTTAAGTTCATACTATCTGAGATTTTTACTAATTTCTCCATGTTTTTAACACTGTAATAAAATTAGTTATAATTTTTAATAATCCCGTTAATTAGTTATAATTAACGTTTAATTACCTTTTGTAGTACGTTCGAGAAATACCTAGAATGCTTGAAGAACAGTGCGGTGCGCAGCATTTTGTATAAATAGTGCGATAGAACAGAAGTTGAAGAAAGACATTTAAATTAGTATATAAAAAAAATTAATTAGTAGTGTATGTAAATATATTATAAATAATAAACTGTTTAAAATATACAAACGCCACAGTAGCTACTATTGCAACATTGAAACATTAATTTAATCACTTTACTCTCCGACGTCATATTATTTTAGTGTGTTCATAGTGTGTTCAATTCAAAAGAAATTTTGGCAGACATAAAAAGAAACCAGCTATAAAAATCTTATATTTACCTATTAAAAAAGGTTAATAACATTATAAAGCAATCTCTATTGGGTACTTTGGGATGTTTTTATTTTGTTACTTACAATTTTATACATATATTACATTTTATACACAATCAAACTACTTGAGATTATAAAACTCAGTTCAAATTAAATACATTATGAAATTCTTTAATAAAACCATTTTTACGACGTCTGATCTGTAAAAAGTAAATTTAAACAGGATCGGACTTTGCAGACTTGCGGAAAAAAGGTTAATAGATAGGTAGTTTTAATTTTTATTGATTAAATCTAATACAGTATGTATTAATTTAAGTTGTAACTGTTTTCGTAACTAGATTGTTTGGTTCTTGTACATTCAGAATGTTCTAAAATATTTCCACAACAAGACCAGTGTCGTCGTCCTGGGTGTCCTTCGTGTCCGTGTCCACAACCTTTGTACCTATAAAAACAAAATCTGTCTAAAAAGCATTTTAGGTTATTTATTTAAATTTTTCTGTTTCTTCTCAATTATTTTTCCTAGGAGAAAAAAGAAATATGACTTCCTCTTTCACAATCTCGTTTTATCAACAAAACTCCATATTCATTTCCAATCTAATTATTTCAAAAACTGATGTGACCAATCGAATTTGGACAATTTAGTAACTCTGAAAGTTTTCAAAATATAGTAGAAGGTAAAAACGAATTTTTCAGTGAGGATAAATCTTCACCTTCTATACTACATGACAAACCAACGGTTGAGTAACTCAAGGCATGGAATATTTTGTTTTAAGGTTTTCAATCTTTGGGGAGGGGACGATTGAATCCAACTAGAGCGAAAGAATATGTTTCTTTCTCCTTTTAAATCTAATTTTAAGAAATTTATTTAATTCATAAAATGGCCACGATTTAATATCGATTTAGAATGAAATGTAATTTTTATTTAAGGGAGAGACATAAAAAACAAGTGAAAATTTGTAAAAATGCCCAATATCTAGAAACAAATATAGATAAAAATTTCACACTGGAACTGCCAAAAAGAGAATACAATTTTATACAATATAGATATAGAAAACTAGTGAAAAGTGGTGAAAAACAATACAGGTAAAAATTTGAAACTAAAAAAAAAAGTCGATTTGAGAGTCAAATTGTTTGGTACATAAATTTAATGATCTTAATGTTATTTTATTTCCTTTATTCTAACAACAATGTCAATATTGATAGTTTTGAAGGTCTCCAGTTCTTCAGGATCCGCGAATTTTATCCTAAGGAGCTATATGTAGAAGAGAAATTAATTTTAAAATGTTTTACATTTGTTTGGGTAGTACCTGTATATTAACTAGTACACTTATTTTCATTTTATTTTTATTACTCACCCTCCGGGCATTATTCCCGCACAACCACACGTGGCCTCCTTACTGCCTTTACTTGAACAAAATGTACAACAATGGTACAAACCAATGTGTTGCTTTATCGTCCTTACATTTACAGGAAACGGACTACCCTAAAAAAAAGACATTCATAACCCCAAAGTAACACCATCTACACCTATAGTCTATTTTTATGTATGAGAGAGTATTAAAATAATAAAGCGTTCGTAATCCATAGGCGTATCACTTCTTTTAGTAGACAGTTAAAATATTTTTTGAAGTTATTCCTCGAGTATACACTTATATTTTCATCTAATTAACCTGCTTATAACTTCTAAACAGCTGAAGGTAAAAACAGTGCATTTTTTCTAAAATGTTTTATTTTTCCACAAGGTATGTTAAGAACATTGTGTCAAACGGGTTATGTAGGTTTAAGGGTTTAAACTTTGACTTTTAAACAACGTTACGTTCATAAATAATAATTTTAATATAAAAACTACTTCTTACATATAAATCCAAATCAGAATCGAAATCGGAAGATGAACTGTCGCAACCAATATTTACAATGAGTGGCTCGATCATTTCATCAGTAATATTGTCCAACTTTCACATTTTCTCTTCTTCTTTAATCGTATGATTTACTGCTTTTTCCCAGTTTTCAGGCTTCACATTATTTACAGCCTCCAAAAACAACTGTTTAACATCACTCATTTTAAAAGAATTATTTTTTCTTGAAACTTCTCCCTTTATCTGTGCCCATATCAGTTCAATCGGGTTTACTTCGCAATGATATGGTGGTGATCTAACCACCGTCATCCCACGATTTTTTGCAATTTCATTAATTTCATATTTTTTGAATTTCTCTTTATGAAGGGAACACAAATGATACAGTTCTTTTATCACAGAACCGGGATGGAACTTAATATTCTTTGAATTTAGCCAATTCTGTAAATCTTTTTTTAACCGCTTGGTTGTGGGCATTTTTTCTATGAGTGATAACTTGCATTATCCATTACTATTATACAGTTCTGAGGAAGAAGATCTATAATTTGTTCGAACCACTCTTTAAAGACATCAGCATTCATGTCCTCATGGTAGTCACCGGTACGAGTAGATTCAAAAGTCAATAAACCACCTTTAACAAAACCGTTTGAACTACCGATGTGTACTATTATTAGTATAGTCTGTGCCTCTTTCCTGATGGTGGATTTAAACCAGTATATAAATTATTTAAAAAAGCCTGTCTTCGACTTGTAACAGTTTCATCTTGCCAAAATTTATTTGGTTTATGTCCCTTGTTGGTCCATGTTTCATCTAAATAAAATATATTTCTTCTTTGGTTTCTCATGTCTTTTATAGTCCTTAGGTAATTTCTTCTCCATACTACAATATCGCTTCTTTCTATTAAAATAGACTTTCTGGAATGCTTTTTCCATAGAAAACTTATTTCTTTTAAAAGTTTCCATAGTGTGCTTCGACTCATTTCAGGGTAATCCTTATCATCTCGAACCGTGGCAAGAACTTTGTCTACTGTCGGAAATTCTTTTCTAAAGAAGAACGCATGTCCTTTCCTTCGAAGTCTTTCTTTCAAAAGATTTTCTAATTGAAATTTTGGTTTTCCTGGAGCTTTAAGTGCTGTTTGAAACTCGCCACATTTCTCTTCTTTAACAACTCTGTAAATCGTAGATTTCCCAACACCAAGCGTACTACTAACTAATTCCACTGTGTCATCAACACTTTTACATAAATGTTTGTAAATGATTTAAAACAATTAAATATTAATGTTTTTTCATTAACTGTTAAAGGACCGATTTTTTGTCGTTTACGCGGCCCTTTCAAATTTTCCATGATCACACTAGAATTCACACTGCAAGTTGCAACTAAACGACATTTAGTAAACTGTCAAGAATACACAACTTGGACCTCCTTACTAAATGGAAAACCTATAATCGCATTTTCGGTGAAATTTGTTGGGAAGGTATTTATCTACTTATAATTCGATTACTGTAAGAAATTCTTGGAATTTAAATAAAACAAAATTGACAAATAGGTACTTATTGAAAATAATCTTAAGATACGGCTATGTAATCTTTAATACACAGGGCTTTTGGCCTGTCCAAACCTTTTTCTATTGTTCTGTACAGCTTATGTTTATAAAGGACCAATTAAAGACCTAGAACTTGTAATAGCTCAGGTACATTTATTACAATTTTAGGAAATATTTAGATTATTCTGTAAAAATATTTAAAATTACCGTACTAAGTTTTGCATTAGAAATGCTGTTTTATTACTCTCTCATACATAAAAATAGACTATAGTAAGCAAAATCAAAGCTCGCTTGTAGTACCTTCTTCTACTTCTTCATAAGTTCGAGTAAATTTACCACTTTTACAGAACTTTGTAAAACTAATCAAAATCAAATTTACAAGCTTGTCTGAGAACAAGTTTTTCGTACAAACCTTTACAGGTTGTCCTTTAATATAAACGTTTAAAACCAGTTTTCCGGGTACATCGGGAACAAAAGAAATAAGGTATGTTCCGTTTCTTTTATCTTTAACTTTTACTATTAGAGATTTTGAAACTCCAGCTTCCCGATGGCGAATATCCGCTGTTACTTCCTCCCCACCTCTTTCTATAGACATGTCATCGTGGTCTCTGGTTTCAAGAAGTACCTCTACCTTTTTACCTACTCTCAGGCTTTGGAGTTCTGAAAAATGTAAATAAGTACAGCACATTTTTAGTATTGTTCAGAGAAGTCTTAATAATATTTACCTGTTGTATTTAAAAAACAATTTTCCGGTGACACACTTTGCGTTGTGAGAACACCGTAAATTGTAAAGAAACTATTAGGACACTTAACGGTTTCTTCTTTTAAAAAATGTAACGATCCCGATAACTTTAAATCGGTTGTTGCATCAAAATTTCCGCACTTCTCAATTTTATCCAATATCGTTTGCAAATAAGTCAAAATTTCAGCATCGGATCCATCGTTTAAAAGATCTGAAAGAAAATACGAGACATCTCTAGCGTCTCGAAGTTTTTTCTGCAGTTTTTCCTTTTCCTGGGAAATGTTTTGGAGCTTTTCTTCTCTGACCTAAAAATATGGTTCTTTAGAAGTATTATTTTGTCTCATTCTGATAGTACCTGTTTAATTTGGTCCAATAGACCAATCTTATGATTCTCCACAGACTGTATGTACTCCTCTATGAATTTCTCCACATCACTCTGAACAGAGCTACACTGTGTTTCAACTTTTTTAAAGGTAGCGTTTAATTTGCTGGAAGCTACAGCAGAATCTTCTACCACGTTCTTTGCTCGATCTGCCAGCAACCGTAATTTTGTAAAATGTGATTTAACAGCTTTTGAAATCGGTTCGCAATTGTGGTCTCGATGAAAATTGAAAGCACAATCTTTACAGATTACCTAAAAATAAAAAAATACAATAGAATAGAACAATATAAAATATTAAAGGTAAATTTAACGAAAAAGAAATATACCACAATAAGAAGAGGTCATAATTTGTATTTTTCTTCACCTGATAACAAGAAGAACAAAACAATGTCATCTCCATGTCGGGATGTTTCAAGCACATCATTGGTTGTTTGGTTTCTCTGTCTCTTCCTAAATCTACCATCGATATTTTATGTTCAGCAGATGCTTTTTGCCTGTGATGTGCCTCTTCACAAACATCGCAGAGGTTCAGTGAGCAGTCCTTGCATCTAAAAGTTACCTAAAATGGTAAAAATTAAAAATTATGATGATACAGTATAGTTTTTTGTAAGGTAGAGTTTTTAAATACTTACAGATTTATCAGACATACAAATACCACAAGCTTGATTTTCATTATTGGCATTCGTAATACCCAGCAAAATTTTATGTTTCAACAGATAGTTAGGAAGAAATCCCATAGCGCCCTCTACCGGCAAATCGATACTGGAGTAACACGAAGGACAATAGAATGATTTTCCAGGGCTCAGATCATCAGGACGTTCGCTGACATAACCTGAGCCCGCAGAACTCGCTTTTCTGGATCCCGACGAGCTGTCAGTTTGTGGAGCTAAAAATCGATATAGTTTAGTAGATCCTAAATTGGTTGTAAAATGAATCTGGGAGGACTCAGAGACAAAACTGAAGAGCATAGAAAGCTTTAGCAATCAGAAAACCAACTCAACTAAAGAAGCTCTAAGACGATGTACTATATATGAATGTTCCAAACTACTTGAGTCCAGGAAGTTCCACCTGGAGCGTATGGCAATATCGTTAGAACCCCTTTAACATATTGACATGAAATACCACATGTGGGTTTGGGTCTGGCTAGAGTTTTCTCAACTTCCTTCTGTGGCGACATTACAAGCAAGTCTTACCTTTAGTTTTGACTTTTATGTCATTTTAGTTTAAGACTTCTTAGTCAATTTTATTTGAGGTTAACCAAATATCAATGTCAGAAACCGACGTTATAATAAACATCACATTATGATCATAATCGACAACCTGTGCGCACTAGCGCCCTACCTATTTGAATCTTGGTAACGATGAAGACAAAAACAAGAGAAAAAATAAAATAACAAAAAATCAGGTAACGATTCAAGAATAACATTTGCCATGGCCTTGAAAGCCTGTTGGGAGTTCCATATTGATTTGGATGATAGCTCTACCCTTTCAAGATGTTTGAGGGCTTCGTGCTCTAAATAACAGAGACCCACAATAAATCTGAAAAGAACAAATGTCCAACTTCTTCAGAATTTAATCTATTAGGAGTAGATCCTTATTTTTGGGCCTAGAACCTTGCTACAGCCCAGGGCTATGAGAAACATCTGTAGGGTATATATTCTCAACATTATCCTATTCTGATTCAATCATCATCTGAGGGATAATGATGTATTTTTTAGTCAATTATTTGGTAGCACTTTTACTCTTTCATTCAATGAAGAGTTTAAAGCATTATGAAATAGATATCAATTTCCTGGTTTTAGTATATTATTAGGTCCTTTTTTGAGAGCACTAGATTGTTTTGTATCCAATTGCGTCGTAAGCATGGAGTTGGTTGTAAGTTTAATTTATTGTAAACAATATATAAAAGGTCTGTGATTTATTGTTTACTGTTACTCCACGATATTGGTATTGTTTGATGTATTGTGACTATATTGTTTGAAGTTATACAATATGTTACACCTCTATCGTCTATTTGCCTATTCAATAGCTGTCAATTGCATTGGTTCTGTAGGGAAAGATTTTAAAAGTTAACCTATTGCATGTAGTTGGCAATATAGTTGCTCCTATAATCAAAAATTCTTTGAGAAAAATTCAAAAAAAAAAAACTTAAAATATCATTTAAACCTACTAGATATTTTCCCATGGTATTTTTATTTTATATCATTTTATACACGTGAAATAAAATTATATAACAGATATATGATGCTTAAATAAATGGCTTCTTTCATCAGACAAAGTTAATAAGATTGAATTCATAGGGTTTCGGTTAAAAATAATGAGAAAAATATGTTCGATTCAAACTCGAACAATAATTCTGTATTTCAACAATTTTTTATTTATAGGCAGGCAATATTTTTAAATGGTCTAAATTTTAGCTATTTTCTAGTGCGTGGAAATGAACTTTTTGAAATTCCTAGCAATAGATAAACTTACCTTCATCATCATCTTTCCATAAAGTAAAATCCGTTCTTTCAAATTGTTCTAAGCATTTCAAGCAAAAGGTATGAAGACAAGGTAATATTCTGGGATCTTCAAATTGTTTTTTGCACATTGGACACCTGCAATATCAACTTTCATTGATGTATATGTCATTAATGTACTAATGTCAAATAGTTGAGCAACAATTTCTTACTAGATCCTAATTGTAAAGACGTCCAAGTATAGTAAACAAAGAATTTACACGATAACTGGTTTAAAAAGCAACCGACCATCCAAAAATTTCAAAATTTGGAGCAACCCACAAAAATGTTTCTAAAGTTAGCCTTGGACAATTGAACGCATGTCTTTTTAAGTGTTTGGATTTAATTTAGAGAAATGCGTATTTATCACGTGTTCTTCTGTTTTTGACGGTCACTCTCTACTTTAGAAATATTTTTTATTGATTGAAAAATGAGGTTCATACACAACATTTTTATTCAAAAGCTGAAAAGAATTATTCTTTCACTGAAAAAGAATGTCTAGCAGTTGTTAAGGATGTAAAGCATATCTCGATGGAAAAAAGGTTTTAGTACATACAGATCATAGAGCGTTAATACAATTATTAAAAAATGACATTAGATTTTAGTACGAAACCAGAAAATTGGTAAAGAATACATAACCAGAGGTCTTTTCTAAGTTTCCAAAGTAAAATAGTTCTGGTATATGTATAATTTAAGAACGCAGATTAACAAGAATGAACCTAAGACTAGAAAAAATAATGTAATGTTTACATTCTAAAAATCAAATTATTTGAATTGTGACACTATTGTATTTATAACCTGAATTTGGCATCGTCGAAAGAGTACCCCAAGGTACTCTTCGTTCTTTGAAACGCAACCATTTGCTTTTTGGATTGGTGCGGACTCAGCTTATCCTGGTTGAGCTTCTTTGTATGGTCCATAGAACGTCTCTTAGCGCCAGATGGTTCCTGGCTTTGTCTTCTTCTGGCGAAACTGCCGAAAATGTACGACATTCTGTCATAGTCCATCATCATTTCTAATAAGAAACAACAATTTTTTAAATTTTCTACCTACTTTATTTATTAATAAAACTGCACAAAATAGAAGTTTTTTTACATCATCCAAAAATATGTAGGGGCTAGTGAACATTTTTCTTTCATTATTTGAGATTACTAAAAATTTGCTATACAAGGGGTAATGAGTTGTCATCTCAAACGTTTCGACTGGGAGACATGCAGAAAGGACTGTAAGATCACCCCAAATTGGTTGCAACTTCGTATTTTGCTTGAATTAAAGTACATGAATAACCATAAAAATTGTCAGACAGACAAAAATTGCTCCTGTCTGACAATTAAATGTATTATTCTAGATTTTATACACCTTTTTGACGGTGTATTTTAATTATCAGACGAAAATTAGAGGCCAAAGAAAAAAAAAAGGTATAAAAATATAGATATCACGCTTCATTTTGAATATATTGCTAAAATATTATGCACCCTGTGTATTAAATTTTTAATCTTCTTCGAATAATGACGCGAAATGTTCACTAGCCCTCCGACTATAAGATTCTATGATAATTTCACAATTTTTTTTGGAAATTTCAACTATTCCACGCACAATCTTTGAGACCCTACTAGATAATTATAGTTAATTTTTTTTAATTAAGTTTAATAATGTATTATTAAAAAATAGAAGGGGAAGTACTTACTTTTAGTTTTAAATATTTTTGACGATTATAAAAGTTATTTATCCACTTACGTAGGTGACTACAAAAACTGTGAAAAAAAATAACGATTGCGTCTCTGCCAACTTCACAACGTTATTGGATTAAATACACGGGCATTCTCTTTACACGTAAATCCTAGATACATGGATGAAAACAGTCAGTTAAAGGGTAGAAATTATATAATCATGAATATATAATTTGATATACGAGGCCTGATTAAAAATAATAACAAATAATTTTATTTCTCGACACAACCAATGAGCTGCTCCAAAAAAAATTATAAAATATCTACAATGTGGAAGAGAAATAGTTATAAAACCAGGGTTTTCCAAGGTATACCTACTCTTACCGGTGATGGTACTACAGCAATTCAGTTGTACTGTTCGTCAGTATTTGGATCAAACGTTTCCAGGTCAATTGATCAGAAGAAGAAGAAGTATTGAGTGGGCCCCCACGGTCTCCAGATCTAACCCTGTTAGATTTTTTTATGAGGCCACTTAAAACTTATGCCACCCAACCAACATCACTGGAAAATCTGCAAACAACGGATAATTTATGACACTAGCGATTTAAAACTCGGAGGTTATAATCTAGGTAAATATACCTTCAAAATAAGTTTTAAGGGGGACGTTTTACCCCTGCTAAGGGGTGAAACTGGCAAAAAATATTTATTCCTAAAATCAAAAATTGACGGGTCCCAGCGTTTTTTCGTAAATAACCTGAGGTGCCCAAAATTGGCCGTTTCGTTTTCAAATGGCCACTCTGTATATATACAATACTCCCTTATGTGTATATTAATAAATCATCAAAAATCTTCTAAATTCATGATAGTTAACCCAGACAACACACCAAATCCCAGAGATATCCACAGAATATCTTTTGTGGATATCCAATATATCCACAGGATATCAGATATATTCCGTGGATCTAATATGGATATGCAAATGTCCGTCTATATCCAGAATATAGAAGATATCCTATGGATTATCCAGCAAAATATCTAATGGGTATCTTCCAGACAATACGAGAAATCCCAGAGATATCCACAGAATATATTTTGTCGATATCCAATATGGATATCCAACCAAATGTCCGTCTATATCCCAGTATATAGAAGAATTCGGATATTCAGCAAAATATTTTATGGGTATCTTTAGTAGAGGTTCATAAAAGTAACCAATGTTTATTGAATAACGGCGAAAGAAAATAGCAGAGAAAAAATATTTTCAACACTCTGCCTTTGATTTTGCCCACTAAGGAGAAAGTCATCCTTGTTAGGACTCTTCAGCAATAAATGGAAATTCTCGACTCCAGTCTCTAATGGAGTCTAATTGGGAAACAAATTTCGATCGAACTCAATTACGGCGGGTTGAGCATGAGTAGATGCGAAAGTGGTATCGCCATCTATACTTAGTAAGCAGAATCAAATAACATCTAGTGGATATCCACGATGGCTTGCGTTCGCGCCTAGACTTTGATTATTTAGTGGATGTCCATGAAATATTGAATACACCTTAAAAAAATTAATTTTAAATATCTGAACGGTACTATTAGCCACAATGGCGTAATTTTTTAATAATTTGCTATATAATTACTATTATTTATGGACATTTGCATGTCTATAAAATAGATATACACCATGGACTGGATATTCAGTGGATATTGGGATGTTCAGTAGATATCCAAAGGATTTGGTGTGCTGTCTGGGAATAAATGTTTTATTTATATTGTTTCTACTTATTTCTTTGATACTCTAGCCGCGCAGCACCACTGAATACCAGTGATGGCTGCACCGAGCATATAGGGTTTCCAGAGGCCAGATATCCCGATTTAGGTGGGAGCCTCACGCATACCGATTGTTGATACTCCCGTCTTCTGCTTCAATCCTCAAAACTCCAGCAATTTGACATTGAACAATACCTTTTTTTTTTCAAGAAAATTTTCATAAAGTCAACGTTTTAAAATGGCTTTTAAAAACCGGTGTGGTGACCCTAAATGTTGCGTGGAGGGGGGGGAAGGAGCTCCCATTTCCCGCATAGAAGCCGGGCACCCAAAGCAATTTTTGAGTTCCGGCGCCTATGATTTGCAGGATGAGAATGGGACATTATAATAGACCAGAACATCTATTTCGAATTGGAGTAAAAGAGTCCCCCATATGTGAATGTGGTGAAGTAGGCAGCTTACAACATATATTATTAGAATGTAGAAATGACTATAATAATAATAATCTTTATTCAGCATTATGGTGTACATACATATACATTATAAATACACTTTTATTAGAACAATAATTATTTTTACAAAGGATAATGTTATATGTAGATAACCTAGTAGCCTATTTATGACCGGTTGCGCATAGGCTGCCGAATTATTTACTTTTGTTATACATGATTTAATGTTAATGTATTGAATAAATAGGTTTTAAAAAGATATAATATAATGCGACTTAAATAATTACAAAAATGAATATGAACTAATTAGGTTCTTTTATAATAAGTATATGACTCTTCATATATAAAAATAACAATTTTTTTCTTTTTTTTATTTATTATTTTATCAGCGAAGAAATAGATTTTACTTTGATATGCTAGGCTTGCATCCAACACTAACAGCTTTAAATGTAGATAACATACTTAACAACCTAACAACTTACGGTATCTCGCTAATTAATGCTTTTTTTAAAGATATAAGTGTTAAATTATAAGTTTTATTCTAGCAAATCTGGAACGAGCGATGACAGCAAGTCAGACGCGTCGCGACGCAACTCTGCAGTAAATAAAAACCAAAGCAAAATATACTCTGGGCAAACAATCCGCAAGGATTGGGTCCATACAAAACTAAAGAAGAAACTTTATTCCAGCTTGCGGTGAACTAATTAGATTTTGGACAAAGTCGGAACATCTGGGAGGGTACTTTATAGAGGGTCATTTTTATATTTTATGGAATATATCTGTTATTAACGTTTGGAGAAGAAAATTCTTTAAATAAAAGTTACTTATAATTTTATTATCAATAATTTTTGTACTATACAACATTTTCCTAAAATGGTCCGTATTCGAGAAATTTGACAAAATGTAAAAAAAATCAAATTTTTAAAAAATTCTTCAAATAAAAGTTGTTTCTGATAATATTTTCTATAATTCTTAGTCCATGCATAATTTCTCTAAAATGGACCGTATTCGAGATATTTGTGAAAAAGTGAACATTTTGAAGAAAACTCAAAAATGGATACAGAAAAAAATCTTAAATTTTAAAATTATGCTTTATTAGGACCTAAGGTAAACTGATTAAATTTTGAGAAGAGTCTGAACATCTGGGGGGTACTTTATAGGGGATCATTTTTATATTTTATGAAATATATGTCATTTACGTGTGGAAAAGAAAATTCTTCAAATAAAAGTTATTTATAATATTATTCTCTACAATTTTTGTTATATACAAAATATTCCTAAAATGGACCGTATTCGAAAAATTTGACAAAATGTAAAAAAAAATTAATTGTTTAAAAAATTCTTCAAATAAAAGTTGTTTGTGATAATATTCTCTATAATTCTTATACCATGCATAATTTCTCTAAAATGGACCGTATTCGAGATATTTGTGAAAAAGTGAACATTTTGAAGAAAACTCAAAAATGGATACAGAAAAAAATCTTAAATTTTAAAATTATGCTTTATTAGGACCTAAGGTAAACTGATTAAATTTTGAGAAGAGTCTGAACATCTGGGGGGTACTTTATAGGGGATCATTTTTATATTTTATGAAATATATCTGTCATTTACGTTTGGAAAAGAAAATTCTTCAAATAAAAGTTATTTATAATATTATTCTCTACAATTTTCGTTATATACAAAATTTTCCTAAAATGGTCCGTATTCGAGAAATTTGACAAAATGTAAAAAATAATCAATTTTTTTAAAAATTCTTCCAATAAAAGTTGTTTGTGATAATATTCCCTACAATTCTTATTCCATGAATAATTTTTCTAAAATTGACCGTATTCGAGATATTTGTGAAAAAGTGAACATTTTGAAGAAAACTCAAAAATGGATAAAGAAAAAAATCTTAAATTTTAAACTCATACTTTATTAGGACCCGAGTTGAACTGATTAAATTTTGGAAAGAGTCTGAACATCTGAGGGGTACTTTATAGGGGATCATTTTTATATTTTATGAAATATATCTGTCATTTACGTTTGGAAAAGAAAATTCTTCAAATAAAAGTTATTTATAATATTATTCTCTACAATTTTCGTTATATACAAAATTTTCCTAAAATGGTCCGTATTCGAGAAATTTGACAAAATGTAAAAAATAATCAATTTTTTTAAAAATTCTTCCAATAAAAGTTGTTTGTGATAATATTCCCTACAATTCTTATTCCATGAATAATTTTTCTAAAATGGACCGTATTCGAGATATTTGTGAAAAAGTGAACATTTTGAAGAAAACTCAAAAATGGATAAAGAAAAAAATCTTAAATTTTAAACTCATACTTTATTAGGACCCGAGTTGAACTGATTAAATTTTGGAAAGAGTCTGAACATCTGAGGGGTACTTTATAGGGGATCATTTTTATATTTTATGAAATATATCTGTCATTTACGTTTGGAAAAGAAAATTCTTCAAATAAAAGTTATTTATAATATTATTCTCTACAATTTTCGTTATATACAAAATTTTCCTAAAATGGTCCGTATTCGAGAAATTTGACAAAATGTAAAAAATAATCAATTTTTTTAAAAATTCTTCCAATAAAAGTTGTTTGTGATAATATTCCCTACAATTCTTATTCCATGAATAATTTTTCTAAAATTGACCGTATTCGAGATATTTGTGAAAAAGTGAACATTTTGAAGAAAACTCAAAAATGGATAAAGAAAAAAATCTTAAATTTTAAACTCATACTTTATTAGGACCCGAGTTGAACTGATTAAATTTTGGAAAGAGTCTGAACATCTGAGGGGTACTTTATAGGGGATCATTTTTATATTTTATGAAATATATCTGTCATTTACGTTTGGAAAAGAAAATTCTTCAAATAAAAGTTATTTATAATATTATTCTCTACAATTTTCGTTATATACAAAATTTTCCTAAAATGGTCCGTATTCGAGAAATTTGACAAAATGTAAAAAATAATCAATTTTTTTAAAAATTCTTCCAATAAAAGTTGTTTGTGATAATATTCCCTACAATTCTTATTCCATGAATAATTTTTCTAAAATTGACCGTATTCGAGATATTTGTGAAAAAGTGAACATTTTGAAGAAAACTCAAAAATGGATAAAGAAAAAAATCTTAAATTTTAAACTCATACTTTATTAGGACCCGAGTTGAACTGATTAAATTTTGGAAAGAGTCTGAACATCTGAGGGGTACTTTATAGGGGATCATTTTTATATTTTATGAAATATATCTGTCATTTACGTTTGGAAAAGAAAATTCTTCAAATAAAAGTTATTTATAATATTATTCTCTACAATTTTCGTTATATACAAAATTTTCCTAAAATGGTCCGTATTCGAGAAATTTGACAAAATGTAAAAAATAATCAATTTTTTTAAAAATTCTTTCAATAAAAGTTGTTTGTGATAATATTCCCTACAATTCTTATTCCATGAATAATTTTTCTAAAATGGACCGTATTCGAGATATTTGTGAAAAAGTGAACATTTTGAAGAAAACTCAAAAATGGATAAAGAAAAAAATCTTAAATTTTAAACTCATACTTTATTAGGACCCGAGTTGAACTGATTAAATTTTGGAAAGAGTCTGAACATCTGAGGGGTACTTTATAGGGGATCATTTTTATATTATATGAAATATATCTGTCATTTACGTTTGGAAAAGAAAATTCTTCAAGTAAAAGTTATTTATAATATTATTCTCTACAATTTTTGTTATATACAAAATTTTCCTAAAATGGTCCGTATTCGAGAAATTTGACAAAATGTAAAAAATAATCAATTTTTTAAAAAATTCTTCAAATAAAAGTTGTTTGTGATAATATTCCCTACAATTCTTATTCCATGCATAATTTTTCTAAAATGGACCGTATTCGAGATATTTGTGAAAAAGTGAACATTTTGAAGAAAACTCAAAAATGGATAAAGAAAAAATCTTAAATTTTAAACTCATGCTTTATTAGGACCCGAGTTGAACTGATTAAATTTTGGAAAGAGTCTGAACATCTGGGGGGTACTTTATAGGGAGTCATTTTTATATTTTATGAAATATATCTGTTATTTACGTTTGGAGAAGAAAATTCTTTAAATAAAACTTACTTCTAATATTATTCTCTATAATTTTTATTCTATACAAAATTTTCCTAAAATGGACCGTATTCGAAAAATTTGACAAAATGTAAAAAATTTAATAAATAAACACTCTATTGCAAGACATTTTATTTCTTAAAAAATACATACAAAATTAAATAGGCAATAAGACGAGAGTTATTTCCACAATTTTTTGATAGACATGTTCTTTTCAGAATCTTTTTGCATAACTTTAGCAACGGCCATTTCAAAATCTTCTTGTGTCACATGAACCCTTCTCTCCCTCAAAGCGTACATACCCGCCTCTGTGCAAACACCCTACAAAAAAAATACATTTTAATTCTGTTCCAGACTAAAAATTTAATTTACCAACTCCATGACATTTAATTATTTTTGTCTCTTTTCAAAAGAAATTAAAAAAAAATACCTTAACTTCAGCCCCGCTAGCACCTGGCATTAATTCAGCGATTTTCCTTAAATTGATACCTCTAGTTAGATTCATTTTTCTCGAATGAATTTTCAAAATGTCCAATCTGGCTTCTTCGTTCGGTGGAGGGAACTCAATTTTTCTGTCAATTCTTCCAGGTCTAAGCAAAGCAGGATCAAGAATGTCTATTCTGTTGGTAGCCATGATGACTTTAATGTTTTTGGTTGCTTCAAAACCATCAAGCTGATTTAACAACTCCAACATGGTTCTTTGGACTTCAGAATCACCACCAGAGCCTATAAAAATATAATTTTTATTAGATATTTATAATTTTCTTTCTTAAAAATCACTATTACCAGATTCAATACGAGAAGATCCTATAGAATCAATTTCGTCCATGAAAATGATGGAAGGTGCATGCTCTCTGGCCATAACGAAGAGCTCCCTGACCATTCTGGAGCCCTCTCCAATGAATTTTTGAACCAATTCTGAACCAGATACTCGAATGAATGTACATTCTGTATGATGAGCTACTGCTCTGGCCAACAGAGTTTTTCCAGTTCCTTAAAAAATATATATAACTAATTCATCTAGGCAAAAACACCAAGAAATAAATACAAGACACCTCATGGTCCACAGAAACTAATTCTTCAAAAAAATTAAAGAACTCTACTCAAATTAGTGTTAATATATATAAAAAAAATTATTTCTCTAAACTTTTTATTTAATTTACCTGGAGGGCCATACAACAATACACCCTTGGGTTGGGCAATACCCAAAGCATCAAAAAGCTCTGGATGCTTTACTGGCAGCTCAATAACCTCTTTGATTTCTTTAATTTGTTTATCTAAACCTCCAACCATTTCGTATGTAGAATCAGGTACTTTTTCTACCATCATAAGTGATACTAATGGGTCAACCTAAAAATACAAAACATATTGCAAGTAATCATTACTTATTTGACAGGGTTTACTATACCTTATTGGGTAAAATCTTATGCAATGTGTATGATTCATTTCTAAGGGCTACTCTACAATTTGGTGTGACATCATTAATGTCAATGTTTTTATCGATATCAACAACAAATTTTCCTTCAGGGTGTACTTTGACAAGTACTTTTTTCTTGTCCATGGGTTTTACAACTTCACCAACATAGCTTCCCTGTTCTTGAAGAAGCATCAGTTCTTCTCTAAGCATACGAACTAAAAAATTATCAATATTTAATTGAAACATTCTTTTATCATTTAAATCTATTGAAAAGAAAGTTACCTTTAGCATTAAGTTCATTCCTTTGAGCTTGTAACCTACGAAGATTTTGACTTTTTTCAGCTACAATAAGCTGTAACTCTTCAATTTTGGTGATATAATATGATCTAAATCCTTCACCTTTGAGGGCCCCATCCACCTCCATCTAAAATGGTATTGCATAATAATATAAGAACAAAATAAATTGGGAATAATCTATTAAATACTCTCTGCGGTGTTTCTACACTTGTAGCCATGTCTAGGGGTATTTCAGATTGTGGTTTGTTTTCTAAATTTTTTGAACTGTCTTCTATAGAAGATTTTTTCTTTTTGTTTCTTTTAAATTTTGCAAGGGACCCACTTTGTCCCATTTTACCAAAATTTTTGAAAAATATTAATGAAATAATGACATTTTGAAAATAACAAAAGACAAACTGACTGAACTTTAAATTTTGAAAATTAAAAACATGTATTCTTACCTTATTAATTACCGTCATCGTTTATACACTTTTCTTGCAGAAAAATAGAGATATTTCACAATTTTTTCACAAATAGTATATAATCTTGACAAAGCAGAAACCCGAAAATCATTTAGTTTGACATATGACACATGACATATACCATATGATATTGATACCAACTTAGCAAATTTTTATAATCGTAATGATGCACTAAACTCTATACCAGTGGTTCTCAAACTTTTTTGGCGACGGAATCTTTTTGAAAAGTTCTCCAAGCAAAATCATATTCTCCTTCCTCTTAGTGACTTCTAAAAAGGGCTCCGCGGAGCACACTGCTCTATACAGTTACAGTTTAGTGTAATGATGTCATATGGTTTTTATAAAAACGTTAAAGTTCGCTGTTGTTGCAGTCACATTTAAAAAACCCAACGCAATCCGTTCACGTACGCTACTGCTAAAGATTCTAATATAAGCGAAAAAGCCTGCATTAGAAAAAGAAACAATGATTTTATTAGAGCAACAATTTTTCTATGGAGCGACATCAACGTATAGGTTTATGCATAAGAATAGATTTTCAATCTATATTACTATCTACATCATTGACCCTGTCAAATCACCAGATCCACAGTGTTGCCATATCGTAATTTTTCATGTGCCTGTCACGGGCAACCATTTTATTTGGAATGCATAATCGTATGAAATTGCCTTTAAAAAATCCCAAATTTTGACACTGACGTTTCGATGTCAAATTTATTTTTGATCATTTGACATTTGAATTGAAAATTAAAAGAAAATAGAAACAAATCAATTTGTAGCCGAGTCAGATTACAGCACGTTACGTTATGGTTTCGCAATAAATGTCACATGTACCTAAATTTAAAATAAACCAACATTTTATCTTCATTCGATGAGTATTAAAGGTCATAGTAACTTGGGATTTAAACGTTAATGAAAAGAAAACATGAAGTCTCCCCAATCTAAAGACACCACGAATAGGTTGAGGCATGATAGTTTTAGTACCATCAATGAAAAACCAGTGGATGATATTTCTCTGCAATTTTTTTATAATCCACATACTATATCCTTGCTACTGATTTCCATTGCAGCCCTTATTTATTTTGCGTTTGTCAGGTAAGTCCTATTTTATTAATTCTTTTTTGTAATTTCATTAGAGCTAGTAAATTGCAGTATTTGTAAATTAATATGGTATTTTTTTTTAAATTATATTCATTGTCTACATCTTTTAATTTACAAAAACTGGGATTTCTATTATTTTGTGAATTCTTGAATAACTTCTTTATATGTACTTTGTTTTGTTAAACCTAAGGAAATAATAAAACAGAATTGTCTACACTATTCACCTATTTAATGTAAGTAAATTAAAATGCACAAAGTTATCATTTTTTTATCATTTAAATTTGTCTGATTTACTAAGAAAATGACATCTACCCAATTAATTCCATTTTTCTAATTCTGAATGAAATATTTATTAGTTTTGTTTTGGTTTGTATTCAAGATAACACTTTTATTTGTTTAAAAGATTAATAATCGATTAAATGTAATACAGTTTATATCTGTATTAGAAATGAGATCATATAAAATTTCTAATATTCCAAATATTTAAATTGATATTTACAAAAACTGATAACAAATATGTTTTTAACAGAAACAGAATGTTGTTTGTCTCATTAAGCTTTTGCTGATAAGACTTTAACAAATAAAAACTTAATGACCAAAATTTCCCTATTTATACAATTATTTTAGATAATAAAATTTAAAAATGTAGGCATGGTCATAAGGGATTACCTCTGAATAGGCAGAAATTATTATATGATGATTTATTTACCTATTTAAATAAAACTAAATCAACATATACAGATGTAAACAATTTGAGTTGCAATAAATCAGGTGCCTACTTAAATTTGTATAACATCATTTAGAAGCTTATTATTTTTATGTTAATTTTTATGTTTTTTAAAAAAATACTCTTAATATTACTTGGACAAACAAACTAGGTATGATAGATTTTCACAAAAATATTTTTTATCTAAATAAAATTATTTTTTGTGAAAATTGACCATTAATTGTGGATGTTCATCAGTTATTACTGATAATAAAGATCAGGTAATAATTGGTTTACTATTACCCTTTCTATAAATCATATTATCATCACCCTCTAAAATATTCTAAGTGTCTCTTCTACAATAATTGAATTAGTAATTTGGAAAAGGGAACATGTCAAAATTTCGACTATTTTAAGATTTTGCTACCAAAGTAATTTTTAAAGGGAACGTATCCAGTTAATATTTTGGTAGTGATTACATTAATTGTCCTATGTTTGGTTTTAAATTGGAATGAATATGTTATATTATTGAAAGTTTACCATAAATTCGCTAAATTAGTTTTTTATTTATATTAACTAAGTAATAAAAATCAAAAAATTAAAAATAACTTGTTAGTATTACATATTGGTATTATTAGAATTGTTAATTTTAGTTTAATAATTAAAAGTTGTTTATGAGCATAATTTACCAGTGGTTTTTTCTTATTCAATAAGCTTGTATTAAAATTAAAAATTAAAATTCCTAAAGTAAGCTTACTTTTGTTAAAACTGTATATGCTCAGTCTTTTATTGATTTTACTTTAAATGAAAAGTCTAATGAACATACTAATAGAAATCAAGATTCTATTTTGAGACTACTAAATCAAATATCAATGCAGAGGATGAAGGCCAAACAAGGGCGGATTTACGGGGGAGGCGGGGGGGGGGGTAATTACCCCCCCCCCCCCCCATGATTATATATTATAAAAAAAAAAAACTTATAAAAAGGTAGGTAGAATTTGTAGGCTGCCCTTCTAAGCAAAAAAGCGGTATCTTAAATGTTTTTTTTATTTTTAACGCATTTACGTGTTGCCTACATCTTGGCGCAATATTTTTAATAGGTGCGTTTTAATCATCCGCTTCTGCTTCGGAATTGTCGGTTTTCTTGTTTTAATCTGACAGGTTAGAACGACTGAACCGACAATTCCGGAAGCAGAAGGGGATGATTAAAACGCACCTGATATTTTGCTTGCTGCTGTCAGTGTCAGTGAATATTATTTTTGGAGTCACAGTTTATTGCTAAAGAATCAGTTAGCTCACTCGGACCAGTTGAAAGTTTCAAAATAATATCCACTCCAGGGATACAAATTCAGGATACGTAGAAGACTGCTGTTTTATTATAGGCGGTTGTCATATATTGTATTATCTGAGTTGCGCAGTGTATAAACTGGAATATTGAGATAAAAAATGCCGACGCAGAGTGAGCGATCTAATTCTTTACCTATAAACTGTGTCATAGGGTTCAAAATGGCTGCGCCCTATGTTGGGCGTGTCGGACCTCTCTCTTGCCCCGTATAGTAATCAAAGTATGTTGGGCGCGGCCATTTTGATGCCTTTACCACAGTTTATAGCTAAAGAATCAGTTCGCTCACTCTGCGTCGGCACTTTTGATCTCAATGTTTCAGTTTATACACTGCGCAACTCGGATAATACAACATATGACAACCGCCTATAATAAAACAGCAGTCTTCTGCGCATCCTGAATTTGTATCCCTGGAGTTGATAAGGTATTTTTCGCGGCATAAACGGATTATGTTGTTCGATCATGTTCGTCTATCCCCCCACCATATATAGTATATGTTGGCGCCAAAATGGAAAAATCCATGCTGTTTTGAAAGTGGGCAGTGAGTTGAAGTAACAATTTTTTATTACCTCAATTACTTATGTGTGTGTAAAACACGCGATTTTTCCTAAGAGTTTAATTATTTTATATTAATTATTAATGTACCTATTGTCTAAAAATTACAACAAATTCTATTTGTGCTATTTATATTTACAATCTTTAATTGTTGAATAATTTCGTATCTTTCCTCTACTTCAATTTCAATCTTATTTAATTTAAATTTTAAAATTAAAGCCATATTTTACCTTTGATACCGTTTCTAGTCATTTGTCAAACACATGAATTAACAGGTCTTTTCCTTTGCATCGACAGTGTAGCACTGAGCTACGTCACTTCTGAAAATATTGTTCCATCCATACAATTTGTATAAATGGAACGATATTTTCAGAAGTGGTGTAGCTCAGTGCTACACTTTCGATGCAAAGGAAAAGACCTAACATAACCGCCTGTGGATGAGATCATGTTTGAGTATGCTAAACAGTGACGTCATTACAACCTCCCCTCCGGTCCTTGATGTCGGCCAAAACGGAAGATTATGCCTAAATAACATAATCTACCATAAACGTTTATGTTGGTTTATGCCGCGAAAAATATCTTGATGTTATTTTGGAACGTTCAACTGGTTCGAGTGAACTAATTGATTCTTTAGCAATAAACTGTGACTCCAAAAATAATATTCTGTGACACTGACAGCAGCAAGCAAAATATTAAAAATATTGCGCCAAGATGTAGGCAACACGTAATAATGCATCAAAATGGCGGAGTTTTCTGTCTCCTGTTAAAAGGCTCTCAGAAAGCTGCGCAGTGTGACCATTCTCCGTATAGTAAGAGAAAAAGTATGTGGTGAAAGCTAAAATTAAAGAATGAGGTAATACCATGTACATTCCCAAATCGTCCTTTATATTTGTATCATAACGATAAAAAATCTGTTAACTTTGTTTTATTTTGCGCTTAAAACTATATATAGGTTCAATTAAAAAAAAAAATTGTCAAATTTCAGCATTAAACAAACCTTTTCGAATTTGGTCATACCTACCTAATTTGTATTTTTTATAAATAAAATTAAATAATTTATCAATTAAAACATGCAAGACTTATTTATTATTTACAACAGTATGCTCTGTGCTTTATTTAGCTATAAACAAGTTTATTATTTTGACAAAATTAGCTTTAATTTCCATAAGAAGCCATGTATTTTTATTATTTTGACAAAATTAGCTTTAATTTCCATAAGAAGCCATGTATTTTGAACACCGTAAGCAATACCAGCGCCCATGCGGTTAATTATAAAAGCTCATTAGCGTGCGTTTTTTGGGGCCGTATTTTGAGTATGCCGATTCGCCTCCTTTTCTCTAGTCTTCATAGTTCTGCCACTACACAAAAAAGGAAATAACTTCTCCTACAATTTCCATAATATCTATTTTTAACAAAATAATAGAAAAATTGATAAAAAAAAACGCTTGTATAACTACTTTGAAAAATATATTTTTTTTACCAAATCCCAGTATGGCTTCCGTAAAGAGCATTCATTTCTTGCGCTATTCTAGAGATTGTAAACCTCATAGCGAGGGCTTTGAAGGTGGAAAACATACAGCTATTAAACTGTGTGATCTCTTGAAAGCTTTCGACTGTGTCTCTCAAAACATTCTATTAGAAAAGCTGTGATTACGGTGTTAGAGGGACGTCATTATCACTATTTGAATCCTATTTAAAAAATTCTACAATAATTCCAAGTCTGACTTTAATTTAATTAAACATGGTGTTCCATAAGACTCTGTTCTTGGTCCTATGTTATTTATAATTTATATTAATGAGTTACCTAGTTTTATACGATCTTATAATTCTGTATTGTTAGCAGATGATACGTCTTACATCTACTCTGATAAAAATATCTCAAATCTTATGAAGATTTCTGACGACATAGATTCTAAATCGCAATTGTGGTTTATGGCCAACAATCTTCAATTAAACGAGGACAAAACACGAAGTTTTACTTTTTCTAATAATATTCCTAGAGTGAGTTCAAATAGTGTTAAACTACTTGGTATGTTTACAAATAGTAACCTATCTTGGGGTGATCACGTGGATTATATAAGAAATAAATTAGCTAGCTCCCTTTTTATCCTTCGTCAGTTAAAGACTATTACAAGTTTTCTAACCTAACCTACCTTGGCGTGATCACGTGGATTATCTAAGAAATAAATTAGCTAGCTCCCTTTTTATCCTTCGTCAGTTGAAGAATATTACAAGTTTTCAAACTCTAAAAACAACATATTTTGGACTGTTTTACTCCCCTCCCACATCGGCTATGGAATTATTCTCTGGGGCAACTCTGTTGGTGCAGATGAGATCTTTGAGTTGCAGAAAAGAGCAATAAGGCTATTAGCTAGTGTGGGTTTTCGTGAACCATGTCAACCGTTGTTTAAAAAACTTCATATAATGCCTCTGCCATTATATCTATTTGCTGTTTGGACGGAAATTCACAGACAGAGTAACAGTTTAACAATACAATCTGATTTGCACAATTATGATACTAGACAGGCAGACAATATTTGAACTAATCGTTTTCGTTTAACCAAGCCAAAGAAAAATTCGTTGGACTATAGCCTATACAATCTATTACTCCAAGATCTCAAAAAGCTTGGCACTAATCTGTTTAGAAAGCAAAAGCATTTTTGTTGAGTTAATGCTTCTACTCTGTCAATGAATATGTGAAGCACTTACAGCTTCCATGAAGTATATTTAATTTGAAATTTTTACACACTGAAAATTTATTAATACATATACACGCCTATTTTTTATGTTTGTGTGTTTTTTAGTTTTACTATTTATTTTTTATTTATCTTAAAAAGTAACTTTAAACCAATACGAAGTATATTTTTTGCAGAGACACGGATAACTTAGAAAACAACATCTGGGCAGGCCTTCTTTGTTGCGGTTTCTTCTTCTTGATCATATCAGTTTTGGCCTTCCCCAACGGACCGTTTACACGTCCACATCCAGCAGTATGGCGTATGGTATTCGGCATGAGCATCATCTACCTGCTGTTCTGCTTGTTCATCCTATTCCAGAACTACCAGACAGTCAAAAGCATCCTCTTGTGGTTGGACCCGTCGCTCTCCGAATTCCACATAGACATGGACAAAGAATATGGGGTAAATTGCTCGGATATAACTCTAGATAGGTTGTGGGGTCATGTAGACGTATTCGCACTTGGCCATTTCTTGGGTTGGATGTTCAAAGCCATTCTGATTAGACACATGGGTATTTTGTGGGCGATAAGTTGCATGTGGGAGATTACAGAACTGGCCTTTGCTCATTTATTGCCGAATTTTATAGAATGTTGGTGGGATGCGTTGATATTGGACGTTCTACTATGCAACGGATTTGGTATCTGGTGCGGATTAAAGATTTGTAAGATGCTGGAAATGAGGGAGTACAAATGGGTGGGTATTAAAAAAATTCACAGTACTACTGGTAAAATAAAACGTGCCATGCTTCAATTTACTCCGGAAAGCTGGACTTCTGTTAGATGGTTAGACCCGCAGTGTTCGTACATGCGTATTATTTCACTGTGCCAATTAGTGCTCTTTTGGCAAACGTCAGAATTAAATACGTTTTTCCTGAAGCACGTTTTTGAACTGCCTTCGTCCCACTTCTTAGTCAGCGGCAGATTGATATTGATCGGGGTAATAGTAGCGCCATCTGTTAGACAGTATTATAGTTACATTACGGACACTTCGTGTAAAAGAGTGGGTACCCAGTGTTGGGTGTACGGGTGTATAATGGTAGCCGAAGCTCTTATCTGCATCAAGCACGGTAAGGCGCTTTTCGAACAAACGCAAATTGCAAATATGATAGTTTGGGTTTTAATTATGATTATAGTTTCTGTTGGAGTTGTGATAACATGTGTTCTGTATAATAAATACTATTCGGATTCGATAGTCAGTTCCGGTAAAGGAAAAAAGATTAAGTTTCAAAATGGCGACGGTTCGGAAGTAAAAAAGGAATAGGTTTTTTTTGTATACATAAAAAGTTGATTGATACATTTGCAAAACCAGCTAAATGTAATTTAGATTAAATTTTAAAAAAAATATGTACGGGTTATTTTTTTAAGGCTACATAACTTTGAAATAAATGTTTAATATTTTCTTGATTAATTTATTATTCACCTCCATTTTTTAATAAACGTAAATTACTACCTAAAAAATATTGCTAATACACCGAAAATTATATAATAGCTACTCCATAAAAATAATTGTATTTTTTAAATTAATATTTCTTAATAAAAGCCACAAATAATATAAGGTAGGTAGATAAGTAACTTTTACTAGACCAACTTTTCTACCAATTTCTTGGATCATTTGGTTAATGTTTATATGACAATAACAACCTACCCGTTTAATAGTTTAAAATGTTCTCGAATTTATATTTACCAACCAAACTTTTTCATTTCTGAGTCTTATTTTTATTGAAATAATGAAAATATTATATTACATATATAAATTTAATAAAAATGCCTGATAAACAACAGATGAACAAACTAGTAGCGGCGGTACTTAAACATTTGGGGATCCCCGCAAAATTATGTGACAATATAAGTACTAATTGTCAGTAGCGTATCTAGACATTTTTTTGGAGAGGGGGGGTCATACAATATGATCTAGAATCAAAGAGGTCTCTTTGGGTAGAATTAGGGCTCCTGCATGATACTTACAGAGTACATATTATACAGGGACGATTATAAAATAAATTTAGGGTTAATTATTTCACTTTCACTTATTAGTACAAGATGTCGAATGGTGACACTTGGAATTGCATAACAATTTTAATCTTTTACATTTACAAAAGTTAGTGGTGTATTTTTTGGTACAGTTACATCTTTGAAACCCTTCCCCTCCAAATGAAGAATTTATTTCGCGAAGTGATAGTTCTATGTTCGGGACGTCTTCGATTTTAAAAAATTGTTCCTTGCAACTTTGAATTTGGTTTATTGCATATAGAGAACTGATTACACCATGTTTAGTACCGATTTTATAAAAACCATCTGTAGTTTTGTCCATTACAACTCCTAGAATATTACGGACATCTCCTTTGCCTCTGTTTAAACTCGAAACTGGCACTGTGACTGATTTCCCTGCTTCATTTTCTCTGCTTGAACTCTCAATCCTTCGTAGGCAACTTCTTTGTTTATAGTTGTAGAAATTATCTGCACACAGCGGAGGCATAGAATTGATGCTTCAAAACCCTCCTCGTCATCGTTGGTACTGGTACCACTGGTACTTTGAGCGCATCTCAAGTGAACAATTTCACCACAGTTTCTGCATTTGTGAGGACTTGAAGTTTCCGTAGAGCAAATAGCACATAAGTTTTGTGTAGAGCTTGACAAAGGTTTTGAATTGTCATTTTCAGAATCGGATTTTTCCTGCTAAAGATTATTCGTTGCTCCATCTCCATCTATTGGAATCAACAGTAGCAAGCGCTTCTTCTAATTCATCTTCAGTTTTCAGTACCTTTTTCACCGAATCGGGTAAGGTCTGAATGCCAATATGAGCTTTTCTTCCTAAAAATAACCAAATCGATTATTTACTAACATAAACAGTAACTTAACCATTACTCACCAAACATTGCTTCAAACGGAGTTTGTCGGATTCCACTATGATAAGCATTGTTTTTCTGTAACTGACAGAAACGTGAACCCTCACTCCAACGCTTGGTTTTATTCAAACAATATGTTTTCAACATCTTGGTTAGACCGTCCTACACTTCCCTGGCTTTGGGAATGACGTGGTTTTCCGTGGACTATACTTAGTTGTGGCCACAACAATTTCAACGCTTCAACAATGCGATTTGCAAATTCACGTCCGTTATCGGACTGCAACACAGAAGGAGCTCCCAAAATGCAAAAAATGTCTATTAAACAATAAGCGACCTCTTCTGCTCTTTTCGTTTGTAGTGGCCGCAAAACTAGATATTTCGAAAGATGATCCTGGTAATTGAGGATATATTTGAAATTACCATCAAGGCAAGTCTGCATATCGATAAGATCGACTTGTCCTCTCGAATTCACTTCTCGGAATAGCAAAGGTTTTACGGTTATTCCTCTTTTTGGGTGCTTTTTCTTCTTGTGACAGGCTTCACATAACCCTAAGTAAAGTGTAATGCATTATTCTCGAGTTACGTTAGCATATTTGTTACTTAGTGCTTTAATCATATCTCTTCCAGCATGACCACATTCCTTGTGAGCATTATCTAGCACCTCAAACAATTCTTCATTGGGGACAAAGTATTTTACTTCAGTGACTTGTGCAGACAATGGCAAAATTAACTTTTTAATGCCTCAAACAAGTAACACATCGTAACGTTTGAGACGCTGGTATTGTAGAGTTGTTTTTTTGGCAACCTGCTTGGCTTCTTCAACTTCTTTAGTTAATGCCTCGTACTTCTATATCGATGGAATGTAAAAAGAATTTATTGGTTTCTGCATACTCTCTAATTTCTCCAAAAATCTCGCTTTCATTTCACCCGCGTCACTCATATCTACTTGCATATATCTTGTTGGTCGCAAAACCAATAAAGATTAAACCCAACTGAACACAATGGCCGCTTAACCCAACTAAACACAAAAGTCAATACAGAATGAGAATTCAGTGACGTCGCGCCCCGCCGCAATTATGTGAACACGTAGCGACAAGTTTCAACCGCCTGGAATCGGAATATCAACTTGTTTCGTAGTTTGCCTGCTAGCAAACTTAAGATTGTTGTACCACAGTGTAGGCAATGTCCGAAATATCGAATAATTTCGGACTTTGCCTAAAGTGACTTGGCAATGCGGACTTTGCCTAGGCAAACCTAGGTATGACTTCATAACGGACTTTAATGTGAATCAACCGTAAAGAGAAAACATACGAAATATGAAGTTTGATAGGGACCCGGGCACTTCTGGCCCCCCTTTAGATCCTCCACTGCTAATTGTTATTATCGTCATAAAATTAAAAAATATAAATGACCCAAAAAAATATAAAAAATAATGTAAAAAAAACTTATTAATGCAAAATTTGCTAATTGCAATGTTTCTTTCCAAATCGTCGTTTTTTCGAAATTAAAAAATTATTGGCACATTGTTCCAAGCAGGGGCGGCTCGTCACCAAAATTTTGGGGGTTCACAGTAGAATATAGATCCCGGTACAGATATAGGTAAAAAACTGTTAGTTTTTTTCATACATCTGTACTGATACCTATATTCTGTCACTGTGAACCTCCCCATGAGCCGCCACTGGTTCCATGTTTAATGTTTTTTTTTTTATTCAAAGATTTTTTCGGAGTTTTTTTTTACTTTTGCAGTCAGATTTCCTGAACTTTATTATTTGATAAAACCCGCCCACTAAATACGGCTTTGTGGGGCCTCCACTCGGCCTTATCGCCGCTACTGTAACAAACATCACATTATGATCAAATTGTTAGAAATTTATTGGTTTTTTTTTAATATATAATTGATCAATAATGCCATTTGAAACATAATCTTTTTATTATAGATACCTATAGATTAAAAAAACTATAATATAAAAACACATCTGCCACAAATTTAAAACTGAAACGTTTAAATTGACATAAATTAATAAGTGATCATCATTTAACCTTTCTGTAATTTGTTTGTTTAATTATTCAACTGACCCAAATATTTTAGAAGGTCAATGTACATTTTTAGAATATGGACCTCTCGATTTTGAAGCATAATAAAATGAAGTTATAAGGACATAATGATTGCATACTTTTTCTTCCCATATTCCTTTTTCGTCTACTCAGATTTTGTTTCTGGGATCAATAATCAGATTAGTATTTTGAGACTGTGACTAAATTTCGATCGGCCGCCATTTTTTTGGTACCAGAGAAGCCTTGGTGTCGTTTGTATATTTTTAGCTTTTTTACGAAAATATTTATTATTAAAAAATTATGATCGATACAACCAAGGGACTTTTTATTTATATAAAATTCTACTATGGTCAGTAAATAATATTTATCCGAAACATTCATAATTTAATTAATTCCTGGTTACGCCACTGTCTAAATTTAACTTAGAGAAATATAAATTTTATGTTTTTGTTTAGTAGCTGGTACTAAAAGGTCACTTTATTGAAATACAAACAACTCTGTTATGTTGTAATAAATAAAATCCTACTGACTGTGCCATGTTTGATTTTGCTTCTACAGAATTAGTTTTCACAAATCATCTTATTGATGTGATTATATTGACAATTGTT
This sequence comes from Psylliodes chrysocephalus, assembly GCA_927349885.1. Classification (NCBI taxonomy): domain Eukaryota; kingdom Metazoa; phylum Arthropoda; class Insecta; order Coleoptera; family Chrysomelidae; genus Psylliodes; species Psylliodes chrysocephalus. The sequence continues at coordinate 12,144,441 of OV651830.1, forward strand.
ATTCCTTATAGTTCAAATTTGTCAGTGCATTAAAATCAGATGTCTATAATTTTGTAAATAGTAGGTATTTAGTTTAAAAGCTATTATCAAAACTTTATGTAATCAAAAAATCACAAATATAATATCGAATACTCAATACATTCGTTATTTATTTGTGGAAAGACTGAACGATTTAGGTACTACAACTTATAACGAAAAAAAAAATAAATAACGCGTAGCAATTATGTAATCATACCTAATTAAAATTATCTACCTACTTTGTGGAAATTGCTCATGAAATCGAATTATTTTTGACGTTTTTTAAGTGATTTTGGATAATATTTGTTTAAGTTGATTCCTACATAGTTTAAATACAGCAAAATTTAATCTAAATACTAGATAGGTACCAAGGGAACTGCCACACGAGGGCTTGGGGGCGTCTGCCCTCCCCTGAATTTGTGTTTTTTTTTATTTTTTTGCCCCGGCTTTCGACTATAACCTGTGACGTTTTCACCTTGCCTATAAGACTTGCCCCCTTTACTTTTTGTTGACTGTAAAGTTGGACTCTATAAAAGAAAATCTAGCATTGAAAAAACTCATTTCCATCTTCAGGGAAGTACAAAACTTTAATTCAACAAGTGTAATTCCATTTTAACTAAAATTAACATTCCCACAAAAACTCCCAACTGTCAAAGGTAACATATTTTCTGATGAATGAGGATTAATTTATGTTAGCACCTACATTTTTGAATATTGGAAAATATGTCGCATTTTCGTCGTAAATTTGTCGCTCATCCCCTTTTCAAAATAACCCCTGGTAGTGCTAACTTCACTGATGTAAAGTTAGCACTACCAATCACGAAAATGAACATAATTGATATTTTTTTGTATGGATAATTTGTCACTTTTTTGTCGTGGAAAAAGCGACAAAAAGCTACAAATTTGCCATATAAAAAAAATGTCATTTATGCTCATTAACGTGATTGGTAGTGCTAACTTTTCATCGACCTTAGCATTAACTGGGATTTATTTCAAAAAGGGGATCAGCGACAAGTAGCTACAAATTTGCTATATAAAAAAATATCATTTATGCTCATTAACGTAATTGGTAGTGCTAACTTTTCATCGACCTTAGCATTAACTGGGGTTTATTTCAAAAAGGGGATCAGCGACAAAGAGCTACAAATTTGCCATATAAAAAAATGTCGTTTATGCTCATTAACGTGATTGTAGTGCTAACTTTTCATCGAATTTAGCATTAACTGGGGTTTATTTCAAAAAGGGGATCAGCGACCAAAAGCTACAAATTTGCAATTTAAAAAAAATGTTATTTATGTTCATTAATGTGATTGGTAGTGCTAACTTTTCATCGACCTTAGCATTAACTGAGATTTATTTCAAAAAGGGGATCAGCGACCAAAAGCTACAAATTTGTCATTTAAAAAAAATGTTATTTATGTTCATTAACGTAATTGGTAGTGCTAACTTTTCATCGACCTTAGCATTAACTGGGATTTATTTCAAAAAGGGGATCAGCGACAAAAAGCTACAAATTTGCCATATAAAATTTTTTTTATTTATGTTCATTAACGTGATTGGTAGTGCTAACTTTTCATCGAACTTAGCATTAACTGGGATTTATTTTAAAAAGGGGATCAGCGATCAAAAGCTACAAATTTGCAATTTAAAAAAAATGTTATTTATGTTCATTAATGTGATTGGTAGTGCTAACTTTTCATCGACCTTAGCATTAACTGAGATTTATTTCAAAAAGGGGATCAGCGACCAAAAGCTACAAATTTGTCATTTAAAAAAAAATGTTATTTATGTTCATTAACGTAATTGGTAGTGCTAACTTTTCATCGACCTTAGCATTAACTGGGATTTATTTCAAAAAGGGGATCAGCGACAAGAAGCTACAAATTTGCCATATAAAAAAATGTCATTTATGCTCAGTTTAGTGATTGGTGATGCTAATTTTACCAGGGGTTATTTTAAAAAGGGGATGAGCGACAAATTTTACAATATTCAAAATTCTAGAGTGCTAACTTCACAGACGTAATATCGTTATCTGATTTCCTAACTTATTTGATCAAAATTTTTTATCATATTTGTCATTATGGTCTGTTTTTTCAAATTTTCATTTATCTACGTCAAACATAGTTTTATTCTGCAAACACTTTCCACTCTGCGTATTTAAACTTTTATAATATACCGTACAGGGTGTTGATTTGTTACGGATTTTTCAATATTAACCCTTTCAGACCCAGGCTGGAATTCAAAATCACCGCTTACTTATTAATTTAAGACAAAAATTAAGGTACCATTTGAGAAGACGCGGCCGAGTAAAGCGACAGGCGAAAGCGACAACGAAGGAGACTAAAAAAGATAATATTTGCTGTCGTCGGTCTCGCCTTCCCAAATGGTACCTTATGGTTTTAGAACTTTTTTTATTTGGGCATATGTTTCATCAATTATAATTGATTAAAAGTAAATTTTTTATTCATATTTTCCAATAGTTTCGTTATAATTTCCAATATAAATACATTTATATAAACCCACAGGCGGGGCAACTAAAGGGGTGGATCATAAAATAGTTTTTAGTAAGCATTCAAATATTATACCTTATTTTTTTTAATTTAGGTTTAGACTATGAAAATCGGTATACAAACAGACGATTTTCGCTTTCCATAGTCGACTCGTCTGACATTAATTAGGAAAATACCTAAAATCGTTATTAAATTATTATTAAACTCGTGTCGCCACTGGGTCTACAGGGGTTAAAATTAACGATAATAATTTCGACAACCAGATACTTTTAAAAATCGCCGCCATTTATTATAATTAAAATGAATGTATTTTAATTACTTAGTAGATATAGGTATGTGATAAGATTTACCTACCTCGTCCGCCAGATTTTCGAAGAAAGTACCTCACCCTACCTACTTCTGCTAATTTTGCTCACTTTTTTATAAAATCCAAATATTAGAAATATTGTTATGCTCTTTTAATGTAAGTTTACCGTTTTAGGAACCATTCAAACCATCAACGTTTTCGCGTAGCCTTAACATTATTGACTAAACCTTTATTTTAAAAAATGCGAAACAAAAAGAATATGATTCAGCAAAATATCGAAACATCCTAAATAGAACTTTATTATCTTTGATAGAATGGGAAATTTGGCTCTTAAATATGAATTATTTGTCTACTAAATAGTCAATCTATATCTACTTCAATATGTTTTGGTTCTTAGCTTATTATCACACTTTATTTGCTCTCGTTCAGTCAAATTTACAATATTAAAGTAATATACTCAATCTTTTTTTAAAACACTTTACATTATGACAGGATTTTGAACACTGCAATGTTAACAAAATAAAAATATGTTGGGATGGGATATACAAATGCAATAAATGTACCAAAAATAAAACAAAATGTTAATTGGATATGTACCTATATGTTTCTCAGTTAGGTACGTATAAATGTGATCATTATTTTATAAAATTCAAACAAATGTGTCAAAATATATGTCATCAACAAATCAGTAGCAACGAGGATCCCATACAACTTAGGGTGTTCCATGAGTCCCATAGTATGGGTTAAAATAATACTAGAAGTTTAAATGTGTTCTCTTCGGAGATATTCGACTTTAAAGGTCAAAATCAGAATAAGTTCTTTAGGTTTTCTACTGTATTTATATATATTTATACTACCGTATAAGGCCGAATATCTCCGAAGGGATACGACTGAGGAAACAAATTATTTGAACATCTAAATATAATACATAAATAGGTAGTATTGGATTATATTTTTTTGCAGTATATTTATGGTGCACCCTGTATTCTATGTAAATAATATAACACAAACGGGATGGACCACGTTATGTTGTTATGCTGATTCTTAATTTTATAAAATCTACAGGGTGGGCACTAATTTGTATATCTATAGGTAAATATTTTAAATTATTAAAAAAAAGTTATATTTATTATATACACATATCTTTGTTTTTGATTATTTAAGGGGATATTCTGTATATATTTAAAAAATAATAACGAATATTTTTGTAAATATTATTCATGTAAAATCGTGCAATATGTGTGCTCCATCCTGTATATTATACCCAACTAGGAAATGTAGTTTTTGTACTTGTTAATATTAAGTAATAAATATCTAGTCAGTCTGGCTGGCTATAAAGAATCAATTTATTGTTAGTTTTTAATTTAATTTTATTAATTTATTGTTTGATTTCTTTTTGTTAAAAGACAACCAGTCTAAAACGATTTTTTTTTGTCCAGATTCATTCCTAGTAGTTTTTAGGTATACCTTAGATGTTAGCAATCGAGAGATATGTTACCAAAGAATAAAATGTTTCGTTAATTTTATTTTCTTGTTTTATTTGTTGACTGCCAATGAAAATTAAAAGTCTGATGTGTCCAATACATGACTTTCCTATCTAGTTATTACAGGCTGCAAATGTTTAGAAGATAAACTGAATATATACAGTCTGTTCGCTATACTTACGCGGGTTTCGGATTAAAAATTTTATGGGTATTTCCAGGTAAGTACCCGAAAGTTTGACTTGTTCTTTGGGGAAATATCAACTGGTTAAATGAAATGAAAAATAATGTACAACTTTTTAATTAAATAATAATGGAGAATATTTTGTATAATTGAGAGCAGAATTAAACTTCTTCATTAATAGAGTCTAATGTGGCTATTATAAACCTAATAATAATTTTATATTACACTTCACACAGAAAATATAGTCTATGTATAATAAGAGGGTTATTTAGCTCAAATAAAATATTTTCTAACATAAAAATTTGTTCAATGTAGAGAATTTCAAATGAAAAATAAAAAAATTGAACTTGCCAACAATAATGAAAATCAGTCATTATCATCCAAAATATCATAATCGTCATCATCATCACTGTCATCACCATTAATTGTTATTATGATTGGACTTATTTAGTTTATTTTATTTTCACGAGTCCTCCAAAATTCTATTAGTTTCTCGCACTTGGATATACAGTTCCGCCATACTTCTGGAGTTGCAATTGAAAGTGCTTTTCGCCGAGTTTCCCGAACTGCGTCGTCACTATCACTATAACCATTAGGCCCAATATGGTTGTCATAATATTGTTTTGCTATTCCCCATATAAAGGGTGGTCCAACCAAAACGCACGATGTCAATTGTAAATAAAACAAAAAGTTTTCAGAGAATTATCCTAATATTTTTTATTATGGCTTCGGTGACATACCTCTATCCGTTGGTCCATATTTTCAATGACTGAGACATAATTGACGTTCAATGTCGTTATTGTGCCGAATTATCTCATTCTTTAGCTCTTGAATCATTTTTGGCTTATTGATGTATACTTTTTCTTTTAAGTATCCCCAAAGAAAGAAGTCGAACGGTGTCAAATCACATGATCGTGGCGGCCAATTAACATCGCCACGACGTAAGATAACACTGCCGTTGAATTTCTCGCGCAAAAGAGTCACTGTTTCGTTGGCTGTGTGGCAAGTGGCACCATCCTGTTGGAACTACATATTATCCAGGTCCATATCCTCAATTTCTGGCCACAAGAAGTCCATTATCCCATTTGGTGGATTATGCTAACCAAAAAACACGAAGTGTGCGAAATGCATTTTGATTTGAATGCCCATTTTCATAAAAGGCTTCAACAATCTTAACGCGCTGCTCATTTGTGTACCTCTCCATGGTTGAATTTGTCAAACACAAACAAAGAAATGTCAAATTAAGTTGGGCAAAAAACGTTAAGGTGTGACGCACAATTAACATCGTGCATTATAGTTGGACCAACCTTTATATTCGATGGGATTAAACTGGCGACGATACGGTGGCAGACGTAAAACTTGATGACCGTAACTTTCAATAATCTGATCCACAACAAAGGTTTTTGGTTTTGCGTGTATATTTGCCAAGCGTAATAATTCTGATTTTAATATATATTGAGGAAATGGTATATGTTTCTTTGTCAACCATTCTTTAATTTTATCAACAGTCCAAGAATTCGTTGGACTTTTGTTTAATAATTCAGAATGGTAAGGTGCATTGACTAAAATAATTACGCCGGGGTCACTTAAATCTGGGAAAAGTTTTTCATGCAACCATTTTACAAACATTTCTGTGTTCATATTATCGTGATAGTCACTGGATTTTGATTTAGATGAAAATATTAAATGAGCACCTTCTATAAAACCCGATTTCCCACCTGCATGTAAAATTATGTGTCGTTTCCCTTCTCTATCGGTATGATTGATGGACTTTACGTTATCATCTTGCCATATTCTCTTTGTTTCACCCCTAGAAAATATCCATGTTTCGTCTAAATATATAAAATTCGCTCCATCTTCTTTAAATTTAGAATATTTTCTTGGAAAGTTAATTCTCTTGTGCCATGGGCGAAGTTATGTCATCAGATCTGGGGGAGCTAAAGCCCTAGTCATATAATATATAATAGTTCTAGAGGTATACCTACTGAAGTTAAGTAAAAAAATTCTGGCGAATCTATGAAAATGGATAAAATATCATAAACAAAGTTTTGCAAAATTTCAATATTGTGAATTTGTAGATATCCATTTATGGTAAAAAACTAAATTTTACGACTTGCACTTGGAAAATAATGAATACTTCAGTTTTGATTTTGACATTAACACCATATAGATTGCAATTTGCTGGGGACTTTTTCGCAGATTTCATTTTTAACATAAACACTATCACATACTATAAGAAATAAACAAATTTAAAGCTAAAAAGTAAGAAAAACTCGAATTGTAATTGATACAAATTAAAATGTAAACAATGAACTCGTTGCAAAATGATGAATTGATTTTAAAACAAAATTAATAAATTAACTGAAATTAAAAAAAAAAATTAATATAATAAATCGGTTTTATAAAAAAGTCCTTAAATAAATATAGAGTATGATTACATATTACTATACACAAATTTTGATTCTTAAATAAAAGGTCTTATCCACTTCTTCAAGAGCTAAAATCCGACGACGTAGCAAAATTTTGCTACTTCTGGCAACACTGAACGATATCCTACTTATAGGGACCTTCTACAAATTTCCTCCAGAGGGCGTATCACTTAGCTTGAATCGCGAATAAAGATCCTTCCAATTATATCTTCTCAAGGAAGTGTAGGGTTTGGAGTGGCTTCAAGTTAGGTAAATCTCCCTCTTCTATTTGATATGCTCCTAGGTATAGTGCCCTTGGATTCTGAAGTGCTACACATTTAGTTAGAATGTGAATGAAGATTTTTTCCTCCTCCTCACAAAATCTTCTACTACTCTCAGTTTACTAAGGTGTCATTTTAGTTGGCAATGTCCAGTAAGGATCCCTGTTACAAGTGTTCTCACTACTAGAAAAATGTATATTATGATAACAGCTTATAATACAATCTGGCTAATGTGGAAGTGGAACACCCCGAAAGCCTTGCCAGACTCGTCTAATGACCGTCAGGCGCGCTAAATTCGGCACGTTCGATTACTATTCCTCTCCTCGTTTAACTACCTGGCTTGTCAGGTCCGACCGAAATACGGTTTTATAACCGAAACAGAAACCAAATTTCGGCTCCTTTCTTAGTTTCGGCCGAAACAGAAACAAGAACTTTCTTTTAAGGCTTATTGAAATTTGTAATATCTCATTGTAATCCTTGTTTTAGACTAATTAACTCGTATTATAAATTTTAGCTACATTTACTTATTACCTGTTTATTTATGTGATCAAAAGAAGCCATTAATAAATTTATTGACATGTTCACTTGAAACAAAGCAGAGAAGTTTGTGTGTACGTGCACTGTGTAGGAATGGCACCCGGCACAGTCGCCATTGTGCCGGACACAACCAATTGTGATACGAAAACTTTTAAAAGTAGTTTCGCTGTCGGCTGCAGTTTCGGCCAGTTTTCCGCCGAAACCGAAACTGTAGTCGAAACTATTATTTAAAGCCAAAGTTGGCCGAAACCGTAACCGAACCTTCGGTCGGACACTACTTGTGAGTCTGGCAGGCCTCCGTAATTGTAATTGTCAGCCAGACGTGTATTTTCACTTACGAATATTTTGAAATTTATCCTAAGTAGATGGATAATGTTCTTAAAGTATGCGTGAGTGTGCAAAAATTTACTGATCATAATTTAGGCACGTTTTTGGTATTGGGTAAGAAAGTTTTACACCAAAATATCCAAATTTCAAAACTTGACAGACATGCATTAAAACGACTACAGTTCATCAAATTTCTAGAGGTGTTCGACGCCCAGACAGAGAACGCGCTACGTGTGACTAAGATAGCTATTGTACAGTCTGCTAAACAAGTTATTTTAAATAGTTTTTAATATTTTTAGGTAATTAAATTTTAAAAGTGTGGAATAGTTTAGGGATTAAATTGGTCTGATTGGACTTTCTTAGAACGTTTTTAAAAGCAGCTAAAGATAGTATGTAGAATTGAAAATAATTATTATGCCATAAAAGGTGTTTTGGAATTCCTTCAACCTTTTGAAATTGAGTCAGAAAATATAAATTTTATAGGATAGCGGAAAATACCTATAATTTTTTTGTAGGCCTTTGTAAATCGTGGAAGTAGTTTATATTTTATTTCTACCTTATTAAGGAAAATGGTACCTATTGTTAATAACGGTTGTTTCTGAAACATTACTAAAATTTTCGAAATTTTGTTTTTCTACAAAATAATAAACTATACTATTTAGAAAAAAATTTATTTCTCTTATAATTTTATAAAAAATAACAGGAGAATATTTACATTTCTTGATCTATTAAACAAAACGATAAATTATCTCGACGAATAACACCATGTTCTAGTACGGAAGCTAGCTTTACATTTTTGTTGGTGGTTTCATGGGTTTCATATCAATTTTTTGTAATTGTAGTTTACACGTTCTTAACACTTATTTGCTTTATTAAAAAAGTGTGTTGTTGTGATTTACGTCGAAATAAGTCAAAAACAACTTGAAACCCCATATAAAATCAAAAAGGAGAAACGGAAAAAAATTGAGCCTGTAAATGAACACAACTCAGAAACAAAAATAGCTATCTAATAATAAAAAAATAAAATTTGATTCTTGTACAGCTTCATCTATATCATTAACTGTTTTTGGTTTTTTAATGGTTTTTCTTGGTGATGAAAATTCCGATATATCACGGTTATCGATTCTTTTTTTCTCTCCAGAAATGCGGGCGACAGTGTTTTTAGATACTCCTGTGGCTGCAGCAACACGATCATTTACATTTTTAAATGGTATTGAAGGTGAATTAAAGTTTCCTTCTCTTCTCATAAACTCTATAACATTGGCTATTATTTCGCGAGATTGACTGTTAATCACGCGGCCTCTTAATTTGCTATTAAACTCCATACTTAGGTTCTATTAAACTGTAATGAGCAAAAAACACAAACGAAAATAAAAGAAATGTTTTAGCGAAATTTACATCTGACATTTACGTCTGAATGAAATAGTGAAATACTTGATACGCAGAGTGTACTTTCATTGCGTAAATCCGTCGGGATGCCTGTCAGTAGTGCTTTCTCTGTCTAGCCGTCGAAAGCCTCTAGAAATTTGATGAACTGTAAAATCAAATTTTCAAAGGTAGCCATACACATACACAGCATATAAAACATATGTTTTATATGCTGTGGCCATACCATGACCATTTGTCATATTTGAAGTCGTTTAGTTGACGCGAAAAACCTAATTATTATTTTACATAAAATAAATGTAGTGTATTTCTACCTAGTTATAATTGGTATTAAATAAAATATTAACCACTGAAATGGCAAATTTTTTATATGCATGAAAGAGCTGCTCAACTGTCAAAAAAGTTTTCAGTATAATTTCGTTAAGGGTACCCACCAAAAGAAAAATTTCCGGAAATTTTTCTGGTTGTCATGAAAGTGTTGTTTTTTGTCACTAAGAGAACAGTTTATTTTTCATATACACCGACTGGAAAAATGAATACGAAAAAAATTCACTGCCTCCTGAAATAAATATAAAATTGCAGAATAAATCAAATGGCACGATTCTTTTTATTTTTTAATTTCTGTTGTGAAATCTGAAATGTTTGGGTGGATGTGCGATAAATGTTCGAATTATTTTTGGGGGGGCTAATTTCGTTTTTGGGGGGGGCTTAGCCCCCTTAACTTCGCCCATGTCTTGTGCACTACAGAACTTCTTCCACAAAGGGCCTTTCTGTTATCCTCTTTTTGAAATTTGAAACCCAAGTTATGTATCACTTGCCATGGACTTGTTCTGCCAATGTCGTCAAATTTTCTATCTATTAATTCCGAGAGAATTGTATTTAAGGTCACATGTTCCTTGTTGGCCCTCATTCGATAAATGGTATCACGAATTTCAAATTTCTTTCCATCTGGAATATCTTTCGTTTTCAATGATGGGAGAGTTTTGCGGTGATCTTCTTTCGGCAGTTCACTATTGTGACTTTGTAATACTCCTCTTAATTTGGTTTCACTAATTCCTAGAGCATCGCATACGCTTTGTTGTACAGACATTACCGATGTTAAAGGACCGCCATTTTCTTTTTCATCCGTAAAATACTTATGTACACAACAAATTAGACTATCTACATCTAACACACATCTAGGCATTTTTTAAATTTCCACTAAATTTACAATATACATACAATGTCAACACTTGCAAAGAATCAATTTAACTGCAATATTTGTAACAAATTTAGTACCTACCCTAATGTTATTTTAATTTAAATCGGACCATTAGGGCAAATTTACCTAATTTATTGGAAAGAGGCTTATTGGAACTGGTTGTCAATGACTAATTTGCACAATTTTGTTAATCCGAAACCCGCGTAAGTATAGCGAACAGACTGTATATGTTGCATATACATCTTACTCGAAATATTTTTTATATATATTCATTGCCAACGAAATTACTGAAAAATTAAAATTTCGCACTTTTCCTCAATTTTTTCCATTACGGTCCATTTTAGAGAACTCATTAATAAAACAAGAATTATAGATAATAATATTGTAAGTAACTTTTATTTGAAGAATTTTCTTATCCAAATGTAACTAACAGATATATTCCATAAAATATAAAAACGCCCCCTATAAAATAACCCCAGATGTTCCGACTGTGTCCAAAATCTAATCAGTTCATTTCAGATCGGGTATACAGATAGGAAAGTAAATATTATATACAATATGGTTTACATGAAAGCAATAAGTTAAATGGAAAAAATATTATTTCTTTAAATAGACCTATAATCAATAATTTTAGTAATTCAGGTGTGTAAACTGTCAATTTTTTTATAAAATTACAACAGATATTTCAAAACAAAATCATCTTAAAGTTAGTGCCTTCTTCGTTGTGTAGAATATATTTAAAACTTTCTAGTCTTATAATTATTAACAATTCTATGTTGTGTTAAAACATTTGTAATTTAATGTTGTCTAAATTTTACCAAGAATATTGAAGTAACTTTTCATATGTAAGTTTCAATTTGTTATGGTTTATACTACACCAAAATATTTTTGGAAATCGAGGACCACAACGCAGGACCTCGTCATTATAACATTTCCACTGAAAATTATATTTTTTGACAATCGCGTTTAAAACATTTCGCTCCCATCTACTGTATAGGGGAAGTATTAAAATTATTGAACAAAATATGATCAAATATTACTTCTATTATAAAGTAAAATGGATTGTTCTATGCACTTGTGAATCGTTTTTTTTAGCCCTCTAAATATTTGTTAATAGCTACAGAAAGACCTTTTTTAGAGCATCAAAAAATTTGTTTAGATCATTAAAAAAATGAATTTGAACCTTTTGGAAACAGGAGAAAGGAGCCCGAAGTAATACCGCATTTCAATATTTTCCATCCAACCGAACATTTTTATTTCCCTAAGCAATTTTGATGTTTTTGGGTGAGATTACAGAACGTCTGCAACTTTGCAGATCTGCAACTTTGCAGATCTGCAAATATGGCGGACTTACAAATGCAAGTATTCCAAAAAATATCTGCAAATTCGCAATATTTATTGTGGTTTATTACCCCCAACAACACTAAACCCAAATTTGGAATACGAAAACTTGATACTTTCATGTGTAAGTCAGTCATATTTGCAGATTTTCAAAGTTGCCGCCATATTTGCAGATCTGCAAAGTTGCAGACGTTCTGTAATCTCACCCTTTATGAACAATATCCTCCCATTACTATATATCCTTCGCGATTTTTGTTTTATGAAAAAACTGTAAATCTGACCTATTCAATAAACTTTGTGTCCCCAACAATTTAAAAATATTTCAATTAAAAAGTGGCCACCCTATATGTTATAAAAACGCAATAAAGTAAAACTTTCTTCATTAATATTACGTGCTTCGTCACAGTAGTCACTGCCAAAATCCCAGCTCCGAAAAGTAAACCGTCTAGATTCAAATCGGCGGGTTAGTTTTCTTCTCGATTGGTCCGTGATTCAAACGACGAGCTTTCATTGGTAGAAATCCTAAGTCAGAGTCTCTAGGTATTTTTAAAATGAGATCATTTTAGACGTATTAAAAAATCAGTTCACGAAATACGTGGATAGTGTTTTTTAAAGAAGTCTTTGTAATTTTTGGTTAAATTTATGGTTTAAAATCGTTTTACGTTGACGTTAACAAGCCTGTGTCGACAGTTGTACCTATGTGTTGTGTTACTAATAAAAAAAGTGTTGTGTATTTGTTTGCTTGTTTATAACTTTGTGGCATTTAAATGATTGTGATAGTGCTTCTGAGTACCTCAATCATGTGGGATATAGCAAAAAATTCTTATTACAAGTCAGTTTCTACGCTACTAGAGAATTTCAAAAGACCAATGCAAGAATAACTGGATACCTACCTATCTAGGTAAAAATAACGTTCTCATGCTTTGTTTACAGAATTAATCAACTTTTGACTCTATTCATTTGGGTTTTGAACCACGAAAGATAAACTAATACGAAAAATGAAAGAATTTACTACAAATTATATACATAATACATTCAAACTTAAAGAAAAAGAACGTTTTTTAAATCGATTTAAATCTGTTGAATCTGGAAAGTAAAGACGAATTTGTTACCGAAGTGTCTCGAGAAGTTCCGATTCGTAAAACGCATACGATGGCGCGAACGTTTGAAAAAGCACAGGACCGTATTAGAAAATTTTAAACTGAAAAATATGTTTTTGCTATATTAGATAGAGAAGTCTGGTTTTTGGATGGGACGATGTAAAATATATCAGAGAACATGTTCCATATATTAAAAATTAGTCACTTTTAGTAAAAATTTAGATATGTCTACTTATTGCATTGAACCCTTTGATTTACATTTAATTCAAATAAAGAAAATTTCTCGGGTCGGATACAAAAATATACAGGGTGAGCACCGGTAATGCTTCGCTCGGTAGAGCCAAAACTATTTTTTTTAAAGTCTAATTTTACAGCAAGGCAAAATTCACTTGTATCAAAAAAATAAAAATTTAAAAATAGGTAATTTCAATTATACAGGGTTTTTCAGGAAAGTATCTAATAAGTATCATTGTTAAGTTTTTTTTTTAATGTTTTATGTTTGAATTGCTCTTTGAATAGCTTTTCACATTATATCAATACAAAAATAGTCGGGGCAAGTGGGGTAAGTTTAAACGGGAGTAAATGTAGATCCCAAAATATACTTTTTTAACTTTAGTTCCAGAATGTAATATTTGTAAGCGTACATGTACTAATGTAGTTTTATGTTTTACTACCTATTTTAGCTTGTTTAATAACATAATTATATCTAATAAAGTATGGTGAACATAAAAAAATCTGTAATATGTTTCTCTCACTTATTTTATTTGATTTAAAAAAAAAGGGTCTAATTAAAGCATGTTTGTTTTTATTTTCGAATGTGTGTCTTTTAACGACTTATTCACTTGTATTTTTTAAAATAATAAAATATTTTTTTTTGGAGAAAATTATAAAAGCCGTCTACTCGTATATTAGAAGGGTAGGATACTTAATTATTGTACACAACTGGTTGGGGTAATTTTTTTTGGAACGTTTTCTTGAGGAAAAATTCAAATGGCCAAAAATTAATGACATTGACACAGTTTCACAGTCCGCATGTTTTACGGGACCTATAGTCTATTTTTATGTATGAGAGAGTAATAAAACGGCATTTCTAATGCAAAACTTAGTACGGTCATTTTAAATATTTTTACAGAATAATTTAAATATTTCCTAAAATTGTAATAAATGTACCTGAGCTATTACAAATTTTGGGTCTTTTATTGGTCCTTTATAAACATAAGCGGTACAGAACAATAGAAGAAGGTTTGGACAGGCCAAAAGCCCTGTGTATTAAAGATTACATAGCCGTATCTTAAGATTATTTTCAATAAGTACATATTTGCTAATTTTGTTTTATTTTAATTCCAAAAATTTCTTACAGTAATCGAATTATAAGTAGATAAATACCTTCCCAACAAATTTCACCGAAAATGCGGTTATAGGTTTTCCATTTATTAAGGAGGTCCAAGTTGTGTATTCTTGACAGTTCACTAAATGTCGTTTAGTTGCAACTTGCAAGGTGCAGTGTGAATTCTAGTGTGATCATGGAAAATTTGGAAGGGCCGCGTAAACGACAAAAAATCGGTCCTTTAACAGTTAATGAAAAAACATTAATATTTAATTGTTTTAAATAATTTACAGACAAACATTTATGTAAAAGTGTTGATGACACAGTGGAATTAGTTAGTAGTACGCTTGGTGTTGGGAAATCTACGATTTACAGAGTTGTTAAAGAAGAGAAATGTGGCGAGTTTCAAACAGCACGTAAAGCTCCAGGAAAACCAAAATTTCAATTAGAAAATCTTTTGAAAGAAAGACTTTGAAGGAAAGTGCATGCGTTCTTCTTTAGAAAAGAATTTCCACAGTAGACAAAGTTCTTGCCACGGTTCGAGATGATAAGGATTACCCTGAAATGAGTCGAAGCACACTATGGAAACTTTTAAAAGAAATAGGTTTTCTATGGAAAAAGCATTCCAGAAAGTCTATTTTAATAGAAAGAAGCGATATTGTAGTCGAAGACAGGCTTTTTTAAATAATTTATCTACTGGTTTAAATCCACCATCAGGAAAGGGGCGCAGACTAATAATAGTACACATCGGTAGTTCAAACGATTTTGTTAAAGGTGGTTTATTGACTTTTGAATCTACTCGTACCGGTGACTACCAGGAGGACATGAATGCTGATGTCTTTAAAGAGTGGTTCGAACAAATTATAGATCTTCTTCCTCAGAACTGTATAATAGTAATGGATAATGCAAGTTATCACTCGAGACTTATAAAAAAAATGCCCACAACCAAGTGGTTAAAAAAAGATTTACAGAATTGGCTAAATTCAAAGAATATTAAGTTCCATCCCGGTTCTGTGAGAAAAGAACTGTATCATTTGTGTTCCCTTCATAAAGAGAAATTCAAAAAATATGAAATTGATGAAATTGCAAAAAATCGTGGGATGACGGTGGTTAGATCACCACCATATCATTGCGAAGTAAACCCGATTTAACTGATATGGGCACAGATAAAGGGAGAAGTTTCAAGAAAAAATAATTCTTTTAAAACAGTTGTTTTTGGAGGCTGTAAATAATGTGAAGCCTGAAAACTGGGAAAAGGCAGTAAATCATACGATTAAAGAAGAAGAGAAAATGTGGAAGTTGGACAATATTACTGATGAAATGATCGAGCCACTCATTGTAAATATTGGTTGCGACAGTTCATCTTCTGATTTCGATTCTGATTTGGATTTGTAGGTAAGAAGTAGTTTTTATATTAAAATTATTATTTATGAACGTAACGTTGTTTAAAAGTCAAAGTTTAAACCCTTATACCTACATAACCCGTTTAACACAATGTTCTTAACATACCTTGTGGAAAAATAAAACATTTTAGAAAAAATTGCACTTTTTTACCTTCAGCTGTTTAGAAGTTATAAGCAGGTTAATTAGGTGAAAATATAAGTGTATACTCGAGGAATAACTTCAAAAAATATTTTAACTGTCTACTAAAAGAAGTGATACGCCTATGGATTACGAACGCTTTATTCTCGGCTTTATTATTTTAATACTCTCTCATACATAAAAATAGACCAAAACAAGGTATAAAATGGTTAGATTTTCAGCATAATATGGGCAAAACAATACACTACCCAGACAGCACACCAAATCCTTTGGATATCTACTGCACATCCCAATATCCACTGAATGTCCAGTCCATGGTGGATATCTATTTTATATCCATGATATGTAATTTATAGACATACAAATGTCTATAAATAATAGTAATTATATAGTAAATTATTAAAAAATTACGCCATTGTGCTCGCCATTGTGGCTAATAGTACCGTTCAGATATTTAAAATTAATTTTTTTAAGGTGTATTCAATATCCCATGGACATCCACTAAATATATCAAAGTCTAGGCGCGAACGCAAACCATCGTGGATATCCACTAGATGTTATTTGATTTTGCTTACTAAGTATAGATGGCGATAGCACTTTCGCATCTACTCATGCTTGACCCGCCGTAATAGAGTTCGACCGAAATTTTAGTTTTATTCAGACTTCATTAGAGACTGAAGTCGAGAATTTCCATTTATTGTTGAAGAGTCCTAATAAGAATGACTTTCTCCTTAGTGGGCAAAATCAAAGGCAGTGTTGAAAATATTTTTTATGTCTGCTATTTTCTTTCGACGTTATTCAATAAATCATTGGTTACTTATGAACCTCTACTAAAGATACCCATAAAATATTTTGCTGAATATCTTCTATATCCTGGGATATAGACGGACATTTGGTTGGATATCCATATTGGATATATTGAATATACACAAAATATATTCTGTGGATATCTCTGGAATTTCTTGTATTTTCTGGAAGATACCCATTAGATATTTTGCTGAATATCCATTAGGATATCTTCTATATTCTGGATATAGACGGACATTTGGATATCCATATTAGATCCACGGAATATTTCTGATATCCTGTGGATATATTGGATATCCACAAAAGATATTCTGTAGATATCTCTGGGATTTGGTGTGTTGTCTGGGTAATGTTTTGTTTTACTTTTATTATACTTACCCTTCTTTTTTATATACCTAGAGCTACAGTGGCGTACCCAGATATGGACCTTGGGTGGAGATAACAAATTTGAGTATTCTATTATATAACAAAATCTATTCGCCTAGTCCAGGACCTAATGTCCATATGTTTTTTCAAACAACGATCAGAAACCAATCATTGCCACCAAGATTCTGCGCAGTAGATCATTAGGACCTCAAATTATATACTGCGCAAAATCCTCGTGCCAATGACTGGTTTTAGATCGTTGTTGGAACAAACGTCATATTTTTAAAATCCCACAAAAATTTCTCACAACAATTTTGAGACAAATTGAATTTTTATTTGCTTACTTCTAACACCTGTATAATGTATTTAATTTAGTAATTATTATAAAGCAATTTAGAGGTCTCTTACTCTTATTTTTTCTTATGATCACTTATCACTTTGAGTTTGCTGACGCACTGTGATTTCCGGGGGGGGGGGGGGGCTATATCCCTATTATCCTTTTCCGTGGGTACGCCACTGTAAAGCTATACTTAGTGTTTTGTATTGTTAATTACAATAATTTATTTTGTTATAAGTAGCTTAACTTACTAAAAAAATAACAATTTTTTGTTATTATATACCAAATTTATTTTGTTTATCAACTCAAAAATGTATTTTTAGTTTAGATATATTCCTTGCTTTTATTGCACACATACCATACCCTACCTTAAATCTTAAAAGTTCTATGTATCTTTTAAATGCAAAAAAATTAATATAAGTACCTGCATATCTATTAGTTATGGATTATACTTTGTCTCTACTTAACTCAGTCAAATTAACGTTCTAGTATGAGTAATAATCTATGTTGTTTCTATCTCGGTTTCCATTTACCCCATTCGCAAAATACGACTATATAAAAATTACATATATTTCCAAAAGGTTGGTTTAGGTTTACTGTTTTTAAACAAAAAGTAACACAAGTTGTTCGGTACCTAATTACTGGTCAACAATATAAGATCTAAATACTTTAGATGGTACTGTACACGGGGGTTTATAGCATATGCGCATTTTGTCAACAAGTTACTGCGCATCGAAACTGGCGTACGTCCGTTTTACAATAACACAATTATATATAAAATATAAAGAAAACAGAATAATTACAAAATATCTCAATAAAAATGTGTTATTAACTTGCCAAAAGTAATAGTTTCACTTTTTTTTTATTTATCAATCGTAAAATTGAAAAAATATGAATTTATTCAATTATTTGTACAATGTAAACCTGGCTTTGGATAACAAAACCCAAATCTCGTTAATGCTCGAGTCGACTCGATAAACGAAACCCGAATGATACAAAATACAATATGGATGTCGATGTAAACAATTCTAAGTGAGTTTTACTTTTATTTAATACAGTATTAGGCATAAATTTAGTAATAATTTACTGTAAGTAAACTTATTTTGATACTTTTGCATGTCTATGTCCTATAAATGCATATATTTGATTGTAATAGCAAATTGTTCTGGCCCATTTACACTGTTTTAAACATTTTCATTTTATTGTCAACTGAAAAAAGGATTATTATTCGTATTCGTAATTGTGTTATCCCCAAATATTGAAATCCTTAACAAAGTTTTAATTCTGATATTCATTTTGATAATTATCCTAGATATGCCAATTTAATTGTATGTATTATAACCAAACTTTTTAATCTTTATAAATCTAAAGTATTTTCATTACATAAAGCAAGAAAATCTTAATTAGACGTTATAGAAATTAGAAGTAGTAAATTAAAAATTAGTTAAATCGCTGCAAATGCAAAAGTAATTAGTCACATACAATCAAAATCATGTGCTTTAGGAAGTTTTTCGCTTTCAACAATTGTTTTTTTTTTCTTTTCGTTTCAGGATTTATGGATGGAACTCTTGTTTTATTTCTCACGAGTGAAGAAAAATTATGTTCGTTTTGTGTTATTTAAAATAGTTGTTTATTCAGAAAATATATATTATGTTTATTGTTGTAACCAATAAAGATTCAACAAATAATATTTAGTTATAGTACAATTTTGTATTATTTATTTTATATCTCTAAAATTATTTAACATAAAATTTTACATTTTTATTAGCATTTTTTAACACGCATGAGATGCGTGTTAAAAAAATGCTATTAAAAATGTAAAATTCTTATATTTTGTCGAAGTAAATTCAAAAGCCCGCCAATTTTCAAATTAAAGTAGCATTACAGCTTTTTATATTACCGACTGAGTATTAGTTGCACAAAACTATCCCATATGTCGCTGAAGGCAAACATGTTGCCATATTTATACAAAGAAACGGCAACTCTTAATTATCCTTCCTCCATGGTACTGTAGCAATTTAAAACGTGGATTTACATTTCCCCCCCCCCCTATGGGATTACACAGGGCATTTCCCACGTTATATGAAAATCGCACTGATTTTAATGATCTATATACTGCAAAAGAAACAATTAAAAACTAATTTTAGTGAATAGTTTGTCATATTGTTGAATTTCCCCTTTCCAATGATTTGTCATAGGTACTTGGTACTTTCCAGATGAGAGGACGTTATAACAGTTAAAGATATGATAGAAAATGCTAAATTATTTGTCTAAAATGTAGAAGTTCCTGTATATTGTAATTAATTTGTTATGAGCACGCAACATTTAAAACAGTCTGCGCATTTTCCCCTTCCCCTCCTCACCCCAAAAAAACAAAAGAATATGGCTTACGTTATTTATTGTTAAAAAAACACCCAATCACTCTATATAAATAACAACTTAATTTTCCTACGCACTATGTAGGTATATCACAACACTAAATGTTCTATAATCACATAAATATTTCACCCTATAAAAATACTAGCTAGGTCGATATTTAATTTCCCTCTGACCTCAAAAAAAATCGTTAAATAAACCAAGAACTCGTGCACAGCCGATGTATGTGTGCAACCAGCGATCGGTCTACAATAAGCAATCACAGCACACTAGTATTAGTAGATCTACGGTCTAATTTCAATTTCGCAGTTCGCACAAGAAGGTGCGTTAGCAAAGGCGGTGGGCGTAACCCTGCAACACCCCCGCTAGACGACCAGCCCCTGAACTCTCAGGGTTTAGGGCCTGCACACCGCTCGATGCTTTCCTGGCCCGCGAGGCTTGTATATAATGCGGCGTTGCCGGATTGCCATGACGAATGACCGAAAAAAAATAAAAGTGTCAACCAAAAATGCAGTCATCAATCTTTTACAAAAAAGACTTTAGGATAAAATATTTTAAACATTCATATAAACAAACAAGAGCTTTTTGTATAACTTCTAGAGGTAATTGCTATAAAGTTAGGCCTTCCACTATAAAAGGTACTGAAACTCTATAGTGGCCTTGAGTCAAAATAAGATAGTAGAAAAAACTGTATATAGTACTGTAGTGCCTTGGAAGCGCTACATACTAACTCCAACTCATAATATATTGATACATGTCACACCCATGCCACACATATCAATATTACCTATTAAGGCAGCTTAGTGGGAGGCAGGATTTAAGTGCACCCTATCTATCTACTTGACGACCTCGGTTGCCAAGCATGAATATTTATTAAAAAAGAAAAATGTCATTA
This sequence comes from Psylliodes chrysocephalus, assembly GCA_927349885.1. NCBI lineage: Eukaryota > Metazoa > Arthropoda > Insecta > Coleoptera > Chrysomelidae > Psylliodes > Psylliodes chrysocephalus. Next base: position 12,165,172 of record OV651830.1, read on the forward strand.
TTTAATTTTCTGTCATGACGGAATTGTCTATTTTATTATATTAATATATACCCTTTTACTAACCGCTATATTATTTACAAGATGGGATCCCCAAAGTTAAAAGATCCCATAAGTACCAACAGAAACTATTTGACTATCCATATTGTTACTAAAATGCTACGATATTTTAAAGTTCCAAGTGATGGTCATTGGAATTATTCTGGAACCTTTTTGCTTCCCTATGTACCCACTTACTTTATTTGGACATATTAGTGACAGTAGTGGATAGCAGTAACTGATTCACTGGTATATCCCAATTAACACAATTAGGGTGAGATTACAGAACGTCTACAACTTTGCAGATCTGCAAATATGGCGGACTTAATTTCAAAAAATATCTGCAAATTCGCAATATTTATTGTGGTTTATTACCCCCAACAACACTAAACCCAAATTTGGAATACGAAAACTTGATACTTGCATGTGTAAGTCAGTCATATTTGCAGATTTTTAAAGTTGCCGCCATATTTGCAGATCTGCAAAGTTGCAGACGTTCTGTAATCTCACCCTTAATCGGCACCGTAACTGGGCCGATGGAGGCTTGCCGGATGCCGGACTTAACCCGATATACGGGTGCAGCTTCGGCATATAGGTAGGGCATTTCCGCACAGCCGAATATCGGCAGCTCATTAAATTATAATTCGGCTCGTAAGGATGCCTCCCATGCCCGGCTAGCCCAATATTCACCGCGTTCGACCCGTAAGGATGCCTCCCATGTCTGCAAAGCCAAATATGGACTACATGCGGTTTCTACTTCTAAATTACGTCAAATGGTACGGTACTCCCGGCTCAGAAGAAGCCCCGACAACGGCGGAGTACTTGGCTAACCGTACATGGCGGTGCCAGGCCGGGCAAATGCCGACTATTTGTGGTTTACTGGGATATAGGTAGTTTTTGCCACTATAGAGTAACAATATAATATGATATTGCCACTATAGAGTAACAATATAATGATACTAATCAGTTACAGTACCCAAATGTTACTGTAGCTACCTTGGACCTTTTTGCCTATCTATATACCCAGTACCCAGTTACTTATTTATGCATAGTAGTGGCACTGGTGGGTAGCAGTAACTGATTTACTGGTATTATATAGTAACAATAAAGTGATATTAATCAGTCCCAGTAACTATCCAAATGTTACTTTGACTTTGAGTGTTTACAGTTCCAATAAATTGTATTGGTGTGATAACAGTTACTTTTACCATATAAAGTAACCTTACCCAATAAAGTAGCAATATTAGTACCAGAATGTACTCTAGGAACTGAGGTTTCGTAGTAAAATCAGTACCAAAAGGATTTGTTACTTGGGACTGTCACCTAAGAAACACGGGTGTCATCAATCTAGCAGAAGAAGCAAGATTGTTCAGGTTAGGTTTAGCTAGTGTGAATGCCTGGCTAAATTGAGGTTTCTAACAGTAGGTGAAGAAAAGCCAAAAGTATTTATCACTACTTGCAGGAGCCACTGTTAAAGCTACTAAAAGTCTAATAAAAAAGTCCATGCTATATAATATACTTTAAATAACGGAGTACTACAATAGATCTAAAAAGATCGCGGTGAACAAGGATAAATAATGTCCAACTTTAGAATCTAATCTAGCTGGATCATCTGGGAATGAGGGGAACTTTACTGGGTGCAATTTTTCAAATTTTAACACATTGGATACAAAGCAAAATTTTAATGTTCTATTCTATGATACCAAATGAGTCACCGGTGATACATTTTATTGCGGTACATTCTGTACCGTGGGTATCACAGGTGATATTGGGCATTGCTTATTGCAATCAGTTTTAATAAGAATGTATGGTTCCAATTTAGAGGAATTTAAACCAAAGAACCGGTACTGAAAGGAACTTTTAATTACCAGTGGTGTACATAAGTATGTAAAAATCGTAGTTCAGTTTGATATAAATTAAGTATAGTATAATTGGGTAGGTAGCGTAGGTGTCTAATGTGCTTATATTCATTTATAAGCAAGTTTGTAGTTGGAATAAGTCGCCCCGGAGCGTCACGGCAAATAATAATAATAATAGCCATCCCTTACAAGTGAATTTCAACCCCTGAAGCCGACTGAGCGATTGTGTAGGATAATTAATATTATTTGCAGTGGCGTGACGGTATTTCACATCATTTTTCGGAGATTACCGATAAAACAACAAAAGCGGCATCACCGCTGACATGGTTCTTTAGTAACTTTATTCGAGTCCATGTAACACGATATCTTTTCTCTACAAAGAATATTATCAGCTTGACAAACACGGGAGGACGAAAACAAAGGCGTGCATTATTTATAATGGCAGTGTTTTGGAATTTTAAAACATTTAACCTTTTTCTTATTGATGCATTAACCAGAACCAATTGAGTTGTCAACGTGGCATTCGTAAAATTCATATTTATTACCTTCAACAGATTTGTTATCTCATTTCACACGGCATATTATTGATTGGCGTTGAAATAATAAAACCGAACAATAGGTAATGAGAGGAATTTATAACATGATTTAAAAAAATCTGTCTTGATAGTTCTTTTAAATTCGTGGAATTTCGGGGTCAAAGGTCAATGGGAGGACGCAAATATAGTCGGCTGACGCCCCTTAGCCCGCGACAGGGGTTCAGGAAACATCTGACGGAAGAGAAAGCCCTCGATGGGCGCCAGTGGCGGGGGTAGTTGCATCTTGCAGCTGGCGTTCAGTGTTGGGCGCACCTGTTTATTTTGGAAATAAATATGGGGTATGAGAGGTCAGTTATTCGGATGCATTTAAGTCAAGAAACGAGTCTGATGAATAAACCGTTGAACGTATTTTGATAATTTAAGAAATGCAATAAGTGTTTTTGCAGCGTCGTCCCGCGATATTTTAAAGAAAACATAAAGGTTCTTAACAAATTTTTCAATTCGAAGCATTTTGGATGTCTGGATCTCTAAAAATTATTTTTTTTGCACTTCCGATATGCCTACAATTGACGTCCAGTGTAGTATACAAATGGCATAGTTTCGACCAGCGGCGTAGCGTATAGGAGGTAAGGAGGGTGACTCCCCAACCCTTTGCGTTTAGAACACCTTTGGCGCCCCCTTATTTCCCGAACTTCAAGTCAGAAATTTGGGCCCCTCAAAAAAACTTTGCCCCCTTTGCCCTTTAACGCTCTCGCTACGCCACTGCTTTTGACCCTTCGAAAGAACGTCTCATTCTGGATTTTATTCGGACATTGCACATCCATTGAACCTTTTTGATAAGATAATGAGCATTGCTCTAGATGAGTCTTAAAATCGCGCTAGACTTGCTATAGGGATGTGCAGGATCATATGTCGGTGATAAATAAGGAAAAAATATCCAAAAATAGACATGAGGTTTTGATAGTGATCCGGCGATAAGATTTCAAACTTCCGCTGGCGTAATGAAATATAAGATTTAATTTTTTAATTTTTAATGACCAATTATATTTTGAAAATAAAATAAAGTATGTGTAGGTTATTGACTGTTAATCTAAATAAATAATGACCTAAGATTGAGGTCAAACGGATGTCAAAATACTACTAAACGTGTACTAAACATATACTAAACTTAAAATTATGTCCAAAAATGGACGTCTTCTGGTTACAGATATGCAGCTGTCAAATTAATGTTCATAAACGGACGTTCGAATTCGGCTATGGACGTTTTGATCCTCAAATGGATCTAAGATGAACGTCCATTGAACTATGTGTGCTGTTTGGGAAGTAATGTTGCCTCCACTTTGTCCAGTTAAGCGTTGTTACAACCTCAATCTCCTCCAATTCATATCAAGACAGTGGCTTAACTACGTTTGCCTATGCCGAGTCCTATACCTATCTCTATACTTCTGCTTCCATCACTTTCTATTCTCTGGTCTTTTGCTATTCATGGTGCTTATTAGTAGCTAACTAAAGGTACCAATTTGTCAGTTAAAATTAGATACTAAAATGCCAATATATTTATTAACACTAATCCAATATTAGGACCTTATTTTTATTTACGAGTCGGCATGTTTTGGGACTTTAGGTAGGCAGTTAGACATCAGCATCATCGATCTAGCCTAAAACCTATTACGACTGTCGAATATCAGGCAAAAAAGAAATGGATTTACCTGGGTATCTCTCCGTCACAAACGTTTTACTCGAAGATTAATGGTACACAATTGAATTTTAAAACATTTATAGGAAGTAATGGCCCAAAATAGATTTTTCTTTCTGGTCAATTGGGGCCGTTGGAGAAAGGAGTTACTTAGAAAAAAATGTACCAACTCTACTTATTATAAAACAACTAGAAAGAGTAGCTTTGATTTTTTAAGTGAAGGTATAATAATAGCTATAATTTATAGTTAAAATTTGTATCACAAGAAAATAAAAGTGAAATGTTGATTTAACAGTTTTGTGGTATGTATCTATAAGTAATTATAGATAATTTTAAGTACCTACGTGCAATATATTTAACAAAGTATGTTAAAACCCACACAACACACCAAATCTCAGAGATATCCACAGAATATATTTTGTGGATATCCAATATATCCACAGGATATCAGAAATATCCCGTGGATATACAAATGTCCGTCTATATCCAGATTATAGAAGATACCTTATGGATATCCAGCAAAATATCTAATGGGTATCTCCCAGACAATACAAGAAATTCCAGAGATATCCACAGAATATATTTTGTGGATATCCAATATATCCACAAGATATTTTATAGATATCCAGTGGATATAATATGGATATCCAAATGTCCGTCTATATCCAGGATATAGAAGATATTCTAAGGAGATTCAGCAACATATTTTATGGGTATCTTTAGTAGAGGTTCATAAGTAACCAATGGATATATCCTAAAAATTAAAAAAGGAAATAATTCCAAATTCAAATGAATCGGTTTTGTCCTTATAAGGACTCTTCTGCAATAAATAGACATTTCGACTCCAGTCTTTAATGGAGTCTGATTGCAATACCAATTTCGGTCGAACTCAATTACGGCGGGTTAAGCATGAGTACTATTAACCACAATGGCGTAATTTTTTAATAATTTGCTATATAATTACTATCATTTATCATGGATATAAAATAGATATCCACCATGGACTGGACATTCAGTGGATATTGGGATGTCCAGTACATATCCAAAGGATTTGGTGTGCTGTCTGGGAAGTGTGACAATAATAAAGACCATTTTAAAGGATTCTATAGAACAACAAGATCAACAATAATATTTGCTTTTGTTTTTTGTACTTTTCTTTATACACCTCTACGTTAATTTTGTTATTTTTATTTTTATATTTTCTATTGTAAATAATTTATTGGGAGATCTTGTTGAAAATAAACACATTATTATTATAAGGTTTATAAGGTTTTCTATCATGTAGGTGTGGATATAAATAACAAGTCACTGTATCCTACAATTAAAGTATCAGTTTTGTCAAATACGTCAGTACCATTACAATAGAAGAATATAATATACTTTATTGTTTTGCTACAATAAACGCTAACAGTTATTATCATTGTCTATATCTAAAATATAATGTGTACATTTATATTTACATTAAAAAAAGGTTTGGTGACGTTAAGTTAGTCAGATTAGTTAAAATGATTTAAATTAATGTTGTATATAATGGGAAACTTATTTTATGTTGTAAAGGTTGTATTCAAAACAGCCTAATTTTTTTTTGAAATTACTTTCTTTAAAAATTTTAAAATGTGGAGGAAGCAGGGTCGCTATGTCGGGCCCATGCGCGAAACACTGACAATGTCCTCGGAGATTTTGCCCCCTGCCCTTCCCTCTCGCTGGACCTGGGAGGAAGCCTATTATTTAGTCTGATAGAGTTACATGTAAAACATTTATCAGTTAGTGTTCGAACAGCCCCATGCAATGGAGATGCTTCTGTACTTGGCAATGAGCAGTGAGAATGCCAGTGATCAGGCGCAGATCTAACTAGTCATAGTCAAGTATTTGTTTGCTGTAATGTTGTCAGGATAATTTAAAAGTTTCCTGGCAACTCTGCAGCTTCTTGTTTCATTCCATCTTTCCTTGAATTTCAAGAGGAAATGTTTTTTAATTAGGCTTATTTCTACAGATATTGTCAGTCCAATAGAAAGGCCAGGTCCAAAAAGTTTGGTTGGCTGCCTTCTTGGTTAGCTGCCTTCTTGGCTAGGGAATCAGCAAGGCGGTTACTTATTTCGATGTGGCGTGATCTTTAATCCATCTTAAGGTGACCACATTGTTGATGAAAACTTCGTGACATTCTAGTACTAACCTTAAGTAAATTTGTAGTCTGTCCAGAACGAGTAATGCTTCTCTGCTATCTGTATAGATGAGCATGTTCATTCCAGTGATATTGTTTCTGGTAACTTCTTTTGTTGCTATGAAAATCCCTGTGAACTCTGTTTGAACTACACTATAACTATTAAGGATCTGGAGTATATTCCACATCCTGAGCCTTGTTTTGTTTTAGAACCGTAGGTGTAGACATGAATCGTACTTTCCACTCTTCGGTTCTTATATTTGTTCTGTTATAACTTTATATGGGTTATGGAAGATATATATCGGTGAGATCTTACATCCGATTCTATTGCAAACGTTCGGAGTCGTATCATTGTCATCAAAGCAACCTCTTAGGTGCAAATATTAAGAGGACTTGAACTAAGAATGACTTCCATGATGAAACATAGGAACTTTTCTTTGAATTTGTAGTAGATTGCTGATAGCTATCAATTTTAGAGTTTTCGGTACCCAGACACCTCCACCGTGTGTTACCGTCCATGCAACGAGTCTAGAGGAGAGACTGCAATAAACAGTATAATTCACAGATATATAGAAGTGTCAATATTTTGTCTTCTTCTGAATAATGGTCTACATGGACTTTTTGTTATTACACATATTGTAGCTTTCTGTATTTTCAATATATTTTTTAATTTTATAGAATTTCCCTACAGCAGTATCCGATACGATAACTGGTTGAAAAAAAAACCCATATAGGCAGGTCTACAGACTTCGTTTGTAACGTACCACGATAATTTTCTGAGTAGAAATAACACGCTTAATAATTTTTTTGATAGACCTTCAATATTTTGTTTCCAATCGAGTTTGTTATCTAATCTGATGCCTAAAAATATTGTAGAAGTTATTAATATAAATTTTAACTAACTAATGACATCAGTTTCACCGCGTTGAGATACGGATATTATTGAACACTCTGTATTATGTGAAGTTGAGTATGTTTCTATCCCAATAAACACAGTCTATCGGCACCGTAACTGGATCGAAGGAGGCTTGCCGCATGCCGGACTCGGCCCGATATACGGGTGCAACTTCGGCATATAGGTAGAGCATGTTCGCCCAGCCGAATGTCGGCAGCTTACTAAATTGTAACCGCGTTCATATATCTATATATAATTCGGCCCGTAAGGATGCCTCCCATGCTTGTCTAACCAATTATTCATCGCGTTCGGCCCGTAAATCCGGGTTCAGATCAATAAATTTGCGTGTGTTGAATGTTGTGTGTTCAATTCGACAAAAATATTTGCGGCGCAAATATTTTTTATTGTGATTTTGTTGCGCAAATATGTGCGTTGTGTTGGTGTATCTATTGCGATCCATTTTCGGGCATCGTGCGTAGCAATAATTTGTAATTGAAATAATAGTACAAACCAAAAAATATATTCAAGTCCACATTAAAACAAGCACTCGAGGGTCGTTCGACGCAAATATCTTTGTAGTTGGCAGAAAAACCGACAGACCGGTAGATAGCGTGTGTTGTATCTGGCGCAAATATTTGCGTGTTTCTTTATGTGGCGCACAGTCCACATCTAGAAATATTTTGACAAATACGAGCAAATTTGCATCAAATACAACGCACAATGTAAATATTTATTGATCTGTATCCGGCTTAAGAATGACTCCCATATTTGGAACGCCAAATATGGACTATATGCGGTTTCTACTTCTAAATTACGTCAAATTGTACGGTCCTTCCGACTCAGAAGAAATGCCCACAACGGCAATCCGAGTACTCGGCTTCCCGTACATGCCAGTACCAGGCCGAGCGAATGCCGACTATTTGTGGTTTACTGGGATTTGATTTATTTCAAGGTTCTTAAATTTAGCTGTACTTTAATTATTTAATTTTTATCATAATTTTATAAAAAAAATTAACAAATATACCCGTGAAATGGTTGCTAGGGAATAAGAAATTGATGGTTGAATCTGATAATTAGATAAATTAATTTGCCAGTTACATACTGAAAGGCACTTTTAATAATAAAATTGAATACAAATATGTCAGTTAACTTGAATGAATCCCACTAGAATTTCGAGTAGTTACAGAAATAGCCTCCGGGAAAATCTTACGAAGCGTAATACATGACATTTGCCGGTAAGAAAGTGTATGCTAACCGCGAAAATTACTTTCCCAGCTAGCTGGGAAAGTGTAATAAACAATAAGTCGCTTCTAGACTGTTTCGAAGGACGCAAAACCACAGATTACTTGCCGATTTTTAAGTAAAATGAAGTTTATATTCCCTTGTTTTTCGTACCTTCGGTGCGCCGTATGCTCCGCCTATGCGATCGAAGACAGCAGTTAATTGTCCGTAGCGCGGTGCGGCAATGCTATTCTGCTCTCCCCACCTAAAGCCAGTCCCAGAATGGCGTGGTTTGTGCTCCGTTCGCCCAGCCTGTAATTCGGAATTTAGGCCGTTGTTGGGTGTCTTGTACTAAAATTTTCACGCCCAATAGCCAAATTGTCTAATTAACAGTGCCCAATAGTCTAATTTAATAATAATTAGTTAAAGAATAAGGTGAAAAGTGACAAAGGAGCATCGATTGACGTAGCCAGTGCGTGCTGTCAGCCCGCTTCACACTGCAACACACGAATTTAACAATGCAACTGACATTTTCGGAATTAGTGGTAAATAATGACATCTGAAGTGCAAGAAGTTCGTGTAGAATACGTTGAAAATTCCCCGCAGGTGAGTTTTTCTTAGTTTTCTGCCGATTTTGTGGCCTACTCAGCGCAAGAAAATCTAACAGGGGCGGTCGCATACCAGTGGCTCTGTGGGAGTTGCTTTGTCCCTGTTTAGTTTAGATTGGAGGTTGAACCTTGCCTGGTTTAGAGGTCGGGGATCATCCTTGGCACTCTTGATATTAAATTAGTGGATGGGTGTGCTTTTTTGGAACCCGATGTCCAATAATAGTCATTACGGACCACGACCCACCTTATAATTTACCTTTAGTCAACAAACAACAACAGGGTTTAACCTATAAACAAAATTCATAAACCTAAGATCATAACTTATAGGTTATTTTATAAAATTTACATATCATAATTTAACATTTATTTACTTTAAATTATATTGTTTTTAAATACAAAGCTAGGGTATATGAAATAATTTATCAATTAAAAGTAACTGTAAACTTAATAGAAATAAAATTAAGGGATTCAAATCAGTGTAAATTATTATTATTTGTCGTGTTGTAATTTGCATTGGTGGAATTCGCGAGAATTTAAAAGGTGGGTATTTGGCTAATATTCGCGTTGTCAAATGAGGTATCCGAACCCCCTAAACCCTCCCTTAAATACGTCGGTGCTGCTTTAGATATCTTAAAAATTACATACCTACTCATTTTATACAAGAGGACCTATCAAGGGCAGTTATCCACCCCCCCAGATGGAAATTCTTATAATACATGTGCCTTATGCGAAAAAGGGAATGGTTAATGATCATTTATTTTTTTTTTCTTCAAAACTCAACATATAAGTTTATGCCTTGAATTAAAAATGTAATAAATTTAGTTTTAAAATACAATGGGGTCTATTCTGTAACAATTCCTTTATATTTAACGGCCTTTAAAAATATCGGCGACCTTTAAAAATATGTTTGTATTCGTTAATTTACTTCTGTCATTATTTAAACAGATTTCTTTAAGATAGTCCTCTAATGTATTTTAAAGATCCGTTTAAATAATGACAGAAGTAAAGAAGAAAATATTTTTAAAGGCCTTTAAATATAAAGGAATTGTTACAGAATAGACCCCAAAGGCCTCTAAATTTTAACGGATGTGTTACAGAATAGCCCTCATTGTTGCTAAACGGATTCTGATCCAAGAGCACTTGCGAGACAATATGGCCACTCGAGCAATCTATATAATTCTATATATATCATTGACCCTGTCAAAATCCTTCGGCAACTATTTGGATAATATGTCGTTTGAATGTCTAACACGAGTCATGCTTGTGATAACTACACACACCTTTGAATAAAATTCAATTTAATTTAGTAAAATAGAAGAATAATTGAAGAGTGGAAGTACCAAATTAACAAATATAAGATAATTAAGAAAACAAGTTTATTAAGTGTATCTTTTTTTTACTTTTTAAGGGCCACCTTATGTTAATTCACATAATCTTAGAAATTATATGGCACTTAGAACCTTTGTGGATACATTGGTGATGGTATTTAAACCGTTTTAAGCACATACCTACCCAGAAAATTTAGATTTTGATACTTCTACTCTTCAATTGTAAGCTTCGACATTCGTAATTATTTCCAGTGTACCTAGGTATAAATAAACTTTGATTCACTAAATTTTTTTATATAAAAAAACAGAATATTATAGGTACACTTCCTTATGAAGAATGCAAAATATAAATACCAATGTATACCTATCTGGTTATTTTAAATTTTGTTTTCTACCTAAATATTTTGCTTTTATCGACCAGGGCCTTACCTACCTACGTACCTACCTACCTGGAAATTAAAGGGGGATGTTTTGAAATGTAAATTTAGCTAGGTACTCAAATAACAATTAAAAGCTGATTTCAACTAGGTAGGTATAAAAACAGGCTTTAGTTATTTTAAAAGCCAGCAAGGTAAAAAGTCAAATACATTTTATTAATAAATGTGGATAGAAATGTTTAATTTAAGAAATTTATCTTAATAAGTACTTATGTTATTTAAAACATACATACAGCGTGATTCATTTGAAAGCAGGCCACCTTCGTAATTTTTTTATTTATTGAGCGATTTTGACGAATTTTTCTTTTTTAAATGTGGAGGGTGGAAATGTGTATTTTGGTGCCAAGCGGCGCCCAGTTTTTTTTTTAAACCAAGGCTTATTTATTAATTTTTGTTATCGCATGGATTAAGTAGGTACTAGATAAAAAGCTTCATAATGCATAATAAACAACTTGTCAATAATTTAGTCACAGAATCGTTATTGTTGAATCTTTTTTCATGAAACTTGGTATAGATATATTTCAGATGATGCCGATTCCAGTGGCGTACGAGAATATTTTCTAAATGGGTCACTCTGTATATATGCGAATATTTATGGGTGTAAATCTACATGAAAAATTCGTTTTAGTTCTATAAACTATGATCGAAATGCAATTTTTTCCATTCTTCAATAATTACAGTAATTTTTTTTCGGAAAATAGGTTCAACAGTATTAATTTTGTTATTCAACAAATCAGAGTAACGTAGGAAACAAATCAGGAGATCCTTTATGTTTAAAATTGAACGGGGAATTTAAAAATAATTTTTATTAGGGAAAAAAAAACCATTGGCTTACCATTTTTTCTTTAAAAATATTTAGGCTAGTGCCCGTACGCATGCCACTTGAAAAATATGCACCATTATTAACTGTCACTGAATATTAAATATCACTGATTTAATAAATTCACTTTATCACCAAGGGCGGCTCCAGGGGGCTATGGGGGCCATGACCCCCCCCCCCCCGAAAATTCGTCTTTATGTCGCCCTTGTTTATCACTCTATAGAATGAAAACTGGGGCGTTTATAAAAAAAATATATTTAGCTTTTCTTAATAATTAGTAAAGATCTATAATTTATAATCATCCAGTTTAAGGTACTCTGAAACACCCTGTATATAGAATACATAGTGATTTACAAGAAAAAAATGTAAATTTGAAGTATCTACCTATCACAGATTTTTTAAATACTCTGGATAATAAAAAGATAGTGCCGCTATGCCAAACAAATTTAAATCAAAAGACTTACCTTTTGAAGCAGCTTATCCCATCTGAAACAACGTATAAATATATTAATAAAAACAAAATTAACCATAAATTCAGTAAAATTTAAAATTAATAATTGTTTATAGAAGCTAAATTTAAATCAAAACACTCACCATTTGAAGCCGCTCATTCCTCCTTCACATTCTGTTCCATTCTTACGCCTTCTCCATAATATCCATTATTTCACTATTTTCCCGATTAAATCGCGTCCGGACAAATCTTCTAATCCCGACGACATTAATGATCATCGTATCATGCTCAATTCTATAGCAACCCTTTGATACGTAGACGTATCTCCGGGTAGTATATCTGCAGCCTCGTCCATTTGACCTTGGAAGGTACATCCGAGGACATACATTCCAAGATGAAACGTCTTTATTGTCAGAGATGAAATAAACATGAGCTCAGACCATTGACATCGTGCTACCGATCAACTAGAGAAATTTGCGGCGGTTTAAAATTTTCTTTACGGCGATTTAAACTTTTCTTTACGGTTATTCGCTGAAAAGAAACAAAAATAATTATTAGGAAATTTTGAAAATGTCAAAAAAAGGTGAAGGAACTTAAAAAGACAGCTCTGTAGTTAAGCATGTACCTATCTACAAAAAAAAATATTCTTATACAGATGAATATACTTATATAAAAAATTAATAATGGTCCAAAAATTTTCGCTCGACTTTTTATGAATAATAATATTAATAATAAAAAAGTTTTTCATATGCCGCCAATTTATGTAGACAGACAAAGTCAATTTAGTTTTTCAGTTTAAAAAAATAACTAAAATTAGTAGTTCTCCAATTTAACGCCCAGTATCTCTAAAAGTGGCCATAGCATAGGATTTAAAATTCATAAAAAGGTGATAAAAGTATTAAAAACTGAAAAAATGGTTACATTTGATTGACGAAATTTTAGAATACATGGATTTTTGTATTTTTCTAAAAATGGAATATCTTCTAACAAATAAATCACCTTGTATATTTTGAAGCTTATTTAAGTGTTATTACCTTTCCTAAAAATCAATTCATAAATACAGGGTTATGAATTAATCATTGAAAAAAATAATTTTTTGTTGTGGTTGTCTCTATAGAACACCCTGTATGAGAAATGTGTATTGCATAATATTTTGTCGACAAAATATCATATTGTGTAGTATTTTTAAAAAACAGCAAAATTGGTCATATTTTGCAAAAACTACCATCATATATTTGTAAATCACCCTGTAACTAAAAAATAGTTTTAATTGTAAGTAGGTACTAATGTATTAATAACACATGTAGTAAACGTGTGTATGTAATAGAAATTCAATCTAACTTATAAGTTTGAAAATAAAAATTCCGAAAAACTAGGCAATTTTCAATTTTAACACCCTATATATCGAAAAGTTGTCATAGGATTGAGTTGAGCTTATTAACACTTTTGGTTACTAGGTTAAGTACAATAACAGTTTCAGAACATTTGACAGGTTGCTACTTTAGATAAGTAAAATGCACGGGTAAAATGTACACTGAGAAAAATATAGCTCTTTCGTAATAATCATATAACTTGGTTCAAATGATATGTAGAGGGTTTTTTACAGATTTCAATTGGGGAGGTTTCAATACATAACAAGCATAACCGTAATTAACTTTTGCTCCGTCTGAGGGGGTCCAATTTGGGGTGAAATGTAAAAAAAATCAAAGAAGCCACAAATGGCTTTGTATGCCTTTCTGCTTGGGATATGTTATGTAGTTTGCTATTTTTTTCATCCCTGATACCATTCTGGAATTTGTCGAGCCGTCTGAGAGGGTGCAATTGGGGGTGAAATTAAATAAAAAATCATAGAAGCAACAAATGGCTTTGTACACCTTTCTGCTTGGGATATGTTATGTAGTTTGCTCTTTTCTTCATCCCTAATACCATGCTGGAGTTTGAAAACTGATTTTGAAAACATAAATTTACATTTATCTGATTAAATATACCGGGTGATACTATAACAACATATTGTCTATATTTCTATTACTTCAGCTCAGAATCACTTCGATTTTTCCGGAAGTGATATTTTTTATTTTCATAGCATAATGATTTGGAATTTTAAAAATAAATATTGTTGAATATTAATAAAACGACGGGTATAAAGAAAATTTGGTTTGTAACTATTAATTTGGATCTTGAAAATTACTATTTAAAATGTTAATCCTGAAACATGTTTAATTAAGAAATGAAAATAAGAAATAGGTGCGATTCCATTAAAGAAAATCAAAAAGGACTTATTTAATTTTGGCAAAAAGTAAAAACTATAAAATTATAAAAAAAAACCTTTATATACTACTTTTGAAAAGTAGAAAGACCCAAGACACTTCCTCTTCAAAGCTCTTTTATATTTTTTGAATATTAAAATCATAAAGTCATCCCAAGCAGAAAGGTGTGCAATGCCGTTGTGGCTTATATTATTTTTTTAAAATTTCACCCCCAATTGCAACCTCTCAGACGGCTCGACAAACTCCAGCATGATATTAGGGATCAAGAAAAGAGCAAACTACATAACATATCCCAAGCAGAGAGGTGTACAATGCCATTTGTGGCTTCTATGATTTTTGTTTAATTTCACCCTACTTGCACCCCCTCAGACGGCTTGACAAACTCCAGCATGGTATCAGGGATTAAGATAAGAGCAGAATACATAGCATATCCCAAGCAGAAAGATATACAAATCCATTTGTGATTTCTATGATTTTTTCTTTAATTTCACCCCGATTGCACCCCCTCAGACGGCTCGACAAACTCCAGCATGGTATCAGGGATGAAGAAAAGAGAAAACTATATAAGATATCCCAAGCAGAAAGGTGTACAAAGTCATTTATCGCTTCTGTGATTTTTTGTTTAACTTCACCCCCAATTGCACCCCCTCAGACGGCTCGACAAACTCCAGCATGGTATCAAGAATGAAGATAAGAGCAAAATACATAGCATATCCTAAGAAGAAAGGTGTAAAATGCCATTTGTGGTTTCTATGATTTCTTTAAATTTTACCCCTAATTGTAACCCCTCAGACGGCTCGACAAACTCCAGCATGGTATTAGGGATGAAGATAAGAGCAAAATACATAGCATATCCCAAACAGAAAGGTGTACAATGCCATTTGTCGCTTCTATGATTTTTTGTTTAATTTCACCCCAATTGCACCCCCTCAGACGTCTCGACAAACTCCAGCATGATATCAGGGATGAAGAAAAGAGCAAACTACATAACATATTCCAAGCAGAGAGGTGTACAAAGCTATTTGTGGTTTCTATGATTTTTTGTTTAATTTCACCCCCAATTGCACCCCCTCAGACGGCTCAACAAACTCCAGCAAGGTATCAGGGATGAAGATAAAAGCAAAATACATAGCATATCCCAAGAATAAAGGTGTACACTGCCATTTGTGGCTTCTTAGATTTTTTTAATTTCATCCCAAATTGCAACCCCTCAGACGGTTTGACAAACTCCAGCATGGTATCAGGAATGAAGAAAATAGGAAACTACATAAGATATCCCAAGCAGAAAGGTGTACAAAGCCATTTGACGCTTCTATGATTTTTTGTTTAATTTCACCCTAATTGCACCCCCTCAGACGGCTTGACAAACTCCAGCATGGTACTAGGGATGAAGAAAAGAGCAAACTATATAAGATATACCAAGCAGAAAGGTGTACAAAGCCATTTGTCGCTTCTATGATTTTTTGTTTAATTTCACCCCAATTGCACCCCCTCAGACGGCTCGACAAACTCCAGCATGGTATCATAGATGAAGATAAGAGCATACATAGCATATCCCAAGAAAAGAGGTGTACAAAGCCATTTGTGGCTTCTATGATTTTTTCTTTAAATTTTACCCCAATTGCACCCCCTCAGATGGATCAAAAGGTAATTGCGGGTATGCTTTTTATGTATTGAAACCACCCCAATAGAAATCTGCAAATGAAAAGTCTCTACATGTCATTTGAACCAAGTTATATGACTATTACGATACTATATTCTTCTCAGTGTAAATTTGTAGATCTGAATAACTTCACACCTGTGTAAAATGCGGGATCCTTTGGATAATGAATGCGTATTTATGACATCTTTAAAAATGTATAAACAAAAACAATTTGAAGCTGAAAATCAGAAAGGATTACAAAAAGAAGAAGAAATTATTTTTGTAACTTCACCTATACAAGAATAGTGTTATTTTTTCTTATTTTGTTTATCCACTTTTTTTATGTATTCAGTATTCAGAGACGTGCAAAATTATTAGTTTTAATTTATTCTTCGAAAACAAAGTAATTTAGGAAAAAATAGTTGTAATTTTAGTTACTTTATTCAAAAATAATATGAAAAATATAAAAACTCTACTGGGCTATATGTTTTGAGTCAAAATCTAATCCAAGTGCCCCGTGAGCACGCCTTTGGAATTACTAAATCAACTGTAATATGTTCGAAAGATATTTCATAAAATTTTTAACAAAATCTGAAAATTTTATTAAAATCCAACGACGCTTTTCATAGATATTAATAAAAAACTATTTTTATTTAAAAAACACTGCATCAAAAAGGAAAAAATGGATCATTATCGCATACACTACCTTTATTTTTCAATAAACTATCGGCTAGTAAACTCCTGAGGATATAAACTGGATCACCCTGTATTTAAAAATACCCCGTATGCTGCGGTAGTCACAATTACATCGAATAATTTTAATGTCGCCATTAAAAATAATGATTGTAATCAGTAATAATTAAATTACGTCAATAAATAAAAAAATTTAAAAAAATACTTACTCTAAATATCAAAATTTAACTTATTTTACTCATATTCCCATTCTATGTTACGCCCATGCCTACATTTTTGTCTGGTTTCTCAGTAAATGGCCACCGCGCTACGTCAGGCATGCGCCGATGGTGTTTTACAATTTTATAAATTACAAGCTCAATCTTGTCAGTGAAATCCATTTTTTAAATTTATTGGATGATTGTACGAACAAAATTGTAATCAAAAATATTTTAGAAACGGTGAAATAAAGTTTTTAAAATTTGTACTGCAATTGCCTTAAAATCCATAGGATCATTTTATTTTTCTACTTTGTCATCCAAAAAAAGATTTCATTAGATAGGTAGCAAGAGCCGTGTTATTCTGAAAACTGGATCACTTTGTTTAATCAATAGTTGAAATTGTAAATTTTTTATTTTTAATACAATATCTGGCTCTTAATATGCTTAAAAAGTATAAAACCTATTGCAAAGATGTAATTTTTTGAGTTGAATTTTGATAAAAACATTTTTTTTATTCAATTTAAAATTAACTCATTTGAGACCAAAAAAGGAAGGATATTTCCTAACTAGCAAATATTAAAAAAAAAGAAAAGCTGTTTTAGGTACCATACAACAAAAAATCTTACTAAAAAAATGCATTTTTTTGTATTGATGTAGGTAGGTACATACCTAACACCTAACACATAATATTAGCCAAAGCTTCAGTTTAGAGATTGGAAAATTTATTTATAGTAAATGTAGTTACAACTTACCTAACATTATAATTAATTTTTCATATTTAAAACACAGAAACACAAATCACAATGTTATTATTTCTTAAAAAATAGTTCTTTCACTTATGCATTATCGGCAGCCATTTCATAATTTTCATGTAATTTTCTCATTGGCCGAAATTAAAATGAAGCCCGAGATGAACCAATTAGGCATTCCAAACAAATGAATTGCCAGTGGGAAGGTTTGACATATCTAAGGGTTGCGACCTACGATGTATTCTATCTACTATACGTAAAATCATGAATAATGGATTACATTTAAATATTTTATGCCAAACACAATTAAAATAATATTTAAAAAACCCGCTTATACATTTCTTCATAAATTAGCAGGCTTGGCGATTACAATTTCGAATAAAAATAGCGTCCAAGATGCAAGACTATGTCGCTACCCCCTTAGATATACAAGAATTTCCCACTGGCACCTATTGTTTGACAGGTCGTTGGAATGTCTAATAGCCTACTTAATTAGGTAGGTTTTTACAAAAAAGTGTCCATCAAAATCAGTGTTGCCAGATGAGATGTGAAATATCGGACAATGATGAAATTTATCATATACCTACATAGGTATAAAAAATAAAAGGAAATTGCAAAATACATTTTTATTACGGAATATATATAAATAAAAAAATCTCTAATAGGTTTCCTATTTCTACAATTAGTTTAAAAATAAAATCAGGTTCATCTTCATCAGTAGCGTCGGACAGTTTGGGTTGGTTTTGAGAATATGTAGACGTTTTTCTGGGATTGTATAAATATAATGACGTAATGACAAATACGAAATATGTCAATATATGTAAATTACCGACATGAAAACAATTTCTTAGTGAATCCCCCAATTAATATCTCGTCTAGAAGTATTTTACTGAACTGATGTAACAATGGTTGCATACTTGCAGGTGCTTTCCATTTTGAACATGACCAAAAGCATTATATATCAGATTAGATAGTCAACAAACATTACATTAGATATTTATTAGTGTTTTCTTGTTTTTATTTTTCTGAAATACGTTATGGAGTTGAAAAATTGGACCTGTACCTGTATTAGTAAAATAATAACCTGTTACCTGGCGAAATTATCGTACATGTATTATCGTACATCTTACAAAATCTAAAATTATCGTACACATACTATAATTATCGTAAATCTGGCAACACTGCTCAAAATGTATAAAATTTAGATGGCGTTACCAGAGCAACGTCAAAAATCATATCAATGATGTCAATAGTTATATAGATAGCTCACCCATATGTACCTAAATAAAAGGGTAGATATGCTGAAGGGTATAGACTAAAAACTACATCGTGAAAACCCAGAAATTACGTTTCATCGTCTTTTCCTTCTACTACACAAGCGCCATTCTGGTGGTAACTTTCTGAAACCTTATTTACTGATTTTGGTTGGATACTTTTTGAAATAAACAACCATGAGATTGTCCTCCTTTCCTTTACACTTTATATACCTATCTAACAGAGATTTTAACTAATTTTATTGATATTTTCAGTTTGGTGACAACTTTATGAAATGTCTTTCGGATTTATCATTTAACAGTTTATACAGAGTGATTCAATCATAATTTTTTTATTAACATTTCAGAAATCTTTCATATCAGATTGTGTGACAATTTCGCAAAGTAAAACGAGTGAAAAAAGGGTTTTGTGCACATTTTACACACTATAATTTTTCCACGACCCTAATTTTTAGAGCTTTCAAAGTGTAAATAGGTATATATTAAATTTATTTTTGAAAAGTAGGTGAGCTAGGGGGAATATGAAACGATGACATTCTCTCATGTGAACGTAGGACTGGTTTAAATTATAGTCAGGATTTTATAGCCGATATTTTATAGAAAAGTAGTTTGTCTTATAAAACATGGGTCAATTTTGTTTCATTTTTGATGTATAGGGTGTGATTTTTTAAAATAGTTTTTTATTAACATCTAAAAAATGATTTAAAATTTGAAATTTTCACAGTATGTTGACAACTTTATGCGGTATCTTTCGGACATGTTAAAGTTAGTCCAGTGATTCGAGAAACGTGCTCACAGGACACTTATTTTTCGATACAGTTTCTGTGGTCGAAAATAAGTCAATTTAATATTTAAGGTAACTTGCTTATGTACAAAATTGATAGTAAAAAAGTTACAGGGTTTTAAAGTAGAAATTTTAGAAGTGATTTTTTGCTCTTACTCTATAACGGCTTAACCTTAGTATACAGTGACCAATAACATAGAGCTGGTCCTTTTGGGATGCCTATTTTCATTAATAAATGTTTACTAAGTTTATTTCTGTAATATATACTTGCCTATATATTTGGTAAATAAGAAACAATACTCTTATTTGCAACTCATCTGCCATATTTATCTTGTTTCTTGATTATTAACAATGTGTGATTCACACCAGTCAAATGCTTTAGACAGATCCGTGATATAGCAATGCATTGTGGTTTATTGTTCAAGACTCCTGAATATTATTCATCTGTAGTTGTTCCTCCAAATCTAAAACCATCCAAATTCACAAATAATCTAAATATTGGCGACCTGGGTCAGGAATATTCTAGTTAGACCATAACTCGTTTCTCTTCTTGCAGGAATCCAAGCCAACTCCTTCTCCACTAGCATTGTTGGCTGCCACTTGCAGCCGAATCGGTCCAACGTCGAACGAGACATCTACAGGCACCATGTCGACGACACCGACGCCTTCAAATGTCAAAAGCGTACCGGTCGCAGCAAGTCCGCAGGTTGTCAGCATGCCCGTCGGCCTGCCCCAGCAGTTACAACAACAGCTCCTCCAGCAACAGGTTAATGCTGCTGCGGCCGCAGCTGGCCAGAACGCGCTTGCGTACAACGTTATGCAACCGATGCAAACCGTGACTGTCGATGGCCAAGAAGCCTTATTTATACCCACTATGTCGTTAGGTGGTGGTAAGTACTTTACTTGGTTTACTTTATGCATTTTATATACTGTTTACTTTTTTTTTAGGTCAACAACATCAACAAATATTCAGCCCCAGTCAAATAATGCGCGCACCAAACACAGTAATCCCCGCCAATATCCAAAACCTCCAAAGCCTTCAAAACCTTCAAAACCTCCAAAACCTTCAAACTGTCCAACTCTCCAACGGTCAGAGCGTCACAGTACGCCCCTCCATTCCACAAATGGTCCAATTTCCAATGCAGCAAACTATCCCCATCCAAGTGCCCATATCGACGGGAAACGGACAAACCGTATATCAAACAATCCATTTTCCCGTTCAACTCGCCGCACCGAATATCATCCAAGCCGCGCAGCCGCAGTACGCCAATATTTTGACGCCCAACGGACAGATCCAGCAGCTGCAGATCGCCACCAGCGTCGCTGCACCGCATACGCCCACCTCCGTTGCGCAGAGTACTGCGCAAATTTCACAGGTAGGTTCTAAATACGTTTTAATCATACCTCCATGGTTTTAATAGACATTCCAAAGATCTGTCAAAATGTTGCCCGTGGGTAATGACAGGTTATGATATGGCAACCCTGCGGACCTGTTAATGTTGACAGGATCAGTGATACATATATAGATTTATATAGATTGCTCAAAGCGGGTCGTTTTGCGAAAACTGTGTTTTAAAATCAATTTTCAGCTTTAAATATGGTAAAAAAAATAATGACTTACATTTTTACTTTAAGGCTTACGTTTATTTTGAAATAGTGGATGATCAATCTATGTAACTATCTAAATCGTTGATCCTGTCAAATCACCAGATCCACAGGGGGTAAGTTCGGTTTGGAACTCGACGGATCGGACAGAGCGCGCATGGAGTGCGTGACGTCATAGACAGAGTTCGCTCTTTTTACAATCTCAAGACGAACACAAGGGGAATGACAAATGACACTAGTGATAGTTTGCACTTGAATAAACTTTTGTGGGTGTGTATGGACTGTAAAAAAATAATTTTAGTCAAATAGGGAATAGTTATAACAAAAACAAACAAGAAATAATACGTGTTAAACTGATTAATCATAAGAATAGAATATTGACATTTGACATTTTTGACACATTCCTACAGATATCCATTGATCTCCACCGGCCAACTCGGGGAAGAGTGAGCGCGCTCTGAGTACGTGATCTGTGGCAAGTTGAACACAAAAGAGTACGATCTCAGTGCCAAGACGACCACAATTGAGGCATACCGAATGCACTCTGAGTACAGCGAACGCCAAACCGAACTCAGCCAGGGTTGCCATATCATAACTCACGGGCATCCATTTTGTTTGGAATGTCTAATACGTTAATTTTAGTAGGTGAAGGAGTGGAGTTTTTAGGGTGCCTTTAACTGACCATTAAGCGTGTTGAACTGTCACTAATCCGAATAAACGAACGCTAAAAACATCGTTTGGAGTTAAAAGAGATAGAGTGAATGAATGGATAGCCTTCTGCAACGTGTGTTTTATACTATTTTCTCGATTTTGGGCTTTATTTACTGTTTTTTTTGTTTAAACTTTTTGTGGTTGTTGTTGGTGCTTTTTCTCTCAAAATATATCTGTTGCTAACGTGGTCTAACAGTGTTGTTCCTGGTTGTACAATTGTTTAAAAAGTTGTACAATTGTTCAAAAAGTTGTACAACCAGTTGTTGTACAATTGTTCAAAAAGTTGTACAACTAGTTATGTAGTTGTACTGCTGTAGGCACTTTTGAAAAAAGACAGAAATGTTGTACAATTTGAATTTGCTAAATATTTATGTAAAATCGGGTATATAAAAGGTTTTCTTCGCTTAAAAAGTCTATGATTCGTTAAATAGCATTCATATTCATTAGGTTCTTTCGTTCGTTATTGGTGTAGTGTCCACCAGTGTAAATTACACCAGTTACACCACCTTATTTACCCTAATTTACTTCCTCCTTATTCCTTATACACATCGTCGAGTGTAATTCACTCCTGCTAAATAGCTGGTGGAGAAAATATCCACCAGTGTACACCACATCGCCGACAGGAAGGTATAGTGGGTTTTACACCGGACCAAACGAAAGGTATGGGTGTGGGTTGGTGTAGTTCATTACTACACCCAACTACACCAGTGGGACGAACGAAAGAACCTATTATAATTGATTAAAAAATAAAAGTTTAACTGGAAAAAGAAGAATTTTAAGCATCGGGAAGTAGTAGGCCATAGTCTGTCAAAAAAAAGAAGAAGATTAATTTTGACACTGAAAGTTGAATAATTTAAAAATCCTTAGGAACAATTTTGGTTTTAATCAACATTTATTTTATTTTTATGTTACTAACTAAAATATTATACAAATAAAAAATTTAACAATGGTCTCTTGTGCTCAACGTAGTTGTAGCAACAGAACTGATAATAAAAAGAAATTATCGGGAATAACTTTCCACAAGTAAGTATACAACACAGTAAACAATGTGCAGGGCGGTATCTAGCAAATTGAGATATTAATTTTTTAAATTTTCTTCAATCGGATTTTTGTTATAGATTTCCTAAAAATTCAGAAAGGCGGAGACAATGGATAAATTTTGTGAATAGAGAAAATTGGGAACCTACACGATACAGTGCTCTGTGTTCAAGACATTTCGCAAAATTATGCTTTGATCGAACTTCCCAGTGTTATGTCCGTTTGAGAGACAACGCAGTTCCTACGCTTAATTCTCTACAGGTTTCAAAAATAATTAATTATATATATAAGTGGTAAATTTTCAACAAAATAAACACATGTTAAAAGTAGTTCAAATGTACAATAAAAGTACAGTTTCTTAAGGTTTTATTTAAATAAAAACTGTACAGAATCTACTGGCTACTAATTAAATAGGGTTGATATTGCATGTGTCGAATTAATGTTATTCCTTTTGTCATATTTTTAACCGACTTCAAAAAAGGAGGAGGTTCTCAATTCATCCCAATATTTTTTTTTTATGTATGTTCAGCGATAATTTTTTAACACGGTGTCCGATTTCAATGATTCTTTTTTTGTTAGAAAGGAGATACTTCAGGGGTGGTCCCATATAAATTTGGTCAAAATATAATAATTAGGTCCATGAGAAAATCCTCAAACTCTTCATTTTTTATGTATGTTTAGCGATAATGCTTTACCACCTTGTCCGATTTATATGATTCTTTTTTTGTTAGTAAGGGGGTACCTCAGGGGTGGTCCCATATAAATTTCGTTAAGATGTGGTGATGGCATCTGCACTTTTTGAAGTCGGTTTTTTTAAATTTTTAATTTCTAATACTTGTTTTGTATCTGTATGTTTATGCTACATAAACTATTTGGTAGGCCACACATTTTTCATAGAAACAAAACTAACCCATGACTAATCACAGTAACCTTCTAATAGTGGTTTTTAATGACAAATCAACTACTAACTACAAAAAGTTTATACAGGCTGCAAAAAAAGAGTGTTTGGGTAATTTTAACGGTTCAAATCACAAATGTGGTTCAGATTGCGTATGTATATACAAGTCATAATTTTTTCTACCTCCATGCAACCAGCTGACAGGTGGAATTAATCAGACAGTCCAAACAAATGAAAGCAGGGATAAGGTTTGGTGTGTCTAAAGGGTTGCGACATACGATGTGGTATATCTACAATACGTGAAATCATAAATAATTGATTAAATTTATATATTTTATGTCGGAATACAATAAAAATATTATTTGAAAAAAATCGCTTATACGTTTTCTACAAATTGGCAGGCTTGGTACTACTATATCAAATAGAATGTGTTGCAACCCTCTTAGATTTACGAGCCCTTCTAATATGTCACTAAATCGTGCGAGAATATGATGTTCTTGCACTAAAATCGAGAAATATGACCTCCAAACAATATTTAAAAAAAAAACACTAAAAACTCTAAAAACGTTTTGTTAAAAGTTTGCTCAGTGGAATCAAATTTGCTTGACACTAATATGACATATTGAATAAAGTTTTTCTACATTTAAATTAGGCAAGTAAGCAGAAGTTAATAAAAATATCATATTATGTTGTTTCTATTATGTTTCTTACATTTATCAAATACACCAGACTTCATGCAATACAATACAATATCTTTATTTACCTGAGAAAATATTACATTTTATGGCTCGTCAAATTACAATTAAAACTAAATATATATATAATAAAATTTACCTAAATATAATAATATAAAAATATAAAAGTGAAATTTACAAACATTTACAACATAGTTTACTGAATCACTCAGAGGCCACAGTGACAGCCTCCATCCTCCATCTGTATTGATTTAAATTCCTCTAAGCTATATAGGCAATTATTAGATAACATTTGTTTCAATGCATGTTTAAATTTATCTATAGGTTGATTTCTAGTCTATACTGGATAGGGACTAAGTTATCTTTGTGCCCTTGTATTATAGTTATGGATATCTGAGTGGGAAAAAAGGTTTTGATAGATTATTACTGCATAGAGTGTTAATTTTAAGTTCTGGGAATACTGGTCTACAACTGGCTTGTCAAGAAGCACGTGTTATGGCTCTTATGGCTGATTTTTGCAAAATAAAGACTTGAGATATGTGGGTCAGCAGCATTGCCCCAACATATTGTCCTGTATGTCAAATGACTATGAAATAGAGCATAGTAAGCAGTAATTTGCATCTTTACCACATATTTGGCATATTTTCCAGATAGCAAAAACTGCTCATGATAATTTGGAACAAAGTACTTCAATATGATCTGTCCATCTGAGATGTGGATCAATTTAAATGCCAAGTGTTTTAACAGAATTGTTCTTAACTTGTTCACTATTTACTGTAAATAATTGGGAGATAGTTTTTGTGTCATTTAAAAACAGGTCGTTTACAGAAAACCACCTTTTTGCCTGAATCATGACATCAGAGTAAACTTGATCATGATCTGTTCCTCATTTAGTATTAATACAAAAGGAAGTATCATCAGCAAATATACATGTGATAAGGTTTTCAAAATGCATATGGTCAGGAAGATCATTAATGTATATCAAAAAAAGTGATGGACCTAAAATTGAGCCCTGAGGGACACTTCTCCTGATATGCATCAATAATTGAATATTGTCTTACCCTGGGTTTATAAGGCTTGACATTTACTGCCTTCGATCATGGTAGACTGTATGACTATGTTTGAAATATGTTACCTGGGGTGAAGGCCTTATACTCCACCCTGTAGCCTATGGAAGATACTCTCGAAGTTCTGGTTGATGCACTGATTTTATTCAAATGAAACTATCACCTTATATTTGAATTTGATATATTCACGGCTTACTGATTCTACATTTTACATATTAATACTTGGTTACATAAATTATTAATTGATTACATGTTACAACTTTTTAAAATCAAATAGCACAAATGCTTTAACTTAATTTTTCGATTTGCTGCCGGCGTTGTCAAGGTTTTTGATGTGTGTTGTTCGACTGACTAAACGAAAGTGTGAGTTTTTTCTCCGATACAATCCCGCCAGCCAGCGACGGTTTTACCGCCTTTTTTCTCATTGGCCGTCCCAGATCACATGATCATATTAACTGTTTGCGAAGACACAGGTGTCTTTGCGACATAGCAGGTGTCTGGCGGTCATTTGAAAGTCAAGCGTGTTGTTTCAAGTTTAGATAATTAGTTTATACAGGGAGTGACTATTCAGTACTTTATTATTTTTGTTTGCTAAATGCGGAGGTTTATACAGGGAGTGTCTACCTAGTATTTAGCAGATAGGACATGTTGAATGTAATTTCAACAAATATTTTGAGTACTAGGATGCTGTTTTTGCCATTCATGCAAAAACCACAGTCTATTTTTTGCCTTAGTAATTGTGGGAGAAACCCAATAAGAGCCCTGCCTTTTATTCTGTATTTGAGGTGTGGATTTGGATTTAAAACATATTGTAATATGAACCGAAGATTGTAATAAAAGCATTCAGTCATGGGGCACCCCCATACAAGGGTAAAGGGGTGTCTGTCCCTTCCTGGATTTGTTATTTTGGATTTTTTACCGTGACTTTCAACTATAGGCCCCTCCTTTTATGTTTTTATGTAACGCAAACTACACTTGCTTCAGACCATCCTTATTTTTATTAACAAAAAATTTAATAATCTAATTACAAAAAAATACATAATTATCAAAGTCTACAATCAAATCTTTTATTAAAAAAATTGATATTTGATGCATTTTTATTCTAATTTATATAGAGCCCTCAAAGAACGTACCGTCAAACAATCAACTCGCCACCGTTGGCCGTTCAAAATATGATCCAAGCTCAGCCTCAATTCGCCAACGTTTTGATGCCGAACGGGCAAATTCAGCAACTCCAAATAGCCACCAGTATGGGCTCTGCGCCACAGACTCCTGCGCAGCAGACTACTACGCAGATTCAAGCTCAGGTAGGTTCCATTTTTATCCGACTTCAAAAAAGGAGGAGGTTTCAAAAATAATTAATTATATATAAGTGGTAAATTTTCAACAAAATAAACACATATGTTAAAAGTAGTTCAAATGTACAATAAAAGTACGGTTGAGTTTTAAAATGAAACTTATACCTTTCTTAAGATTTTATTTAACTAAAAACTGTACAGAATCTACAGGCAATTAAATAGTGACATCTCTTAATACAGGGTTGATATTGTATGTGTCGAATTAATGTTATTCCTTTTGTCATATTTTTAACCGACTTCAAAAAAGGAGGAGGATCTCAATTCGTCGCATTTTTTTTTTGTATGTTCAGCGATAATTCTTTAACACGGAGTCCGATTCCAATGATTCTTTTTTTGTTAGAAAGGGAGTACTTCAGGGGTGGTACCATATAAATTTAGTCAAAATCTAATAATTGGGTCCATGAGAAAATCCTCACTATTCATTTTTTATGTATTTTTAGCGATAATGCTTTACCACCTTGTCCGATTTATATGATTCTTTTTTTTGTTAATAAGGGGGTACCTCAGGGGTACCACATAAATTTAGTTAAGATGCGATGATGACATCTGCACGTTTTTGAAGTCGTTTTTTTTTTTAATTTTTAATTTCTAATACTTGTCTAGTATTTTTTCGAAAAACGATTTAAATTTTGTTTTTAGATCGACGCCACTCCACAGCTGACTTTTACAGGGGCCAACGGACAACAATTTACAGTGATACCTGCAGCTAACTTGCAACAAGTTCGTAACGCTACTGTAGGAAATTTAGGGAATTTAGGAAATCTTATCCAAGTGCCTAATATCCAAGCAATACCTAATATACAAAACATACCGGGTAAGTAGTTGTTAGGGATTTGACTAAGTTTTCTTATATTCAGTTGGCGAGTTCAAGATAATAAAAAAATCTGATGTGTCCTTCAAAATTCGAAATTTACACTTTTTCTCAAATATCTCGAATACGGTCCATTTTAGAGAAATTATGTATGGGACAAGAATTATAGAGAAATATATCACAAACAACTTTTACTTGAACAATTTTCATAAAATTTTGATTTTTTTACATTTTGTCAAATTTCTCGAATTCGGACCATTTTACGAAAATTTTGTATGGAACAAAAATTATAGAGAATAATATTAATAGTAACTTTTATCTGAAACATTTTCTTCTCCAAACGTAAATAACAGATATATTCTTTAAAATATAAAAACGACCCTCTATAAAATACTCCCCTAGATGTTCCGACTCTGCCCAAAATCTAATCATTTTACGTCAGGCCGGAATAAAGCTTATGTTTAAAATTTGATGTTTTTCTCTTTATTCGATCTTGAGTTTTCTTCAAAATTTGAAATTTACACGTTTTCTCGAATATCTCGAATACGGTCCATTTTAGAGAAATTATGTATGGGACAAAAATTGTAGAGAATTATATCACAAACAACTTTTATCTAAACAATTTTCATAAAAATTTGATTTTTTTTACATTTTGTCAAATTTCTCGAATACGGACCATTTTAGGAAAATTTTGTATAGAACAAAAATTATAGATAATAATATTGTAAATAAATTTTATTTGAAGAATTTTCTTCTCCAAAGGTAAATAACAGATATATTCCATAAAATATAAAAATGACTACCTATAAAGTACCCTCCCAGATGTTCCGACTCTGTCCAAAATCTAATCAGTTTACTGGAGACCCGAATAAAGCTTAAGTTTAATATTTGATGTTTTCCTTTGTATTCGTTCATGAGTTATCGAGGATACAGACTCACACATTCAGACATCATCGCGAAAATGGTTAAAACGTAATCAGGGGACCCCAAAACGTAAAAATCCGTCGAAAACTCGGAAGTCGAAAAATCATGATTCCTATACTTTCCTTATCTGTATACAGAGAGGAAAATAAAAAGGTATTGAAAAATTTGACTCTATTGTTTGATGTTGCTTTCACAAATTCTAAATCTTGACTGATTATAAATTATAATACAGACAAACCACTGTCCCTTCCTAAGCTCTCAAAATCGTTAGCTCGAGACAGATCAAGAAAACCAGAGTCGCCGAGAATCAGGTGGGGCCCCTTGACAATTTTATAAAAAAAATTAAACCCTTTCGATAAATAAAAGGTCCTCAAGTAAAAACTTAGATTCTTTATTATATTCTCAAAATATAAACTTATAACAAGTTCATTAACTATTTAAAAATAATTTAATCTCAAATTTTTGATATTAATGGATTGATTAAGTAGTATGTAAAATAAATAACCTAGAAAAAAGGTCTCACCTTGTATTTTTTGTAAACCAAGTCCTCCCTTTTGAGGCGAACTTCTAAAAAATAAAACTTCCTCACCTGTCGGGCCTCCCCTTGTGCCCAGGCCCCGGGAATTTGTCCCGCCAGCCTCCCCCTTTCGTCGGCGGTACATTTGAGACCAAACACATGTTTATTTCGAACAGTAGTTTTAGCAAAAAACCTTTATGAATGAAGGATTTTTTGTTGTTCAGGTTTAGGCAATGTTCAAGTGATAACGCAGCAAGCCCAGGCGGCAGCTCCGACGCAGATATCCGTGGGCCAGCACATCCAACAAGACCCCACGGATCCCAATAAATGGCAAGTAATCCCAACGGTTACTGCCACTCCTCAGGGTAACGTCGCTCAACCGACCGCGTCTTCTGGCGGTACCGTAAACACCGGTCAGATGACGCCTACGGTAACTTTAGTTACTTCGCCAGATAATAGCAATACTACTACGATACAAATGTCATCGGACGCCAATCAGAACGATTTGCAGAAGCAGAGAGTACGTAGGGTGGCTTGTACCTGTCCGAATTGCCAAGAAGGTGAGTTCAAAGTTACATTATTATTATTTGTTTAAAGAAATAATTAATACATACATATTTAGTCATACTCGATAAATACTTGGTCTTTGTATGAGTTAAATAACAAAGAAACAATTATTAAAAAATATAACACATTAAACTAAAACTAAAGAATAATACATATAATATGATCATATTCCAGAAATATTTGTAGAAATATTTTAAAGGTGTGGGCATTCAATTAATTCATGAATAGTTTCACGAGGTATTTCAGCTATGTATTTCTTCAAGGCCCTTTTAAAGTGTAATTTATTTGTAATATTTAGGATATCACATGGTAGATATGAAAATAATTTAGGTCCTAGATACTCATGTGACTGTTGTCCTATATATTTACTTGTTGTAGCTGGTAAGTAGTTATAATTTTTATTTACAACCATATATGTAATGTTGTCATTGAAGGTTGGGAAGTGTCACATTACACACCTCTACTTCCCGCCCTCACTTCCCGCCCTCATTTCATCTATTCTAGATGAATATTTTTTATATTTAAAAAAAATAACACATTTTTTTGACAAATTTTATAATACCTATTTAATGGCAAACAATAAAAAACAACAATGAACTAAAATACAACAAACTACTATTTATTATTTGCGAATTTAATATCCGGCTTCATCTGACATTTATTTATATTGGTGACAGTTGTTTACCCCGTAATCACGGTGTCGGGACATTTGCCCAGTTTTTTTCAGGTACATTTTGATCCGGCAACGTTGCACTTGAGGTGGAATGGTACCAAACCACCCCAAAGCATCGGAGAGATGCGCACGCATAGTCGTACGATAGATAGGATCCAAAGATATAGGATCACGTCATCAGTAGTATTGGCAAAGGAAATTTTAGAAGTAGGGGATAAGAAAACAATAATTTATTTAGATATTATGATAATAAAAAAAGTAACTGTAAATACAAGTGAATAAAAATAAATAAATAAAATTATCTTTAAAAAAATAAAGAAATAAACCGAATCTTCGAATAGACAAAGTGTGAATTCTTGCATTTCAAGTATATACGGTGTATTTCAGAATAAAATACTTGTAGATCTTAACAAATTAATATGAAAAGTTAAGTATAATTTTCCTTTAAACGTTCCAGTTTTTATTTTACAGGGTGATAAAGTAAAGTTCATAAACACAAAATTTTCTAAATATCTATCCTTACGGTAAATATTTTAACTTACAAATATGATATGTTAGTTAATCGTCATTATTAGTTAACACACTTTATTTTTATAAATTACGATAATTCATTGGCGTAGAATCAAGGGTTTTAAAATCAATATTTATCCAACCCTTTTGGACACTCTATATTTCATAAGAGTTAAAATTAGTAATATTAAATTACTGAGATTTTTCGGTTTAAGTCCAACTCAAACATGAAATCCATGTACAATTTTATCAAGAGACGATTTCATGAAAAATATTAAAAATTATGAACTTAATGGTCCCATTAGTAAATTTTTTTGAATTTTTTAATGTAGATATTTCATGTTTGAGTGGGATTAAAACTAAAATATCCTGAAAATGGAATGTTCTACAGAGATCAACCAAGAGTCCATTTTTTGTAAGAAATTGCGTGAGGAATATTTATTAATTTCATCTTTTATGAAATACTTAAGTACCTATAGGGTGTTCAAAAAGTTTGAATTAAAATTGTGTTCTCAGGCCTTATTTATTTAAAACATTTATTCACCTGTTAAATATTTAAAATATATACAACATTACATAAAATAACAGAACACTTTTCCTATCAGAAATGTGCCGGCCTTGTAGGTACCCGCTGGGCCAATGGCGATATCTTTACCTATAGTATGCATTGTTGCTTATTAATTATGAATTTGGCTAGATATAGCAGCCCTTATTTCTTACCAGGGAGGCATAATTAAGGTATTAAGGATGTCTTGAAGTAAGTAATTGTAATGGTTTGTAGATTTTTCTTGTGTTAGTTATCTTTATTGTCCAATGGGTATCATATTTTGTCGAATTAGAGTGTCAACCAATAATGACGATTAACTGATATACATATATTTTTAAGTTAAATTCTTTACAGTAAGGAAAGATGTTTAGCAAATTATGTATTTAATAAATTCACTTTATCACCCTGTAGAATGAAAACTTGGACGTTTACAGGAAAATTATATTTAGCTTTTCCTAATAATTAGTTAAGATCTATAAATCCCTAGTTTACAGTACTTTCTGAAACACCCTATATGTAAAAATAATAAAATTTTACAAAAAGTTTCAAGCATTTACTTACTTATTATTTGCAAATGGTAGGTAATATCGGTAATTTTTCAGACGCAAATAGAAATTTTAAATAAAAATTCTATTTTTTTTAGCACTGTATTTAAAAATAAAGATGAGATGTATTTACTTGAATTTTATGTAAACTAAGTTAATTATTCGAGATATTTAAAAAAAAATTTTAAATATTTGTAAATAATGGCATTGTAGGTAAATATACAAATTTAAAAAAAATATATTTTACGAAAAAATATAAAACAATCTATTTAAATATAACTTAACTTAAATCATAAAAAAATATAATGTTTGTAAATAGCTTAAAGTTTTTAAACATTTATTAATATTTCCGTCTTTATTAAGTTTTAATAAACAGTTTTTGATTTTATTATCTATACCAATGTATACTTTTCTTCTTTTGTTCGATAATGGTAGCCCAAACTCCTTTCGAAGTATTTCGCTGTCTTGGAATTCAGCTTCAAATCGAAGAAACTTAATCAATTCATACACATTGGGGTTGTTTCTTATTCGGAGCTGTAATTTGTTATTCCATCCATCTATGACATTGTACAGTGTTTTAAATTATAGCAATTCCATACAGTTCTTGGCAACGAGTTATTTTCAAGCCAGTGGTTTATGAAATAGTTGTTAAACTCTTCTATTTTTTTGTTAACTGGACAATCCTTTATTATTTTCAGCCATCCCTTCATCAATAAGATTTATAGGTAAATGAGCCAGCAAAGAACATATTTTTATGTGGTTTTGGATTTCCATATCATTCTTGTATAAAGAACCTAATCCGACGCTTTGGATTCTTCTCCATAAACACTAATTAAAGTGAAAGTGGCATCATTTAATGACAGAATTCTTAATTTTGTTTTAAAGCTTCAATAAGTTTAGTTTCGAAATCTAACATAAAACGGCTTAAATAAATAAATAAATAAATAAATCTTTAATTCCAAGAGACCTTGTACAGGTATGGGAAAAGTCAAAACATGGTGTACAATTTAATAAAGTAGAATAGAAAATACAAAGTACTAAAATTCAGAAATAGATACTAAACTTAAAAAAATCTAAAACAAACTTATTTATAAACCAAAATATAATTATAATATTTATGAAGGAGATGATTTATCTACGAATCAAGGAACTCAGAAACAGTATAAAATGCTTTCCTTGAAAATAAGTCCGTTATTTTACGTTTAAAGTATTTAGTACTATTTATTTCTTTAAGAGTCCGATCCAGTTTATTATACAACTTAATTCCTAAAAAATAAGGACTTCTTTCATATAATGTCAAATTGTGAGACGGAATTACTAAAGAATCGCTATTTCTGGTATCATAATCGTGAATATCTGCATTTGTCATAAACATATTTAAATTAGTTTTTACGTATATTAGCAGTTCAACCATATATATACAGGGCAGCGTTAATATTTTTAATTGTTTAAAAATATTTCTACAAGAAGCATATCTAGAAATGCCAGCGATATTTCTGAGACACCGTTTTTGAAGTCTAAAAAGTCTAATTAAATGGGGCGATGATCCCCAAAATATAATACCGTATTTAATTCGGGAGTATACCAAACCATAATAGTAAAAAATTAGAATTTTTTCATTGCATAATTGTTTAAGACGTATCAATGCATAACAAGAGGAACACACTTTTTTACACGTTTCATCTATATGTTGCATCCATGTTAGCGAAGCGTCAATATGAATTCCCAAAAATTTTGTGTTCTGGCTCTGTTGTATGGATTTGCCATTTATTTTTAGTAAATGGCATTCATCAGTTATCGGTCGAGGTGTAAAATGAACAAATGTTGTTTTCTCCGTATTCATACATAACTTATTTGATGAAAACCATTTTTTAAATTTGTTAATCATATATTGTAGTTTAACTAGACAATTATCTAATGTATCATCAGTGCATAGGTAATTATTATCATCCGCATATATTGTAAGATCATCGCCAAAGTTATGAATTTCCGGAAGGTCGTTAACGTATATTAGGAAAAGCAAAGGGCCCAAAATGGACCCTTGTGGAACCCCTATTGATGTGTCTAAAACGTCTGATAATATGCCATTAATATCAACAACTTGTCTTCTATTGTCTAGGTAAGACATCAACCAATCGCTTAATTTTCCACGTAGACCATAGTTGTATAATTTGTGTTCTAAGATTTTGTAGTTGACTAAATCGAAAGCTTTGCTTAAGTCCATGAACAGGCCTATGCACTTGTGTCCGTTATCTAACGCGTTATATACTCTATTTATAAATTGCACTAAAGCTGTTTGTGTACTTTTCGTTTTCCTAAAACCATGTTGGTTATTTACAAGTGTTTTGTTAGAATCTAAATATTGCATAATTCTAGAATAAATAACTTTTTCTAATGCTTTTGAGATTGAACTAAGAATTGCAACTGGGCGATAGTTCTGGACATTAGTGTTTTCTCCCTTTTTAAATATCGGTAGGTACAATTCTTGCCGTCTTAAATACATCAGGGAATAATCCATTAACTAATGACAAATTAAATAAAAAAGTAAGAGGATATACTAAATAGTTTACTGCCGAGACCAATATTTTACTACTAATATGATCCAAACCTAATGAACCAGACTTTTTGAGACTTAAAATAATATTAAACACTTCTGTGTTTGATACAGGATGAACGAATATAGTATCATAGACCTTTTTTTGTTTAAACTCATAGTCCTTTTGATCGACATTATTTTTAATCGTTAATTGATGTGTAATATTAACAAAAAAATCATTAATTATTTTTTGGTTTGTCACTACTTCATTATCTACGACTACTGAATGTATAGCATTAGAGTTATTTGTCTTATTATTTGTGTTTTTATTTATTAGGTTCCATACGCACTTACTTTTATTAGCTGAATTATTATATATTTTATCATTTTGCATTTTTTTCGCGGCTTTTACAACTTTTCTGTATATTTTTTTATAATTCCTATAGTAATGAACATCTGCTTCGTTATTTGTTAAACACATTAAATGGAAAAGTTCTTTCAACCTTTGAGAGGACCGCAAAATTCCTGATGTCAGCCATGGTTTTATTTTGTATTGATTTGGTTTTATGTTTTTAAATGGAAATGATATATCTGGTTTCAATTCCGGTAGATACTGTTTCTGTTTTTGAAAAACTATGTTATAAGTGTTGTACTTTTTGTTAGGCAATAATGTGAAAATAACAGGACCTATTGACGTTTCACTATCAGTCGGAAATCGATTGCAAACTAATTTTTGTGACATTTTCTTGCCGGCAAATAATCTACCTAGGTACCCTTATTATTTGAAATCTTCAAAACTTGTTTATCAAAGAATTTTCATAGATATTGGTAGGTATAGTTAATATTTATGTATTTAATAATAGTTAATAGTTTAAGTTGGAATAACATTTCCGGTTTAAATTCGGGATTTATTTTATTCGGTTCTATTTGTATCAGTTTTTTCCACGAAATAGATTAAATTTTTTACACAATGTTCCTAATAGAAATTTAGGATAAATATGATAATAGTGGGTAAGTGACTTTTACGGGGATGGAGCTACTAGTAATTACCATTCATAGCTCCACCCCTATTCGCGATGTTGCCATACTTAGCAGGAGCTCTCTTTCTATCCCAGCAAACACACATACGTACATAAGACGTACTGTGTACGTACTGATGGGACGTAAAGTACGTACCATGCACGTACTTTACTGTACGAAGTACGTACATAGTACGTACATAATACGGACATTTTCCAAACGATGGTACGTACCTAGTACTCTGTACGTACTTAAAGTACGTACTCTGTACGTACCTAATGTACGTACTGTGTACGTACTTAATGTACATACTATGTACGTACTATGTTTGTACTTATTCCAATAGAATACATATTCTAGACGTTCTTTTCATCCTTATTGGTACTTAGTTATGATGTAAAATGTACATATTAGTACAATACAAAAAAAGTAAACAGGTTAATTTGTATTTTTTAATTTTTTACATTAAAAGAATAATTTAAATTGTTTTGCTGTTTTTTTAAAGTTTTTAGACTATCATCAACTCTTCTTAGCCATCTCACAATTTCCTGTTCTGCAACCTTCTTCTCTTTGTATTTGCTACTTTTTACAGCACCTTCTGCAAAGAAATAATATCAAATTAGAAACTTAACTTGGGTACTTTTTATAATAAGTAATATAATAAAAATAATATAAAAGATGTAAAGTAAGCGATAGTTTCTACGGCTCAAAATTATCATTGTCAATATACTCCTGGATCTAAACCTCTCTAATTTGTATCCACCTCTTTTGGCCTTATGCCTTTGAAATCCAATTTGTTTCTGACACTATTCTATAATATCGGAACTCCTATATTTCTTTTCTTTAATGCAAGAACTTTATGAAAACTGGCATGCAAAAATAAAAAATCAAAACATCTTACCCTCTACAACTGCAGCCAATTATAATTTGTTGCCAGCTGATTATAGTTATTAAGGTAGCAGCCATACTCCTGTTGACAAAATCCAAAATTAAATTATTAAGGTCTGTAAAATATCACTTCTTTTGTCCTCCTGTTTATTCATTTCCTTAAACTTTTTCAATTGTTTTGTAGCATTTTTGTAATGTTTACTATGGGATGGGATCAAATATCTATAAATTATATTTATTACACATAATTTTTTAAAATTAAAATGAAACCACTCACCAGAATAAAATGACAAAACTATGTACTTATAACACTCACTAAAAAGTCTAAAAGTCTTAAGAACTGTCTTGTTCAATTATAATAAATTATATGCAATTATTTATTTAAAGAAACACTTAATAGTTAAATTCTTAAACATAAAAAACTAACAATAACAAACTGTTGAAACCCTTGGAATGTGGTTGCTTGCAACTTGCAACACTTAAAAAAACCAGCGAGCTTAGTTTAGAGTTTATGTTAGGTTAAATAAAATGTGTTTCTTCTTTGCATTTTTGCCTTTTTGGCCTACGGTCAACAGAAATTTGGTAAAAACTTAGGTTTTTCAATAAAATAGGTATGCAACCAGGATTAGGTACTCTTAGGTACATACTTAGTACGTATTTTTCTGTACGTACAGGTACGTACTATTGTGTACGTACTTAAAACGTACATTTTACGTCCTGTACGTACTGTACCAAAACTGTACGTACTTAAGACGTACTGTGCTGTTTGGGATGTTGTTCTCTCTCGCGCAAAAACTGGGCAAGTTACCCGTAACCGTAATCACAGTAACAATATATTTACTTGATTATTCTGAGAAAACCGCGCGCTTGGTAATTTGTCGTTAAATGTAATATTTTAGGTATGTTCAGAACGAAACAAAGATTTATTAACTTTGATCGAAATATGATGGTTGTAAATAAAATAGTATACAAACCTCGGTAGGAAGTTTCATTCCTGTCTCGAGATCATAGCTAACCTCGACGCTTCGCGTCTCGGTGATCTAACTAATCTCACGACAGGAATGAAACTCTTCCCACCTCGGTGTGTAATATACTATTATTTCTGGTATTAGAATGATGTTCTTTTATCTTAGAGTATGCTTATTTTTGTGTTGTTCTAAAGCACTTTGTAAGAAAACTAATTGCCGATGATCTAGAACTCCAATGCCATTATAAAGCGCGTTTGTGGGGGTAAAGTCAATCCTTTTTAAATAAAATCTTTAAAAATCTCTTTTGACAGATTATAAGAATATTTAGATAAGTTTTTAACAGCGCCCCAGGCTTTAACTATTTCATATGTAATATGAGATTCAACAAGCGCATAATAAACCGTTTTTAGCTGGGTTGAATTTATAGATAAGATAACGTATTTTTTCAGGAGGTACTCAATATGTTTGTCCCACCTAAGGTGATTATCCAGAACTACTCCTAGATATTTGAATTTATATGTTACTTTTATTTGGAAGTCATCAGTAACAGTAAGATTACTGTATGTTGGAAGACCAGATATGTTAGCAGAGATGGATAAAAAAATGTTTTACTCTCATTTATTGTTAGCAGGCGGTTTTCAAACCAGGATTTAATTAATTAAAGGTCTTTTTCGACTTTTAGCTTTAAATCTTTCTATGTGTTATCTGTTTATAAAATTACCGTATCATCAGCGTATGTAATAATGTTGACTGCACTTTTTATAAAAAATAAATTGTTTAAATATAAGACCCAGCACTGTGCCCTGCGGTACCCCATACTCCACATCCCTTAAATTACTGTGTATATTATCAATTTGAACACGTTGAGGTCTATTAGATAAATAGCTTTTAAAAAATTTCAGTATTTTACCTCTTACATCAATATTTTCAAGTGACTCAAGGAGCAAAGCATGGCTAACTGTGTCAAGTGCCTTTGATAAGTCTATGAAAACACATAGAGCAGGCTGCTATCTACAGATTTATACATTTCTTTAGTTAATTTTAAAATTGCATCTTCAGTAGAGATACCTTCTCTAAAACTGAATTGATTACTAGATATAACACTGTATTGTGGAGAAATTATTTATTAGGGAAATCGGTCTATAGTTTATTATTTTTGTCTTATCTCCGCTTTTATAAATTGAAAATACAATGGCTTCTTTCAAACATGTTTACCTACTTCTCAGTTTTCCTACTGATTTCTACGTTTCCAGTAATTACTTTTATATGAATAATTTTGTTGATATAGACGTCTACTTTTTGTCAGTTTTTCTAT
This sequence comes from Psylliodes chrysocephalus, assembly GCA_927349885.1. NCBI lineage: Eukaryota > Metazoa > Arthropoda > Insecta > Coleoptera > Chrysomelidae > Psylliodes > Psylliodes chrysocephalus. The sequence goes on from OV651830.1 coordinate 12,204,022, forward strand.
TTTCTATTGCAGCAGAATTCGTTAGAAAGCATCTTCTAGATTTTAAATCTTGATCGTTAATGTTTTCAATAGATTTGAATTGTCTTCTTATGTTAGAGAGTGAGTCAGAATTGAATACTAGTGAAAGATTTGCAGCAGAAAATGCTGAGACACCAGATATGGGATCAGCTATTGATTATTTATCTCCCATAGCTCGTATGATTGACGATTATTCAGTTATTTATCATAAAATAATTTATTATGTTAATGATATATTCTTTTGCAGGTGAAAGGCATACGGATCGAAAAAAACAACACATTTGTCACATTCCCGGTTGCAACAAGGTCTATGGTAAAACGAGTCATTTGAGGGCGCATCTTAGGTGGCACACCGGTGAAAGACCTTTTGTGTGTACGTGGCTGTTTTGTGGGAAAAGGTTCGTAAATAAAAACTTTGTAGATTTAGCGATTTTCGTAGTAATAGATGAATATTTTAAATATCTAAAATATAAAACATCAAATGAGTAAAAAATGTAAATATGGCAATGGTTTTATTAAATTCTACCTTAGCATCATCATATTCTTGTACATACAAACTTTGCATCTCATCAATCGGTTCTGTCTGTTACATAAAACTGCCTGCTTCAGCCAGTGTTGCCAGGTCCAAATTTTTTATTTCCCTGAATAATTTCTCAAAAAATTCCCCAAGCCAATTTTGGTTTATTTTTTATTGTATCATTCCTGCAAATGTTTACAAGATGAACTAAATACATATATTTTCCACAAAAATGTTACTCGAAACATTTTTTTTTATATATACCTATATATAATTGCTAAAGAAAATATTTTTATACTTTTACTCAAACTTTTCCATTACGGTCCATTTTAGATAAATCATGTATATAACAAAAATTATAGAGAATAATATTACAAGTAACTTTTATTTGAAGACTTTTCTTTTTCAAACGTAAATAACAGATATATTCCATAAAATATAAAAATTACCCTCTATAAAGTACCCCCTCACATGTTCCGACTCTGTCAAAAATGTAATCAGTTCACCGCAAACCTGACTAAAGCTCAAGTTTAAAGTTTGGTATTTTCTCTTCATCCGTTTTTGAATTTTCTTCAAAATTCGAATTTTACACATTTTCTTAAATATCTCGAGTACGGTCCATTTTAGAGAAATTATGTATAGGATAAAAATTATAGAGAATAATATTGCAAACAACTTTTATTTGAGCAATTTTCTTAAAAATTTGCATTTTTTAACATTTTGTCAAATTTCTCGAATACGGACCATTTTAGGAAAATTTTGTATAGAACAAACATTATAGAGAATAATATTAGAAGTAACTTTTATTTGAAGAATTTTCTTCTCTAAACGTAAATAACAGATATATTCAATAACATATAAAAATTACCTCCCATAAAGTACCCCCTCACATGTTCCGAACTCTGCCAAAAGTGTAATGAGTTTATCCCATACCAGATTAAAGGTTAAGTTTAAAATTTCATGTTTTTCTCTTCATCCGTTTTTGAGTTTTCATCAAAATTCGAAATTTTCACATTTTTTTAAATATCTCGAGTACGGTCCATTTTAGAGAAATTATGTATAGGATATAAATTATAGAGAATAATATTTCAAACAACTTTTATTTGAACAATTTTTATAAAAATTTGAATTTTTTACAATTTGTCAAATTTCTCGAATACGGACCATTTTAGGAAAATTTTGTATAGAACAAACATTATAGAGAATAATATTATAAGTAACTTTTATTTGAAGAATTTTCTTCTCTAAACGTAAATAACAGATATATTCCATAACATATAAAAATTACCTCCCATAAAGTACCCCCTCACATGCTCCGACTCTGCCAAAAATGTAATGGGTTTACCACATACCAGATTAAAGGTTAAGTTTAAAATTTGATGTTTTTCTCTTCATCCGTTTTTGAGTTTTCATCCAAATTCGAAATTTTCACATTTTTTTTAAATATCTCGAGTACGGTCCATTTTAGAGAAATTATGTAAAGGATATAAATTATAGAGAATAATATTTCAAACAACTTTTATTTGAATAATTTTTATAAAAATTTGAATTTTTTACATTTTGTCAAATTTCTCGAATACGTACCATTTTAGGAAAATTTTGCATAGAACAAACATTATAGAGAATAATATTAGAAGTAACTTTTATTTGAAGAATTTTCTTCTCCAAACGTAATTAACAGATATATTCTATAAAATATAGAAACGACCCCTCTAAAGTACCCTCCAGATGTTTTTATTTATTTAATTGGGCATAAACGCTATAATATTTTCGAATTGCCAACATGAAATATGAATCAACATAAGTCAGATTTGAAATTGTATATATTTAATAGAAATAATATTAAACAAAAAAAAATAGAATGAACATATTGAACGGGTGGCACTCACTGATCTGTAAAAATAATGCAGATCAGTGGTGGCACTCGTCTTTCCTCGCACACTTGGGGTTTAGCGACTGTAGCACAGGTAGAGTTAGGTATTCTTTATGAAAAAACGAAGGACCAGGATTTCTTCCAAACATATATTTACAAACGTGAACAAATCAACAGATCTTAAAAGTTTAAATGAATTGTTTAAAAATGCAATGGAATGCGTGAAATTACTTTAAATTCGACGTGATGTTTTAATAACTTTTTTGTGACATCTTTTTTTACTATTTTTTTTTATATATATATATATATATACGTAGCCAAATACAAAAGCGAGGCCCGATGTAGTCAACACACCACCCGAGGCCCTCCTGAAGGAGTGATTTTTTGAATATATATTTTAATGTTTTAGAATGTACTAATAATGTTAAATTATAACGCCACAAGAGGGGTAATATATTTCTAAAATTTAAACATACATGTTTGCAACGTGCATGCGAGTCCCTTAACAATGTTTAACTGACATGAGAGGCCTTCTGTTTATAAATTACTTTTTCAATATACATACGAGTCCCTGCGACGTTGTCAAGATGGGCCCATGAAATTTGCCCTTCAAAAGGTTTGACTCGAAGAATTTTTACAGATCTTTACAACAAATCTCTTTTCTATGAGTTCGCGCGTATAGTGGTATAATAGGTTTGTTCCAACACGTGCGAAAACGGTAATATTACGATACAAAGTATGCGGTCTGTACAAAAATTGTTTACAGCGTTTGACTTGTTCCGAAATATTATCGATTCCACTTTGTGCGTTTTTAGAATAATCTATTTTACGGAGAGAAAAATGTTATGTAGAGAAGTTGTAGGTATTATAGAGATGCCTATAAAAGGAGATATATTATATCTTTATTTGTTTGTTTTGTTGTATTCTAAATAAAAAAAAAAAGGTTGGCGAGGGTATTAATTTAAACTATATCATCCGTTTAAAACACTAAATCTCTGACTTTAATTATTGTTTTTGCCCTCTAACATAAAACATTAACAATAGTAATACAGACAAAACAAAACTATAATTTTAATCGTGAATCTGTCTCGCTCAACGCTGGGTTCCAATGATTTAATTACGCCAATTTGACATCAGCACAGATTTTGCCAAAATGAGGAATACAGATTTTTATTTTTACAGAGGGTGAGAGGAATAATTTATATTGCCAATTATCTTTGTCTAGAAGATTAAGTGAAAATATAGACATTTAAAATTTTAAAATATATTTTTTTTAATTTTAAGTTAAAGCAAAAATATAAAATTATTCAAAGAAATGTTTCTAAAGTTGGCTTTAGAAAAATTTACGCATGTCGGAGCATTAAATTATTTTTCTTTTTAAGTTTTATTTTGAATTTAATTCAGAATCGTTCGTAGTTATTACGGACATGGGACATGAATCGTATCTTTATATTTGTCGATCATGGCCTACTTCAGAAACATTTTTTTTAGATAACTTTTTTTGTAAATAAAGTTCTGTGTTCCGCTGGAACCACTGTTTCAAAATTTGTTTTAGTTTTTATGGAAAACAAAGCAAACATTTTAATATCACTTTTTTTAAGCTTTTAAGAATTTGTATTCCTACTTTCTTTTTATCAGTTTGAAAGAGCTCACCTGCTAAGCGATTCCGGTCTAATACCTGGACCGGTTAATATCAGTTCTAAAGGCCATCTAGGCCCGCAGCTTTTGATATAACATTCTTTCCCAATTTACGTCATTTTGACGAAAAAAATATATATACAGGGTGAGTCGGGAGGAGCGCACCAAACTCTAGGAGTATATTATACACGTGAAAATAATTTAAAAAACTCATGTGTTCTTATCCGATTTTCATTTGTTTTCAAGTTATGGCGTAATAAAAAATGTTCATCTAGCCTTCCACTTCTGAATTTTAACATTATCAAAGTATGCCATATGTTCAAGGCTCAAAGGCATTTGATAATTCTGACGGTTTGATGAACTGTCAGTGTACAGTGAACAGTAACTGAACGTTTAATTTCGAATTTATGTAATTGTTAGTGTTGCAAAATGCCAGATACTTATTCAAATTTAGAATAAGAGAATTTTTATGTGTAAATTTGTTTATTTGTTAATATGCTATAACTTGAAAACAAATGAAAATCGGATAAGAACATGAGTTTTTTTACATTATTTTCACGTGTATAATATACTCCTAGAGCTTGGTGCGCTCCTCCTGACTCACCCTGTATAAACAACGTATTCTTGTATCTATAACAATTTATGATATAGGGTGTTCACCAGGGGTGTTAAATACCAGAATTCATAATAATCGTTTTCATTAGTTTTGGTGAAAATTGATACACATTTTAGTGACAGTACCTACTTGTGTTAACCAATGATAAAAAAGTTGAATAAAAATATTTTAGAGTAACATTTAGCAATATAGCAATTTTTTATATTTTATGAACTATTTTGAATGAAAATAAAAATAAAAAATTGTCATAGAAAGATGAATGTCTTGTTCCTACTTCAGAATTAATTAATTTACCAGATAATAAAGTGACTCTGTATTTGAATAGTTTAGAATCAATATCATATTTGTATATTTTCGATTTTGTATACGAGATTGGATGCACTGAAAAAGCATATACATTATTACAGCCTGTCAATTTTACGTCAAAAAGTCTTCAAGACGTAAGTGACAATGTAAAGAAAATGTATTATTTATATTGATTAATAACAAATTATAAAGAATTTTCATTGAAGATGATTTTTTTTTATTTATTATGTTTGTCATGTTTGTTTTAAAATAATATTGATGTTGAAAACAATATTGGCAATGTTAATGTAGGTAACAATATTGGTAAAAATGAAAACATTTTAATTTCAAAAAATGATAATGTTCCTTTTTTAATTGAAACTAACAAAAATGAAAATGATGGAATCGTTACAAATGAGGTAAGTATCTATAATTTACAGATTTTAAATTATTATTTCAAATAAGTTGAAGACGGATATAAAGGATGAAGATAGGAAGAATAAATTCTTGTACAAGACTAAAAAAATATTATTTAATATCTAGTAAAATTAAAGGTTAAAAAGTCTTATCTTTATTGTAAATCTATTAGAAACACATTTTATAGAAAACTAGATGAGAACACATACGTCAAAAAAAATATTTAAAGTGGCATGTCGTGTTTTTTAGTTAGTTACATGGAAAGGGGGAGGCAGTGAATAACATGTAGGTACTTTGTCCCGGTGGTGGGAGCTGTCGTTTAACCTGTCAAATTCAAAATAACGTTTCACATCGATGGAGTTTTTCGTCTTAGCTGAAAATAAAATAATTTACTTCTAGACGTCTATAACAATAAAAAAACTCTTCAGTGGCGGAGCAAGACCTAAATTTTATGTGGGCAAGATATATTTTTGCAAGGACCTCTGGAGGCGCAAGAAGACGTATTTTATATAGAGAAATAACATTAAAACTTGTATAAAAAAATGCTAACAACTCTTAGACTTTAACTAATATTTTTAAGTAATTATTACTAGCAGTAAAGAATTACAGAAACATAAATTTCCTGCTTTTAGCTTTACTGAACTCTTGTACCATAATCCAGATTATATATCTGCTTCAATAGATAAAATTGACAATGCTAAAGTCTTTGCTGGCCCATTGTACTTCTTAATTTTTTATTAGTTTTAATTTTGAGAAGCTCCTTTCAGCAGTTGTACTTACTGGTACTGTTAACAAAATTTGAATAACAATATAAATATTTGGATACATTTCTTTCAACTTATTTTCTATTATGTATTGGAGCAGCTGTTTTACACCTTTATTGAAATCAGGTAAATTTAGGATCATTATTTGTAAATCTTTATAAAATTCGTAAGGTTTGAAATCACTACTCTCACCCACTCGAGAACAGTCCACTTTAAATAATTTTAAAGGTGATGCTTTTAAAAACAAATACAAAAATAAGTCAAAAATCATATAAAGGGGGATGTCTTAGGAAAGAAAGAGAAAAAAAAAAGCGAAAAGTAAAGAAAGAGAAAGAGCGCAAACAAAAACGCAAAAGACGCACCTTTTAAATGATTTACTTTTCCCCTCTAGAATCGAATATTAGAGGAGAATAAAAAAAAGTAAACCAAATCGGAACGTTTTGTTAAATATAATAATTCGATTTTTAGTTTTTAATATAATTATATTGTTTTATAAATAGAGTAGTTTATTTTTAATATTCTTGCATAGAACGATTGCCAAAAAGCAGTTTTGAATTGACACACTATATGTGCGTAATAGTTTAAATATTTCTCTTTAACGAGCAAAACTTTTAAAGGTTCTAACCATAAAACCATTTTTTTTACTTATTTTAGTTCAATGGACCGGTTTACTTTTTATTTAATATTTATCCCTTTCAATCAGTGGATTCTCACATCAAAATCTGTTTATACAAACAGAAAACAAAATAAGCGAATATATGGCCATTTACAGGATTTTACCAATGTAGCATACCTACTTAGTAAAAATTGTAGTTTGTGCAACAAGAGTAGATATGGACAATCAACTTGAGTCGTACAGTATATTTTTTCTACGACCCACTAACAAAAATCTACAAATTTAAAAAATTATTTTAGGTTGTTAAGCCAAAATAATTAATTTTAAAATAATTAATGAATTTTATTAATTTATAAATTAAAATAAAATAAAAAAAATTGTCTCGAGCACGAATTCAAACTTGAGCTATTCGCGTGAAAAGCAAATGCTCTGCTCACACCTCCACGGCCACTTTTGTGATTTTAGTTTTAATACTCTTAATTAAATTAGTTTCATAAAGATTGATAAAAATTTTCAAAATGTTAACCAAATAATACTAAAAATGATATTATTTATCGTTTCTACACAAAAATAACTTTCATTTTAATATATATTTAATCTTAATAACCAAAAAATATAATGGCAATTAGTTTGACAGAGTTGTCACTTATTTAAAATAATAATGGTTGGGTGTCTAAAATATGAACTATTATTGGTGGATTTAATTTTTTTGCAGTCTTCTCACTACCTAGAATGGATATGAAATATATTCGTTTAGTTGAACGCAATAGCATACTTTTTCGTCTTGTAATCTGAGCGTAGATAAGCTAATATCTATGTGGGTGTAAAAAAACGATATTACCTATTTGTTATATCACTACGGCGCCACTTCCAGAGATATACATATATTGGAACAAAAAACAGATTTTGATAATGTTTAGAATTTGACATTCTTTCTTATTTAGAATAATTCGTTATTCGTTGTTTTTTATATTAAAGTTAAAATAGAGAGTGTTTGAAAGTTAACATTCTTCTATATAATTTTTGCTTACATATAAATAGGTCATATGTGAGAATAAATATTTTTCATAAGTTAAAGACAGCTGCATTAAACTTTTGAGGCGCGAGACCCCTCAGGCCGCGACGCCTAGACGGTGGCCCACGTCGCCCACGCCTTGCGCCGCTTCTGAAACCCTTTTTAAGCATTTTTATCGTCGAGTTTTGGTACTTTTGGTGTAAGTTTAGAATATTTTCTAACATCGATAATAGCAAAACTAGACGGCGCAAAGGATTTATTTATTGTTATAGACGACTAGAAGCAAATTATTTCATTCCCAGAAAAAGTTAGACGAGAGCTCATACCACCGGAACAAATATTTATGTTGTTCACCCCTCTCCTGTACCAAACTACAAATAGCAAGCAAAAAACACGACATAAAACGGTCGCCTAAAAAAATATTGTATGCACCTCGGCCGTATGATCATTTTTGGTCTAACCAGCTTGGCCAGGGACGCAAATTTCCAATTCAGTTAAAAAAGATCAACTTTACGGCCTTGGTACACAATTATAACAACGGTAACAATTATAATTTTTATCTGTTTTTATTTTTTTGATAATTATTTGTAATGGGATCAACTTGGAGGTTTAGTTTGTTATTTATTGAAAACCCTATTTACAAAACAAAGAAAATTGTGTATCTATTTAAGTAAATCCATTTTTGAAACTTATTTAAACGTTACTCAAGATTTGAGACATTAAAAATATTAAAATATTAGTGTTCTGTACAAAGCTAGAAAATTTTAAATTATCTTAAAAGTCTTACAATAAAAAGTAATGGTTAAATTTATTTTGGGTTCCAACAGCTGATGCCTGGGATATTAAATCCTATTCATCAACATTTTATGTACCTGCTATGAGAAACTAGTAGGGCCTCAGCACACGAACAACGTTGCCATATTTAAGGGACTCGGAATTGACAATGAATAAATACATTTAACGGATATACGAGAGCCTCGCATTGGCAATAGAAATTATATACAAAACGCTCGGAGTGCACCCTAGTAAGAAATATAATGAACTAAAAACCGTATAAGCGGAGATATCCACATCACATATGAGTCCAAAAAAAAAAATGAGATTGTGGTTTTGGGGGGTTGGGTGATGAAAAATAGCTCTATTTACACGTGTTTGACCTGCGAGGCCCGTTTTCGGGCCTCGCATGTGAAAACCGGGCCTCTAATAGTATCTTGCACATGTATTTATGGGTCTCGTATGTGACAACTATAAATCTATATATATATATATATATATATATATATATATATATATATATATATATATATATATATATATATATATAAAGAAGGTGTAACCTAGTAAACCGTAAGGAGTCTATAAGGGAATAAAATAAATAACAACTAAAACTAAGTATTTGGGACCAAACACATATATTATTTAGGCTAATTCACGATAACAAATACAGAATGTAAAACATGGCCCATTTTAGAAAAGTATAATAATTATTCTAAGATTCCAAATTTTAGAATAATTATTTTTATATTAAGATTAATTTTTTTTATAGACTGAATCGATCTTCATATTTAATTTTATAGTCTAAACATTCACACGTTTTTCTGTACCCTTTAAAATAAACAAGTTGACAAGGAGGTACGACTTTAATCTTCCCACTTTATGTATATTTCTCCTACTTTGTATATCTATTTAAAAGTCTTTTAATTATATTTTCAGATTTACGAGGTCCGATGAGCTACAAAGGCATAGGAGAACGCATACGGGTGAAAAGCGATTTCAGTGCAACGAATGCAATAAGAAATTCATGAGATCCGATCATCTATCAAAACATTTGAAGACTCATCAAAAGCAGAGAATAACGGTTAGTAACATTTTATTGCAATGCAAGTTAAGATTATTAGAATAAGAGAGAAATGAGGGGGCGATAACAAAACAAAGAAAAATTGAAAAAAAAAAAATTAGTTCTGGGTGGGGATCGAACCCGCTATTTTTGGATCCCTGTTCCAACATCCCAAGGTCTTGTGTATCGGGCGTTCTAGTAGGTAATTTGAGTATTTAACGACTAGGACGCCAGATACACAAGCTTTGGTGATTTAGGAGTTAGGACATTGAAACGAAGATCCAAAGGTCGCGAGTTCGATCCCTGCACAGAGCAGAATTTTGTCAGTTTTTCAATTTTTCTTTAGTTTGTAATCAACCTTCGATTATTCCAGCATTTTTTTAATTTAAACCGACAAAATTTTCTCAATATACCTTCATTTTATTCATCTATACAGGGTGTCCCAATGAAAAGTGGCCCATTTCAAGAGCTTATAACTGTTAAACAAATTGTAGAAACGTACGGTCTTTGCTGATATGTGTTCTTTTGCTATAAGTTTTGCTTCAGTGACATTGAAATTATGTATTACCAATACAGGGTGTTTTTTAAAAATCTACTCTTTTAAATTCACCATAACCAAATTTTATCAAACGGAAACGGGCTACTTTTCATTGGGACACCCTGTATTGTTGAAAATAATGAATAAAATGGGGGTATTTTATTAGAATTTGCCATCAATACGAGAAAACAGTAATAGCTTTTATATTATAAGATTTGGTTGCAATAGATTAACTGCATTTTTACAGAGGCAGGATATGCCCGATGACCAAGACGAAGATGAATCGTGGGAACAGGACCAGCCGGTGTCGACGCCCGAACCGCAAACCGACATGAAACCAGTATGGATAACGGATAGCAAAAATAACATCAAATACGCAATAACGCACGTTAACTATTCACAAGTAAGTTTTTACTGTATTCTTTTAAAAATTTTACAGGCAATGAGGGGAATTTTGGGGGTCAGAACCCCCAATGGAGGGTCCTCGTGTCACCATTTCTGCTACAGCATTGACGCTGATCGCTATAAACTTTTTTTATTCACTTTCCTGATAGAACCCCTCCCCAATAGTTCTCAAAACCCCTTCCCGTGAATAATGGCTGGCTACGCCACTGTTTACAGGTATTTACTTTAATTTCCTAACACTGATACAAACTACTATCATTGCGTTCGGTCTGCCAAGTTCCTTTAACTCCTTTAACACTTTTAACTCCAAACGACCCTTTTAGCGTTCGGTTTAGTCCGATTAGTGACAGTTTAACACGCTTAAATGTCATTTAAAAGCACCCTAAAATTTGTCCCGCTCCAGCCCCTGTCTATCCGAACTCTCCTTATAAAGGCCACATAAAGTCCTAACATCTTCAATCTTTTTTTCTTAAACGTTCTCGATTTATTGATGAAACTTTCTTGTATTAAAGTATTAAAGAAGTTTTTCTTACTAGAGAGTTATTGCAAGTTCACTTAAGGTCAGTCACTATTAGTGCCGCTCTTATTTTGACATCTGAGCATGCGCAAATCACTAACTTTAATAAAGATTGTATCTATCCTTAATAGAGAGATATTGCAAATTTCTATAAAGCCAGCCACTAATAGTGACATCGTAATTAGAGTCAAATAAATTCTATAATAGTACCTAATATTAAAGAGGCATTATAAATTATAATTTTAGAAGGTTTAAATGACGAGCGCATCCGAAAGCTATAAAGTCGCCACTACCTGCTGCCCTTAAACATCCACAATTAAGGACAGGCACAATCCTTAATAAAGTCAGTTTTAGAACATAAACATCTGCGCATGCTTAGATGTCAAAATAAGAGCGGCACTAATAGTGACTGACCCTAAGTGAACTTGCAATAACTCTCTTTTAAGGACAGGCACAATCTTTGTTAAAGTTAGTGATCTACGCATGCTCAGATGTCAAAATAAGAGCGGCACTAATAGTGACTGACCTTAAGTGAACTTGCAATAACTCTCTTCTGTTCCGTGCTCTTATCATAATTGATGTTCTAAAGGTACATTTACATCTGACATTTATTGCATGATATTTATGTCCGACAGTTGTTTAGTGCAGTGTAAACACTCAAAAATATATGTCCGAGAGAAATTTTTGTGTGTTTACACTGGACTAAACAATTGTCAGACATAAATCTCATGCAATAAATGTCAGATGTAAATGTACCTTAAGCAATGTTGTTGCAAGAACTTCTCGTTGATATAGGACTTGTATGGAAGATTATATGGATTCAAGCCTCTTAACGCCGGATTGACACAACTAAAATTAGTAAATTGATAATAAAAACATAAGAAATCGGACTTTTATGTCGTTTACATACCATACTGTAATTATAACATAAAAAATACTATTTAATATAGAGTATTTTGCATTTAAGGTTGAAAAAATTTGTCGACATCCGCTGTCATTAATGTCAAAACATAAGCGTAGCATTGTTATAAAAGTAATTTTAAAAAATCGACTTTAAAATCGTGCAGATGGCATCACCAGATCTTGGCCAAATTTATATGTGACCATCCCTGTGATACTTCCTTTCTAACAAAAAAAGAATCAGAAATTGGACAAAATGGTAAAGAATTATCGCTGAGCATACATAAAAAATTAAGAGTTCGCGGATTTTCTCATGGACCTAATTATTAGATCTTGATTAAATTTATATGGCACTACCCCTGAAGTATCCCCTTTCTAACAAAAAAAGAATCATTGAAATCAGACAACGTGTTAAAGAATTATCGCCGAACATACATACAAAGTTAATTTGAGGATTTTCTCATTTGCCCAATTATTAGATCTTGATTAAATTTATATGGGACCACCCCTGAAGTATCGCCTTTCTAACAAAAAAAATCATTGAAATCTGACAACGTGTTAAAGAATTATCGCCGAACATACATAAAAAAATAAGAGTGAGGATTTTCTCATGGACCTAATTATTAGATCTTGATTAAATTTATATGGGACTACCCCTGAAGTATATTCTTTCTAACAAAAAAAGAATCATTGACATCAGACAACGTGTTAAAGAATTATCGTCGAACATACATAAAAAATTAAGAGTTTGAGGATTTTCTCATGGACCCAATTATTAGATCTAAACCAAATTTATATGGGATCACCCCTAAAATATCCCCTTTTTAACAAAGAACTATAGCTGAACATGCATCAAAAAAATATTCCTACAAATTGAAAATCTCCTCCTTTTTTTGAAGTCCGTTGTATGTTCAATGATAATTCTTTACCACATTGTCCGATTTCTACTATTCTGTTTTTGTTAGAAAGGAAATACCTCAGGGGTGGTCCCATATAAATTTGGTCAACATTTATTAATGGCGTCCATAAGAAAACCATCAATTTCTTCGTTTTCTTCATTTTTTTTTTTGTAGATAATTCTTTAGTATGTTGTCAAATTTTTATGATTCTTTTCTTGTTAAAAACGGAGTACTTCATGAGTATGGTCCCATATAAATTTGGTCAAGATCTGCTGATGAGCTCTATGATAAAATTAGCAAACTGAATATTAATGATTTCTGCACGAATTTGGAGTCGTTTTTTTTAATTACTTTTATGACTTGTTTCATTGGTAGTAGTATCTATTGGTTTTGTCCCTCTTTGCCTAAACTAGTTACATTGTGCCCATCTAATTGTAAGATTACACGTATGTATGTTCTATCCATCAACATTATTGAAAGCAACATTTTTTATGGGTATAACATACTTCAATTCGTATGAATCTTTTTTTTTAATGTATGTTCAGTGATAATTCTTTACAACATTGTCCGATTTATATGGTTCTTTTTTTGTTAGAAAGGAGACACCTAATGGGTGCTCCAATATAAATTTGGTCAATATCTGATAATGGGATTTATGATAAAATTAGCAAATGATTTTGGAGTATGTTTTTTAAAAGTATTTTTATAACTTATGGCAATTTTATTAACCACCAAAAAAATTTTGGCTTAAAACAGTGAAGCGTCTCTCAACAATATTTACAAAGTAAACTCTATAATAAATTTTTTTTTATAGGAAGCCGCCACATCGACACAATCAGCGTCTTCAGATAGCTCGAGCAATGAAGAAAAAATGATGATAACGATAAGTACGTCCGAACCGGACGAACTCATCATAGCCGACCCCCTAGATAGCTGAGCACAAGCGCCTGTTTATGTAATACGCGAAAAAGATTGTTTGCTGCGTCGATAATTCAATTTTTTGTTAGGATGGTTCTATTTATTAAACATTTACTTAACTCGTTGTACTTACTCCTGTATTATAGCCGAATATTTGTACAGAATCAAAGAAATATATATATTTTATATTAAAAATAATCGTTTTACTGATGTACTGGATGTGTGGCTTCAGGGCCTTTGTTGTGTACAGATTGAGACAACTTTATTCACACCAGTTCTGACATATAAAACCCAAATAAATACAACCTTATTTACAATTAAAAAGAAACATACAAAAAAAAGACATTTATTTAAATCATAGCTTACAAAAAATTATAATTACAAAGAAAAGCTAAATACTAGTCTACTTTTTCTTCTCATCCTTCTTTGCATCCTTATCCTTTTCTCCCTTTTCCTTATCTTTACTATCCTTATCCTTACTGTCCTTATCTTTATCCTTACTATCCTTCTTCTCTTCTTTCTTACCCTCCTCAGCATCTTTGTTTGTCAGTTTGTTATTGATTAAATTATGCAATGCCACTATGGATCTAACCAGAGCTGCTAAGTAGACTACAAGCATCTGATCATTGTTTTTAACATAAAATGAATTGTTAAAAGCATCTTGGTTTATATCAGGCAACAAATTGAAAATATCTTGTAACTGATAGATAATTTGATGATTAATAGGTAGCGTATTGTCACAAACATTTAACAAATAGTCTCTAATGTCTTTCAACTGTGAATGCAGTCCCTTCAGACCCAACAATTGATTTGTAATTCTTTGAGAAAGTGTGCCAACAGTAGTATCTTTGATATCACGTAATAAATGTTCTACACCCACTTCTTCAGCCTCTTCTGCTCCAATTTCGCTTGGTACGTGTTCAAAAGTTTTGGATGTTGGTGAACCATCATCATGTACTTCCTCAACGGCTTGATACGCTTCTGTGGGAAGGCCTAAGTCTTTTGGTTTGGCATCAATAATTACCAATACTGAATTTGGACAGTATCTTCTTACTAGTTCATTAATAGCAATGTCGTTTTGGTGTAATTTGGGTCCGGTGTGGTACCAGCCCACTACACGTTCTCTAGCATTGACTTTTTTAAACATGCCGTACATATTTTCTAAGTAATCATGGTCCAAAAACCACACAGATTGATCTTTGTCATCCTCATCAAAAGGAACTAAAAAAATACATTGATTAACGAACTTTTCAGTTTAGTATAAAGCCTTTACATACCTGCGAAACTATTCGAAACATCCAAGACTCCTTTAGCCCTCCAACAACCGAGTAAGACACCGACGACGCGTTTTTGGTTACCGATTTTTCCCATACGATTGAAATGATCCACTACGCTAAGTAAGACCAATGGATGGACTATAACTTTAGTTGTCGTTACGTCTGAACTAGGCATTTTAAAGCCCGTTTATTTAGCAATATAATAATTATTGAAAAATAAAGAAAACAGGATGACACTTCAAAATTTTTTATGCCCTGTCAAAACTGTCAGAAGTCAAAATATTCATGTCATGTCACTTCACCAATGCTATTTATTTATATAGATTGCTCATCCACATGTAAATTAGACGGCTGAACAGGACCGTTCTGGCTCAAATCTGTTTTAAAATGAAATTTCAACATCTAAATATAGTTTAGATTTAGAGTTTTCTTTATTCATTTGACTTATTTAAATACATATATTTAATTATTCATAAATTTAATCATGAGGAAATTCACGAATAAATGATAAAAATGAATTTTCCTTATTATAAATAGGACCATGATCTTTTTTTTTGTCAAAATAGACATTCTAATTTTATATTAACATCCTACACTAGTTTTATTAGGGCAAATAAGGTGGTGTAACTGGTGTAATTTACACTGGTGGACACTGCACCAACAGCGAACGAAAGAACCTATTGTATGTCATTATTTTATTTCTTTAAATTCAAAAACTATATATAGTTTAAAATCAAAAGATGGATATTGACGAATAAATAAAAATTATAAGTTAGATATCTTTATTTTTGAAAAGTACGGTCGAGGGAAAAGTTCTGTAACGAACTCGTGAATTAAAATGGTGGTTAACAATTTCGAACATTGTCTCGATTGTTAATCGCCCTTATTAATACACTTGTTTGTTAAATAACCATTAAAACATATGTTTACTAAATTGCTTCTGATTTATTAACACATGCGAGACAATATGGCCGCTCGCAAATTGCCAGCTTTGAGTAATCTATATTATATAATTGTCATAGCCAACAGGCCCACAGGGTTGCCATATCATAACCCATGGGCAACATTTCAACATGTTGTTGGAATGCCTAATTGTGATACAATTAATAAATAATATCTTAATTAATGGGACTTTGTTTTATGATAAATATACTTTCATAATTTAATAATACTTGAGTTTATTTTAGAAATAAGATCGAATCGTTTGAATAGTGGCGCCACCACGAAATTTGCTCCAATCAATCGAACCAAACGTCACGTAGTGGACTTGCGTACTTGCGATTTGGTTATTGCGCAAGTCCAAGCTAGTTTATGTTTAGAAACGATTGAACTATTCCAAAAATGTCTGTTCTCGGTTCTCGTATTTCGCGTCGCCATTTTGAAGTTTGAGAACTTAAATTTAAATCCGTATACATCTCGTAGTTAGTGAAGTTTTAAACGAAAAACTCTCGAAATCGATGTTATTATAGTGCAATCAATTGTATATTTTATATATTTTCGTGCTAGTTACGAGAACAAGTGAAGTTGACAGTTTTGTTTTGATCAGTTAGCGACCAAACTAAAAATGGCGTGTGCAACTTTGAAGAGATCTTTGGACTGGGAGCCCGTGTTGGGGGGACGCCCAGCAAAGCGAAGACGATGCGTGCCCTTCTGTTCAAGCCCTACGCAGAGTGGATTGGGTTCCCCAGGGCCTTCCACCAGTCCCACTGGATCGTCGTCTCCAAAAAGTTCCGTTTTCCCAGACGTCAAAAAATTTACCCCTGGTAAGAATAAGTTTATTCTTTTGTGTAACGGTTTTTTTTTCATATCTATTGCATTTTAGGGGTAGTTAACGATATATTTAAGAGTTTTTTTTTAATTTATTTATTTGACATCTTTATGTCATCAGCTGATTGACGACATTATTGTTTACAGTTTGCTTTATGAGAGGTCCTTTGTTATTCAAATTGCTTTGGACAGTTTATGCACATAATAAAAATCTTCTATTTGTAAATTTCAATGGGCTTACTTCTACTTAGTATTTACTTATTGTGTACTTAAACTAAATAGGAATGATTAAGGATATTTGAAATTATTAAGGTTATGCATTATTTACATTGGTGTTGTCATTATGTGGGATTGAGAGAGTTTGGCCAATATAAAATTCCCAGTTTTTGTTGTACAATTTTGAAAAATGAGAAAGAAATTAATGACTAAAATTTGGGTTAAATCATTTCAAATCTTTTGATGCAATTTAAAGGGTTATTAACATTACTTTGGAAAGTACCAACCAAACTAGAAGTTAATATATTTCCAGAAAAATATTAGTGTTATTTTAATTTTTATTATATTTGTCCAATATTAAATTTATACAGTATAGGTACATAACTTTGGGAGTCGCAGGTTTTTTAAAAGTTTAAACAAAAATTTGTTTATTTGTTATTTTTAAGATAAATATTGAAATTAACAATTCTTTACCACCTTGTTCCATTTCTATGAATCTTTTTTTGTTACTAGGGGGTACTTCAGGGGTGGTCCCATATAAATTTGGTCAAAATCAAAAAATTGGGTACATGATAAAATCTTTAAACTTCATTTTTTATGTATATTTAGCAATAATTCTTTACCACCTTGTCTGATTTCTATGATTCTTTTTTTAATAGTAAGAGGGTACCTCACGGGTGGTTCCATATAAATTTGGTCAAAATCTAAAAATTGGGTCCATGATAAAATCCTCAAACTCTTCATTTTTTATGTATATTTAGCGATAATTCTTTACCACCTTATCCAATTTATATGATTCTCTTTTGTTACTAAGGGAGTACCTCAGGGGTGGTCCTATATAAATTTTGTCAAAATTTAATAATTGGGTCCATGAGAAAATCCTCATTCTTCATTTTTTTATGTGTTTAGTGATAATTCTTTACCACCTTGTCGGATTTCTATGAATCTTTTTTTGTTAGTAAGGGGATGCCTCAGGGATGGTTTCATATAAATTTGGCCAAAATCAAAAAATTGGGTCCATGATAAAATCCTCAAACTCTTCATTTTTTATATGTTTGGCAATAATTTTTACCACCTTGTCTGATTTATATGAATCTCTTTTGTTAGTAAGAGGGTGCCTCAGGGATGGTCCCATATAAATTTGGTCAAAATCTAAAAAATGGGTCCATGATAAAATCTTTAAACTCTTCATTTTCTATGTATATTTAGCGATAATTCTTTACCACTGTCTGATTTCTATGATTCTTTTTTTGTTAATAAGGGGGTACCTCAGGGGTGGTCCCAAATAAATTTGGTTAGGATATAGTGATGGCATCTGCTTGATTTTGAAGTCAGTTTTTTAAAATTTTATACAGTATACATAACTTTGGGAGTCACAGGTTTTTTAAAAGTTTAAACAAATATTTGTTTGTTATTTTTAAGATAAATATTGAAATTTACAATTTTATCAATTTTTTAACATTCTAAATAGGTTTTTTCTCCTAGTTCCATCTATAACGGTATTTGTGACATTGACTATTAAAAAAATGTATTTAACTCATTTATTTTTTATTTTTTCTCTTTAATTTTTGTATTTTTTGAGCCAAGTAGGATCTTATCTATAATTTTGAGAAATGTTCATAGACTATTCCAGATTTTTGTGCATTTAAAAAATGTTTAACTTAAGTAACTATACTTATGAAAATCATGCAGATTTTTACAAGTGTATAGACCTTATATCATTCAGTACCAGGTACAAATATGACACTCTGAAAATATATTTTATATTAAGTACATAAATTATAATGAACTACTTAATTGATCATAGAAAAATTATATAATTTGTAATGGCTTTTTCGATCTAGAGTTCCTAACCTGTTTTTTAATATTTTTAATGACTTATACTAATTGGTAGTTGGTTAAACATCTTCCTGCTATACACAATAGAGCCTTGTACCAAACAGGAAGAGGGTATAGGCAAGGGAAGGTAAAAAAATCTTCGAGTATTAAAAAAAAAATTGTTTAATGTCCCAACAGGAAAAAACCCAATTACAGGACAAACTGTACAGTTTGTTAATATGTGAATTAATTAACCCAACTTCACCTAATAATAATTATATAAGTATTGTTAACACTAACAGAAATAATTGTAATCTTATTTATTTTATTGAGTACCTTATTGAGTATTGCTGGATGTAATATTACATTTAGAGTTTTTAAAAGCATTTCTAAAATAGACAGACACGTGAGTGTGTGAGTGTGTGGTTTACAAGAAACACCAGCATCAACTCTGCACAGATGTATTGTGGCTCTCTTCAGAACATACTCCAGAAATTTATAGCATATCGCAGATGGGATTCTACCCTTCCAAAAGTTGTATGCAACAATTCTTACTGCAAAACATTCTAAGGACAGCTTCTTACACAAACTATCAACATGGATTTGAAATTTTAATTTCTGGTCATTGAATGAATGCACATTTGATCCTGTCCAACTGAAATTAAACCCTGTTATCATTTAAATTTATCTAAAAAAGAAAACATGCATCAATAGTATTTTAATCCAATCTGTGTTTTTTTAAGAAAAGCTAGCAACCAATTTTTCAATTATTTTTACCAAAGTAGACAATTATTATGAGCACCACCCTTGTACACAGGTATAACATTGGCTATTTATAAAAAATCACTGAATGATTCTGTCCAAAATGAATGATTGATTCTGCTAAAACATGTTATGTGTGTTCTGGAAGATATGAAAGAAGATTAACTGAAATTTCATCCCAACCTGAGGAGTTCTTTTTTGTGATAGAAGAGAGGATATCCTTAATTTCTACATCAGTTGGTATAAAATAAAATGAATTGTTAATATTTAGATTATTTAAATAAGGAGTTATTTGGGTGGACAGACTTGGACCTGCAGAAAAAAATATGATTCCAGTAGGGCTTAAATTGGGACCAAGTGTTTAGACCTTCTGCATCTTAAGTCATTTAGTAGTTAAGAAATAAGTAGAGCTCAAAATGGAAATGTCATTTTAAGTTTGGCTTATTTTTTAAGAAAGCTACAACCAATTTTTCAATTATTTTTACCAAAGTGGACAATTATTATGATCACCACCCTTGTACACAGGTATAACATTTGCTATTTATACAAAAACCACTGAATGATTCTGTCCAAAATGAATGATTGATTCTGCTAAAACATGTTATGTATGTTCTGGAAGATATGAAAGAAGATTAACTGAAATTTCATCCCAATCTGAGGAGTTCTTTTTTGTGATAGAAGAGAGGATATCCTTAATTTCTACATCAGTTGGTATGAAATAAAATGAATTGTTAATATTTAGATTATTTAAATAAGGAGTTATTTGGGTGGACAGACTTGGACCTGCAGAAAAAAATGTTGATTCCAGTAGGGCTTAAATTGGGACCAAGTGTTTAGACCTTCTGCATCTTAAGTCATTTAGTAGTTAAGAAATAAGCAGAGCTCAAAATGGAAATGTCATTTTAAGTTTGGCTTATTTTTTAAGAAAGCTACAACCAATTTTTCAATTATTTTTACCAAAGTGGACAATTCTTATGATCACCACCCTTGTACACAGGTATAACATTTGCTATTCATACAAAAACCACTGAATGATTCTGTCCAAAATGAATGATTGATTCTGCTAAAACATATTATGTGTGTTCTTGAAGATATGAAAGAAGTTTAACTGAAATTTCATCCCAATTTGAGGAGTTCTTTTTTGTGATAGAAGAGAGGATATCCTTAATTTCTACATCAGTTGGTATAAAATAAAATGAATTGTTAATATTTAGATTATTTAAATAAGGAGTTATTTGGGTGGACAGACTTGGACCTGCAGAAAAAAATGTTGATTCCAGTAGGGCTTAAATTGGGACCAAGTGTTTAGACCTTCTGCATCTTAAGTCATTTAGTAGTTAAGAAATAAGTAGAGCTCAAAATGGAAATGTCATCTTAAGTTTGGCTTATTTTTTAAGGACTGGTGGTGAAAATGGACCTAAATCCTATTATTAAGTAACAACATCCTTTTTTAGGAATTTTTATTTCATAAAATTTTCTTTTTATTGTAGAAAACCTTATTGACAATCTCAAGGCAGAAATCAAAAGACTACAAAAGCGCAAGCAATTACAGTATAACAGTATGGAAACTTCAGATGGGAGCAGTTCAGGTGGAGAAACCTGTGAATCTACCTGTCGTACAGAGAGGCCCTTATTTACATTTAAACAGGTAATTTTTGTAGTCTATGCTCTAGAAATTAGTGGAGTCTTAATAATTAACACTGTTTTTTGTTTTTAAAGGTTGGTTTGATCTGTGAACGTATGCTCAGAGAACGCGAAATAGAAATAAGAGAAGAATATGACAATGTTCTGACTACAAAACTTGCCGAACAGTATGATGCCTTTGTAAAATTTACATATGATCAAATTCATAGAAATTACACCAATACGCAAGTACCTAGTTGTAAGTACCTTAATAATTATTCTTGTGTTAATAGGGTTCCAGCCATAAAGTTTGTATCATTTTCTTTTCAAAATATCTCTCATAATTTTTCTAATTAAAATTGTAGAGTGCTTAAAATTAATTAATTTAACTTGAAATGCTTTATTTTTTTGTCTGATTTTCTTTTTTTTTTTTGGGACAAACTATCTTTTTAGTAATCAAAACAATTTTTGGAAAAAGATGACCTTTCTAAAATATTTAGTCCATTTTGATTTTTCAAATAACAAATACTTTTTAAATGAGACTCACTTTTTTATATATTTTGTTTTTGTTTTAATATTCTCTTTTTGTGTTATATTTTCTTTTGTATTATATATTATATATCTTAGAACTACTTTTTTAATAACAAAGCCAATTTTTGAAAAAAATTAATGAACTTAATTCCAGATTGCTTTTTTTTTAATCTAATCTTTTTTTAATAATCAAAACGTTTCTGCTCCAGTATTATTATAATAAATATAAAATATTTGGTCGATTTTTTTCCTAAAATACATTTTAAATTGGTCCCAAACTCAGTTTTTTCATTTTTATAGTACAATTGATGAAGCTTCATGTGTCCTGTGTGGAAGGCATTTCAATTAAATTTGAAAGTGTGGTATAGGTGAATACATTCATTGTGGACTGTAAAAAATTAGGAATGTGTATTTAATGGAATGCTGACGTCTGTCACGGCCAGGGTTGGTAGGTACAGGTTTTTTAGGTTAAAAAAACTAAAAGTAAAAATTCTGCAATTTTAGGTTTTTTATATGTTTTAAGATAAATAGTAATTCACAATTTTATTAATCAAATCTCAGGTGAAATGTTAAAATTAATGTATATAAAAACAAATACAAATATTTTATGTTTTATCAAAAGTGATCACTGGAACTTTTTGATATTGATATTAATGATAAAGGCAGCAGTTCCAGGGAAGGGTTATGGAGGCCATGCCCCCCTCCCCCCGACATGAAAATTCTAATGGTTTATGAGCTTTTTATTTAAAAAAATATGTAAGTTTTGCTTATTTTTTAAATGATTTCAAAAAAATTCAATTCTTAATTTTTTATGTATATTGAGCGATATTTCTTTAACACGGTGTCCGATTTCAATGATTCTTTTTTGTTAGAAAAGGGGTACTTTAGGGGTGGTCCCAAATAAATTTGGTCAAAATTTAATAATTAGTCCATGTAAAAATCCACAAATTTTTTAGGTATGTTTAGAGATAATTCTTTACCACCTTGTCCGATTTCTATGAAACTTTTTTTATTAGTAAGGGGGTGCCTCATGGGTGGTCCCATATAAGTTTGGTCAAAATCTAATAATTGGGTCCATGAGAAAATCCTCAAACTCTTCATTTTTTATATATGTTTAGCAATAATTCTTTACCATCTTGTCCGATTTCAATGAATCTTTTTTTGTTAATAAGAGGGTACCTCAGGGGTGGTTCCATATAAATTTGGTCAAAATCTAACAATTGGGTCCATGATAAAATCTTTACTCTTCATTTTTTATGTATATTTGGTGATAATTCTTTACCACTTTGTCTTATTTCTATGATTCTTTTTTGTTAGTAAAAGGGTATCTTAGGGGTGGTCCCATATAAATTGGGCCAAAATCAAAAAAATTGGGCCCATGATAAAATCCTCAAACTCTTCATTTTTTATACATGTTTGTCAATAATTCTTTACCACCTTGTCCGATTTCTATAAATCTTTTTTTGTTAGTAAGGAGGTGCCTCAGGGGTGGTCTCATATAAATTTGGTCAAAATCTAAAATTGGGTCCATGATAAAATCTTTAAACTCTTCATTTTTTATGTATATTTAGCGATAATTCTTTACCACCTTGTCTGATTTCTATGATTCTTTTTTTGTTAGTAAGAGTGTACCTCAGGGGTGGTTCCATATAAATTTGGTCAAAATCTAAAAATTGGGTCCATGATAAAATCTTTAAACTTCATTTTTTATGTATATTTAGCAATAATTCTTTACCACCTTGTCTGATTTCTATGATTCTTTTTTTGTTAGTAAGAGGGTACCTCAGGGGTGGTGTCATATAAATTTGGTCAAAATCTAAAAATTGGGTCTATGATAAAATCTTTAAACTTCGTTTTTTATGTATATTTAGCAATAATTCTTTACACCTTGTCTTATTTCTATGATTCTTTTTTGTTAGTAAGGGGGTGCTTCAGGGGGTGGTCCCATATAAATTTGGTCAAAATCTAAAAATTGGGTCCATGATAAAATCCTCAAACTCTTCATTTTTTATGTATATTTAGCAATAATTATTTACCACCTTGTCTGATTTCTATGATTCTTTTTTGTTCGTAAGAGGGTATCTCAGGGGTGGTCCCATATAAATTTGGTCAAAACCTAAAAATTGGGTCTATAATAAAATCCTCAAACTCTTCATTTTTTATATGTTTGGGCAATAATTTTTTACCACCTTGTCAGATTTCTATGAATCTTTTTTTGTTAGTAAGGGGGTGCCTCAGGGGTGGTTCCATATAAATTTGGTCAAAATCTAAAAATTGGGTTCATGATAAAATCTTCAAAATCTTCATTTTTTATATGTTTGAGAATAATTCTTTACCACCTTTTCCGATTTCTATGATTCTTTTTTTTTGCTAGTAAGAGGGTACCTCAGGGGTGGTCCCATATAAATTTGGTTAAGATGTGGTGATGGCATCTGCACGATTTTGAAGTCGGTTTTTTAAAATTACTTTTAATATTTGTTTACTTTTACTAAAAACCTAAATAACCTATTTATATTAGTTTTTTAATTCTTAGTTTTTCCCAACCCTGATTACGACGTCAAAATTCGTAGATATTTTCGGTAGTACCGGGACTAAGAATGTTTTTATAATCACATTAGTTGCACTTGTACTTAAATTACTCAAAATTTTCCACTAATGAGAAAATTATATTTTACAGGCATAATTATGCTGCCGGTGTCCATAGAATGTTATTTCTTGGAACTTGAAATACTTTAAACTGCATTCTTGCATTAGCCAGGATTAGCTTTGATTTATTTGAGATTTTAAATTTAGATTCTTATATTTACTATATGTTATTTATACAGGATGGATCATAAAGTAATTGAAAATGCTTTCAATAGATGTCAACTCTGTTACACATTCCAAACATATTTTTACGGTCTTCAATGAACGTCTTCATTGTGTAGTTACAATTTTGTATTTTTTCTTTCAGACCTATCGTAAGACGTGACGCAGTTCCAAGAGTCTGTTTTAGCGCTATGCTCTAGCCACTTTTACAGTCGTTTAGTATCGTTTATATACACACACACCCACAATACATATTGATGACGGCAAACATAAAAAAAAACAAATCATATTATAGATATTAAAAACATTTGTCTGTCGGGAGATGCCTTAGAAATATATATATTATATATATGAACGTAACCATACTTCTTGCTGGCAAACAATTGTATATACTTACTATACCATCTTTTTTTATAATATCTTAAGAGTACGCATTATTATATACTTGTTATTTTTCTCTTGTACATATTCTTTGATTTTTTTTGTATGGAATCCAACAAGTCGAAAACAAAAAATGTGTCGTTTGTAGTGATCGTTTAGAATATTCACGTAGACGTAGCATGGAGTAGAAGTGGTTTTTCAAAAAAAAAATCATTTTATTAAAAAAAAAAATTAATTTTTATAGTTATGTTTCAAAACCGTCTGACATCTGTAATTGTGGATCATTAAATATAATGAATCAGCCTAATGTAAGCTCAGGGAATGATTTTTTCTGGAAAAAAAATTCTGCTTCATTTTATACATGTAATAATATTACAGGATCCAAGTAAGCTTTTGTTTTGCTAAAATATACAAATTCAAGTAATTTAGATTTAACAAGACTGTTAAGTGAACCGTTATCGTTCAGGTAAGATTTTTGGGTTCATTATAAATTCGTGTGGTTTGAAATTTGTTTGGAAAATAGATATTTACATTTTCTTAGGACAAACATTTTTAAAATGGTTTAAAAATCGTTTCTGACAATTATTTAATCCATTTTCTACAAGGCAAGGTCAAAAAGTAGCACCTTCAGTGAGATAATTTTAATTTCGAGTCTTAAGAACCCTTCAGTATTATCTGTAGGCTGGCTCACGAGCTAGGAGGTGCCTATTATCTTAGGAGGATGCACAATGGGCCTAACGAGGCCTAAGTGCCGTGAGGTAATATTTTATAACTTAATATTAAAATCATTAACCATAGGTTAAAATTGTTGTACACACAAGATATACTTAAAAAAAAACAATATTAACAGTTTCTTTGGCTATTAAAACTGTAGAACGTCGACTTTTTAAAAGAAAATGTTTAGTAATCTCATGACAATTTTGCTTCTAGCAACTTTAATCAGTTTTTTATTTTGTTTTGCTTGATTCAAAATTCTATAACCACTTTTAGTTAAATTAACACAATCCACATTCCTTTATAGTCTTATAAATTGTATTTGGGAAATATTTTACTCTGTAAGGTAAAGAGGGTGGGTTGCTTTACAGCATTTAGGCCTCGAGAGCCATTATGCATCCTCTAGGGTCATATAGAATATAGCAACCAATTTTCAGTAGCATCGTTCAAAAAGGGGTTTATTCTGTTAATCCTTTAAATATTTAACTTGTTTAATCAAAAATAATAATCTGTATTCACAATTTTTAGTGGGTTGTTAAAATTTATTAATTTTAAGGGAATCTTCTGAAATATCGGGAACGCTTGACAACGTCGCATTGGCCAGTGATTGTGTTTCATTTGAACTAATTTTGACTTGAGTTATGAATGGGAGTAGTCAATTTCAGAAAAAAAGAAGAAGATAGGCTAACCTATAACCTAACCAAATAATTTAATTATAATTCTGGTTACATCTTTATTGAATCTAAAAATGTTTTTAAAATATAAATTTAACATTTGGAACGGGTCTGTAATTGACCTTTGACGTAATCTAAATGCTGCCTTGAAATATTTAATGTAGGTATTAGCTTTACATTAACAACTTCACCTATACAAACAGAAGGCACTTGATGATCATAAGAATGAGAACTGGACACTGCTTAACCCCTTTCCACCTATATCGCATAGGAGTGAGAGACAACCCTTTCTGTGAATGTGCAGATGTGGGTTCCTTAAACCACATCACTCTGGAATGCCCTATAAATCAAACTAAGTTTCGACCTATATAAAAAGCTAAGGGACACAAATTTACCTACTCCTTTCGATATTTGTTTCATACTAGTTAACCTTAATGAATTAAGACTTATTAAATCTAAAAATGTTTTTAAAATATAAATTTAACAATTAAAACGGGTCTGTAATTGATCTTTGATGTAATCTAAATGCTGCTTTGAAATATTTAATGTAGGTATTAGCTTTACATTAAAACTGTTATGTATTTCAAACCTTTCTTCATCTTCCAGTATTTCTTCAATCAAAACGTCTCCAATTACATCATAAAACGCCATTTTACCACTTTAAAAATTAATATATAAAGGAATTACAGAATAGACCCCATAGTCAGTTAATTATCAGCTAAAAAATAGGACAAAAATTTGATAATAAGATGTTTTTTTTTCAAATACCACATCAGTATTAATTAAAATTAAAAGGGGAATTGGGGGGAAGGGGGCAGGTCTGAACAGTTTTGTTCAAACTGCTATATATCCATTGTTTTTTTGATATAAAGATTTGCAAAAATTATAGTATGTGTAGCTATGTTTACTTAATATTTTCCTGTCAAACTATATGATTGTTAAGAGTTTTTCTTTGCAAAATTATGACATTTCCAGACCTTTCCATGATGGGGCACTTTTGGGCAAGTTAAATTTTTTAGTAACTGCTTTTTTTAGAAAAATTATTAAACAGCTAAAATACAAAATCAGTTTTTATAATATTACTGAACATGTAACAAAAAAAAACTAATATCAAATTGAAGATAGGAGGCCAATCTAGATGTTCCTGGTGTTGTTGAAGGTTCAGGCAACTTTGATACAACATTCTTTCTTTCAACACTGGAAATATCTTCAATCTGTGAAAATACAAATCCTTGCTTACAATTCTTTAAAAACGTTACTTGAAATTCTTCATTTTCTAATAATTCAACTACTTTTTCAAACTTTACTAATACATAAGTCATTCGTTAGGATTTTTTTTTTATATATAAAAGTTCCATAATCTGGCTATCATTAGTTTCAAAATCTAAATCAATGTCAGAATCAGATAAATTGTTTTTAAACCTAAGACATTCAGTCAGAATCTGATGATGAAAAATTATACAAAAACACTTCAGTCTTCTTGTATTTTTTCTTTGATGCAATTTTTGCCACCAATTTTTTCTTAGTATTAGTTTTTTCAATGTTGACTGTCTTATTCTTTCCAATTGGTCAATTCTGTCCTTTTCAGGTGTGTTGGTGTATGCTTTTGATTTCTTTGCTCTAGTTTTTCTGTTGGTTTTTCTAGGTAATGGTTTTACATTGGTTGGTTCTCGAATTTTATTAAAAAAAAAAAAAAGATATCAACACTTGCCAAGGTTTTGATTTTGATTAATATTCTGCTATTTTGACATTAATAATCAATTGATTATAAAGCTCTCGAACTCTAATGTAATTATTAATGCCAATGTCTCATCAAATTGACATTTAAATATTCTCGAGATTTAGATCCAACGAAAATAGCTGACTATTATCAAGGTCTTGCTATATTACCATTAATAATTTATTTCCTTCTTTGGTAAACTAATTATTTTATTGTCCTAAGGGCATTTTACCTTTGTTGAGAGGGATGATAGTAATTTATATAGTCTGGGAGCTAAGGACAGATTTTTTGAATATGGGTTATTTAAATACATTTTGATGTGACTTATTCCCATCTCGGGTAAAATAATAATTTTATTTTTATAATATAGTACTACCTTTTTATTAATTTTAATTAATATTAATGTATCATTTGAAAGAAACATCTTATTATGAAATTTCGGTCAATATTTCGTTTTTGTTCTATTGGAATGACGCTACCGACCATTCGGTAATTTTTGGAATTTTGGCTGCTAGAAATTGACTGTTAGGTTAGAACCTACCTCTCAACTTGTTAAAACTTGTTGGTTGTCGCTGAGAGGTGTCTAGAGACACTCATCTTCTCAGCTGATTGATGTTGAGGGGTGTCTACAGATACAACTAGATTATAAAATGTCTTTATAGTAAAAAAAAACTAAACTGTTAAAATTAAGACAAGTTAATTGTGACATCTCATTTCCTATGTCTTTTGGTAGAATTACAGAATAACATTTTTTGAAAACTTTAGAATCATAATATGTTTATTTGTTTGTTTGGATCAGATGGCAGTTTCAACTAAAACTTTGATAATATTCTATGTATCCAATTACCCTCATAATAATTTACAATAGAAACAAATATAAATATATGATTGATTATGATTAAACATAATTCAATCATAGCATTTATAAAATGTCTTTTTGTCATCAAATGTAAATGTTTCTAAAATAGGCCATGACTGACAAAGACTGAGATACAAGTCATGTTTGTGCTCGCAATTAAATCCAAATTTAAATTTAAAAAGAAGAAATATGCTCCACTTTCAAGGCTCATTTTAGAAATATTTTTTGTAGGTGGAAGTTTAAATATTTTCTGCATTTTGGTACATTTATTTATTTGATTTAACCCTTATCAGTACTAAACGAGAATACTCTTGCGACATATTGCTCAGTCCGACTATATATTCGTTTGAGGACTTTTTAAAGCTGCAGCAGATGCAAGAAAACTATTAGAGAAGATTTTAGATGTTAAATGCTTATACTATAACTAAAAACGCAATTAAATTTATAATGGATAATAATTTTAGTAAGCAGAGAAAACTCGTTATTGAAACAAATAGGGTTAAAACAAATTTTAAATTGTAGCTTTACAGTAACAAATATTCTAAATAAAAAATTTAGAACCAATGATTCTCTTTTGATACCTGTTTATGCAAATTTAATTTATTTTTCTTATAACATTTTTTTTTTTCAAAAAGAATCATTACCTACTTGAAAATGTTTGCACTTATTTTTTATGGTATTTTTTTTTTTTTGGAAACTTATTCTATTGATAAAAAATATTATACCACCCATGTCTTTAAAATTTGATGACTCAATAGCACTGCATTAATTGGTGTGAGATAAAAACATGTTCAGAGATACTTGGATATTGCTGGATAATATTTTTTTTTATATATATAAAATTATGAAGTTGGAAAATCATTGGATGAACATTTTTTTAAAACACTTTTAAACAGGGGCGCCCTAGTTTTTTGCAGACCCGATGGTTGCAAAAATTGCATGATCTGTGAATTTTTTTACTGACCTAAGTGAAAAAATATATATTGTGAGAATACGTTGCTTAATTTAGGAACCTCTGAGTAACCCAGGGCAGTGTTGCCAGAATATATTTTTGTTGTGTACCAGATTTGTCTAAAAATTGTACAAGATTCCATAAAAATGTACCACATTCTATAAAATGTACCAGTGTGGTCATTAAAGAGCAAAAAAAGAACATGAACAAAATGACTGTCAGTGGATTTTGACAGATTATGATATGGCAACCTGGCAACAACCTTGTGGGCCTGGTAATTAGACAATGTCAATGATATACTATAGATAGTTATATATATATATATTGATCATCCATGTTTTTCAAAATAAACAAAAGATTATGCCTTGAAAAAAAAATGTATATGTACTATATTTAAAGGCTGAAAATTGACAGTGACAGCAGGCCACAGGGTTTGCTTTATCTCCACTTGTTATTAAGTTGTACTGGCAACACTGGCCTGGGGCACTCCCGCGCGCGCCCTCAGGCACGCCACTGCTTTGATAAGCTATTCTCGCAATATGTTAGATGATTTTTCAACTATATTTAGTATTTTATATAGGTTAATAGGTAAGATTACAGTCTAAAATCGATTATTTTTTTTTTACTTTAGACTTTCTAATTTTTAATTTAATTTATATAGGGTGATCCATGACAATATGTACCTATTTCATAGCCTTTGCAATAAAAACTATTTGATGTAACGCATTTTTCTATATACCCACCTGCCATATTACTGATAATAATTCTTCTTCTCGAACAAAACCATTTAAGTCAAAATTTAAAATTATTGTAGATCACTCTGTATGCTAGGGTAAGGTCAAATTCTCATTTGTTAGTCTTAGGCTGTACTGTAATAAATATGTTTTTTTTTGCTTTTTGTGAACACCAAGTGGCTTCTTATTTATTTAGCTTAAACCATTAAGGATAGTTATGATTTAGTTTCTGTTATAATTTTGTTTACCTCTATTAAACATAGTATTAAGGATTTTAGGATTAATTTGTTAAAAAGTCTTATGATATTTAATAAAAAATGGGCTTATATTTTGTTGTTTTTTGTTCATCTACCATGTTTTTAGGCACTGGATGGTAAGTTAGATTTAAGTAGTTAATAACAATAAAAAAAGGGTAGTGTCTAGCAAAAAATGTTCTTTTGCAGTTCGCCTAAAGAAATACCACGATTTTTTCAAGTTTAAAAAATTAAAAGTTATACAATTTGACGGCATTATATGTAAAAGACCTTTCAAACATTGCAGATGGGTGGTGAGGCATTGTAAGGGTGTTATGTGTATGTCTAATGTTACAAGTGTCTTACCCTGGGTTTACAAGGCTTGACATTTACTGCCTTCGATCATGGTGGACTGTATGACTATGTTTGAAATATGTTACCTGGGGTGAAGGCCTTATACTCCACCCTGTAGCCTCTGGAAGATACTCTCGAAGTTCTGGTTGATGCACTGATTTTATTCAAATGAAACTATCACCTTATATTTGAATTTGATATATTCACGGCTTACTGATTCCACATTTTACATATTAATACTTGGTTACATAAATTATTAATTGATTACATGTTACAACTTTTTAAATCAAATCGCACAAATGCTTTAACTTAAATTTCGGCTTGCTGCCGGCGTTGACAAGGTTTGTTGTGATGTGTTTTGTGTTCGACTGACTAAAAAAGTTTTTTCTCCGATACAATCCCGCCAGCCAGCGACGGTTTTACCGCATTTTTTCTCATTGGCCGTCCCAGATCACATGATTGCGTACGTGATCATATTAACTGCGAAGACACAGGTGTCTTTGCGACATAGCAGGTGTTTGGTGGTCATTTGAAAGTCACACAGGTGTCTTTGCGACATAGCAGGTGTCTGGCTGTCATTTGAAAGTCACACAGGTGTCTTTGCGACATAGCAGGTGTCTGGCGGTCATTTGAAAATCAAGCGTGTTGTTTCAAGTTTAGATAATTAGTTTATACAGGGAGTGACTAGTCAGTACTTTATTATTTTTGTTTGCTAAAAGCGGAGGTTTATACAGGGAGTGTACCTAGTATTTAGCAGATAGGACATGTTGAATGTAATTTCAACAACAAGCATGCATAGAACTCCTAAATAAAAGTTTCTCAAATAAATAGACAGGCTTATGTAGGTAATTTGAAACAAATTGCAAATTTTTATCCATTTAAGCTGAGTAAACTGAGGTGAAATATGATCAAATTTGTGCAGATTAAAAATGTATCTACAACAATTGTTTTGAACACGTTGGAGCTGGTTTTGAGAGACTTAATCTAAACAGGGAAAATAAATAGGAATACCATAGTTCATTGTAGATAGTACGAGAGATTTACAAAGCTTTTTGCGCCTTTTAAAGTTTAAAATATGTTTTATTTACATATAATAACCACATCTTTACATAACACTTTTAATCTAACATTTTGATCAATAATGAGGCCTAAATTTTTAGCATCAACATCAACACCATTCAGCTCTAACCTTAACGAATTTTCTATTTTATCCCGTTTAGTTTTGCCACAGAATAGAACCACAGTGGTTTTAGATATATTTATACTTAAATTGTGTTCTTTAGAATACTGAGAAATCAATTGCAAGTCAGCATTAATTGAATTACAGTCTGTTCGCTATACTTACGCGGGTTTCGGATTAAAAATTTTATGAGTATTTCCAGGTAAGTACCCGAAAGTTTGACCTGTTCTTTGGGGAAATATCAACTGGTCAAATGAAATGAAAAATAATGTACAACTTTTTAATTAAATAATAATGGAGAATCTTTTGTTTAATTGAGAGTAGAATTAAACTTCTTCGTTAATGGAGTCTAATGTAGCTACTATAAACCTAATAATAATAATTTTATATTACACTTTATACAGAAAATATGGTCTATATATAATAAGAGGGTTATTTAGCTCAAATAAAATATTTTCTAACATAAAAATTTGTTCCATGTAGAGAATTTCAAATGAAAAATAAAAAAATTGAACTTGCCAACAAAAATGAAAATCAGTCATTATCATCCAAAATATCATAATCGTCATCATCATCATCATCATCACCACTGTCATCACTATTAATTGTTATTATGATTGGACTTTATATCCTTAAAAATATTTTAAACTGTTTGTGCTTGTAAAAACTATTTTGTGTTGTTTAGTTAATAATTGTCTTACATGTGTTTTAATTAATTTATTCAAACAGACATCTCGCGGTTTAACCTAAACTACAATATTAAAAAAAAAATACTATTGTATTACATATGACTTTTTTAACTCGTTTTGTTAAACTTTATGTAGCGCTTCCTTTTTGGAAATAGTCAAGGTGTGCCTGATGATGAAGTGACAGCTTCGAAACCGGTCGCCAATTAAATTGACTTGTGAGAAATAAAGGACCTTTTCTTTAACCCCTTACACTTAAGTTTTATAGTTTTGTAGGGAAAAACTTTTGGCTAAAATCGTTTTTTATAGCTAACCATAACATGGCCAACTTTTTTTTCGCGCAGCAACATTTTCAAGTAACATACTCAAAAAGTAAAAGTCCAATAAAAAAAATATTTCCCTCAAAAGTTTCTTATTTTTTTATGTACTTTAAGAATATGTAAGAAAAAAACTATAAAACTTTTGTCTGAAACTTTTTTCTAAAATGCATATTTTCGGCGGTATTTAACTGTAACACTTTAATTTGAACACCCGGTATATTATTCTGGCTGAACATACATAAAAAAAACTATTACGATTAATTGAGATTTTCCTCCTTTATTGAAGTCAGTTAATAAACATATTTTTCAAATAACTTTTCAAAAACCTCAAACAGGAATATAAAAGAATTAAAAAATTTGAATACGACCCTGTAATTCTGTCTCAAAAATTCTGTTTACGATCTTATCGGTTAACTTTTTTTTTGAAATTTTTTATCAATGTATGAATCATGCGTTGTTATTGTAAATCAATCGTCTGGTTGAATGTAAAGCCTTGTTCAGAGTATGAGCGTCGCGCGTTGCGATGCGATAGCGTTCCGTCTGCGTCGGTGAAACGATCAGGAAAGAGCGAGACCATATGCGAAGCTCTGAAATTAGGCATTCCAAACAAATGAATTGCCAGTGGGAAGGTTTGGTATATCTAAGGGTGGCGACATACGGTGTATTCTATCTACTTTACGTAAAATCATGAATAATGGATAACATTTAAATATTTTATGTCAAACACAATAAAAATAATATTTAAAAAAACCCACCTATACATTTCTTCATAAATTGGCAGGCTTGGCGACTACTACTTCGAATAAAAATAGCGTCCAAGTTGCAAGATTATGTCGCTACCCCCCTTAGATATACAAGAATTTCCCACTGGCACCCATTGTTTGACAAGTCGTTGGAATGCCTAATATCAATCGCACCGCGCGCAACTCTGTTGCGGGTACATCTAAGATGTCCGATACGAGAAAACGTGAACGCTTTTGTGTTGAAGTGCGCGCGTGTGTATTGTGAATGGACTGTATTTGATACATTTTGGAATAAATAATAAATGTAAGTTCCTTATTTTTTTATTTGGTGCCGGTGAATAATTCTCATGCACGAATTTCGAATTTTTATCTCGTAATTATTGAAGTAACTTAATTTTTACAAGTTTGATTTATATTTTAAATAAAATTACAGATAGGTATTTCATAATTTTTAGAAAAAAAAAAAATTGAGATCTATATTCATGATGCAAAATATGGTATTTTCAAGTTGGAACTATTTTTTATTGTGGATGTTGAAAATTCCTATTATGTATTTCAAACAAAATGATGCCCGTAGGTAATCACAGGCCACTTAACAGGCACTTGATATGGCAACATTGTAGGTCTGGTGATTTGACAGGGTCAATAATATAGACAGTTATATAGATTGATCATCCATGTTTTTTAAAAATAAAATAAGCTTATGTCTCAAAGTAAAAATGTAGGTAATTTTTTTTTAAATATATTCAAATGGTTTTAAAGCACATTTTTGCTAAACCGATTCAAATTAATGAACATTTGCCAGGCAATATGGCCGCTCGCAAACAACTCGCTTTAAGCAATCTATATCACTATATCTGATCATTGACCCTGTCAATGACAACACGCTGACAGGGTTGTCATATCTAAACTATCAGCACAGCTTTATTGTATAAGCTGTGCTATCAGTTTCAGTTCCCACTGGCAACATTTTTGATAGAAGCATAAGTAATTTAAATTCACAGATGCTCGTGATGGTTTTTCTATACTTTATTTTACGAAAATTTACTATTGAAACTATTTATTTTTGTGTTTCGACAAATTTTTTGCATAATTTGCCCCTCCAGATTTTTTGGCAAACAATTCACTCCGTGTTGTTCTTTTAGGCAAAAAATCGGAATAGGCAGGTGCACTAAAACATAATAGATTTTAGAAAAAATTAAAAGATAGTAATAAAAAAGTAATAAATCATTTTAAGATAAGATTTCTTTAAAATTCTACCCTTTTTTTTAAACATCACAAATGGTTCTATTTATTTTCTAAATTGTTGACTTTTTGTGACAGTAAAGTGTTATGGACCCACTTTTTATAATATTTGAATAAAAATTAGATACAATAATATGTTTCATTCGCAATTTTTATTTAATTATATTATTAAAATGCCACTATTTTCACTGTTTTACCCACATACTTTGATTTTCTTTACTATACGGTGCAACAGAGACACATACTTTGATTTTCTTTTACTATACGGAGAATGGTCGCACTGCGCAGCTTTCTGAGTGCCTTTCAATAGGAGATAGACTTCGCCATTTTGAACCCTTCTTATGTGTTGTCTACACACATACTATTGCTGCGTTTGAGAATCCACATCGGATGCATTTTTTACATCTCGAGCGTTTTTTTATCCACATCGGACACATCTGTCCCATTACATTTGCCGCGTTTGAGAATACACATCGGATGCATCTGAGATGTGAATTTTTTATCACGTGATAGAGAATTAGATCTGAATGTAGATGTAATAAACAAACGCTCTAGACTTTATTTGGTCATGTGATAAAATGTCAATGACAAGTTAGAAGTTTATAATTATTAAATTTGACTTTTGAGACTGCAAATCAACCTACATTTGAAATATAAACAAAAATTAAACAAACTAATCATTTTTATATTCATGCTAGCATAAACAAAAGATAAATTGACAAACTTGGCTTCACAGAACATTTACTTTCTGGCATGGAACGAACATCTCATTCACATCTCATTTCAAATCGAGATGTAAAAAATGTAATCTGAACAGGTACATCTGGGATAAACAAACGCAGATGTAGATGTAGTAGATGTGTCCGATGTGGATAAAAAAACGTTCGAGATGTAAAAAATGCATCCTATGTGGATTCTCAAACGCGGCAATTTACGTATACTGAATCACGTGATCAAAGATTTTTTACATCTCAGATGCATCCGATGTGGATTCTCAAACGCGGCATTTGATTACTATACGGGGCAAGAGAGAGGTCCGACACGCCCAACATAGGGCGCGGCCATTTTGAACCCTATGACACAGTTTATAGCTAAAGAATCAGATCGCTCACTCTGCGTCGGCACTTTTTATCTCAATGTTCCAGTTTATACACTGCGCAACTCAGATAATACAATATATGACAACCGTCTATAATAAAACAGCAGTCTTCTGCGTATCCTGAATTTGTATCCCTGGAGTGGAAGTTATTTTGGAACTTTCAACTGGTCTGAGCCCAGACAGCACACCAAATCCTTTGGATATCTACTGAACATCCCAATATCCACTGAATGTCCAGTCCATGGTGGATATCTATTTTATATCCATAAAATGTAATTTATAGACATGCAAATGTCCATAAATAATAGTAATTATATAGCAAATTATTAAAAAATTACGCCATTGTGCTCGCCATTGTGGCTAATAGTACCGTTCAGATATTTAAAATTATTTTTTTTAAGGTGTATTCAATATCCCATGGACATCCACATATATCAAAGTCTTAGCGCGGACGCAAACCATCGTGGATAACTACTAGATGTAATTTTTGATTTTGCTTCCTAAGTATAGATGGCGATACCACTTTCGTATCTACTCATGCTCAACCCGCCATAATTGAGTTGATCGAACATTTTTTCGCATTAAGACTCTTTTAGAGATTGGAGTCGAGAATTTCCATTTATTGCTGAAGAGTCCTAATAAGGATGACTTTTTCCTTAGTGGGCAAACTCAAAGACAGATTGTTGGAAATATTTTTTATCTCTATTTTCTTTCGACGTTATCATTCATTTGGTTACTTATGAATGTCTACTAAAGATACCTATAAAATATTTTGCTGAATATCTGAATTCTATATCCTGGGATATAGACGGACATTTGGTTGGATATCCATATTTGGATATTGGATATCCACAAAATATATTCTGTGGATATCTCTGGGATTTCTTGTATTGTCTGGAAGATACTAATTAGATATTTTGCTGAATATCCATAGGATATCTTCTATATTCTGGATATAGACGGACATTTGGATATCCATATTAGATCCACGGAATATTTCTGATATCCTGTGGATATATTGGATATCCACAAAAGATATTCTGTGGATATCTTTGGGATTTGGTGTGTTGTCTGGGAGTGAGCTAACTGATTCTTTAGCAATAAACTGTGACTCCAAAAATAATATTCACTGACACTGACAGCAGCAAGCAAAATATCAGGTGCGTTTTAATCATCCGCTTCTGCTTCCGAAATTGTCGGTTCAGTCGTTCTAACCTGTCAGATTAAAACAAGAAAACCGACAATTCCGAAGCAGAAGCGGATGATTAAAACGCACCTATTAAAAATATTACGCCAAGATGTAGGCAACACGTAATAAGGGTTTAAAATGGCGGAGTTTTCTATCTCCTTTTAAAAGGCACTCAGAAAGCTGCGCAGTGCGACCATTCTCCGTATAGTAAAAGAAAATCAAAGTATGTGGTTTTACCTAATTTATGACAATTTTTTGCTAGAAAGTCTGTTGACATAAGCGGTACATTATAGTTTGCATCGTTGCCAAGTTTTTTTTTCAATATATTGGTTTGCGTCATATTTTATATTTTAAAGTTATCAATTTTATAATTTTTGTAATAAAATTGTAATTTTGACAGATTTATCACTCCAGTCTACTATAGTAGAGTAAAACAAACTTAAGTTTGGTACACCCACGTGTCGATCCGATGGTTGCGCCGTAGATTTGTTGACTATCGTTACCATGCCAACCTCTAACACGGCGATGGCCAGTACCGTAGCGTAAAGAGGCGAATAGGTGAAACAATTTGCATCTAACAGCGCTATGTGGTAGTGTTCTTTTTTGTAGTACCTATTGCTACATAGGTATACATGTACTTTATTGCAGTTAACAAGTTTTCCAAAACTACATTTTATGACAAACTTACAATAATTTAAAATATACGCTGCGTAAGTTAGGTTGTTTAGTGGATACAATTAAGTACATTTAGTAACCTGCATCTGTATTCTAAATTAAATAAACATAACAACTTACGTACCTATTGTACAAATCAAATTAATTACCTTTCGAATTTTGATAATTACATGCATAAAAAAGTATTTCTCTTTTTCCACTTATTTTCGTCCCCCGCCACTGACAAACAAAGCCCGCCTATATGCGCAGATTAGTATGCAACTAACATTTGCTGTCCCAAACTTAAGTTTGTTCTACTCTAGTTTGTGCAACTAGAGTAGATATGATGGCCATATCGCACGAATACGAAATTAAAGCACGACGCTGTAGGCGGAGTGGTCAATCGCCTGAGAGCGATGTGGACAATCCACTCGAGTTGTACAGTATATTTTTTCTACGACCCACTAACGAAAATTTACAAATAAAAAAATATTTTAGATTATTGAGACAAAATAACCAATTTTAAATAATTTATAACTTTTAATAATTTTTAAAATAAAATAAACGAAGAAAATAAAAATAATAAGTCCCCAGCCGAGGCTTGAACTTGGGTATCCCGCGTGAAAGTCAGACATTCTGACTATACCCATCCACCGGCATATTTGGGAAATTTTTTCAATACTCGTAATTGAATTGTCTTCATAAAGTTTTATTAAAATTAACAAATTATTTATAATTATAGCATAAATAAAAATAGAAATGCTATTTTTTATCGATTCTACACAAAAATAAGTCATTTAAATGTATATTTAAGTTCAATAACTAAAAAAATGTTAGAAGTACCTAACCACCAACTTTTTTTAAAGGGTTCGCTTTAAATTGTTTTTCTCTTTAGAATATTGGGTCTTCAAATCTACAGCACTGGCAAAAATTTCAAAGGAAAAATCGCAACAGCAAACTTTTCTTAAAAAAACGTTTCTCGGAATGTTAGTTTAACGATCTGGTAAATATAGCAAAATCCACTTATTTTTTGGTAATCTATCTCTGGAAGAATTTATGATATACCTTTTTGAAACACCCTGCATATTTTATATTTTGATTAGGTCATTTACTTTTAATTTCCCTGATTCCTATATTCGTAATTTAATTTACAATTTGGCAAAATTGTTGCTTTTTGAATATAATCTTCAAAATTATTATTATTATTATTATTATTATTTACAATTATCTCAAATTCGCCTTTTTTTGTTAATTTACTATAAAAACTAGTTACTTTTTAAGAGGGTTCTATACCCGTCCGCCATATTGGAAATGTTAATGTTCAAATTGCGGGCTTAATACTCACCAAAAAAAACATCTTTTTTGTATCCGTGCTTCTTATGCATCGTAGATTGGCGCATGATAACTTTTTTTTATAAACATAAAAAAAATAAAATGAAAAAAATATAAAACAAGTCATATACGTATAAATGTTATCATCCGCCATTCTTCATTTGCCATTGAACAACTTGTGTATTTACCATTTTTGAAAAAAGTAAGTAGTTTTTTCTAAAATTGAACATTGCATAAAAATTTCAGAGGGCACCGGGAGGTGCTGCCCCCAACGGTCCTCTTTTACGTTTGGATACCATGATAATCAATATTTTCTATACCAGATGGCGCACCAGTCGCGAAAAGTATGTTCAGTTGCCTAAACCAATAAATATTACAGAGTTACTTTCCGATCGATGTATAAAATTGCAAACAACACGATACACAGAATAACGGTGTGTTCCTGCGCATGCAGCTGACTGACGGTGACGTCACGTGGGACAGAATTGTTAGTATTAAATGGGAAATAGTGTTTGAAATTCGATATATCGCCGGTTTTAGATTTTATGCAGTTACTTAAGCTTTATTGGTTATTTTATAATATATTCGTTTACAAATATGAAGGTTTAAGGTAAATAATACTAATAAAAATATTAATTTTTTTCATAAATTCTACGTATTTTGTGACATGGATAAGATAAATAAAAAATATGGACTAAAAATATAAGTTTGACTGAAATTTGTACTTTCTGGGAGTGGTAGTTCCTTTTAAATTTATTTTCTTAGTATGCAGAAACAAATTATTTTTTTATAAAAACCAAGTATACAAAAAATAATTTTTTATTTGGTAAATTTAAACATTTTTTTGCCAAGTTTACTTTGAAAATATTCAAAACCAATTTTTCTGTTCATGTATCTTATTCTTAAATATGTTCCTGTCCTGCTCTTGCATAGTATTTCTTGAAAAGGGACCGTTGTATTGGGACAGGAAACTACTGCTTTATCTGCTAAAATTTTAAAATACCTATTTTCTTTGCTTAATAAAGCCCCATGCACCTGGTGGAATTTAGTTTTCTTCTCTTGCGTTTATGTTTACTACTTTCCTCAAAGTAGATAGGGCAACTTCATGCTAAAATAAGCAACTTTTCAGTGTCTCTAAACCTATTACACTTGTGCATTTTACTAACCATTATTGTTTAAATTAAGTTTGTCCTTTCTATGATAAGAATTTATCCATATTTTGTGGCATTCGAAAATATCTTACATTACACTATTTTTGAATTTCGCATTATGGATTTTGCAAGTCTCCACCGCGCAGCCCGGCCATTTAAATATTAATTCAGTTCTTCCCTATTATATATAAGAAAATATAGTCACTACTAACACAAAAACAAATAAATTATTAAATTATTTTACACTATTCAATCAAAAAGTGTCAAAATAACTTGAAAGTTCGTCCCGAATTACGTCACTGCGCGGTTTGGACGAAATTTGAATCGAAAGTCAGTATACCGTTAGTGGCTAGTATGTGTATCGTGGGCAAACAAAAAATATTGTGTATATTTGGCGAATTTTGAATTCAGTTCGAGGTTTTAGGTTCGGTGTTGCCGTCTCTACAGATAGTTTGTGAATCCACAGACAAAGCTCATAGTAGCGTTGGAAATAGTCCGTTTTTAAAATACATTTCTACAAAAAATTTATTCCTAATGAAAGTTGTTTCTATTACGAAATAAAACAAAATTCACAGAAAAATAAATAGGGTGGGCATAAAATTGCTATAAAATAGGTAGTGTTACAGAATAAATACAAAATCCGAGCGCAAAATTATGAAACGAGCTTGTCGATTTTGGTCTGAAATTATAACATAACACACTTTCTAAAAAAATTATCCTAAGTTCAGCTCCGAAAATCTTAACAGTCGGAAAAAATTAATAGGTACCGATTTTGCTTAAATAGTGGAGAAAAAGACATTCCTACAGCAAAAATCAAGGGCGCTAATGGCGTTTTATAAAAGGCTTTGAGTTCATTATGAAACCCAAGTTTAAAACCCCATTTATAAACAAATAATTTTCTATTCTGTAATGTGCAAATAAAAGGAAAGAGTGCCACCCTTGGCAACGTTGTAATTTTATGTGTTATCAAAATAAGTGATCTGTCTGTAGTTGTCAATGTCATTGCGAATGCGAATCAAATAACAAATACATGTTTATTAGTAAATTAGGCATTCCAAACAAATGAAGCGCGGTTCTAAGGTTTGGAATCTCTAAAGGGTTGCGACATACGATGTAGTCTATTTACAATACGTGAAATCAAAATTAATGAATTAAATTTAAATATTTTATGTCAAACACAATGAAAATATTATTTTTATAGGAACCGTTTATGCATTTTCTATAAATTGGCAGGCTTGGCGATTACTATTTCAAATAGAAATAGCGTCCAAGATTAAAGGCTATGTCGCAATCCCCTTAGATTTATGAGCCCTTCCAACTGACAACTATTGTATGACAGGTCTTTGGAATATCTAATTGTGTGAGAATAATCACTGTGACTTTAATAAATCGACAAAGAAGTGGTTTTTATTATGGGTCGAGTACAAATAAAAAAACAGCAAAAGATTGGTTGGATTACGTCACGTTTTGTGTTGTACAAGTCTTAAACTTGTACGATTATATATATTGAGCGTTTAGAGGCCGCATAATTAGGTTATCATTGGACGAAGACTGTTCAATACAGTATCTCTTAAATTTCCAAAATAAAAACTAAAACAAATAATATATTTACCTACATATATTTATACGCTTTTCTATTTATGAATGTGTGAAGGCTATAGAATAAAGTGTTCATAAAAAGTAATTATAATTAAAATAAGCTCAAAAAACTAGAAACCGTGTTAAACTTATTAAATAAAAACCGATTATATATAGAAATCTAATTTTGTTAGTCATCAACGGCCGAAAATGGTACGTCTAGATGTTCTTATACGAGAATTGGTAGACTGTGCAACCACAAATGCACAGAAATGTATTTCAGGCTGCCTAACAATTTCTTTAAAGGAGGGGGTTATGGCGAAGACGTAAGGGACGAGGATTTTGAGGTTATGTATGAAATTGACGGAGCTGATGGGTATAGAACCCTCTTAATGTTTATTTTTTTTTACGAAATAATTCTTGTATTTGAATTCTTTTTTTCATAAAGTTATTTGAAAAAGTTGTTTATTTTAATATCTAACTTCTATACAAGCAATTAAAAATAACATATTAACTCTGGTAAAAAATCACGACGGCCAAGGTTTTAATACAATTATTACTATTAAAACCTTCGAGAATATTTTAAAACTGGTCACCAGTTCTATTAGAAAAATCAGCAAAATTAGAAAACTACATGTTGTATTATTTTCGTTGGTCACTTTACTATTAGATGTATACTTTACGCTTTACGTAAATATGTATTGTATGTTGCCTACCTAATATGCATTCCAACGTCCTGTCAAAGAATATCTGCCAGTTGCAAAGGGCTCCAATATCTAAGGGGGTTGCGACATAGTTTTCCATCTTGGACGCTAATTTTATTTGAAATAGTAGTTGCAGAGCCTGTCAATTTATGAAATTAATTTCATTGTGTGTTCGACATAAAATATTTACTAAATATACATTATTCACGATTTCTCGTATTGTAAATAAAATAAATCGTTTGTCGGAACCCCTTAGATATACCAACCCTTTTTTTGTTTGGCTAATATTGGCATTTTTTTATCTTTTTTTGACCAAATTTGACGATCAAAATGATGTTTTTATTAATTAAAAACTGGATTTGAAATATATTGGATGCTCACTATTATACAGGGTGGTACAGTCGATAGATTATCGAAAAATAAATAATGGTATATAGATTGTCCAAGGGCGGCTCTTTAGGGGGGGGGGGGGGCATTGCCTTTAGCCATTCACTTTTTTGACCTATTTCAAAATAGGAGGATGTTCAAAATCTTATTGTAACATTTTTTGATATTCTACGGATATAAAAAGAGGTCAAAAATTATTTTCCTTTACAGGGTGGGTCACAAATAAGTAAGAACATGTTTTTGATAAATTAAACTGTTCTAGAAGGTAAAAATATTTATTAAAAAATAAATTATTGCTATATTTATCATGTCTGATATTACAAAAGATATTAGGTGCCATTTATACAGGGTGATTCGTAAATATCGACATAGGCCAATATATTTTTTTATGAGTATTAATGTGAAATGAAGTATTTTAACGGGACTTTTGTGTATTTACCATATGTACAATTATTCAATTCATTGACTACAGGGTGATTTAATAAATATATTGATAGTTAATTTATTAAATGTGTCAAAAAAAAACAATTTTTTTTAAACACATTATATTTTTTGATTAGTCCTGTAAAAGTATACATAATTTTTTACTGGCGTATCATCTATCCTGTAGAAATGTTTTTTCTAAAATTATAGATTTTTTCTATGACTAGTTTTTGAGATACAGGGTGTTAAACTTAAGAAATACTATTAACGATTATCTCAGAAGAAAGCTAATCGATTATAATTTTTTGTGCCAAATCTTATTGTATCTTACGAATATAAAAATAGGTGAAAAATTATTTTCCTTTACAGGGTGAGCCACAAATAAGTAAGGACCAGTTTTTGATAATTACTTTTATTGCTCTAAAAGGTGAAAATATTTACTAAAAAATTAATTGTTGCCATATTTATCATTGTTAATGATAATACAAAAGATTTTAGATGCAATTTATACAGAGTGATTCGTTTTTTTTAATGAATGTGAAACTCTGTATTTTTAGTTGACTTTTGTGTACAATGTTAACATAAGTAGAACTATCCAATTTA
The DNA here is from genome assembly GCA_927349885.1 of Psylliodes chrysocephalus. Taxonomy (NCBI): domain Eukaryota; kingdom Metazoa; phylum Arthropoda; class Insecta; order Coleoptera; family Chrysomelidae; genus Psylliodes; species Psylliodes chrysocephalus. The sequence continues at coordinate 12,248,512 of OV651830.1, forward strand.
TTGATTTCTTGGTGATTTAATAGATGGTTCATACCGAGCAAAAACATATCAAATTGTACCTCGTTTGAATGCTTTCTGTGCGGTTATGTTGGTTGCTTCTTTTCTGTGGAAACTTGTTATTTATTTTTGGTTGTAGTTACATATATTTAGAAGTTTATTTTTTGTTATCATTTCTATTCAACTCAATAAAAATGCAAAATTGTTTTCTGTTTTATTTTAATGTATATACAAACAAGCTACACGTTTTCAGAGAAATGTTTTTTACCAGCAGTCAAAACCTTTTGGTATGTAGTTACATGAGTTTTCCACTTGGGCTTTCTTAATGTTAACGCCTGACCAGTGCCAGTCTGAACAACTGCCATTGCCACAATTGATGTAGACAGCTCTTACGTATTTATCTGTCATATAACCTATAAAGATTAAAAACATGTATATAAAATTAATTGGAAATAATATTATAAAGTATCATCTACCCACGGTTTTGACCCCTCCATACAAACTTTAAGTATATTAATTAAAAAGCCCAAATCCCGCTTTTGTAAGAAATCTAGGACAGCATAACTGGGTAGCTATTTTTGAATTTAAGGGAATAGAAAAACCGGTTTTTCATCTTTATCTCTGCAATGCACAAAATTTTTATTTTTGTCTCATCTTCACCAAAAGGAAAAGATACCCAGATGCAATGTTAACTGTTCATAAATAGTTTAGTACAGCACTTTTCATGAGTTAATATATCTCTCTCTCTCGTGTACTTTTTTTCTGCTGCCAAAAGAATGACAGGATAAAAGGAAAACAAAGAAATGAAAACAATAAAGATAGATAAAAGTAAAAAAATTAAAAAAATGGCAGGATAAAAGGAAAATGAAAAATGAAAGTAAAAAATAAAGTAGGAAAGACAGAAAATACTCCTATGTATAGTATAGATACATTTCAGTAAAATAAATATTTGAAGCAACACATTTTTAGGGTAGACATACATACCTGTTACACTTTTTATATTGAGATTAGTGATTTTGATGTTACTGGCTGGATGACCTTCATCGCCATAATCTTGGGTAATATCAATCCCTCTGAATTTGGTATCTGTTAAAAATAATAGATTTAAATCCGGAGTTGTTTATTTTTAGACAAATAAATATTATTTTTCAATGACGATTAATAATTTTCGATGTAATTTAAAGTATAATATTTTGGTCAGAGATTTTATAATGGTTGCAAAAGTAAACGAACTTTTAAAAACGTCATCTTAATGTCACTAAAAACTTTTTGATACTACAAATAAAATAAATTACCTGCAACTTGTGTGGTCAGAAAAGTAACATCTTTAATGACACCGCTCGGTTGATGAGGTGACGTCTGTATTCTAATTCCTGCCTGAGTTCTGGTTAGAAAAACGTATTCGAAGCTGATGTTTCCTATGTGGTTCGCGTAAGTCCAGTCAGGTCTGATGATCGCTCCTTCTGATCCAATGCATTGTACGCTGAACACTTTGATAGAGTCACCTTGCTTTACTAGTAAGCATGCACCTTGGTTTATGATTCTGATATTCTTGACATCGATGGCGCTGGAATTGACGAATGAGAGCCCGTGGGTGTCTACTGCTAGGCCGTCCTAAAAAGTTACAAATCTGTACTATGTATTATAAACAGAAATGGCCCAAGTACAGACCATGAGATATTTTATGTACCTTTAAACGTAACAAAATATGTAGGTTGTATAATGTAACATCATAATTTTTCTTTAAAAGATCGTTTCTATAAATTATAAACACAAGTGGCCCAAGTACAGATCCTTGAGATACTTTATGTATCTTTATACACTGGAAACTGTTGCAATAATTTATTAAAAATAAACTTAAATACAACAAAATGTATGCTGATAAGTAATAACTATAATTGACCATAATACCGTTTTAGATATAACAAGATGATCTTTAAATATACTTTCTAATCTGAATATTAATTGTGCCAAAAATAACATGGAAGATAATTCCAGTTTTGGAACAGTTATAACTTTTTTAGTGGGAGCAACTCTAGATTTAGATGTAATAAGAAATGAAGAAGCAGTGTGATCTTCATGAAGAGCTCTTAAGTATACGCAGCATCTGTATGGTAAGGAACTAATGTCCGAAATGTAATTTACAAATATTCTTTTTGTAAAATAAACACCTGGGAATATGAAACGAAGAGAGTTTAGAAATGTTTTTAATATACATAACGGTCCAAAATAAGTAAATCCCAAGGATGTTTTGCAAGCCAAAGTTTTTGCATTAACAACTTACCCTATACTATGACAGGATTAACCAGTCCTACTGGATCATAACACAGGGCAATTAAGAGGTTCTACGAAAAGGGAGTTTGGAGTGGAAATTTGTAAGGAGTCTAAAAGCAAATTCCACTTTAAACCTAATAATTTGTAGAAATTTTCATCCAACTGAGTTGACAGAAAAGACGCTTGAAAATTAGGAAGATTGGAACCAAATTTATGCAAATGAAATCCTGATTCAGATAGACTATTTGTAAGGTTGATTTGTAACTGATATAGTTCCTCTTCCTAATTTGCTCCTGTGTGGGTCAATAAAGTTTTTTGAGCTTAAGCATGCTGAGGGTTCCTAAGAGCAGTCTCTTTCAACACTCTGCATGCAAGATAGGGTGCACTTTTTTGACCAAACGAAACTGTAGATAGCTCGAGATAGAAAAAATCATCTGAGAGGGAGTCTCTACAAAGAGCATTTTGTAAAAAGCTTAAAGGTTCTGAATTGGTTAAGAATGTCAATCAGTTCTGGTTAAACTCGAGGACCTTTCAATGAAAGGCAAAGGAAACTATAGGATTTGCAAGAGAAATCAAATACAATTCTAATTTTTGTAGTAAGACTTTGTTCCCGAACCACACAGAAATGAGGTACAAAATATTTGTTCTCTTGAAGAGAGTTAGTGAGTGATAGTGGAACAAGTTTTCTATGCCCTAATTTAGAATCTTTTTATATTCGTCTTTGAGAGAAGCATTCTTTTCAAATTTTCCTTCTAGAGAGAGAAAACGGTTTTTTGCTGCAACAAACGAATCACTTAATTTTTTATAAGCTTGAGATTGTACGAGTGGTAAATCTACCTAAAACCTTCCAGTAGGAAGTATTAAGGTAGTGTCGTGAAAAATACTTTCAGCAAGTTTATCTTGTTCTTTGACGCAAGAGGGAGAGGAAACATTTTGCTTTTCCAAAAATCTTTCCAAGAGTGTGTCGAGATTTTCTTCTTCAGAGAAATTGGCATTATGTGTGATTTCGAAATTAGATATTCTCGAGGTACTGCCCCAGATAGTATCCACCCTAGTTGAGTTTGCATTAGTGTAGAATAAAGACCAGGTTGAAGCAAGTCATAGTATACATCAGGTCCTAAAAGTATATCAATATCTGAGGGTAGATTAAATGTTTTATCTGCGAGATAGCTTTTAAAATAAGGCGGTATATTTAACATTTGACTATTAATATTTGTTTTTTTTATCTTTGTTTTTTGTTTTTGTTTGTTTGTTTTTTTGTTTGTTTTTTTTTTTGTTTTCAGAAATCACTAAGGAAAAAGGATATGATTTGGAGGACATTTTTTTATGGGGACTCCGCGAAGAAAAGGGGGGACCTGGCTAGAGCAAGAAGGATTTTGGTCAGAGGACCTTTGTTTTTAGAAATGTGTAGAAATGTGTAGAAATGTGTAGAAATGTGTAGAAATGTGTAGAAATGTGTAGAAATGTGTAGAAATGTGTAGAAATGTGTAGAAATGTGTAGAAATGTGTAGAAATGTGTAGAAATGTGTAGAAATGTGTAGAAATGTGTAGAAATGTGTAGAAATGTGTAGAAATGTGTAGAAATGATTGGAAATGTGTGGAAATGTGTAGAAATGTGTAGAAATGTGTAGAAATGTGTAGAAATGTGTAGAAATGTGTAGAAATGAGTGGAAATGTGTGGAAATGTGTAGAAATGTGTAGAAATGTGTAGAAATGTGTAGAAATGTGTAGGAATGTGTAGGAATGTGTAGGAATATGTAGGAATATGTAGGAATGTGTAGCAATGTGTAGGAATGTGTAGGAATGTGTAGGAATGTGTAGGAATGTGTAGGAATGTGTAGGAATGTGTAGGAATGTGTAGGAATGTGTAGCAATGTGTAGCAATGTGTAGGAATGTGTAGGAATGTGTAGGAATGTGTAGAAATGTGTAGAAATGTGTAGAAATGTGTAGAAATGTGTAGAAATGTGTAGAAATGTGTAGAAATGTGTAGAAATGTGTAGAAATGTGTAGAAATGAGTAGAAATGAGTAGAAATGAGTAAAAATGTGTAGAAATGTGTAGAATTGTGTTTAGGGCTCTTTAGAAATATTTAGAAATGTGTAAAAATGTGTAGAATTGTGTTTAGGGCTCCGTCAAATATTTCGCTTTTCAAAAAGGTTCCAAAAAGGTTTGAGTACCACTGGTCTAGTGCATCAAGAGTTGTTTTGGCATTTGCCACAAATTGCCATGTCTCATTTCAATGTTTCTTTTTTTGTTCCCATATAAATTTGGTCAAAATCTAATAATTGGGTCCATGAGAAAATCCTCAAACTCTCTATTTTTTATGTATGTTTAGCAATAATTCTTTACCACTTTGTCTGATTTATATGATTCGGTTTTTGTTAGAAAAAGGGAAACCTCAGTGGTGGTCCCATATAAATTTGGTTAAGATGTGATGATGGCTTCTGCACAATTTTAAAGTCTTTTTTTTTTAATTTTTAATACTTGTATTCTTGATTACTGATTTATATGTCGAGTAAGTATATTTATTTTTAATTTGATTTTTGATTTAGCTTATGTAATAAATAATCTAACAATTGCTAGATTATTTAAGTATTTTCTTTAACTTTAAATTTATTGATTATTGGAAGGGCATACTTTTTTAATTCCTATCAATATTTTAAATTTCATTTTGTTTTACATACACTTTTTATTTCCCTTTTATACCACTAAAGATTGGACAAATTTTATTTTTCATTATTGATTTATTATTGCATAACTTTTTATAAATAATTTTCTTGTAAAATGAATAATAAAAAATTTCTATTTCTTGTCAAATACTACTGAAATAAATAAAATATTCCTTTTACCTTATCTCCATCAGATACGTCTACATTCAATCCACTGATAACAATATCATTGCTTCTGCTGACTTCTGCGCATGTTTGGGGACAGTTCTTAATTAATAAAGATTGAAAGTGTCCTTTTTTAGCCTGATCTATGTTGACCAAGAGGGGTTTCCTCCTATCACTGAGAATACCTTTGCCGTCCCAATATAAAGCACCTTGACCATCAATGACTCCATCTGAAACGTTTAAGGCAAAATAAATAAGAATGGATGGAAAAAAAAATATTAAAAAAAATTACTTGGTCCATTTTTAACGAAAAAATTGCGACCAGTGATGGTTAACAGAGCCTGTGAATCATCGTATCTAGGTTCAAAACTCAATTTTCCATTAATCGTAAGATTTTTTCCATTCAGATTAAAAACGGGTAGAGGTCCTGTAGCTGGAACGGTTAAATCTCCAATTTGAATGTCGTCACATTTTTCTAAGAGTTTTGCAATTTCATCCACTTGAGTTACAGTACAGTCGTCCACACTGGCTTTTGCAAAAGCAAAAATATATATAGAAAAAAGCAGCTTTAACGAATACATGTTGCGTGTTGGTTTCAAGTGTATAACTAAATACAGACTTGTATCTAAGTCTAAATTTTTTTATTTTATACATTAGATAAATTAAATTGATTACACAAAATCATTACAACCGTTGTAATGTTTTTTTTTTAAAGATAAATCTAAAGATTTGAATATTAACAACAATAACTAATAATAAAAAATAATTCATTCAAATTTTAATATGTATAACATAATGGGCATATTGAGGCCCAAGTGTCGTGGGGCAACTCACCCTCCATATGTTACAGATTTATTAAATAATTATTGAAGGTTTGTCACGACTCCAGTAATTCTATTGATGTTTCTAGAAGCACCTCCGCCATTGCTTAAAATATACATTTACCAAATTCGACATAATAATGTTTATTTAGCTTTTTGGACAATCATATCATAACATATATATTATAAATAAATAAAAAAATACCAAATTAAGATCGATCCGGTCCATTGAAACCAACATAGGCTGTGCTTGGCCCCTTATTTGTATATCACTTAAAACGCATACAAATAAATTTAACATTAATAATAATTATTCTAAGATTGTACATTAAATAATATTTATTGTAATAAATGCATTAAAAAAGAAAAATATATTAAGGAAAAGAAAAAACAACAGATTTGAACACAATAACACAGTCTGTTCGTTATACTTACGCGGGTTTCGGATTAAAAATTTTATGAGTATTTCCAGGTAAGTACCCGAAAGTTTGACCTGTTCTTTGGGGAAATATCAACTGGTTAAATGAAATGAAAAATAATGTATAACTTTTTAATCAAATAATAATGGAGTATCTTTTGTATAATTGAAAGCAGAATTGAACTTCTTCATTAATGGAGTCTAATGTGGCTATTATAAATCTAATAATAATTTTATATTACACTTCACACAGACAATATGGTCTATGTATAATAAGAGGGTTATTTAGCTCAAATAAAATATTTTCTAACATAAAAATTTGTTCCATGTAGAGAATTTCAAATGAAAATTAAAAAAATGAAGTTTCTCGCACTTGGATATACAGTTCCGCCACACTTCTGGAGTTGGAATTAAAAGTGTTTTTCGCCAAGTTTCCCGAACTGCGTCGTCACTATAACCATTAGGCCCAATATGGCTGTCATAATATTGTTTTGCTATTCCCCATATATATTCGATGGGATTAAACTGGCAATGATACGGTGGCAGACGTAAAACTTGATGACCGTAACTTTCAATAATCTGATCCACAACAAAGGTTTTTGGTTTTGCATGTATATTTGCCAAGCGTAATAATTCTGATTTTAATATATATTGAGGAAATGCTATATGTTCCTTTGTCAACCATTCTTTAATTTTATCAAAAGTCCAAGAATTCGTTGGACTTTTGTTTAATACTTCAGAATGGTAAGGTGCATTGTCTAAAATAATTACGCTGGGCTCACTTAAACCTGGGAGAAGTTTTTCATGCAACCATTTTACAAACATTTATGTGTTCATATTATCGTGATAGTCACGGGATTTTAACTTAAATGAAAATATTAAATTAGCACCTTCTATAAAACCCAATTTCCCTCCTGCATGTAAAATTATGTGTCGCTTCCCTTCTCCATCGGTATGTTTGATGGACTTTACGTTATCATCTTGCCATATTCTATTGGTTGCACCCCTAGAAAATATCCATATTTCGTCTAAATATATAAAATTCGCCCCGTCAATTCTCTTGTACACGACAGAACTTCTTTCACAAAGGGCCTTTCTGTTACCCTCCTTTTCAAATTTGAAACCCAAGTTATGTATCACTTGCCATAGACTTGTTCTGCCAATGTCGTCAAATTTTCTATCTATTAATTCCGAGAGAATTATATTTAAGGTCACATGTTTCTTGTTGGCCCTCATTCGATAAATGGTATCACGAATTTCAAATTTCTTTCCATCTGGAATATCTTTCGTTTTCAATGATGGGCGAGTTTTGCGGTGATCTTCTTTCGGCAGTTCACTATTGTGATTTTGTAATACTCCTCTTAATTTGGTTTCACTAATTCCTAGAGCATCGCATACGCGTTGTTGTACAGACATTACCGATTTTAAAGGACCGCCATTTTCATTTTCATTTGTAAAATACTTATGTACACTACAAATTAGACTATCTACATCTAACACACGTCTAGGCATTTTTAAAATTTCCACTAAATTTACAATATGTCAACACTTGCAAAGAATCAATTCAACTGCAATATTTGTAACAAATTTAGTACCTACCCTAATATTATTTTAATTTAAATCTGACCATTAGGGCAATTTTACCTAATTTCTTGGGAGGAGGCTTATTGGAACTGGTTGTCAATGACTAATTTGCATAATTTTGTTAATCCGCAACCCACGTAAGTATAGCGAACAGACTGTAGGACATATTTCTGTAACTTCAAATTCATTAGGAATAACCTACAAAATAAAACAATTATACTTGTTTTTTTTTAAATTCTAGAACCTTAAAAAAAACCCATAAAAATCAAAGAGAGTTTCACATTTTTATACAATTTATTTTAATGTTTTAGAAATACCTATCTTCATATTCCTATATTTCTTCTGTTCTTTCTTTTCTTTCTTCTTTTTCTTCTTCCCTTTCTTATTCTATTAATTTTTCCCTTTTATTACTGACAAAGCCCTGTCCAAGGGGGTGAGGAAAGGAGCTACCAAATCCAAATACGGTTGGCAAAATTTACTTACCCTACCAACTTTTTTTACTTAATATACATAAAAAAATTAAGTTGTTTTTTATCTTCTTTCCCCAAGAAAGTGTGCCTTGGTTCGACCTGATTGCTTCAATATATTAGAGTCTAAAGTCTATAGAAAATAGCATGAAAGTAATAAAATACCTCTTATAAAAAAACTTCTATAGGCTATATAAAAATATTTACAGATTAAATATATATAATGAAGGATATTATTTTCCAAATTTTCTAATAATTGTTTTTCTTTTCTTTTCAGCGAATATCCGTGAAGAAAAATTTAAATCGCCGTAAAGAAAAATTTAAATCGCCGAAAATTTCTCGAGTTAATCGGTAGCACGATGTCAATGGTCTGAGCTCATGTTCATTTCATCTCTGACAATAAAGACGTTTCATCTTGGAATGTATGTCCTTGGATGTACCTTCCAAGGTCAAATGGACAAGGCTGCAGTTATACTACCCGGAGATACGTCTACGTATCAAAGGGTTGCTATAGAATTGAGCATGATACGATGATCATTGATGTCGTCGGGATTAGAAGATTTGTCCGGACGCGTTTTAATCGGAGAAATCAACTGGAAATAATGGATATTATGAAAAATGGAAAGAAATACTGGATCAACTAATGGGATGGAGAGTAAAGGAGCGATAAACGACTTAAATGGTGAGTGTTTTGAATTAAATTCATCTTCTTTCTGTGATTTAGAATTCATTTTTATTTCTATTATACTTAAAAGTGTGCCTTGGTACAGTCCTGACTCCTGAGTTTAATTTTTTTTTCAATTTCATACTTTTTATATGATTATTGATCACGTTTTTTTCGACATACGAAATCGATCATTCCTTTTTTGTTTTTAAGTTTTGCTGTGAACGTATTTTTTAATCTTTAGGTATATGCGCACGCTTCTGTAGGTACTTCTGAACATTTATCAGTACAGTAGGTATCTTAAGTATCTATATCTATTGATTTTTTAAATATTTTGAAAATATAAATTTTAATAACAACTTATGTTTAAAATATACTTTAATTACCCTGATTTTAATATAATATTTCACGGATCTAGAGATAAAAAATAGATAAAGGTATGATTTGAATTAAAACTGATTAAAAACATCTAAAATTGTTTTTTTTGTGTTGATTAAGTAGAAGAGATAAAAAAAATATTAACAGAAACATTAGAATTCTTGTAAAGACGAATACATTCATAAAATAACTCAAAATTTATTAAATAAAAAATTCTTTATATTTAAAATGATACAACTTAATTTTAAACTATTTAAGTAAATAAAAAAAATGATACAGATGATACATTTTTAAAATTACTTGTTAAAATCAAAAAAGAACACTCTTAATTAGAATGTTCTTTGAAAAACATTTACCAAGCTGTAAATGTTCACCTTATATAAATTTGAACGCTATATCTAGAAATAGCTTTATAAAAAGATTCGGAAAATTGAATCTATTTGTTAGATACTCTTTGGACGCTCTGTATATTACGGCATATTAATTACATTGTAAAGAATATTTGTAGAATTTAGAAAGTTACATGGATCTTCGATGTGAACTAAATTACTTTTTGATCGACCATTATGATGAAGATAGTTTTAAATGTATTTAATTTTAAATAAATATTATTTATTTGTTACCTACTTGTTGCCAATAATTGAATTTAAAAAGAAAAGTTTCATATTTTGTTTCTCGTAGAAAAACACTTTTTATTTACATTGACACACAAAGAGAATCACATTCAATTATTACTTGGCAAACCTTGTCAAAATGAGAAAAGAAATTATAAATTTGGCTATTACCTATTTCACCCTTTCTTTTTAGGTTTCATATAGATGTCAAATGTCAGACTTGTCCTCTTAGATGAACACAGTAAGTCCATTACAAAATTTGCAAAGCTATAAAAAAATTAATAGGAAAAATAAACACTTTAAATATCTTAAACTTATATTAAACAAAGTGTGTTGTTTAAAATTGTCTATAAAAAGTTCTAAAAACACTATCACAATTTTTTCAGTTTATTCACTTTCACTGGTTCATTGGTTTTGTTGTCTTTACTCCTGAGGTAGATGTTTCGCACCTTCACGAATGGCAGTTCAAAGGTTAGCGTTAATATTATGGATAATCCTAAAAAATAACACAAAATACTTTCAGTAAGACGAAGTAAAAAAAATTTAATATACAGTTACAACAATAACAGGCACATAAGGTCCATATAAGATCCCTGTGAAACACCGGAAGTCACTGGATTTCACAAGAGATCGAATTATGCAAAATAAAATTTCCCAAAATACCAATTTCTGTTAGTTTTTTGAGAATCAATTTTCCAGTAATTTCCAAGGGCAAAAAAGGTTTTAATTATCTATAATTTCTAGACTAGTCGCCTAGTAAGCGCCTTGAGCGAACATACGCTGAATTACTATTGTGTATACGCTAGTTCAGTGATGATGTAATTATGGTTCCACTGACAATTATAGTGACAGTAGATTTTTTGAATGCATTTTGTTCGTTTTGTTTACCTAAATCAGTGGTCGCCAACCTCTCAATGTGTTGAGCTACTTTGTTAATTTTGGAATAAACAGCAAGCTACCCACACTGAAGCCACGTAACGCAACGAAAATAAAATAATCCACAGCTAATTTATTATTATATGTATTTATTTTACTATTTAACTGGTAATACATAATACATAGGTACTAATAATAAACTAATAACAAAATAACTAATATTACCAGTACGTACTTGTTCATAGCTACATTCCTACCTACCAAACGAAGGTGTTTGAAAAATAAACACAAACTTTTATCCAGCCACAACGGCATGTCACGTAAGATTTAAAAATAGTTAATAATAACAACAAAAAAGTAACGCACTATCATGAACATAAACATTGAAAAATAAAAAAGCACGTTCAATGAGAAGGCTGACACTCATACTCATCGATAATTTTTTTAATGTTTGCAGTATAATTTGATACAGCCATTCGAATACAATTATCCAAATGTTCATCTGTAAGTCGATTGCGATATTTGTTCTTAATAAACTTCATATTGGAAAAAGAAGATTCACACAAATAAGTTGAACTGAATAATGCTTTCACTTTCAAGGCAACACGGCATAGAACTGAATATTTTTCTTTACTTACAATAGGCCAGATACATTTGGTACTTGAGACTAACGATTTTAAGGCTAAATCATTTTGAAACTCAATTACTTCCATTTCTGTTGCAGCGATGTCTTCGCCAAAGTTCTGCATAACACAAGTTGCAAACTGTTGGATATCAATTTCCATAAAGGGTGAAACAACAAACTGCGCTACTAAAGCCATTTCGTTAAAATCCTTAAAACGATTTTTGAAGTTATTCTTCAGGGTAGAAACTATTTATACATGATATTTGCTGTCATAGGGTTCTAATGGATTTTGAGATATTTTTTCTGAAAGAATAGGAAAATGCTTGGCATCGTTGTTAATTAGGTTTTGTTCCCAAAACTCCAGCTTTTTGATAAATGCTTTTATATCAGAAATCATTTCCGCTAGTTCTTTGACTCTCCCCTGAAGCTGCAAATTAAGTTCGTTTAATTTCTCTGTAATGTCCACGAGAAAACCAAAATCTCTAAGCCAGATTGAATTTTCTAGTTCCGGAGTCGGTTCATCGCGTTGTTTGAAAAATTGAACTATGCCAGATAGGACATCATTAAAACGTTTCAGCACCCGTCCTCTACTTAACCATCGGACTTCAGAGTGAAGGAGTAGGTCCCCGTATTGACAGTCAACTTCATCGGCCAAGGTTTTGAATAATCTTCTTTGTAACGCTTGAGCTCTAATCTTGTTCACAATTTTTACCACCAGTTTCATAACGTTGTTTAGTTTCAGGAAATTTCCACATAATGCTTGCTGATGGATAATGCAGTGGTAACAGAGAAATTGCGGAAAAGTTTCATCTTTACGACATAACGCCACCAGACCCTTATCACAACCCACCATAGCTGGAGCGCCATCGGTTGTCAAGCCTACCATTTTCGATATTGGAATTTTCTCGGAAGAAATAATATTTTTTAAATGAGAAAACAACTCCTGTCCAGTAGTGTGTTCTTTCAGTGGAATAACCTTCAAAAGATCTTCTTTAATCGAAAAATCACTAAAAACCATCCTGACGAACACGGCCATCTGGGAAGTGTCAACGACATCTGTTGATTTATCCAGTTGAAATAAAAAATAAACACAGTTATCTAAGTCAGTTCTTAACTGTAAAAAAATATCATTGCCCATTACTTCTACACGTCTCATCACTGTATTAGCGGAAAGTTGCATAGATTTTATAGCTGAAACTATCTCGTCTTTATTTCTAAAGTTGGCAAATAACGAATCAGCAGCTTCTAAAAACGCCTGTTTTTTCATTTCCCCGTCTTCATAAGGTTTCTTTTTTGTGCAATTATCTGGGACACACGGTACGGTGCTTCAGTTGCAGCCTTATTTTTGTCGACTCTTCTTAAAAATATTGATTGTTGTCCAATTAACTGCTTTTTTAACTGTTTCAGTTTCTCCTTTCTGGCGGCAGAATGTAGTGGGAATGATTTTTCAAAATTAGAATGTACAGTTTTATGATGTTTCTCAATATTTCCTTTTTTAGCAACGGATACCGAAGTATTACATAACAAACACACATTTTTATCTTTAACTTCTGTAAAAAAGTATTGTTCTTCCCATTCCGAATGAAAGTGGTATGTCTTTACCTTCTTACAACTGCTTGCATAATATTATTTTTTGTTGTTCTCTACTAACCCAACCGCTGGACGTTGGTTACGCGTTCAGTTTTAAACTAAGCGCAATGTCGCCGCGCCGTGCGTATTTATCCCGTTCAAAGCAATCCTGATCCTTCTCGAACATTAACGCGCTGGTCCGGCTGGTCGGTTCTAGCCGATTCTAGCTTGATGGCGTCAGCGGCAGATCGCTCACCGCAACGTTGCCGCTGTTGTTTAATATTATGACAATTAGATTTTTTGTGGAATTTTCGGAAGCTTCTCTGATTTTTGCAGTTTGTATTTTTTAAATTAAAATCGTGAGAGCTATCGGTAGCTCGCGATCGACAGGTTGGCGACTACTGACCTAAATCATATCGTTTTTTTACTTTTATAAATATATTCCCAAACTAAGTAGATAACATGTATCAAATATACAATCGTTTAGTTACATACCTTTAAACTATTTTTTATGACCTGTAAACAATATTTAGAAATAAATTAAAAACAGTAAAAACGTATATGTCAAATTTATTGATGTTTTTGTTAAAAGTTTGGTTAGAATTAAATGTCAGTGGAACCAAAATGACATCACACCGAACTAGCGTATTGTTACGACCATGACACTTGAGGAAATCTGGTGGTCAAAAGCGGAAATAGGTAGTGGGAGTACCCTGTATCGCTAACAGATAGCGCTAGTAGTACTTTCGAAATCGGAGTAACAATTAAGCATTCGTGAATAGCCTCAGTGGTTCGAGAAAGTTCTGGTGTATTCCACTCACTTCTAGATGGCAGTAATTGGAGTATAAAAAGGCTAGTCTGTCTAAAGAAGGCGAAGGAAGCGAAACTGTCTGTTATGAATTTCACAAATTTATTGAAGAGATGAGAGAAAATGGAGAAAATTGGATTAATGAGGTTAAAAAAATGTAATAATAGGTATACAGTCTGTTCAGGAAATTGAATGATGCCTCGATCTTTAATATTTGCTTTTATTAACTCACCTGCAATCCATAAGTATTCTCTTAAGCTTAGAACCATCCAGATGAAGGTTACTTCATTTGATGACCTGGTAGTTCCCACGTTGTAAAAATACACTGGAAACTGCACAAGGTATACAGTATACGAAACTTTCGTAAACAGCAGGAAAATTTTGTGCGAGAAAATGTAGCCTGCAATATCTAAAAAACAAAAATTCTGAAGTTAGATAACACATTTTACATGAATGTACTCTTAACCGACAAATACCGTAAGCGCCTTAAAATACCGAAGTTAGACAACATATTTTACACTAAATACGTACTTCACAAAACTTATTTTGTTGAATTTAAAATAATATTCGTTTTTCGGATTATATTAGTAGAAAAAATAGTAAACATAACTCGTTGGAAACCGTATTTCCGCACTATAGTCTATTTTTATGTATGAGAGAGTATTAAAATAATAAAGCGTTCGTAATCCATAGGCGTATCACTGATATTAGTAGACAGTTAAAATATTTTTTGAAGTTATTCCTAGAGTATACACTTATATTTTCACCTAATTAACCTGCTTATAACTTCTAAACAGCTGAAGGTAAAAAAGTGCAATTTTTTCTAAAATGTTTTATTTTTCCACAAGGTATGTTAAGAACATTGTGTCAAACGGGTTATGTAGGTATAAGGGTTTAAACTTTGACTTTTAAACAACGTTACGTTCATAAATAATAATTTTAATATAAAAACTACTTCTTACCTACAAATCCAAATCAAAATCGAAATCAGAAGATGAACTGTCGCAACCAATATTTACAATGAGTGGCTCGATCATTTCATCAGTAATATTGTCCAACTTCTACATTTTCTCTTCTTCTTTAATCGTATGATTTACTGCCTTTTCCCAGTTTTCAGGTTTCACATTATTTACAGCCTCCAAAAACAACTGTTTAACATCACTCATTTTAAAAGAATTATTTTTTCTTGAAACTTCTCCCTTTATCTTTGCCCATATCAGTTCAATCGGGTTTACTTCGCAATGATATGGTGGTGATCTAACCACCGTCATCACACGATTTTTTGCAATTTTATCAATTTCATATTTTTTGAATTTTTTTTATGAAGGGAACACAAATGATACAGTTCTTTTCTCACAGAACCGGAATGGAACTTAATATTCTTTGAATTTAGCCAATTCTGCAAATTTTTTTTTAACCACTTGGTTGTGGGCATTTTTTCTATAAGTCTCGAGTGATAACTTGCATTATCCATTACTATTATACAGTTCTGAGGAAGAAGATCTATAATTTGTTCGAACCACTCTTTAAAGACATCAGCATTCATGTAGTCACCGGTACGAGTAGATTCAAAAGTCAATAAACCACCTTTAACAAAACCGTTTGAACTACCGATGTGTACGATTATTAGTCTGCGCCCCTTTCCTGATGGTGGATTTAAACCAGTAGATAAATTATTTAAAAAAGCCTGTCTTCGACTTGTAACAGTTTCATCTTGCCAAAATTTATTTGGTTTATGTCCCTTGTTGATCCATGTTTCATCTAAATAAAATATATTTCTTCTTTGGTTTCTCATTTCTTTTATAGTCCTTAGGTAATTTCTTCTCCATACTACAATATCGCTTCTTTCTATTAAAATAGACTTTCTGGAATGCTTTTTCCATAGAAAACCTATTTCTTTTAAAAGTTTCCATAGTGTGCTTCGACTCATTTCAGGGTAATCCTTATCATCTCGAACCGTGGCAAGAACTTTGTCTACTGTCGGAAATTCTTTTCTAAAGAAGAACGCATGCACTTTCCTTCGAAGTCTTTCCTTCAAAAGATTTTCTAATTGAAATTTTGGTTTTTCTGGAGCTCTACGTGCTGTTTGAAACTCGCCACATTTCTCTTCTTTAACAACTCTGTAAATCGTAGATTTCCCAACACCAAGCGTACTACTAACTAATTCCACTGTGTCATCAACACTTTTACATAAATGTTTGTCTGTAAATTATTTAAAACAATTAAATATTAATGTTTTTTCATTAACTGTTAAAGGACCGATTTTTTGTCGTTTACGCGGCCCTTCCAAATTTTCCATGATCACACTAGAATTCACACTGCACCTTGCAAGTTGCAACTAAACGACATTTAGTAAACTGTCAAGAATACACAACTTGGACCTCCTTACTAAATAGAAAACCTATAATCGCATTTTCGGTGAAATTTGTTGGGAAGGTATTTATCTACTTATAATGCGATTACTGTAAGAAATTCTTGGAATTAAAATAAAACAAAATTGGCAAATAGGTACTTATTGAAAATAATCTTAAGGTACGGCTATGTAATCTTTAATACACAGGGCTTTTGGCCTGTCCAAACCTTTTTCCATTGTTCTGTACATCTTATGTTTATAAAGGACCAATAAAAGACCCAAAACTTGTAATAGCTCAGGTACATTTATTAAAATTTTAGGAAATATTTAAATTATTCTGTAAAAATATTTAAAATGACCGTACTAAGTTTTGCATTGGAAATGCTGTTTTATTACTCTCTCATACATAAAAATAGACTATAGTTATATAATATCAGGCATTGCGGAGTTTTAGACATATTTATAAAATATTTTTTAACCCATTTTAAATGAATTAACTTACTTTTGTAGCCTAAATGCCACGTGAGTATGACCCATGCGAAACTGAAGCACCACAGAATGGGCGAAACGGCTGCATACCAGGCGGCATCCATGGGATTGTAAACGTAGTCAATTTTGCTCATAAAAGCTGGTCCAAACAGCGAAATGCAAAATGAGAACAAGGCCAAAGTGTTACCGATATTCAGCTGCGTCTGTAAAAGTGAAATTATATGAATATTATAGTAAACTTTTGGGGTTTTGACCCCTGGTTATTATTAATCGGCTTAGACCGGTACAGGTACTTGAACATAAACCACTGATAAACGGTACATTGATTTAATTCTTTTGTCGTGAACAATTATACATTTATCAACATATATACATTATTATAGAGAAAAGGATGTACTTGGACTCCAACTAACATCAAGCGAAGATTCATTAGAAACTATTTTTAATTTTATCACATGTGATATTGTAATGTTTAGATTTTTATTACCTTGGTAAACTGAAGTTTCGAATGATGTTTCAACATGTATCCTAACAATATCCCGATAATGTAAACTGTTGATCTGTAAACGGGCACGATGTACATTTGATCAGCTGTGTCAAACAGTTGTTCAACTCTAAAAATAAAAAAAAATCTACATAAAATAAAATGCATTTTTAACAATGACATTTAACAAAAAAAGCGAAATAAAATCGTTAAAAAAAGATCATTAAAGTGTCCCATAGGTCCTATATTGTCATTTATAACCATTTTTTCTACACTTTCTGATATTTTGCTAGTTTTTTCATTTCTGTTATTGATATTACTCTTGAGTATCCATCCTTATTCTTCTATTTTTTGTATTCACTTTTTCTTTGACCTGTCTCGCCTTCTTTTTCTCTCTCTAATTAGTTCTACTAATCTTAACATTGAATTTCCTGCTAGCTTGGGTTTATTTATTGATTTAGTTCCCTCTGTTGATTCTTGTAGAATGTCATAATAATAAGTTTATGTATTTTCCAGAAAGTATTTGCCCCCTACGCCAATCTCTTAACTCATGCCGTAGGGAATGTTTTAAAAATTTTTAAACTTCTAGCTGTGAAGAACTTGATGTTAACCCACGCCTTGTCTGATAATCGGACCAATGAATCTTTTGCAATGTAACTTTTCAGACACTTGTCTGTAAGTTAATGTAACGAATCTTCTGTTTATAATTATATTTGGTGTGACTACGTTTTAAATAATATTTTGTTACTAAGAGCGCGTGCCTGCACAGAGGCGTATTCAGCTGTTATTTACGGTTAAAAATGTGTATGTTTTTAACATAATACTTACGATGTGCCAAAGTGAACGTAGTTGGACAAATTCATCTTAATCGTAACGAGAAAACGCGCTATGGTGGCTACCATCGCTATAGCTCCTAGTGCTAAACCTCCCTTTTTGGGCCATTTCCATACGATATAAATCAGGAAAGGAGATGTGAAAAATAATTGTGTATCTATACCTATGTGGTGAGTATGCGTCAAACACTAAAAAAAAATACATTTTTAAATAATTAAAGTCCTAATTATCAACATTAAGGAAATATTTTTTCATTTGAACACAGCAATCCACTGTTGAGCACAAAAATGATAACTGACAATTGAACTATTTTCTTTAAAAAGTAAAAATTTTGAAATAACAGAGAGCCCTGCAATATTTCAAAATGTGTATCAATAACATCCCGTCTATTAAATTAAATAAGTTTTTAGGACTGGTAACAAAATAAGCATGTATCTTTGGAACGTGTTTATTAATTATCTAAAATGAGGCAGTTATAATTTAATGCCTACTCTTTTGTAAACATAACATCAAAATGTCACTTAAAACTTATTTTTTCAAAATATATTTCAACAATTTTTACAATTTTGTAGGAAAGAAATAGGCTTTTTCCTTTGATGTATGGTTCTGGTTATGGTTGACGTTAAAATGACAGTATTTTTGACAGCGGTTCAGATTTTGGTTCATATTGATGACGTCATCACAAAAGCCAATGGAATGAATGGGTTATCGGTTTGGTCAGTCATTTGTCATTTGCCATTTTTGATGTAACTTTAAATACGACACATTTTTATAGTTCTCAATTTTGTTTTCTTTTAATTTTTATTTTCTGTAGTTACTTGTTTATTTTGTATTTTTAATAATATAAAATGGTTCCTCCAACAAAAAGACCGAAGTTAGCTATTGCATCTGTTGTTCAGGAGGAATTGTTAACATGTAATCCAAGTTTTCTAACCCCAGCCATAGTTCTTAATGTGCTGAGTTTATATAGTATTTTAGGTTTGTATTTTTGTATCTCATATAAATTTAGTATAAACTTCATTGTTTTTATTTTATAGGATTAAATAATGATATTCTTCTTTTAACATCATCCATTAGAGAAGACCATGTAAGAATGCCTAATTTTTATGAGGAATGGATTTCAAAATACCTAGCATTCGACTTTTTTTCCCATTTTAGAGTATCTAGAAAGACTTTGAATATTCTTCTATACCAAGTAAGTCTTGATAAGAGTAAAATTCAAACAATTCATACTGGTGGACGCAATGAAGTGAATTTAGAAAAGTCTTTCCTCATTACTCTGTGGTATTTAGCCAAAGGAGACACACATGTTTCTATATCGGATAGATTTAATGTAACAATATCTACTGTTAATCGAGTTACAAAGAGATGTTTAATTTTATTATGTGAACTGGTAGGACGATATATCAGATGGCCAAATAAGGAAGAACGAAATAGTATTGCTGAGGAGTTTAAAGAAATTGCAGGGTACATTGATGTGATAGGCGCAATCGATGGTAGCCATATTGCTATTAAGGCACCTTTAAATCAGCAAGATAGCTACACTAATCGAAAGTTTTTCCAATCAATAAATTTGCAAGCCATATGCACAGCCAGAAAAGTATTTACATATGTATTTGTGGGATTTCCTGGTTCAGCACATGACTCTCGTGTAAGTAACAGTATGCCAAATTTTTTAAGAACCATGGTTTATTTCAATCTTTTTTATGTATGTTTCTTTTTAGGTTTTCAAATATTCTACATTTTATAGAAACTTGGAACGATTTGGAAAGAAAATGTATTTTGGAGAGGAGTATCACTTATTAGGTGATTCTGCTTATCCTCTATCTGAATGGTTGATGACTCCTTATGAGAATAGTAAATTATCCACCAAACAGGCCAAACATAATACTGCTTTGAGTTCAACAAGAGTAGTAATTGAGCATGCATTTGGCCTTTTAAAAGGGAGATGGAGGATCCTAAAATATATAGATGTCAATTCGATTGATAGAGCAGTTCAGATTCTGACCAGTTGCTGTATTTTACATAATTTTTGTTTGCTGAATGAAGATTTTTTTGTAGAAAATATAGAAGAATGTGAAATTGAATCACCAACAGATTTTCAGCAGATGCGTGAACATCAAGTACCAAATATAGAGGCACAGAAAAAAAGGAACAAAATTGCGGATTTATTTAATTAATTTTCAATAAAAAACAAGTTTCTTAATTTAATGAACACCTAATAATATTTATTTCAAATTTTTTTTTTTTTTTAATATAAAGTCGGAAATACCCCAAGTCCATTCGCTTTCTTTATTGTTTAAATGTAAAATGGATTAAACAAAAAGTTACTAAATTTTGGCATGTCGTAGATTAATTACATTATGTCAGGTGGCAGTTGTTAAAAATTGTATATTTTTATAAATATTCAACAAAATGGTGAACAATGACGAAAAAAATTTAACAACAAAGACTTCACTGGAAGATGTATTTCAGGCTTGTTCAGAAGCTTTGAATAATGTTACTGATACTCAGTGAGACAATTATGTAAGACACTAAAAACATAACTGTTTCCCATTGTGAAAAATATGAGTAATTGGATGTTTCTGATCTAGAACCAATTATTATTTATTTAGGTACAACAAGTAGTGATGAGTCTGAATCAGAGTCCAGTTGTGAAGAAAATGATGAGTTATCCCATAATTATTTTCTGTGCTTCTTGTAGTAATATATTTTTTAACAAAGAATCTGTTTCACGATTTTGAACTTGTTTTGGATTATCTTTAAAAACTCTAAAAATGCTAATAACCAATGTTCAGCTGGGAAATTCATTTATAAAGTATGAAATTAAATTGTTCTAATATTTGTAGACAAAATGTAAAACGTAATCTTAATTTTACTAAAGTTTATGTTGGCTAAGCAACAACAAAGCGCAACTGAAATAAGAAGACATGTGCAAACTGTAACTAAAAATGCGATATTTTTTTGTCAGGGGACTTTGGGTATTTCTATCACTTTATGAGTTGGTTTTTTAACATTTTTAGTTTAAATAGGATGTCAAAAGTTATTATTATTATTAAAGTTAACAATAAAATACAAGTAAAACTTAAAAAAGTTTTATTATATTAAATCACATTTCCCAAAAAAAACAAAATTGAAAAAATAAATTCGGAAGTAAGCATTAATTTTCTATACAGGAAATCATTAGGAACTTATGTCAAAATTTAGTTTTTTTTGTGGAATATTACTAAAAATGGTTTCAACAGTTAAAATAGGAAACAAATAACTAATTATAATACATGTATTTAAGATCAATTAAATTATTTAAAATATATCTTCTACTACTCTACTACTACCATTGGCAGTACAGTTCTTTATACTATTTTTATATAGCCTCAAAGACTTACAATTTATTACCTTTAAGTATTAGGAAAATTCAAAACGACAAAAAAGAAATCATTTCAATTTAAGATATTTATAAATGACAACTATTTTTCATTCATAAAACTAATTGATGAATTTATTTTATTTTATATTTACAATTATAAAATAAATATAATTAAGAAATATATTAGCTTTTTAAATAGCACAAAGCAAGTGTTAAATCTCTTAGGTGCAAATTTATAGAAAACTATTATAGGTATATCACCTGTGACGTGATTGTTCATTATAAAACACAATTTCACTTAAAATAACAATATTTTTATTAAATTGTATTCTAAATAGAAGGACTTCGGTCCATAGCCTGTTGGATTGAATATTCCCTTCAATAAACGACAAATTATTTGTATTATAAATGTAAATTTTTTTAAACAGGGTGTAATATTTCACAAATACGATTCTTAGAATATTCAGTTGATTTTAGGTATGTTCCAACAACGATTAGAAACCAGGATTCTGCGCAGTAGATTATTAGGACCCTAAATTATATACTGCGCAGAATTCAGGTGCCAATGACTGGTTTCGAATCGTTGTTAGAACAGACAATATATATTTTCAATTTGCTATAAATACTTTTGTTTGCATGTTGGGAAACATATGTGAATTTAATGTTAAATTTAGTAAGTATGAACTGTCGCTAATATACAATGAATAGTATTACAATTTATTTAAGTGCATATAAAAAATTATTAAAATTAAATGTAAATCATATGAAATAATTTGTAATATTTCAGTTTGTTTTGTACCTAGGTTAAGCAGATAAAACTTACTTTGTATTTCTTATTTTAAAATTATAATGTAATATGTAGTCTCATGAACATATCTTTGAAATCAACTCGAAAGGCCTGTTTTTGATTTTTAATATAATATGTTGTATTAATAAATCTGTATTTCCTATTTTAAAATTATAATTTAATATGTAATCTTATGAAAATATCTTTGAAATCAACTCGAAAGGCCTTTTTTGATTTTCAGTATAATATCTTATAATACTTAATAATATTGTATGAATAATTCTAAATTCTTGAAAAAATAAATGGAAAAAATACTTAATAATTATTTATTTATTTAAAATTGTTTGACAATACGTTAAAAATTCTTGGCACAAAAGTAATTGAAGCTCCAGCGAGTCATGAGCAAAATAAAAAAGTGAACAGAAAAAATATATATATATATATTATTGAATAGTTGATGTTGATGATGATAATTTTTGCCAAAAACAATTATAATAAATGTAACGATTAATGAACATAAAAAAGGAAGAGGAAAAAAGTTATAATAAAAATAATAAAATATTAATCGGATGATGTTGAAGATCTGCGCCTTTTTTTGTGATGAATTTTAGATGTTTTACTATCAGACTGAACTATAGTTTTTAAAATGTTTATTAATTCTTGCCTTTGTTCACTCTGAGTTTGCAATAGGGCATTTTGTTTTTCCATGTTGTCTTTAATTATTGATGTTATATTTTTTAATTCGTTTATTTGTTTTTCATTCATTTCCTTTATGACTTCTACAATATTACCTTTAGTATTTTGTTCCCTAACTGTTTTTTTTGCAGCTGTAAAGCGATTTTTTGGCATTGTGGGGTCTTCTAAAGCTTGTCTGCTTTGAGTTTCACTGTCTGAACTGATATCTACGTTTCTTGTTGATGGGCCTGCTTCTGCTAGATCCACATCAGTTGGTATGAGTTTTTCATTACTGGAAGTCATCGAATCAATTAAAAATTTTGGTGAAACTTTATCTTTTTCTCCTAAAATTTTGTGAATGTCGTCAAAATATGCAGGCTTACTTTGATATTCTGCGCCTGTTTTTTTTACCGAATCTAAAAAATTAATATAAGATTTTTGCAAGTTTGCAAATTTCTGCCTGCATTTTTCGGTGTTTTGCTTTATAGATTCACCTAGATTGTACCCCGCTTTTTTCATTTCTTCTGCTATTTTTTGCCAAATATTAATTTTCTTATTTTTTTTATCTGAAAACATTCTTTGATATTCCGGTCTTCCTCGAAGGTTTAATAAAAATTTAGTCGCTTCATTATCTAATGGAGATTTCTTATGGCTGACCCATACAATATCAGTTTCACTGCTCGTCTGTACACTTTTTTTTTGTGATTCAGTATCGCATTCATTAACTAAAATAATAAAATAAAATAAAAACATTATGAGTAGAATTATTTTAAAATTTACCATCAACATCTCGCTCATTTGCTTCGAGCCTCCTTAAAGCTTCTGGAGCATGGGGTTGTTTAGATGCCCTGATTACATCGGGAAAATTATCAGCTGTAATGCCATACTGTATTAAAGATTCAGTACGTACAGCTCTGGTTATGAAATCCAATGTGTATTCATCATCTATAATTTAAATTACAAATTACATGATTTTTAAAAATTAAATTATATACATACCATTAAGTAAATTAACACATTCTTCAATTGTCGCTTCAAAAGAAATTAATTTATTATTTAAAATAAAATCTACTGCTTCCATTTTTTTAAACTACCACTAAAGAAACACTAAAGCTATATAATATTAACTAATTTAAAAGTCTTTAATATAAAAATAAAATAGACACTACCGACAAGGCAATTTACAGATGAAAATAATATTAACTAATTTAAAAGTCTTTAAAAATAAAATAGAAATAAAACCGACACTACCGTCAAAGCGTTTAACGAACGATGTAGACCTTTTTCTAGCGATAAACACAATGATAATCTTCCCTTGAAAAATAGTGGCACATTTTGTGTATCTCATTCCAGTCTCAGACTTAATCTTAATGGTGTTAAAATAAACACACAAACCCTTGAAAATTTCATCCCGAATACTAAACATTCCTATGAACTTTTGTCGATCATTACATATTTTACCTTTATTTATTTATATTATTTGTCTAAGTTCTTTTTTCCTTTATTCATATTTATAAGAAAAGTGTCTAGTAAGATCTATTTTCTTAGTTGACCTCGTACGGAACTATTTAGGTTCCGCGGGAAAACTAAATTTAAAAAAGTTAGACAATGAGAAGAATACTATTTAAATAAGGATAGAACATACCGCAAATTAGAACCGACTCGCGAGGCTGGTTCGAAAATGTTAACCAAATGGTTATGCGTGACGTCATTGTTTATGAAAGGAAAATGGTTGGTTCTAATTTGGTTAACTAGAACCGGAACCAAACCCCAAAGGAAAACGCATATAGCCTGGTGATTTGACAGGGTCAATGATATAGATAGTTATATAGATTGATCATCCATGTTTTTAAAATCATAACACATTTTGACAGGTCGTTGAAATTTTAAAATTTGTATATCACACGCAAGGCTTTTTTGGGATTACAGTTATTTTACTTTTTGTCATATATAAAATGATCATGCTTAATGACAGAGGAAAGAAAATTGTTTCTACGATTTGCAACGTAGGTACAATGGTGCTATTTTAGTTTGGACCCCAGAACCCAACTCACCATATTTTTAAATCCGAAATAGTTATGGATAAACAACAGGTTCCTCCACCAATACTTCTTGCAGATGTCGGAATGATGCGTAACAACCAAATTCCACATGGGCCCGCTGTCGATTTGGGGTAAAATGAAAGTACAAAACGCTATGAGAGCAGCAAATGTAGGAACTATCCTAAACAGTCTGGTAAGATATTCTCCGACGATATTAATTCTTCCAGTCTTGTTCAATTTCCCCAGTAGGGCGTAGGTGGTTAATAGACCCGACATCATTATGAACGGGTCTGTGTAGAGACTAGCAGCACGACCCAGCACCGAAAATGGTCTTCCTATATACTGAAAAAGAAATCAGAAATGTAACAGGTTATAGTCGGTTTCTCGAGGTACATAAATTAAGTATTCTTAGGTGCACAATAGTGCTAAAAGAAGCGTATTTTGTAAATAAAAAGTACAATATCGACGTATGACAGTTGACAGTTTAACACGCATAAGTGACAGTTGACAGTTCTATGTCCTACGCGAAAAATAGTACAATTTAGTTTGACCAATGGCTCAAACAAGTATTTTTACTCACTTCGACGTAGGCTGTTCTGTTTGGCGCTGGTTGAAAGAAAACAGCCATGGATTTATGAGAGACAAGCAGTAAAATGGCGTTGACACAACGAATTCCATGGACTGTTTCGATGTCTGTGGAAGGACGTTCCATGCTAATGCTCGACATGAAATTTTCTTTGATAGAGAACGCCATTATCCATTTATCTACAAATACATGAATTATATTAAATTTCATTATGATTTCTTAAGAATATATTATTGTTAGTAGAGCTGGGCGAATTTAAATACTACTTACTTTTGTCCCCTACTGCTAAAAAGTCGTAACACGTGGCAATTATTTCCCAACCTATTATTACACCAAAAATTAACCTAAAAATATTAAAATAGTTATTTATGCAATAAGATTTAAATGAGTTGGAAAACAACCAAATAATGGGAATGTCTTGAGACGAAATGCTCCCAAAACATACTTTTTATAGGACTATTCGCATTCATTAAATTTAGTTCAGTTAGTTTTAATTCATATTACAAAATGTTTACTTAATGGGACTACTAGAATCAGTTGGTTTGACGGAAATGAAGGAATTTGTCAGATACTTTATGGCGCAGTCAGTAGGATGCTAAAGAAGAAGAGAACGATGAGCTGAGGGTAGGTTGACTTCGCTCGAAGTGGGTATGCTTAGTTTATAAAAAATGATGCAAATACTAATAAACAAAACTCAAAGGCTCGAAGTTACAATGACACTTTCTAAACAAAGCAAAAGTGAATTTGAACATAATAATAAGAGGAACGATACAAGCTTTTGTTCGTCCAGAGACGATAGTGGATACTTCAAGTTACTCGCAATAGTAAAGTGTTTCAGGACATGGAAAAAATATCGTTTAGGTACTCTTGAGTCCTTTTATAGTTAAGACGTTCTAAAATTTGATGGCGATATTCAAAGGACACCTAGAAAGCTTTTAAATAAACTGAAAGAGTATTTTATATGAAAAGAAAATGATCGTTTAAGACGAAGTCAACTTATGATTAGAAAGAAGGAACCAGGAGAGTGATTTGTATCCTTTTATTTAGAAAAAGTAAATTTTCTCAAATTGATGGATCTTTGATTGTTACAATTGTTGTCTGTCAGATCATATTATAGAATCTCTTTTTGATGAAAATTTAAGGAAAAAACGTCAAGCGTCGGAGATAGAATATGTGAAGCCGCTTTCAATGAAGAAAATATTTGAAGTAACAACATTGTTAAGACGAAATTTCATAAATCTAACTAATAAAAAGTGTCCAAGAGTATACAGACGATCCCAAAACTAAAGAAGGAACATAAGTCGGTGTGTATAGTGCCCAGTCGAAAACAATAATCTCACTGAGCTTATGTAAACATGAGAGAGTATTGGAGGCAGAAATAGCAACAAAATAGGTTGGTAGACATAAGATAATTGAAAATTAATAGACAGTCAGTCAACAGGTACACTCAAAGCTTGTGTAGAACTGTTTGGAAGCCTAATAGAATGGGTAATTACCTTAGCTTGAGTACCAGGTAACAGAGGCTTTTTATTAGCCCGACAAGCAGCCTCATAAGCTCTTATTGGCTCTGAACCTTTCCGTCTTGTCACAAAGACAGTCATCAGAACATGCACTAAGCAGAAATGGTAGAACTATACACCAAAACAAAGACAGACTCAGTAGAGTTCTAGTAGCGTTATTAACGGGGCATTATAAGCAAAACATCGGTCTAACAGACGAGACCCTGTGGCGATTTTATCAGGAATAGAAAAAACTGCAGTGCTACTGCGAAAATCTATTAAGATTGATATTAACCACACTAGGAGAAGAAAAATCAATGAGAATTAGCTATACAAAAGAGCTATCTAGTTCTTAGATATAATAAATCTTATCTAAGATGTAAACTGATGTTTTTACTTACAACGTTATATACATAGACCTCGGGTATTCTTTTTCTTCTTTCTTTTGGCACATCGACGGATCGACTTCATATCGTATTTCGATTTCCGTATCATCTATGATTGTTTGTACAGTTTTTCTGAGACCTAATTCTACGTCTTGCGCAGTACAAGCGCTGGGAACGCACAAAGCCCAGTTGATTGACGAAAAACGGGGAACTCGATGACCTGGCTGTAAATACAAATGTCATAAATGGTATACCTACAAATTAAACATGAGATGAATGATACTAGCAGACCAGTGCGTACAAATATTTTAATATAATTAGGCAAAACTATAATCATCTTGGTCTTTAAAGGCTTGTTAATTTATACTTACATCTTCTAGTTTACTTTTGAAATGATTATGAGACTGTATCAGTTGATAAAGTCCAGATAAATAGGAGCTTTGTGGCTTTTGGAGTTCCAGCGAAGCTAGGCAGTATTGACCTTGAATGTCGTGTTTTTCTGAAACGGCATTTAGGCATATATCGAAGTCGCCTAATTGATTTAGATTTCCATTTAACACTCCGGAAGGAAATTTGGCAGTTGAATCGTACACTGTAAACGAAATCGTGTCAAAAATTGTAATAAGTAAAATATTGTGGCATATTTGAATAACAGTACAATAGATTTGAATCTTTCAGACAAACCTACTATGGTATAACAATTTTTATTTGAGTCATCCTCAAATAAAAATTGTTATACTATAGATATAATGTAGAATTATCACTTTTACTTAAAACAAAATGGCCGACTACCGGTAATTGCCGGAAATGCCATTAGGTTTAATTTTTTAAATGGATCACTTTATATATTTTATGTTTATTGGAATCTATGGTTCAGAATACAAATGAAATTGTTGCCAAATATTAATTTTTATAAAGTACATGTTTTTACACTTTTGTTTGAAATGGAAGTCTATGAACTACACGTTTAATCCCATTTTTTTAGTACCATTTTTAGCTATGCATACCAGATTAATTGGCCACACCAACTAATATTCTTAACACAGTTTCTGAGTTGGTGATAACGAAAATACAATAGGCGAAGCGGTGTCACGCTTTCATGATAGCTGGCGAGTACAATAATACTATCTACTCACTTTTGAGCGCCCACATTTGGAAGTCTTTTAAATCTTCTACGTAAATTTTGCTTTGTCGTTGGCATTCTTCGGATATTCCTTTTATACGACTGAGATCGAAGGGAGGCAGTGACGAAAACAAAAAACTAGAAAGTCGATCCGTCGTAGACCGATATTCAGTATCTGAAACAACAAGAGAAAAATCAGTATTTGCTTTTCTAATGAATACATTCAAACAAGGCCAAAAAAAGTGTGAAAAGCCAGCAATATAGAAAAAATATTGCATTTTAAAACTGTTGATATTTAAAGTACAACAGTCAAACCGAAAATTATATAAATCAAATGCGGCCTCTTAAGATGCGTAAACGTGATTGCAACTTTTTACAAAATGTTTAGAAGCAAAAGAAAGGTCTGTATATGCAAATATTCAGCTTAATGTCTCTTATTCCAAGGTTTCATCTATATTTCATAGTCCCAAATCCAATAACATGAGAATACTCAAAAAGCTCCGATATTAATAAAGAATAACAACTGAATTTTTACATTTGTTTTCAAAATGACGGATTACATAACCACCACTTTATTCCTAATTAAATAATCATTATTCTTCTATTTAACTACTTTAATAATGAATTCAGTTGAATGCGTTTTTTGCTGGAAACCTTGATGGGTAAATTTAGTTCTTGGGCAAACCGAAACGCATTAGGATGGGCGATGATTGCGACATTTTTAGATTTAATGAAATCACTTCCTCTTAAAAATAGTCGTATTTATTTAATCATCAATGCTAAACTGATATTTGTTATGTAAAATATGCGTTTGATGACAGTTGCTCAATTTCAATTAATGTTTTATTAGGTTACTGGTTTTATTATTTTCTTTTCTTTTGAAATCTTCTTGAAAGAATAATTACCAACGTTCAACGTTTATTATTTCATGTAAAATAATTATTTAAATGTTAAGGGTAATATTGAAACAACAGAAGATATTAATACACATGATATTCTTGTTAGCATTAAATCTTTAATGAAAGCAACAGTAATTATATTAACATTTAGTAAATAAATTAATAGGTTTGTCAACATTAGTTGAAAACATCTAACCAGGACAAAACACAAGAAAAATATACTTTTACTTTTTATTCTCATATTTATCTACTAATAACCCTAGCTATTCAAAATAATTTTTCTAAATATCCTGATCTTAGTTTATTTCAATAAAATCTTTAACACGTTGGCTCCCAAGCCAAATTTGAGGATTTTGTTCTGTTGTACCATATAAGTCACCAGTGTTACGTTTGGTTGGGGTACCAACTGAACCGTGTGTATCACTGGTGATTCTGAGTATTGCTTATTAAACAGTTTTAATATTTAAAGGAATTTAAACTTAAGAACACCAGTATTGGAAGGAACTTATTAAAGCAGGCATCACCAGTGATATATGTAAAAATAGTAATAATTAGGTATAGCTAATACAAAGGTTTAGGACATAAAGTAAGATGTTAAAATGTAATTTAAAAACAACTTGATACACAATAGAAAACTTCGGACTATATTTTATGATTTATAAAAGTATTCTTTAATTATTTTTAAATGTATTGACTCGATTTAAGCCTTTATTAAGAGAAACAACATATCATAGCAATTATTTTAATGACATAACCAAAACTTCTAACTAATTCTGAATATACTTTAACATTAAATTGATCTGAGTTATCATTCTTACTATCAAAGCGCCCCTGGTCAATAATTAATACTACAGTCTGTTCACTATACTTACGCGGGGTTGGGATTAAAAATTTTATGAGTATTTCCAGGTAAGTACCCGAAAGTTTGACCTGTTCTTTGGGGAAATATCAACTGATTAAATGAAATGAAAAATAATGTACAACTTTTTAATTAAATAATAATGGAGAATCTTTTGTATAATTGAGAGCAGAATTAAACTTCTTCATTAATGTGGCTATTATAAACCTAATAATAATAATTTTATATTACACTTCACACAAAAAATATGGTCTATGTATAATAAGAGGGTTATTTAGCTCAAATAAAATATTTTCTAACATAAAAATTTGTTCCATGTAGAGAATTTCAAATGAAAAATAAAAAAATTAAACTTGCCAACAAAAATGAAAATCAGTCATTATCATTCAAAATATCATAATCGTCATCATCATCACTGTCATCACCATTAATTGTTATTATGATTGGACTTATTTCGTTTATTTTATATTCATGAGTCCACCAATCTTCTATTAGTTTCTCGCACTTGGATATACAGTTGCGCCACACTTCTGGAGTTGCAATTGAAAGTGCTTTTCGCCAAGTTTCCCGAACTGCGTCGTCACTATAACCATTAGGCCCAATATGGTTGTCATAATATTGTTTTGCTATTCCCCATATATATTCGATGGGATTAAACTGGCAATGATACGGTGGCAGATGTAAAACTTGATGACCCGTAACTTTCAATAATCTGATCCACAACAAAGGTTTTTGGTTTTGCGTGTATATTTGCCAAGTGTAATAATTCTGATTGTAATCTATATTGAGGAAATGGTATATGTGTCAACCATTCTTTAATTTTATCAACACTCCAAGAATTCGTTGGACTTTTGTTTAATACTTCAGAATGGTAAGGTGCATTGTCTAAAATAATTACGCTGGGCTCACTTAAACCTGGGAGAAGTTTTTCATGCAACCATTTTACAAACATTTCTGTGTTTATATTATCGTGATAGTCACTGGATTTTGAGTTAGATGAAAATATTAAATAAACACCTTCTATAAAACCCGATTTCCCTCCTGCATGTAAAGTTATGTGTTGCTTCCCTTCTCCATCGGTATGTTTGATGGACTTTACGTTATCATCTTGCCATATTCTTTTGGTTGCATCCCTAGAAAATATCCATGTTTTGTCTAAATATATAAAATTCGCCACTTCTTCTTTAAATTTAGAATATTTTCTTAGAAAGTTAATTCTCTTGTGCACGACAGAACTTCTTCCACAAAGGGCCTTTCTGTTATCCTCCTTTTGAAATTTGAAACCCAAGTTATGTATCACTTGCCATATACTTGTTTTGCCAATGTAGTCAAATTTTCTATCTATTAATTCCGCGAGAATTGAATTTAAGGTCACATGTTCCTTGTTGGCCCTCATTCAATAAATGGTATCACGAATTTTAAATTTCTTTCCATCTGGAATATCTTTCGTTTTCAATGATGGGCGAGTATTGCGGTGATCTTCTTTCGGCAGTTCACTATTGTGATTTTGTAATACTCCTCTTAATTTGGTTTCACTAATTCCTAGAGCATCGCATACGCTATGTTGTACAGACATTACCGATTATAAAGGACCGCCATTTTATTTTTCATTCGTAAAATACTTATGTACACTACAAATTAGACTATCTACATCTAACACACGTCTAAGCATTTTTAAAATTTCTACTAAATTTACAATGCAAAGAATCAATTCAACTGCAATATTTGTAACAAATTTAGTACCTACCCTAATGTTATTTTAATTTAAATCTGACCATTAGGGCAATTTTACCTAATTTCTTGGGAAGAGGCTTATTGGAACTGGTTGTCAATGACTAATTTGCATAATTTTGTTAATCCGAAACCCGCGTAAGTATAGCGAACAGACTGTAGTAATGCCCCAATACATGTTGGTGGGTTTTAAAAATAAGATAACTTCGGTAAATTTAAAGTAAAACAAAACCTAACCACATTTAAAGTTTTGACAACTATAACAGCATTAACAGCTTCGTTATCATACTGAAGATGACGTCACACTATCACGTTCTATTGTAAAAATCTGAACTGTACCGAGTAGAAACGTTGAGAAAGAGTAAAATGCAAAGAAAAGCAGTTGAACCTTCTTCAGGCTATAAATATTACACGATATAGAACTGTCAAGATTACAAATGATTTATATGGGTAAGGAAAAAGTAAAAAAAATGACGAAATTTTGCTTATGCAAAAAACATACCGTCGATGCCATTCTCAGAATTCGTTTAACATCATTATAAGAATGTGAAAAGAATTTTATTTTGTTTGACGTGATGAGATTTATAAATTCTCTGCTACTGTTGGTTGTACAAAGTTACTTTGTATTTTTATTGAATAATGTATTATTACTGAAAAGATATTTTTTATTACGCACTCGATAATTAGTATGGCCTGAGTGTCCAAATATACAGGATGTAATTAAAAAGCAAATCGATAAATTAACCACAGATTCTGGATGTGAAAATAAGTAAGACAGTTGTAGAATATTTTACATCCATACCATGGTATAGCAAATAACCAATCATAGCATAGCTGTGATGAAATGCGAATAAGAAATAAAATGCCATTTATACAACATATTAGGTTTGTTCCAACAGTAGAACAGAACCGTTTCGAATTTATTCACATATATTTTCGATATTAAAATCGTGGAGCGATGATGGGCCACACCACAAAAGTAACAATATGCTATTAACAAGTATTAGAACACTGAGCAACATCAAAATTCGGTTTTTGAATAATTTTACTAACAAAGTTAACTTTACTTAAAATATTATACCACAATATAAGAATGCAAATCAACTCAAAATTTTGCAATTTTTTGGCCAACGATGCAGCCAAATTTTTTACGTTATTTTCAAAGATTCCTTCGCTTATTTCAAACAGAGCATCATAAACCTCCCCAAGTTGGTACTTTAAAGGAGTTATTGCATCTATTCTACTAGACCAGTATCTCCAAAGGGGTCCAGGTGAACTCCAGGGGTCCACGGGAGACTCGACGGGGGTCTACGTTGGGGCGTAATAAAAAATTGGGGTCCATAAACGTAAGCGGGGGTGCATGAAAATTAATTTGGTTTTGATAGTGAAGCAATATACTATTAAACAATTGATTACTCATTTTTTCATATGATGAAGAAATTCTTGTAAAAAACTTCATCTGTTTATAATATAAACAGTCAACATTTTAGTTACTAAAATGTTGACTTGATTTCTCTTATCAATATAGGCAGATAATATTTTAAGAAGCTCAGCGACTGTTACTTGTAGGAAACTTGCATATTCCATCTTCAGTACGACGCGTCGAGACTTGTCGTTGCCGCGCCGGCCGCCGTCCCGTCTGCAACGCTTGTTCAGACTTGCAAATTAATACGACTTGTGGTGTATGTTCTTGCAATCTTGCATGAACGTGTTTGATTCTTCACCAATATAAATACGAATGTCAAGGATAATCGTTACTCATTTGTTTCTGGAATTTCATAAAGAAAAATGAATCGACATTAGTGTTGGCCAATGACTGAATTTGTTTCCAGACTTTCGAAAAGAAAAGTAAACTTTGAAGACGAGCACTAAAGGTGAATCAATATTTAATGTTTTGAGTGATTTTTTTAAAGAAAAATCGATTTCATTCCACCGACAACATGCAGTAGCGAAAAATTTGAGTGATAGATTGCAGCAACCGCTTCAATTTGTGATTAATGCAGTTAAGAAAATAAGAACCCAACAAACATTTTGGTGTAATTTGACGTCGATACTACCTACATTATATATAATAAATTTGGTCGCAAAATTAGATTTAACTATAATTAAGTAAAATTTACGTTGGCTCGACGTGGATTCGACATAAGTGGAGAATAAGACGACGTCGAAATTTGGTTTTATTTACCAAAATCTAAATCCACATTGTAGTAGCCCCCAGTACGTTTGGTTAGTAATACCTCTCTAGGGAAATTTGACGTCAGTATAACGTTAATTCGACGTTGATTTAACTAAGTTTAGGTAGAAACTACCAAAATATTTGCAGATGATGTATGCCTCCAAGTGTACGAAAAGAAATTTTATACTTATTTGGTATTTTTATCTATATATAAGTAGAAATATTGTAAGAAGTCATCAACACAACTAAAACATATACCTAAGTCACATGAAAGATTGAAAATAAATAAATGTCGGTGACAAAAATATATGTAATGTAATTGCGGTGAATATACAGTTCACGCTTGTTGAAATTAATGCGAAGAAAATTTTGTCGTGCATGTTAACAGTTCTACTTAGAAAAATTACAATGCCCTTCCAAAATACTCTCTAATTAAAAAAATATAAGAAAAAAATATGATCATGTAAAAAAATAATAATAATATTATGAGCTAAAACTATGTTACGTTTGTTGTGTATCACTTTAGAAAATCAATAATGTTTCGTTTTTTGGTATTTTTATTCGTATGTTCTAGTTATGGTCATTTTAAAAATTTAAAATTTGGAATCGTACTTCAATTACGTTAAGAAAATATGGCGTATTGTGCGAATTCGACCTAAAAGTTATTATGACTAAGGAAATCTACGTATTTTACAAATACCTTTTTATTAAGTTGAATTAACTTCAATTTCACGACATATTAGTTAACTTTACCTATTTAAAGAAATAATAACTTATAGGTTTTATAAAAAATTTACCTATAGGTAAATATAACATATTTAGGTCACGTTGTTCTGCACTTGAGATTTTAGACGTTTCACATTACGATAAAAATCGAAAGTAAAACGATATGATTTATTATTTTTCGAACTCATTTTATTAATTATTTTTCGCACTCATTTAAAGCTCTATCTACACCACACGTAAATTAAGATTACGACTGTAATGGTTTTTTTAAAATGGCCGAAATTTCTAAGAATAATGACGAAGACAGTAACTGAACAACCTAATTGTTAAAATAACCTAAATAATATAAATTTTACAAATAGGTCATATATGACTATTTTTAAATTAGTGGTTTTTAGTTGAATTTACTTTGTTGTAGATTTTTCAGGTAATTGCTACAACAAAGTTAATAAATATTTCTTCAAGATGACTTATAGGTCAACTAAATGAGTATTCGACTATCTGGTTGAAATTAGGTAGATAAACAGGTAGAATTTTGCTACGATCTCGACCTAATATTACTTTAAAGGAGAGTAAATAAAAGCGGCCAAATAGGTTACTATGGAGGCATAAAATTACGTAGAATTTTTAACCAAATCTACCTAGTTGGATATTCTACTATAAAGACGATTTTTAGTTGCCAAACAGGTAGATATTACCTAAATATGGCACCTAATTTTACTATAAAGGAAATTTAACATGGAAGTAATTGTTGGTTATTTTTTTAGTAGTTTTTCCCTTGCTGATATGGTTAAAGTTACTTTTAAGCAGATTTGTGTAAAAGGTAGATTTCTTGGTATAATTTACGTAAATTTAAACAT
This sequence comes from Psylliodes chrysocephalus, assembly GCA_927349885.1. Taxonomy (NCBI): domain Eukaryota; kingdom Metazoa; phylum Arthropoda; class Insecta; order Coleoptera; family Chrysomelidae; genus Psylliodes; species Psylliodes chrysocephalus. Next base: position 12,284,317 of record OV651830.1, read on the forward strand.
AAATTAAAACCGTTTGGTAAATTTACATTAGAGGTATATTTTTCTAGTCAATTTTACGTAATAATTACCTCAATAAGTAAATTCGTCTTTAACAAAGTCGAGTTATAACTAATGTTATAGAAAATGTTTCTGGGAAACAATGCATTGAATACGCGTTTATTTGCACAATTGTGCGGTGAAAATGATGAAGACTTCCAACGATTGCTGTTACATACCGAAGTACGCTGGTTGTCGAAAGGTGCATGTTTATCAAGATTTTATTTACTTTTTGACTCAGTTTTAGAGTTTTTGGAAAGTAAAGATCCTGATTTAAAAAAAAAAAACGATCAATTTTAAAGCAGACATCGCGTAATTTGACAGATTTGTTCAAAAAATTTAATGACCTCAACTTACAATTACAAGGGGACAGCTTCAATTTAATAAATACAAAGAGTGTAATTTCAGCTTTTCTTGGTAAATTAAAATTTATGATGGAAAATATTGGTCGGCGCCAATTTTCACAATTTTCAAACTTGTCGCGGGCAGAATGCCTTGGTGTAGGATTTATAGGCCAAGACATTTGAAATGTCTTTGTTTATAGGTATTCTTGAATGTATCCTATTTGTCTTTCCATGTCTGTCATCTACCTTGTTTATACGTCATCTCCTCCATGTATCAGTTGACATTCTTTACCATGTATAGGTTGAATTATGTATAGTGCTAGCAATATAACTAATACTTCTGAAGCAGAAGCTCTTCTTTGAATTTCTATGGTTTTCTCTGATTTTCTATGATTATCCAACGATTTTCTAGGGTTTTCTATGGATTTTATAGGGATTTCTATGATTTTCTTTGAATTTCTATGGTTTTCTATGAATTTGATTATTCTTAAGATTTTCTAGAATTTTCTTCGATTTTTCCTTAAGATTTTCTATGATTTTTTATGACTTTCTGTGCTTTTCTATGATTTTATGGAGGTTTGCGTATAGATTTTCCGTGAGTTTCTAAGATTTTTCCTATGATTTCACACATACTAAACTAGATTGTATTGTGTGCTGCACATGGTTGAGGCGTTGACAACATTGTACTCTACAGGAGTGTGTGTGTGTGTTGCATATGGTGCACTGTCCTCCTTCTCATCCTTCTCCTCCTCTTTCTCCTACGTAATGTTACTGTTGAACGTAATGTTAGGTTAGATGGCAGTTGTTCCTTTACATTTATGCCTGTTAGGTTGACAAATCTGTTGCCTTTTTGGCTTTGCTGCTGCACTCTCTACAACGCATCCGTTTTCTTCACAATGACATTTTTCTTGTTTGAATCAGGCCAATATCAGCTGAGGTGCACGATGCTGCCCTTTTGGTTTTGCCACTGCACTCTCTTTAACGTTACCGAGTTGTCTATGTAATGCCGTTTTCCTTGTTTAAATCCGACCAATAATATCCGAGAAACATGCTAAGACCCTTCTGGATTTCGGTCTGCGCATGTTTTTTCTGTTCGATGTTAATCTATACCACGTTCTCTACATAAAGTCGTTTTTTCCGTTTGAATCGGATCAATAATAGCTGAGATACATGCTCAGGTCTTTTTGGCATTACTACTACCTTAATCTAAAAACGTTCGATGGCGTCCATCTTGGATTTTCGACGTTACAGTTCATCAAATTTCTAGAGGTGTTCGACGCCCAGACAGAGAACGCGCTACGTGTGACTAAGATAGCTATTGTACAGTCTGCTAAACAAGTTATTTTAAATAGTTTTTATTTTTAGGTAATTAAATTTTAAAAGTGTGGAATAGTTTAGGGATTAAATTGGTCTGATTGGACTTTCTTAGAACGTTTTTAAAAGCAGCTAAAGATAGTATGTAGAATTGAAAATAATTATTATGCCATAAAAGGTGTTTTGGAATTCCTTCAACCTTTTGAAATTGAGTCAGAAAATATAAATTTTATAGGATAGCGGAAAATACCTATAATTTTTTTGTAGGCCTTGGTAAATCGTGGAAATAGTTTATATTTTATTTCTACCTTATTAAGGAAAATGGTACCTATTATTAATAACGGTTGTTTCTGAAACATTACTAAAATTTTCGAAATTTTGTTTTTCTACAAAATAATAAACTATACTATTTAGAAAAAAATTTATTTCTCTTATAATTTTATAAAAAATAACAGGGGAATATTTACATTTCTTGATCTATTAAACAAAACGATAAATTATCTCGACGAATGACACCATGTTCTAGTACGGAAGCTAGCTTTACAATTTTGTTGGTGGTTTCATGGGTTTCATATCAATTTTTTGTAATTGTAGTTTACACGTACATATATCTCTTAACACTTGTTTGCTTTATTAAAAAAGTGTGTTGTTGTGATTTACGTCGAAATAAGTCAAAAACAACTTGAAACCCCATATAAAATCAAAAAGGAGAAACGGAAAAAAATTGAGCCTGTAAATGAACACAACTCAGAAACAAAAATAGCTATCTAATAATAAAAAAATAAAATTTGATTCTTGTGCAGCTTCATCTATATCATTAACTGTTTTTGGTTTTTTAATGGTTTTTCTTGGTGATGAAAATTCCGATATCTCACGGTTATCGATTCTTTTTTTCTCTCCAGAAATGCGGACGACAGTGTTTTTAGATACTCCTGTGGCTGCAGCAACACGATCATTTACATTTTTAAATGGTATTGAAGGTGAATTAAAGTTTCCTTCTCTTCTCATAAACTCTATAACATTGGCTATTATTTCGCGAGATTGACTGTTAATTACGCGGCCTCTTAATTTGCTATTAAACTCCATACTTAGGTTCTATTAAACTGTAATGAGCAAAAAACACAAACGAAAATAAAAGAAATGTTTTAGCGAAATTTACATCTGACATTTACGTCTGAATGAAATAGTGAAATACTTGATGCGCAGAGTGTACTTTCATTGCGTAAATCCGTCGGGATGCCTGTCAGTAGTGCTTTCTCTGTCTAGCCGTCGAAAGCCTCTAGAAATTTGATGAACTGTAAGTAGTAAATAATGGTCAATCTGTGGAGCTTTGAAGCTCCGTAGGAGCCAAAATAAGCAAAATTGAGCTTTGTGTCCATTGAGACTTTTGCTCAGGATGCCGAAACGATTTCGGAATTGACCAGCGTTTAGTAGAAGTTGAAGATTTAATTCATGTTTTTCTACTACTAATTTGCTACCTCTGATAATGAATAGTTTTATTAATACAAATGTTTATTTATTATTTATTTACTAGCAGTTAATTGTTGACCCGGAAAGTTGACCGATGTCACACAGCGTGTATTTCAACATTACAACGTTTGAGTACCCATTAATTTAATGTTATTTTTAATTGTATTTAATTAAATCAATTTGTGTTTTAGTTTAATGAACCAATAACACGGTAAATAAATTATACTATTAATGCAGCATTGCATCTACATTTAACAATTATGACATTTTTACCGAAAATAGTTTGCCACTAGTAAGTAAATCGTCAAAAAATATCACAAAAGACATTATTTCCACAAATTAAATTTATAAGGTTAAAAAACTACCGATTATTTAAATATCCTTGTATTTTAACATTTTTAAAGTGTTTCAAGCCTAAGGATATAACCAGATATAACGAACGACCTATTGAAATAGAATTTGCAATTTTTCAGGGTCATCAATGTTAGACAAAAGTAAAGATCTCAATGTTGAGGTCAGATGGACTTGCATAACATATTATATATTATGTCTAATAAATGGAGGTTTTCTTTCGTATTTTCGTGTAAAAAAGAGAAAGTTAACGGTCTTTACGCGAGTAGATAAGAGTTTTGATAGGCAGTTATAGTATGGTCAATAAGAAATTTGTCTGCAAATGTCTATAAATGAAGGGTAAGGGTAAAAAAACAACGATTGTCCATTTTATAGGAATTTATAAGTAATTAACTTGTCCCAAACGAGTCCCAAACACATGCTAAATTGCAAGAGAATAAAACAAACGAGGTCCGAATAATAAGACATTTAAAAGTAATCATAATGGTTAAAAACGGACATTACTGGAAAAAACCCGACGTAGTCCGGGCTAAATACAACGATTAGCAAGTACCTAAATCATTTTATCACCCAAATTCTAACGAATTTTATGACACATTGTTATACAGGTGAAAATCTCTTTATTTTAGGTTAGTTTTAAAATGGAAATAATTCATTTTTAATCAGTTATTTGTCACGTTTATTTTTTTTAACCTGAATATAATAATCTTACGTTTAAATTCTTTTATAATAAATTACGTTAAAAATATTAACGTGCAAAAAATTATTTGATTCAAAGTAATGAGAAAGTCTAATTTTAATTAGTTTTTCAATAATTTTTGAAAATGTATTTAAAATTGAAATCGGACTGTACAGTCTGTTCGCTATACTTACGCGGGTTTCGGATTAACAAAATTATGCAAATTAGTCATTGACAACCAGTTCCAATAAGCCTCTTCCCAAGAAATTAGGTAAAATTGCCCTAATGGTCAGATTTAAATTAAAATAACATTAGGGTAGGTACTAAATTTGTTACAAATATTGCAGTTGAATTGATTCTTTGCAAGTGTTGACATTGTATGTATATTGTAAATTTAGTGGAAATTTTAAAAATGCCTAGACGTGTGTTAGATGTAGATAGTCTAATTTGTAGTGTACATAAGTATTTTACGGATGAAAAAGAAAATGGCGGTCCTTTAAAATCGGTAATGTCTGTACAACAACGCGTATGCGATGCTCTAGGAATTAGTGAAACCAAATTAAAAGGAGTATTACAAAATCACAATAGTGAACCGCCGAAAGAAGACCACCGCAAAACTCGCCCATCATTCAAAACGAAAGGTATTCTAGATGGAAAGAAATTTGAAATTCGTGATACCATTTATCGAATGAGGGCCAACAAGGAACATGTGACCTTAAATACAATTCTGTCGGAATTAATAGATAGAAAATAGATAGAAAATTTGATGACATTGGCAGAACAAATCTATGGCAAGTGATACATAACTTGGGTTTCAAATTTCAAAAGGAGGATAACAGAAAGGCCCTTTGTGAAAGACGTTCTGTGGTGGACAAGAGAATTAACTTTCTAAGAAAATATTCTAAATTTAAAGAAGAAGGGGCGAATTTTATATATTTAGACGAAACATGGATATTTTCTAGGGGTGCAACCAAGAGAATATGGCAATATGATAACGTAAAGTCCATCAAACATACCGATGGAGAAGAGAAGCGACACATAATTTTACATGCAGGAGGGAAATCGGGTTTTATAGAAGGTGCTGATTTAATATTTTCATCTAAATCAAAATCCAGTGACTATTACGATAATATGAACACAGAAATGTTTGTAAAACAAGACAAAAAGACAAAAGTCCAACGAAATCTTGGACTCTTAATAAAATTAAAGAATGGTTGACAAAGGAACATATACCATTTTCTCAATATATATTAAAATCAGAATTATTACGCTCGGCAAATATAGACGCAAAACCAAAAACCTTTGTTGTGGATCAGATTATTGAAAGTTACGGTCATCAAGTTTTGCGTTTGCCACCGTATTATTGCCAGTTTAATCCCATCGAATATATATGGGGAATAGCAAAACAATATTATGAGTTTGGCATTAATCCCATGAATATCTGCATGATACCAACGTGGCACCTACAGAAAGTGTTCAACATTCAACAACCTTTAAGTACAGATCCAGCACTTTGGCCAATGATACTACCAGACGCCGAAAGAATCTTTTTGGTAAGGCAAGGTCCATCTAAACCATTGTATGTACAATTATAGATTTCCATACGATGAGACTGTTAGAAAATTTAGCCCTAATTATTATAAAAGAATTTTAACACGTTTACTACCACCAATATTTTGCTTGCGTTTATCCTAAGCCAACTGCAATAACTTTTGAACCACTAGGAATTTTTTGATAATTCAAGTAGCTACACATTCAGTTTGATCTTCTGAACAAGATTCCGCCATTTTGTTTTAGGGCCACTTAACTGGCCGCTGGTCCATGAGTAGTCATAGATACTTTGGCCTCAAGGAAATTAAATAAAATTGATTTATTTTTTATTGAAGTAAACTTGAGTTCTATAAAATAAAAAAATATTAGTTCTGAGACAAATGAAGGTGCCATTCTGCAAAACATGGCGTAACACATAATCCAGGTTAATCTTCAATTATACTTTGACCTCTTTCTTACATCTTTTCATAGTATTCTTTTCTTCAACATTATCAGCCGGATAGTGGTGTGACTGGAAATCTGTCACTTGTGGCTTCGAAAATTGTTTTGGTTTGAAAAGTTCGTTCAAAACTTCTTCTCGAAACTCTGAAAGGTTTTTTTTGTTTGGTATTTCTTTTTCTAGAGGAAACAGGCATTCCAAACGCAGATATCCATTAAATGAAAAGCATTTTCCGGAATGTCTATACTTATAGACTTCTTTGGCGTGAAAGGAAACGTTAATAAAGTTTGACATTTGCTAAAAACCTCCTTTTTGGATTTATCAAATATAAGTCCAAAGGATTCATTTGACATTTGGTCTCTTATAATGAACAAATATATTTTTAGTCTTCATCTTCGTTTTTTTTGATGTGTCATCGGCTTCAACTACCAGGGTTATTTCGCTTCATGTTTTGTGTAGGCTTTGTTACTGTTTTGCAGCGCCACTTTAGGAACAGCACTGTTAATTAGAACCCAACAGTGGATGGTCGGAATCCTACCAAGGCATCAGAATTAATTTTAAATAATTAAAATAAATGAAAAAATTCCGACCAACATTTGAAAAGTTTTTGTAAAAGGTTATACTTTTTAGCTGAAATTGGTTTAAGCTCCTCCCTAATCTGTGGAATCAAAAAAGAAGTGTAGTCATTTAGCTTGTTTCATCTGTGATAAAGAATTCCAGGGTTACTTCTAACTTGGGATATCAAAAAATCGTTGCCTGCGTTATTCTTTTTCTTGTTGAATATGGTGTTGTTGATCCTTCAAAAAGATGTTTAAATTCTTTAAAATCGACTTGTCCTAGAAGATTTGTAAATAGAAATTGTACCGAACAAAAAACTCGAAGTGTATTTTAACATAAACTGAACGTTAATTAAGAGGCAAATAAGTTAACGCTGCTTAACATTGTTTGCCTTAAGGGGAGCTATGGACTTAACGTAGTTTAAAATGAGCTATTTGTGTTATTTTAAAAGATACGCCAAAATGGAAAATACCGAACGATGTGCCGCAAAATTTTAAGTCACTTAACATATTTAGGTCCATTAGGTCCATTTAAGATTTTATTTCGGAGGCGTATACGACGCCTTACTAAACATTTATGAGAATAAAGAAATTGACAATTTAATAAAGGACGAAGCCTTGGGTTTATTAAGTTGTATTAAACAATTTAAATTTTTGTGTTCAATAGTTCTTTGGTATAAAATATTAAACTGTATTAATCCAATAAGCAAATTGTTGCAGGTAAAAGATTATGATCTTGCATCTGCACTTGATCTTTTGCAAAAGTGCAAAAAGTTTTTTTAGGATCTTCGATCGGATAAATCTTTTAATTAAAATATTATTGATGCGAGAGAATTGGCTGACGAAATTGACGTTGAAGCCAATTTTGAATCAACAATACCACGACACCGCAATAAAAAATATTCCCTGTATATGTATATGCTGACAACTTAGGTATACACTCTGTATAATATAAGGTAACGCATAACTGTATATGATTAAACCATTAATTTTTTTTAGCTTTTGCATTATTGTTATAATATGTATATAGGTAGATAAACTTTAGTAATTATATATATTGGTACTGATGGTATTGATGGTGTCAAAGATACACGTTCACGGGTATTTACAAACTAATTGATAAGAATTTGAGATAAGTACTTTCTCTATACAATTTAATTCAGTTGCATAAGTACAAGGCGATTATTCCTCACATTACTGCAACACGTATGACGCTTATTTATAGGGTCTACAAATTGTTAAAAATGCACAATAATAATAATGGAAAAGTAAAACAAGTGTTATGATTAAAACTGATATTGTCCTTCGCAATATTATAAAATACAGGAAGCAAATGAATTTTAAATTATAACTATCGCGATGTCAAGAATTTTAATGATATATTTATGTATTTTAAAATTCATAAATGGAGCTAATTTGTTTGTCTATGAAACCACATAACGCTTATAATGTGCGATAATATCTTTTACAAACCATATTGGTTGGTCTGTAATTAATGCTTAATTTATTTATTGTTCCTAACACCTACACGATATTTGTAGAAATAAGAATAATTGAAAATCTGGATGTGTTTAATATTCCTGGTTATTCCATTATTTACAATAGTCCAAATAAATGTGATGGAACATGCGATACGAATGCTCTTCAGGTAATAATATCAATAAACGAATATGAAAATATAATAGTAACAGCCATCATCTGTAGCCAACAAATTCATTAAACCTCTGCAGGACTACTGTCAAATTTTTTTAGGTGATATCAACATTGATAATGGTAGACACAGAATACACTAATGACTATCTGAGTGTGTTTAGTGAATTTGGTTATAGTTCAATTATAAATAGTCCAACAAGGGTTCAAGGAAACTACATGTCATGTCTTGACCATATTTTTGTAAAAGTAAAAAAACCAGTCGATATTGGAACACGTTTTATCTTTAATAATAAAAACTAACATTACGATCATTATTCCACGGCGTTACAGTTAATTCACAATTTTAATAATAACAAAAATATGTCTATTTAACCATATATTAATTATGAAAAATTAAAAAAAACAATTTCACCAGATTTTTTGGAATAATATCTTTGAAATCAGTAAACCTGACTCTGTAACAAAAAAATTCGTGGACATTATAGCATCCCATCTAAATAAGTGTACAAAAAACGTCAAGATATAAAGAAAAAATTCAAAAATTACACCCTGGATAACTAATGAACTGGTCAGAACTATTCATAATGAAAATAAACTACACAAGTAAAAAGGTATCATAATAATGAAAATTTACAAAGTGAATACAAAAATGTAAGAAATAATATAGCAAATTTAATTAAAAAGTTAAAATATACATATTATCAAAATCTTATAACTAAAAATAAACTTTGAAAACTTATTAATGATATGTCACATTGTAATAAAAAGAATCCTGAAATAAAATCAATAAAGGATGAAGTGGGAAATTTACTAACAGATCCAACCCAAATAACTCATCAATTTAATATTTGTAAAAATAGGAGAAACAAATTAAACAAGACCCTCGGTATATTCATCCAAAAACAAGTCTCCCAAATAGTTTTGTGTTGTACCCTACTGATGCAAAAGAAATAAGAAATATAATAAATAATTTAAAAACAAAAAGGCACCAGGAATAGTGGGAATTAAAAGTGATATTTTAAAAATTGTATCACCCTATATTGAAGAGCCTTTATCACATATTTTGTATGGAGAATGGTAAATGGCCATCCTCTCTAAAAGAAACTGTCGTAATACCGATTTTTAATATCTCTTATATCTAGTTTTTCCAAGGTATTTGAAAAAGTTTTGGAAACTCGCCTAAACTCGTACTTAACTAAACACAATTTATTATCAAACAACCAATATGGTTTTAAGAAATAGAAATCTACTGAAGATGCGATTTCGGCGTTAAAACAAAAAATATATGCATCATTAGACGCCAGTAAACCTTGCTTATGCATGTTTCTTGACTTACCAAAGGTAAGGTAAGGTCATGGAGGTATAATACCAATGGAGATGCCATGAGGCAATTGTTTTGCATGTGATACGTTTTATTAAAAATGACCCCACTGGGCGTGGCTTAAATGGGTGACTAAGCAGGGTCGTATTCAAATATAATTAAAGTCCGTATGCAGAATTACAACTTTTAAATGACTTACTTACCTAAGATTTGTTTCAACATGATCGATTCGAAATTAATTTGATGACATTGCGCAATTATGACTTCTACACTATTTACTATTATTTATTAACCGTTTTCCGACCATAAAAGAGATTAATATTATTATATTGTTCTGTCTTCGCCGAAACCGTCCGATATATGACCTGTGTGATCGAAAATCAACGTTCAAATAACACTGTGCATCAGATTTGTTAATCTCTTTGTGCTTTAAAACTAAAACCCGAACTACGATTTTTCGTTCAAGGACTCTCGTGTCTTGATCAAAGCTGCCAATGTCAAAATCTGACAATGAGGAGAATTATGACATCAAATTACCAAACCAAAAACCAAACCACTACGTGATTTGTGAATAAATATATTTCAGTAAAAATACAGCCGAGTTTGTAGAAAGGACAATTAATTACTTTTAAATGTAAAACATGTAGGTCTTTCTGCTGCAGATGACATACATAAAAAATATGACCCGCTACAGTCAAAAGTTTAAAAAGACCAAAAATTCAGCTAGGTATGACTTTATGGTTAAAAGTAGATGGAAGAAAACCATGATCAAAACTACTCTGTCAAAACCAATCGGAACTAAAAAGACTCAGATAATAGATGTTGGTTTTATTTATGTTTGAAATAATTAATTATATAGAGTAGGTACATATATTACTAAAATTGCAAGCAAGTACTTACTAAAGATTTCTATAATTGGTACCTATGTATAATAAACAACAATCTCACAGATGCACAGCATACAACTATACAAATGGAACTATAGAGATAATTTATTTTAAAAATCGGCATTCAGTTGCGATTTGTGATGACAAAAAGAAAACTTTAACCACTTTTTCTGATCAGTAATGTTAGTGTTATAGTGAAAAAGCTTCTAGAAACTGGTGTTTTTAATCCTAATAAAGCATTGTGAATTTCCAAGAAAAGTGCATGATGAAAATTGTTTTGACCAAAATTTTGAATGTCATGCCATTTAAAAAGAAACCCTGTTTGGTTGCATTGGAGGAATAATTTCTTCATTGGTACTTTTTTAGGGTGCAAGGATGACTTGACATTACTAAATTTAAACCTTTGTTATAAGTTGTCTTTTTGCTTTAATTTCTGATACACCTGTATTGTACATACTTGAAAAATATAAAATTGTTCAAGTGGGAAGTTTATATACAAGGTGTCTCATTGAGAAAGGGATACAGAACAACTGAAGAGTCTGATTAAAAATAAGACTATGCTTAGAATGCGAATATTCTTCATTTTAATTTTGAAGTTTCTTATAAGTTTCCAACAAAAGTACCTATATGATTTTGACATTATATCTTAACTTATCTTCCTGTATCAAACGTTTTTTACTTAAATCATTTAATATATTTTTTAAGTTGGCAATTTTATTCACTTTTCCAGAAAGTTGTCGTCTTAGCAATTTTAATTTTTGCTTTCTTTTTGCACTTGTTGCCCGGGCAGAGGAGAGTGTATGTAATATTTTTTGTTTCTTTGGCGTCAGCGGTTCTTCATATGGAATATTTAGAGAAGAAGTAGAGGGTACAGGTAATTCGATCTGACTGGTTTGATTTGCTGGTTTAATAAGAATATTTGATAGGATCCTGATTTTTGGAGGAGGAGGTGTAGGTATGGATGGGTTAGTCTGGAACAAGATTTGGTATGTTATAAAGCCTTAAATATAGATCCATGATACAAAAATTATTAGTTTAAGTTCCAAAACTACTAATTTTTAAATATCATTAATTTCGTAATATGTTTTAAATTATATTTATTGTGTATTGTGAACAAAGTCGGCAGGTTTTTAAATTAAGGAACATTAATTTAATGTTTGTTCATTTAATATTAATAATAATTGTAATGTGGTACATGAACGGGCATATTATTTTATATCATGAGGATGCGGAGGTACATAGCAGTGAGTGATGGCCACAAATCTAATTAAATAATAAAAATACATCACCAGTATTTATTATTATACAGTATATTCATTATCAAAACGGTATAATAATAGGAAATTAGGATATAATAAAAACTGCTTTTAAATACTTTAAATTTTATTCTAAATTATGTGTTACTTAAAAAGTTAGTCATTTAAGTGTAATTATAAGTTAGTTTTTAAGTTTAATTATAATTGGTTTTTAAGTTTAATTATAAAGTTAGTTATTTAAGTTTTATTATAGTTATCCAAGTTTTAATATAGGTATTTGTCTTTATTATAAAGTTAGTCAAGCCAATGTTCTTTATTAAGTTAGTTATTTAAGTTTTATTGTAAATAAAGTGTACACTAACCAAACACTCATTTATTGTCGGAACAGCATTCTTCTTCAATCTGACCCTAAACTCACTCTTATCAAAAAATTCTTCCTTGAAGTGAATAGAGCACAACATGCTATTCGGTTTAGGCTCAAATTGGCCTTTTCCCACAAATTTAGACCAAATTTTGAGATATTGTGGGTCTTTTGGAAACCTTTAATAAAAAAAGTTTAGCATTCTAAAAAAAATTCTAAGTACACTCCTTATACTTACTTATGAGAACTTAAATTAGATATTTTCTTACGCTCTTGCACTGAAGAGTTTTTACAATTAATTTTGGCACACTTAGTCATGATTTTTATACAAATTAATCAAAAAAAAAAAAAACACTTATTAAGATAGAAATAACGTCTAAATATTTAAATTTGAACAAAGTTCTGACAGCTCTTTGACAACTATGACATGATCACTAAGAGAGGGGGAAGGGGTGTTCTTTTTTTTTGGCATGTAATTTCCATAGTATTCAACCTCATTGGGTAAGGTACAAGGTAAGCTATCACATTCTCTTGCAAACATTGGAAAATTTTGGGATTAGAAGCAGGTTATTAAATTTATTTACTACCTATTTAAATGAAAGAATTCAAATCGTAAGGTAAGTAACTTTATGCCCATTAAATATGGTGTGCCCCAAGGCACTATCTTAGGTCCGCTCCTATTCAATTTACTTTCGATTAGGTCGAAGGGTGAAATTTTTGGGGTTCGCAGATGACACGGTGATTTTCTACACTGCTCACATGGGAACAACTGAAAATATGATGGAAAACGATTTTCCTGCAATACAAAACTGGTTAAACTATGAACTTCTAACAATAAACGTTGAAAAAACCTTTTGCATACCTTTTTTCTGTAATAAATTCACAGCTTCCTCTTTCAATCAACTAAATATTATTACCAGTAACAACCAATATACAGTGTGGAAACCACTTATGGAATAAAATTCTTTATGTCATTATTTTAGAAAATTATAAAAAATGCCGAGACATGTCAACTTTTGAATTGAGTTGTGCGTTATGTAAACATAAATTTAAATGTACAGGGTGATTCACGCAAGTATGCCATAGTCGGTGTTGTTTTTTTTTAATGAAACACCCTGTATATTTGCATACATACATTATTCAGTTTGTTGGAATCGGTTCATTAAGAGGATTTCAAAAATATGCAAATATACAGGGTGTTTCATTAAAAAAAACAACACCGACTATGGCATACTTGCGTGAATCACCCTGTACATTTAAATGTATGTTTACATAACGCACAACTCAATTCAAAAGTTGACGTATCTCGGCATTTTTTACAATTTTCTAAAATAATGACATAAAGAATTTTATTCCATAAGTGGTTTCCACACTGTATAATAAATTCAGCAAGTAACATGAAATATCTGGGTATATATTTGGACTCGCATGTGACATGGAATGTACATATTTTTCTATACTTGCAAAAAACTAAGATGTATTCTCTATAAGTTTAAATATTTAACAACAATATTAAATGTTAACCAGCTTAAAATCCACTGGTTGAGAGTTACCTCAGATATGGTCTTCTTATTTGGGGTAATGCACTGAATACTCACCTTTATCCATTAGAGATTTTACAGAGAAGATTTCTAAAATTAATATATAAAAAGGACCTGACATTTCTCACTGACCAATTGTATATTGAGGCAAAAATTTTTGATATTAGTCAACTCTATTATTTCAAAATTGTATTTTAACAATTTAAAATAACTCTCTATATGCAAAAATCAATTGGGCAGCGTTCCTGTACATACATGAGCCCAAAATTGTTTAATACAATTCCACTAGAATTAAGAGTAATAACTAATCCGTATAAATTTAAAAAATATTTAAAATCATACCTACTTGAACAAACTCGACAGTCAATAAACTGTATAGTTGAAAATTCCTAGATCCAGCGTTCTCTATTTGTATATACAAAATGTTTCTGAGCTTTAATAACTGGTATTTTTTTTTTGTATTTATCTAAATTTATTGTATCTAAATATACCAAATACAAAAATCGATGCAAGTAATCGATTATTTAAGCATTCACGATTATGCAGTGTTGTCAAATCATCATGATAGTCCTGGATTGTAGGAAGTTTCGAAATTGTAAGATTTCTACACGAAATAGACGTTTTCTTTGCTGATCTAAGCTACGTGCAATTTTTTTAATATCTTTAATTTTAAAATAGGAAAATGGTGATAGATATTGTTACTCTGGATACGAGGGAAATGGATAGAAAGGGTATAGAACAGGAAAAATTGAAAAAAAAAGGAAATAATGTGAAATTTGGCCGATTCCATCTAAGAGAACAGATCGAGATGATTCAGATATGATAATCGATATTTCAGTCATACAATTTTTAGAAATTTAAATAATAATTCTTAAGAAAATCCTTATGAAATAATTATTTCTATACCCAGAAAGTAAAAATTGTTCTAGGAAGGATTCTCATGTTTTAAAATTTCGTTTATTAATTTAGTGTTTCTTGATTATCTTTATGGAATCATACAACATTTTTTTGTTTAATTTTTAGTCATTCAAGTAGATATAATTATTATTTTCATCTTCTTTTAAAAACCTTTATAATCAATACTTTATTTATTTATAAAGATATCACAAGTATTTTAATAATTCTTTTATATCTTGTCAGAATTTTGCATGCACAATAAATCGCGTGTACGTGTAGATTTTTAATTATAACCTGTAAGGATTATTTCAAGATATGCGGTGTTATTGAAAAAAATAACATCCTTTTTAAATTATTTATAATTTTTTGATAAAGGTCATACTCGTGTCCTTTAAACGTATTTATTTAAGCATATAGTTTACATCCTGCTTTGTTAAAGATCTTTATCTAATGCTAATAAAAAATTACATACAATCTTCAACGTGAACTAATTCACAAATTCACATATCACCAGTTGGTGACGAAAATAAAAATACCTAGATGTCACTCAGTCTGTAAATATTTTAATATAGAATACAGTTTAAATAAAAAATTAACATAAAAAGAATAGTGATAAATTAAAAAGGTACTATTGTTTTTTTGTGTGTTAGATTTTGAATACAGTATTTTAATTCAATAGTCGGCATTCAACTTTTTTTATATTGACACTATTGTGTGGTGTTTACAAAATATTATACATCAATTATTGATAGTGACTCTAAAAACCTAAAGATATTCAACTGCTATTAAATAGATAATTACAATAATATTGATAGAGTAAGTGATTGAGAAGTAGATATATGTATATGGAAATTATGGTAGTACAAGTACTTTCTGATATAGAAAATAATTCATTTAATTTTCCTGAGGATAGTAACCTCATAATGAGATATTAATTTAAAAGTCCAAAAAATACAGTAAAATTTGAGAGAACATCTGAGGATCCTCTATCGATTCTTAGATTGCAACTGTACATTTTACACGGTTTAACGACAATAAGCGTGTTTAGTGTAAACGAATTTAACGAATCTAATACTATTACCTGTTTAAGCACTTAAGCAATAAATTCTTTAAATAGATAATAAATAATAAAGTTATAGTACTTTAAAAAGTTCACTTTTAAAAATCAATTGTTTAAAACACTTCATTTTTGCACCATTTAACGCGTCATAATGAAGCGCCTATTTCTATTGGTCACTAAAGAATCTGTGATACCGTAACATTAGACAGTTGATCGTTATCTTTTTCTAATAATGACATTTATGATAGTTATCTCTTTCTAAAATCACAACTCCATGCTAAAATCGGATTCTTTTCATTTCTCATGACACAAAAATGTCAAAATTTCTAACCTCAAATCGATTGTTGGAAACAAAACATTGAAATGGCTTTTAAAAAGTGTGATAAAATAAACATTTGTTTAATTTTGTGTAACATTAAAAATATCTAGTTAAGTACTTGGTCCCTATGAGAAGTAAAAAAAAAAACAGCCAATCTGATAAAATGTTTGTAAAAGTTCCCCAAATTCTAGACCTAGACATTCAAAAACGATAGTGGGATAAGGGCTGAATTTAAACAATTATTCGTTTAGTTTTAATACTACTTTAAATGCATTGTGGCACCTGTTAAGTCTAATGTAGTTGTGGCACCAGTGTTATAATTAACGTCATTAAGGCACCATCTAATTGAAGTAAGTTGTGGCACCAGTATATATATTTCAAGTGGTATTATGGCACCATGCGCTGTTGTCAAGTTTACGTGGTGCTTAAACGTGGCTGAGTATATAATAACTTATACAGTAATTAATACGTTAAGAAGTCAGTAATTATTACGAGCACAGACGTATAAATTCATTTTAGCTAAATAAACAATTTTGATAAATGCGCCATCTTCGACTGAAGATGTCATCGGTATTTTTACTTTCTTATACTAACATGTACGGTGTGTTCCATAAAGTTGGATCCATATGGGAATTTGTTTAATATTATGACCGGAAAAATACGTTGTAGGGCACTCGCCTCTGCCTATTTAAAAACTTAAAATTGTCTTTATCAAAGTTGGCTGATATTAGTTTTTGTCAAGTTCGCATTAAATAAATTGTTTTTATGAAAAATTTGTTAAAAAAACACTCCCAACTTTAATATGGGCTATATTAAGTTTTTAAAAAAGCAGAGTTGAATGTCTTATGACGTTTTTTTTTCTAATCGTAATGTAAGAAAATACCCTATGGATCCAACTTTATGGAACATACTGTATATGAAATGTATACCAGCAGTAATAATATAAGAAAGTATTGGAATCCAGAGAATTTTACACTTTGAGATTTTAACTAGTAAATTAGGTTAATAAGAAAATAAATTTTATTATTGTGTTCATACATTGTTTTTATAACAAAGCATCAAGTTACAAATGACGGAAGAAACGAATGTTATACAAATGTGTACTCGTTTACAATTAATGTCTTTATTTGGACGTAATCATTGTTGGAAAATTCATCATGTTTTGAAATATAATCCATGATTTTTAATTTTCAGTTGATTTTTATAAACAAAATAATGTTAACTGTAGATCTCAGGCATGAAATATTTTTAATATATATGCCAATGAAATATAGCATAAACTATTTAAGTAGCCCTATTTGAAATGAGTGTATTCATGTAAAAAACCTCGAGTAAATCTATAATTTTTGCATATTATTTGTTTTTAAAACTCAACAAGTAAAAAAAATGTAAATATACAGGGTTTTCCATTAGTGCGTAATTGCTCAATATTTCAATTTGTGTTATAGACGTGCAAAACAGTTTTATGGATTTAAAAAGTACATATTTTAAAAATATTGTTAGATATACAGGATATTGCATTTTGCCTGGCAAATAAAAATTTATGTTTTTTAAGTAGAACAACTTGTATTTTATTTTATTTTTAGAATGGTTTATTAATACTGCATTCAACTCTAGAATGTTTTTAAACAATATTAGTGTTGCCAAGCAATTTTTTTTTTAAATAGAGAATGATGCAGACCACAAATTAAATAATCATAACTTAGGTAGATTTACCTTAATTTTAAAATTGTTAAATATACAGACTTATAAGATACTAAGCTAACGAATAGTGGTGATAGGACTGATTGATTTTATACAGAGTGTTTTTAAACATGTCTTAAATTTGGCTTGTTTTAAGTTAAATTTACTTTATTTTTTCAAATGCAACATCCTGTATAATATTTTAGTATAAAATTCTTTATACATATACCTATCCAAAGATTTCAAAATATTAGACAATAACACATATACAGGGTCTCCCATGAGTGCGTAATTGATGGATAGCCGTTGTATTACTGAAAATACGAAAAAAAATATAAAAGTTGTATGACCATATTTATTAAATATTACCTAATATACAGGGTATTCCATAATCGAGAGGTTGACCAAACATACATTTTTAAAGCAAAACACCTTACAGGTAGTTATAGATATTTGATTGTTTTCACATCGTCAAACCATTTTAATAGACTTCATTTATTTGCTATTTTGTATATAGAGTGTAACAAAATGCGAGGTAACGGTTTTCTCAATTTTTTAAATGAAATACCATATATCTTATACTACCAATTAATTAATAAAGGGTAATCCATTTAAAAAATCATCACCTGACATTTTTAAACACCCTATATACAACATAGCAAATGAGGGAAATCATTTAAAATTGTTTGACGATGTAATAACAATCAAATATGTTTAACTACCTGTAGGGTGTTAAACTTTAAAAAATTATAGATTCGGTCAGCACCTCGTTTATGAACCACCCTGTATATTTAAGAACAATTGTTAAATATGGTCATACAACATTTATATTAAATTTTTTTTTTCGTATTTCCAATAATAAACCTGTCCATCAATTACGCCCTGATATAATTTATTGGCTAATATGTTGGCATCGTTGGATAGTTAAATGTATAAAAAATTTTATGCTTAAATAATATACAGGGTGTTGCATTTGAAAAATTGAGTAAATTAAACTTAAAATTAGCCATATTTAAGACATGTTTCAAAACACTTTGTAGAAAATAAACCAGTTCTATCACCGCTATTCGTTAGCTTGGTATCTTATAAGCCTGTATATTAAACAATTTTGAAATCAATCTAAATTTACCTAAATTATGATAATTTAATTTGAAGTCTGCATTATTCTCTTATTTCAAAATAAAATTAATTTCTTGGCAAACATTCCCGGGTTGAATATAATATTATAAAACCATTCTAACAATAAAATAAAATACAGGGTGTTCTATTTAAATTATATACATTTTTATTTGCCAGGCGAATACGCAACACCCTGTATATACAAAAATATTTTTAAGATATGTATGTTTCAGATCCATATACCTTTTATTTGAAACTGTTTTCCGGACACCCTGTATAACGTTCTGGCAACACCATACGTAAAGTCTATAAACTGGTGCCACAACTATATAATAGTCTTAATTATTGCAATATTCCTGATGGATTAATGGTCTTGGGAAGAGGTCTTGGGAAATACAGAATGCACCAAACAGAAGTTAAATACATGTATAACATAAGGAAATAAAAAAATATGAGTTTAAAGTCAAAATGTGCATACTTTCGTGTTCAATAGCTTTATTTCTAATACTTTTTATTATATCAAGAATATTTATTTCTGACACATTGGCCAAAACTTGGTTGTATTAACATGATTTAGACTATTATATTATTAAAAATGCTTTATACATAATTAGGGGTTAATTTAGAAATATTATTCAAGAAATACAGATTTCTTTTACATTCCATTTATTCGATACGTCGGCGTTATATGCGGCTTCTTTAATTAAATTTATACTAGACGACACACCCTTGGATGACTTATTTCTTAAACTTAATTTCACCACATAGGCCTCTTTTTTTATAGCTGTTGTTACTAAATTATGCAATTGTTAATAGTATTGTAAATCGTTGCTGCTTTTAGTCATTTAAAATGTTTTTAAATGTTTAATCCCTATCAACAATTATTAATGTGTCCAACACGTTCATGTTTAAAGTATGAACTAAATACATACTTTTTGCACACATCTTACTCGAAATATTTTTGAATATATATTCATTACCAACGAAAATACAAACCACTGCCAAACAGAAATACATATACACACAGAAAATACAAAAAAAAAAAAATGTTTATTTGTTTCATCTAAATTTTTACATTACGGTCCATTTTGGATCAATCATGTAAAAAACAAAAATGTTGACTATAATATCGCAAACAACTTTTATTTGAACAATTTTCTTATAAATTTGAATTTTGCATTTTTTTGTAAAATCTCTCGAATATGGACCATCTTAGAAAAAATATGTATATTACAAAAATTATAGTGATAAACATTACAAACAACTTTTATTTTAAGAATTTTCTTCTCTTATCGTAAATAACAGATATATTTTATAAAGTAGAAAAACGGCCCTCTATAAAGTAGCCCAGATATTTCGACTATGCCTTATATCTATTCACCACAGGATGGATTAAGGCTTAAATTCATAATTTGGTGTTTTTTCTTCATTCGTTTTTAAGTGTTCAAAATTCGAAATTTGCACTTTTTCTCAAATATCTCGAACACGGTACATTTTAGAAAAAATATGTACGGAATAAGCATTATAGAGGATAATAGTTTTTATAAAAACAATTTTTTTAAAAATTCGAATTTTGAACTTTTTGTCAAATTTCTGGAATACGGACCATTTTAGAAAAATCATGTGTGGGACAAAAGTTATAGAGAATATTATTACAAGCAACTTTTAGTTGTAGAAATTTCTATTCCAAGCGTAAATAACAGATATATTCCAAAAAGTAGGAAATGACCTCCCATCAAGTACGTCAAAATCTATATTTGAGCAGCAGTAGCAGGATGGTTTATACGTCACATCGTCATTATTCCTGTTCAAAATCATAATGATGTACCAAAGCGGCTAATTCTACTAATCACCTCGAACGAGAAACCATCGTGTAACAAAACTGAAATTAAAAGTTCAGAATTGCACATGCGAATTGATTATTTATTATAAGTCATCACAATATCACTCATCACCCCGCGATCACTTATCGAGCAGATTCCTATTTACGTTTGTATTGTTTATTGTTTTACGCTTGAAATATTTGCCACTGAAGATAGAATTCACAAAAAAACAGTAACACAAAAATGCGATATTAGACAAAGCGTTGTTGCCACATTGGTTTTTCAACAGTAGTAGTAATATGGTGCCTCAACAGCGAATAAGTATATGCCTTTGTAGGTGTTTAATCGTGGTAGTTAGAGTGGTGCCTCAAAAGCGAATAAGTATAAAATACAAGTTGGTGTATAACAAGGAGCGCGCTCCAGTTATAAACAGTGAGAACTAAATCCTATATAAGTATATGTTCAGCGACTTTGAAGCACCAATACGAAAATTCGCGTACAGACCCCAGATAATATTCTAATAGCATTTAATAGGGTCTGGCCCTCATAACGTTCTGGCACCAATATGTGGTGCCACAACGAAATTTTTGGTGCCTCAACATACGGCAAGTCTATAAATTGGTGCCACAATGAATAAATGTATATATATATATACGAGTATGACGATGCTTAAAAATAATTGTGGCGCGCGTTTCAAATTTGTTTGATTTTTTTTTTGAATTTTAAAAAATTCTTGTAGGAAAATGTGAAAAGAGAAAAATTTCAAAAAAATATTTTTAGATTAGATTTTGTGCTAGCTTTTAGAAAAACATAATTTTGAATTTCACTAAACACGCCCATTGATTCAATTGATTCAATTGAAAAATTTGGATTGTTAATTTTGTATGCGTAATTTTAACGTCTGAACTTGAAAATCAACCACGTAACAAGTAAATAAAAAAAATAAAAGTAATTTTTCTATAGTGAATTTTAAATTCAGGCGGTGTTAAATGAAATTGACCGTTTTAAAAGAGACTAGCAGAATGATGTTGAATATAAAGTGCTAATTATGTATTTGTCTATTGTATCTACGTACATATTAAAATCTTTACATAAATGATTATAAACCAGCACGTAGTTTGGGTTATTTTGTTTAGTAATTCTAAAAAAATGTAAATTTAAACCAAGGAAAATATTTATCATTCTCTCTTCTCGTAAAACAATTCCATGATGCCAGATTTGTCTTTCAAACTCTTCTTCGCAAGATAACTCTTTTTGCAGAAGTAAACTCAGACGGAGCAGAAGCACTAGTGTTAAATGGATTTTAAATCCATGCAAACCTATCAAGCCTTTCAAACATGGTTTTTATATCGAGTTTTTATATCATGTGACATTAAAAATCCATTGAATTCAAAAGGTTTTAAGGAAATTCAGATTTATAAAAGTGTCGCATCAATATGATAGTTTTATTAAAAAATCGGCATCAGCAAAATCTTCTGCTTGCTAAATCCTTCCTCTTAAAAAAAATATTTTTTGACACAATTTAAAGGTACAGATGAAAATAAAATGTGTCAAAATTTAATGGTGTGATTTAGACTTTGCATCGTAGTCGTTTGTCGCATTCAAAATTAATAGCTCTTAAAAATTGTCATAAATTTTTAAAATGCCATAGCATTTAACGAATGAGGCTTAAAAGTAGAAGGCTATAGCAAAATTGGAAGAAAATTGGTATTTAAGAGGAGTATTTACTTGGTTTTACGTAAATCATTTCTGTAATTCTAAGATCGACATATATAATATACAAGGGTTTCATAGTATACCAATTTTACGGAATATATTTTACTTTTACTACAAGAAAAATTATGTAAGTACAGGTAAAGGCTCAACCCGTACTTGTCTGGAGTCACTTTTTGAAAATTTTAATTGGTTTCTTTTAAAAAAAATTTAAAAAGATGTCTCTCTAACGAAAAAAAAAAAAAAAAAATGCTAGAAGGGAACAATATATTTAATTCTTACCTACAGGAGCATTTATTTTTCTTACAATAAAAAAAATACGTTAAAACCTTTTTCGTCTAGAGGGTGACACCAACAAAACATATATCCTTTTCTACTATTTAATAATAATATCAAGAATCTGATTCAGCTTAGTAATTTTACTACAAAGGGTTTTTTGTATTGATATTGTAAAACGCAGATGAGTAACTATCACAAAAAACGAATTTTTTTGTGTCTCTCGATTAAATTAAAATTACAATTAATTTTAAATCGATGTTAGAAATACCCTATACTTTATAAAATTATGTTTTCTTTTTGATAGGGCTAATTTTAATTTTCTTTCCATATTGGTTTTTATATAATGGGTATTTTTCCAAATTTTTACCCAAAAAAACAGAGATAAAATTTGGAAAAATACCCATTATGTAAAAACCAATAGGGATAGAAAATTAAAACTAGACCTATCAAAAAGAAAACATCATTTTCTATAGTACAGGGTATTTTTAATATCAATTTAAAATTAATTGTAATTTTAAATTAAGGGAGAGACACAAAGAACGAGATAAAATTTGGAAAAATACCCATTATGTAAAAACCAATAGGGATAGAAAATTAAAACTAGACCTATCAAAAAGAAAACATCATTTTCCATAGTATAGGGTATTTTTAATATCGATTTAAAATTATTTGTAATTTTAAATTAAGGAAGAGACACAAAAAACGAGATAAAATTTGGAAAAATACCCATTACGTAAAAACCAATAGGGATAGAAAATTAAAACTAGACCTATCAAAAAGGAAACATCATTTTTTATAGTATAGGGTATTTCTAACATCGATTTAAAATTAATTGTAATTTTAATTTAAGGGAGAGACACAAAAAACGAGATAAAATTTGGAAAAATACCCATTTTGTAAAAACCAATAGGAACAGAAAATTAAAGCTAGACCTATCAAAAAGAGAACATCATTTTCCATAGTATAGGGTATTTTTAATATCGATTTAAAATTATTTGGAATTTTAAATTAAGGAAGAGACACAAAAAACGAGATAAAATTTGGAAAAATACCCATTACGTAAAAACCAATAGGCATGGAAAATTAAAACTAGATCTATCAAAAAAAGAACATCATTTTATATAGTATAGGGTATTTTTAACATCGATTTAAACTTAATTGTAATTTTAAATTAAGGGAGAGACACAAAAAACGAGATAAAATTTGGAAAATACCCATTTTGTAAAAACCAATAGGGATAGAAAATTAAAACTAGACCTATCAAAAAGAGAACATCATTTTCCATAGTATAGGGTATTTTTAATATCGATTTAAAATTATTTGTAATTTTAAATTAAGGAAGAGACACAAAAAACGAGATAAAATTTGGAAAAATACCCATTACGTAAAAACCAATAGGGATAGAAAATTAAAACTAGACCTATTAAAAAAAGAACATCATTTTCTATAGTATAGGGTATTTTTAACATCGATTTAAACTTAATTGTTATTTTAAATTAAGGGAGAGACACAAAAAACGAGATAAAATTTGGAAAAATACCCATTATGTAAAAAACAATAGGGATAGAAAATTAAAACTAGACCTATCAAAAAGAAAACATCATTTTCTATAGTACAGGGTATTTTTAACATCAATTTAAAATTAATTGTAATTTTAAATTATGGGAGAGACACAAAAAACGAGATAAAATTTGGAAAAATACCCATTATGTAAAAACCAATAGGGATAGAAAATTAAAACTAGATCTATCAAAAAAAGAACATCATTTTATATAGTATAGGGTATTTTTAACATCGATTTAAAATTAATTGTAATTTTAATTTAAGGGAGAGACATAAAAAACGAAACTTTTTTTGGTCTCTCCCTTAAATTAAAATTACAATTAATTTTAAATCGATATTAGAAATATCCTATACTTTATAAAATAATGTTTTCTTTTTGATAGGTCTAGTTTTAAATTTCTATCCCTATTGGTTTTTATATAATGAGTATTTTTCTAAATTTTGACACAAAAAAACAGAGATAAAATTTGGAAAAATACCCATTATGTAGAAACCAATAGGGATAGAAAATTAAAACTAGATCTATCAATAAGAAAACATCATTTTTTATAATATAGGGTATTTCTAACATCGATTTTAAATTAATTGTAATTTTAATTTAAGTGAGAGGCACAGAAAACGAAAATTTTTTTTGTCTCTCCCTTCATTTAAAATTACAATTAATTTTAAATCGATGTTAAAAATAACCCATACTTTATAAAATGATGATTTCTTTTTGATAGGTCTAGCTTTAATTTTCTATCCATATTGGTTTTTATATAATGGGTATTTTTCCAAATTTTGACAAAAAAAACGAAATAAAATTTGGAAAAATACCCATTGTGTAAAAACCAATAGGGATAGAAAATTAAAACTAGACCTATCAAAAAGAGAACATCATTTTCTATAGTATAGGGTATTTTTAACATCGATTTAAACTTAATTGTAATTTTAAATTAAGGGAGAGACACAAAAAACGAGATAAAATTTGGAAAAATACCCATTATGTAAAAACCAATAGGGATAGAAAATTGAAACTAGACCTATCAAAAAGGAAACATCATTTTTTATAGTATAGGGTATTTCTAACATCAATTTAAAATTAATTGTAATTTTAAATTAAGAGAGAGACACAAAAAACGAGATAAAATTTGGAAAAATACCCATTATGTAAAAAACAATAGGGATAGAAAATTAAAACTAGAACTATCAAAAAGAGAACATCATTTTCCATAGTATAGGGTATTTTTAACATCGATTTAAACTTAATTGTAATTTTAAATTAAGGGAGAGACACAAAAAACGAGATAAAATTTGGAAAAATACCCATTATGTAAAAACCAATAGGGATAGAAAATTGAAACTAGACCTATCAAAAAGGAAACATCATTTTTTATAGTATAGGGTATTTCTAACATCAATTTAAAATTAATTGTAATTTTAAATTAAGAGAGAGACACAAAAAACGAGATAAAATTTGGAAAAATACCCATTATGTAAAAAACAATAGGGATAGAAAATTAAAACTAGAACTATCAAAAAGAGAACATCATTTTCCATAGTATAGGGTATTTTTAACATCGATTTAAACTTAATTGTAATTTTAAATTAAGGGAGAGACACAAAAAACGAGATAAAATTTGGAAAAATACCCATTATGTAAAAACCAATAGGGATAGAAAATTAAAACTAGACCTATCAAAAAGGAAACATCATTTTTTATAGTATAGGGTATTTCTAACATCGATTTAAAATTAATTGTAATTTTAATTTAAGGGAGAGACATAAAAAACGAAACTTTTTTTTGGTCTCTCCCTTAAATTAAAATTACAATTAATTTTAAATCGATGTTAGAAATACCCTATACTTTATAAAATAATGTTTTCTTTTTGATAGGTCTAGTTTTAAATTTCTATCCCTATTGGTTTTTATATAATGAGTATTTTTCTAAATTTTGACACAAAAAACGAGATAAAATTTGGAAAAATACCCACTATGTAAAAACCAATAGGGATGGAAAATTAAAACTAGATCTATCAAAAAAAGAACATCATTTTATATAGTATAGGGTATTTTTAACATCGATTTAAACTTAATTGTAATTTTAAATTAAGGGAGAGACACAAAAAACGAGATAAAATTTGGAAAAATACCCATTTTGTAAAAACCAATAGGGATAGAAAATTAAAACTAGACCTATCAAAAAGAGAACATCATTTTCCATAGTATAGGGTATTTTTAATATCGATTTAAAATTATTTGTAATTTCAAATTAAGGAAGAGACACAAAAAACGAGATAAAATTTGGAAAAATACCC
Organism: Psylliodes chrysocephalus; assembly: GCA_927349885.1. Lineage (NCBI taxonomy): Eukaryota > Metazoa > Arthropoda > Insecta > Coleoptera > Chrysomelidae > Psylliodes > Psylliodes chrysocephalus. The sequence goes on from OV651830.1 coordinate 12,310,830, forward strand.
ATTATGTAAAAAACAATAGGGATAGAAAATTAAAACTAGACCTATCAAAAAGAAAAAATCATTTTTTATAGTATAGGGTATTTCTAACATCGATTTGAAATTAATTGTAATTTTAATTTAAGGGAGAGACATAAAAAGCGAAACTTTTTTTTTGGTCTCTCCCTTAAATTAAAATTGCAATTAATTTTAAATCGATGTTAGAAATACCCTATACTTTATAAAATTATGTTTTCTTTTTGATAGGGCTAATTTTAATTTTCTTTCCATATTGGTTTTTATATAATGGGTATTTTTCCAAATTTTTACCCAAAAAAACAGAGATAAAATTTGGAAAAATACCCATTATGTAGAAACCAATAGGGATAGAAAATTAAAACTAGATCTATCAATAAGAAAACATCATTTTTTATAATATAGGGTATTTCTAACATCGATTTTAAATTAATTGTAATTTTAATTTAAGTGAGAGGCACAGAAAACGAAAATTTTTTTTGTCTCTCCCTTCATTTAAAATTACAATTAATTTTAAATCGATGTTAAAAATAACCCATACTTTATAAAATGATGATTTCTTTTTGATAGGTCTAGCTTTAATTTTCTATCCATATTGGTTTTTATATAATGGGTATTTTTCCAAATTTTGACAAAAAAAACGATATAAAATTTGGAAAAATACCCATTATGTAAAAACCAATAGGGATAGAAAATTAAAACTAGACCTATCAAAAAGAGAACATCATTTTCTATAGTATAGGGTATTTTTAACATCAATTTAAAATTAATTGTAATTTTAAATTAAGAGAGAGACACAAAAAACGAGATAAAATTTGGAAAAATACCCATTATGTAAAAAACAATAGGGATAGAAAATTAAAACTAGAACTATCAAAAAGAGAACATCATTTTCCATAGTATAGGGTATTTTTAACATCGATTTAAACTTAATTGTAATTTTAAATTAAGGGAGAGACACAAAAAACGAGATAAAATTTGGAAAAATACCCATTATGTAAAAACCAATAGGGATAGAAAATTGAAACTAGACCTATCAAAAAGGAAACATCATTTTTTATAGCATAGGGTATTTCTAACATCGATTTAAAATTAATTGTAATTTTAATTTAAGGGAGAGACATAAAAAACGAAACTTTTTTTTGGTCTCTCCCTTAAATTAAAATTACAATTAATTTTAAATCGATGTTAAAAATAACCCATACTTTATAAAATGATGATTTCTTTTTGATAGGTCTAGCTTTAATTTTCTATCCATATTGGTTTTTATATAATGGGTATTTTTCCAAATTTTGACACAAAAAACGAAATAAAATTTGGAAAAATACCCATTATGTAAAAACCAATAGGGATAGAAAATTAAAACTAGACCTATCAAAAAGAGAACATCATTTTCTATAGTATAGGGTATTTTTAACATCGATTTAAACTTAATTGTAATTTTAAATTAAGGGAGAGACACAAAAAACGAGATAAAATTTGGAAAAATACCCATTATGTAAAAACCAATAGGGATAGAAAATTGAAACTAGACCTATCAAAAAGGAAACATCACTTTTTATAGTATAGGGTATTTCTAACATAGATTTAAAATTAATTGTAATTTTAATTTAAGGGAGAGACATAAAAAACGAAACTTTTTTTTGGTCTCTCCCTTAAATTAAAATTACAGTTAATTTTAAATCGATGTTAGAAATACCCTATACTTTATAAAATAATGTTTTCTTTTTGATAGGTCTAGTTTTAAATTTCTATCCCTATTGGTTTTTATATAATGAGTATTTTTCTAAATTTTGACACAAAAAACGAGATAAAATTTGGAAAAATACCCACTATGTAAAAACCAATAGGGATGGAAAATTAAAACTAGATCTATCAAAAAAAGAACATCATTTTATATAGTATAGGGTATTTTTAACATCGATTTAAACTTAATTGTAATTTTAAATTAAGGGAGAGACACAAAAAACGAGATAAAATTTGGAAAAATACCCATTTTGTAAAAACCAATAGGGATAGAAAATTAAAACTAGACCTATCAAAAAGAGAACATCATTTTCCATAGTATAGGGTATTTTTAATATCGATTTAAAATTATTTGTAATTTCAAATTAAGGAAGAGACACAAAAAACGAGATAAAATTTGGAAAAATACCCATTATGTAAAAAACAATAGGGATAGAAAATTAAAACTAGACCTATCAAAAAGAAAAAATCATTTTTTATAGTATAGGGTATTTCTAACATCGATTTTAAATTAATTGTAATTTTAATTTAAGTGAGAGGCACAGAAAACGAAAATTTTTTTTGTCTCTCCCTTCATTTAAAATTACAATTAATTTTAAATCGATGTTAAAAATAACCCATACTTTATAAAATGATGATTTCTTTTTGATAGGTCTAGCTTTAATTTTCTATCCATATTGGTTTTTATATAATGGGTATTTTTCCAAATTTTGACAAAAAAAACGATATAAAATTTGGAAAAATACCCATTATGTAAAAACCAATAGGGATAGAAAATTAAAACTAGACCTATCAAAAAGAGAACATCATTTTCTATAGTATAGGGTATTTTTAACATCAATTTAAAATTAATTGTAATTTTAAATTAAGAGAGAGACACAAAAAACGAGATAAAATTTGGAAAAATACCCATTATGTAAAAAACAATAGGGATAGAAAATTAAAACTAGAACTATCAAAAAGAGAACATCATTTTCCATAGTATAGGGTATTTTTAACATCGATTTAAACTTAATTGTAATTTTAAATTAAGGGAGAGACACAAAAAACGAGATAAAATTTGGAAAAATACCCATTATGTAAAAACCAATAGGGATAGAAAATTGAAACTAGACCTATCAAAAAGGAAACATCATTTTTTATAGCATAGGGTATTTCTAACATCGATTTAAAATTAATTGTAATTTTAATTTAAGGGAGAGACATAAAAAACGAAACTTTTTTTTGGTCTCTCCCTTAAATTAAAATTGCAATTAATTTTAAATCGATGTTAGAAATACCCTATACTTTATAAAATTATGTTTTCTTTTTGATAGGGCTAATTTTAATTTTCTTTCCATATTGGTTTTTATATAATGGGTATTTTTCCAAATTTTTACCCAAAAAAACAGAGATAAAATTTGGAAAAATACCCATTATGTAGAAACCAATAGGGATAGAAAATTAAAACTAGATCTATCAAAAAGAGAACATCATTTTCTATAGTATAGGGTATTTTTAACATCAATTTAAAATTAATTGTAATTTTTATTTAAGGGAGAGACACAGAAAACAAAAATTTTGTTTGTCTCTCCCTTCAATTAAAATTACAATTAATTTTAAATCGATGTTAAAAATAACCCATACTTTATAAAATGATGATTTCTTTTTGATAGGTCTAGCTTTAATTTTCTATCCATATTGGTTTTTATATAATGGGTATTTTTCCAAATTTTGACACAAAAAACGAAATAAAATTTGGAAAAATACCCATTATGTAAAAACCAATAGGGATAGAAAATTAAAACTAGACCTATCAAAAAGAGAACATCATTTTCTATAGTATAGGGTATTTTTAACATCAATTTAAAATTAATTGTAATTTTTATTTAAGGGAGAGACATAAAAAACGAAACTTTTTTTTTGGTCTCTCCCTTAAATTAAAATTACAATTAATTTTAAATCGATGTTAGAAATACCCTATACTTTATAAAATAATGTTTTCTTTTTGATAGGTCTAGTTTTAAATTTCTATCCCTATTGGTTTTTATATATTGAGTATTTTTCTAAATTTTGACACAAAAAACGAGATAAAATTTGGAAAAATACCCACTATGTAAAAACCAATAGGGATAGAAAATTAAAACTAGATCTATCAAAAAAAGAACATCATTTTATATAGTATAAAGTATTTTTAACATCGATTTAAACTTAATTGTAATTTTAAATTAAGGGAGAGACCCAAAAAACGAAATAAATTTCTATCCCTACTGGTTTTTATATAATGGGTATTTTTCTAAATTTTGACACAAAAAACAAGATAAAATTTGGAAAAATACCCATTATGTAAAAACTAATAGGGATAGAAAATTAAAACTAGACCTAACAAAAAGAAAACATTATTTTATATAGTATAGTGTATTTCTAACATTGATTTAAAATTAATTGTGATTTTAATTTAAGGGAGAGACATGAAAAACGAGGTAAAATTGGGAAAAATAGTTTGTAATGTAAATTTTCTTCCTAAGGTGAAGATTTTGGGTTAACAATTTAATATTCTATTTGTACATACAAGTTACTGTATAATATTCAATTTAAACATATTTTTACTAGTATATTTTTAGATTTGTCATAAATGTTTGCCCAACTAATTCGTGATTCAATTGTGTACGTCAGATCCATGTGGACCTGAGGTAAAAAACCGGGTAAAAACCATAAATAAATGCATTCACATTTTAGATGTCATTGAAGGAGTCAAACTACAAATAACTGAATACAAATTTTAAATGACCTTGAAAGAATCAAATGTGGATTTATAATTAGAAAAAATATTTACAAAAACTGACCTTATTTGGGAATTTTAACTATTTCATAATTTAGGTAAATATTTGCGCAGGAAAAAGAATAATTTTATTATATTTGCTAGAAAAAATAAATATTTTTTTTGCATAAGAAAATTTAAAAAACTCATTTGCGTATGCATACATGGTATTTTTTTAGGTAAGCTTAAAAATCACACCTAATTATGTTAATAACTGTATGAAGGTCAGACGGATATACATGATTTGTTTAATAATAAAAATTCTAATAAAACAATGATGTCATTTAATTCTCCAATATTTCAAAAAGGAGTATTTTTTTTATTTTTAGCTATAAATGTGATATATTAACGTCATCAGTTGACTAAAAGAAACATTAATAACTTCATCAATAGTCCTAAAACAATATTACTGATCTATTTGACAGAACTAATATTTTTAATTGATTTTTACTGTTATAAAAGTCACTAAAAATGACTATGTGAACAAAATTTATTGTGTTTCCCCCTAAAATCAAACAATTTGCTCTAAAAATCAGAATTTTACATTTCTCCTTAAATTTTTTCATTACGGTCCATTTGAGAGAAATATGTAGAACAAAAATTATAGAGAATGATATCTCAAATAACTTTTATTTGAAGAATTTTCTTCTCCAAGAGTAAATGACAAATATATTTCATAAAGTAGAAATGGTTTTCCCCTATAAAGTACCCCCAGATATTCTAACTATGCCCAAATTCTAATTAGCTGACCCCAGGTTGTATTAAAGCTTAAATTGTCTTTTTCTGTTCATGAGTTATCGAGTATACAGACATACATAAACACTCATCATTGCGAAAAATGTCAAAACGTAAAAATCCGTCTAAAAAAAACATAAATCCTGTACTTTGCTTAGCTGTACACAGAAAAGAAAGTACAAAATGTGGATGGACTGTATATTATTATTATTTCTATTTTCAAATTTCGTCTACAAAATTCTGACGGTTCTGTTTTCCAAAAGTATCATTTTAAATTATTCGAAACTTTATAATACATGTAAATTTAAAACGTATATAATATTAGTCGGGGATTTTTCTCTATCTGTCCACCTGTTTGAAAGTGTAATGACCTAAGTATATCTAGTGATAATAAAGAAAATTCCCAGAAAATATTTAATATCTTTTATATTCAAAAGGTTACAAATATGTGCAATAAAAACGAGACATAAAAAATGCAGGTGTGGCAAACCAGAAAAAAAAAACATAAAAATGATGAATTTCGTCTGGTCTTTGAGTTGTTTTATTTTTTATGCTTTTAATATTCGTCTATAATACATAATATGATAATATAAAAATAAAAACAATGATGTGATTCATTTTTATTGAACTTTGAGACAATCAAATTAAAACTTTTTACAAAACCCAGGTAGATTTTAACATAAACCCATACATAACTAAAATTTACGATACTTAAGACAATTATCAATATTTCTTGTTTTTATTGTGTCATTTGTTAAGGTTGGAGACTATGAAGACAAGTAGACAACGGTTTTATCAATTTTTTAATTCCATTGCTAATTTTTTCGGTATTTATTGAATTGATTTCTAAATCTTAATTTTCTTAGGACCGAATTTTCTGTTATTTGCAATTCTGATTGATGGACTGTTAGTGCTTGTAAGTAATTAATAATTTTTGGTAGACCTTGTTTAGGCCCGTATTTATAAACAAATCCCAGCTGAGTCATCCTTGAACCAAAATCGAAGTTCGGTTTTATCGCGAGAATTTAAATATGAACAGTAACAAATCCGTAAATTTATTTAACATCGGAAACACCTGGAACTTTAGAAAAGTTATAACCGAACTCTGAGTTTGACTCAGCTGATATCTGTTTATAAATAAGTGCCTTAGTCTCTAGTACTCGTAGTCTTGTTTTATTTATCATGTGGTATCCTATTCTCGAACTCATGAGAGTGCTTCTAAACTCTCCTACTCGACTGCTTCATCACCAGCACAAGGCACATAAAGATTCCACGTGAATAACAAAGGTCAAAACCGACAACTGACATTTTTTATGCTATTAATGGGGCTACTGGCAAAATTATGATTTCTTATTCAATTTTTAATTTTTATGGGTGAAAACTTAACCAAAGAACAAAGAATAAAGAATTCAAAGATGTGACTTGCATTTTTTTGGTTAGTCTCATCCTTCCGTCAAATTTTAGTGATTTTTTTTTGTTGGCTTTGGCTTTTGTTTTCTGTTTACACTTTCTTCATAGTTATTTGCAAAATTGTGATGTTTTGTTTTTCTATTTCCTACTGTGTATTGGAATAATTTTGGTGCTACGATGGAAATTTCGAGAATATCTTCATGGATTTACCATGTATATATAGAAAAGATAGAGATAAAATTTTAACAGGTGTTGGTATCTCTGGGTTTCTGTTCTGGTCGGACGTTGGTATCTCTGGGTTTCTGTTCTGATCGGGCGTTGGTATCTCTGGGTTTCTGTTCTGGTCGGACGTTGGTATCTCTGGGTTTCTGTTCTGATCGGGCGTTGGTATCTCTGGGTTTCTGTTCTGGTCGGGCGTTGGTATCTCTGGGTTTCTGTTCTGGTCGGGCGTTGGTATCTCTGGGGTTTCTGTTCTGATCGGGCGTTGGTATCTCTGGGTTTCTGTTCTGATCGGGCGTTGGTATCTCTGGGTTTCTGTTCTGGTCGGGCGTTGGTATCTCTGGGTTTCTGTTCTGGTCGGGCGTTGGTATCTCTGGGTTTCTGGTATGAACTTACTTCGAACAGTTACCTGTTCTAAATGGGGTGCAGACCCAAATGTATCACTCACTTTTTACAGATCTTATATACGCTCGCTCTTAGACTATGGGTGTACTCTATACGGAACTGCTTCAAATACTAATCTGTTGATACTGGACAGAGTCAAAATAACTTCAAATTTGATGAGCATATCCATAATATTACCAAAGAAGCTAACAACTTATTAGGATTTCTGGAACGTACGACTGGGGACTTTATAGACACATGCTCAATTACAATTTTTTTTCCCTCGTTCGTAGTAAATTAGAATATGCATCCACTGTATGGGACCCTATGCAACAAAATTTAATACAAATTTTGTAAATCTTCAAAATGAACTTATTAAATACTTATATTTCAAAAAATATCGTACGAGACTATTTAATTTGTTTTTGTTCTTATTTTTTGCCACTTCCTTTAAGCCTTTCTCTTGTCTTGTATTAAATCCATTATTTCTTTGGGATAATTAATACCTATTGTTTTCCTTTGTATTAATGGTGTATTATTCCATGGAAATTAACAATAAAGAATTCCGTTCCTGTATCCAAATCTTTCTCTGTCCTAATTGGGACATTTAATTCAATTTTTTCAGCAAGTTCAAGTTGACATTTTTCCCAGTGTGTTTGTTTGTTTTTTTGTCAGTGTGGGATTGAGTTCTCTAGTGATATTTTCACTTATTGTTAACAGTATTGGGGAGTGATTAGATATTAATTCCTCAACAGCTTCTATATTTATAAAATTTGTTGCAATATTTCTGGAAATAAAAAAGTTCAGAAGGTTTATATCGCTTGGCTAATATGTAGGTTTTCCCGTGGAGTGCCACTTACATTTCTGATCTTTCATAGCCTCGTTTAGTCCTTCTCCTTTACTTGTAGTAAGTCTTGAGCCCCAGCAGACATTTTTTGCATTAAAATCAGTACCTAATATAAATATTTCACCAAGACTTGACAAGAAGTTGTTGTACTCTTCTCTTTTGAGATTTTATCTGGGTGGGAAGTAGCTGTATGCTAACAGCTTGTATTTCTTCAGTTTTACTCCTTCCTCGTTCATAGATTGAGTAGTGCGACATGTGTCACTTTCCTAAGTGGTCCTAGAAAAAACTATCATTCCTATTCTAAATTGTTATACCTTAATTATAGATAATTTGTATAATTTTAGTTGTCTACTTCCTTCTTATTTCAATAATATCTCTTTATTTGCTAATAAAATGAATGAATAAAAATGTCAAGGTCGAAATTATGCATTAAAAAAATTAACACTTAATATGCCAAAAACAGAAATATTTAATTAAGAAAGAAGATGAGCGCCAACTTGGGTTACTAGAGCAGCAAGTTGGTCAATGCATTTTATTAATTTTTATTAAGTCATACTGAAAATTGGTGCAATAAATTTATTTAATAGCTAATAACTTAATAATGCTTCTAAATGTTTCTAAAGAACTCTTAAAAATTTAAAAATACTATGAATTGAAGCCTGTTTAATAGTTTTCGCAATTTCAATCCCTTCATATTAAAGATAACAGTGTTCATTTTAATTCAGAAACTTTCAATGTAATAAGATTTGAATTTTTATAGCAAAATCAATCTATATCATTTTTTATGTCTACTGGTTTTAGTTTTTATTCCTATACTTTTAAGCCATATCATCTTCTCTTTCATAAAGTAATTGCAGTTCTGTTTTAGACTTTTTTTTCTTCTAGAAATGGATATAGTTTAATTGTATCAGGGAGCAATTTGTCCTGGAAACTTTTTTTATATTCAATAAAATGTTCTTTCAATAAAAATGTCGTAGCTAGGCTACCTTTTCTTGGGTATTATTTAATATGTACCGTGCTGCTTTCATATGATTTAATTTTCTCATAAATATTTACTAAATCAGTTATACCACGCGTTGTCCACGTAAAATTGCCCACAACAAAACACACGCCGAAACAAAAAAAAAATGCATTTTTTTAATCTAAAAATCTAGTTAATTTCTAAATGGATATTCCGATTATACCTAATATCCTATTTCTAATTTATGTTAAGTAATTTCTACAAAAACATATAAATATTTCTGGGTCAATAACATGCTTTTTTTGCTGACAACTGATTTAGATACCTTTTGATAAATAAGCAACTAAAACAAAGCTAAATATTTCGTTCTTTTTTTATATTAACAACGGAATGAATAAATTAACTCGGCTATAAAAAAATACTATTTCAAATTAGGTCAAATTCCATTCATTAGATTTTTAAATATACTTTTATTAAAATCAATATTTTTTTAAGATATTCTTTTAATTTGAAAATGTAAGTATGTTAGATGATATTTTGGTCTTTAACGATATTGGTCGGTCATTTTCGTAAATCTTCTATTTGATTGGGCATTCTGTTGACATTAGTGTTCGGTCAATATCACCAATGCGCAATTTACAACACTGCCTGTAACATATACATATTAAAAATTATTTGAAAGCAGATATTTTCTGAACTAAAAATATACAGGGTCTTCCATTTGAAATAATAAACAAGGTTGTCCAATATTTAACAAAAACAGTAGAAAAATGTCAATAAAAATGTTTCTAAATTACTTTTTAACGGTCTCAAATATACTTTGCCATCCTATATTATATTTAACGATCTTGACCACAATTTAGATATTCAAATATTGTTTAAATAAATCTAAAAACAATCAGCATTCAAATTTGAATGTTGCACAATGACGACAATTGAATTGAAACTATATTTTTTTAATTCACCTGCTAATATCAACCTTGGCACCAAATTAGTAATCATTTGAACCTGGGTTAATAACTTACAATGCTATTGACCGGAAGGAACCAAGTCTGATATACATCCTTGACACACACAAGAAAATGAGAGTGAAATAATAATAAACAACATTTTACAGATATATTTGTCAATTGATAATTTCATGCGATGTTATGATTTAATATGATTTTGTTTCTGTTGTAAAGGGCTTTACGCGAATTCCTATGAGCTCCTATACTATCATAGACTATTTTGTTAGTTCATTTAAAAAAGATGCTATGTGCTGTGTTCTTGATAATGAAAAATCTGATTTACGATGAATTTTATTAGAAACAAGTTCATTTGAATTCAATAAACATGCAGGAAAAAATATATTCTTTAGCGACAAAAAAAAATAAATGAAATTTGGTCATTATTTCAACAATAATAATAATAAAAAAGGATATATTATGCTGAAGTGTTGGCATTTTGTGTAAAATTTATTTATTTTTATTTATTTAGTACACCACTCAACAGTTAAAAAACAATTACAGAGTGGGATGAACATAAATTAAAAACAAATACAGTGTACTAATGATATACATCACAAACGAGTTAAGAACATCAGATATGACTAAACATGAAACAAATAAGAAGTACAATAAAGCCTATTTTTAAGGAAAACTGAAGGTAAAATATTCAGTTATATTTAAGTGCTTAAAGGAGCATAAAACAAATTTAAAAAAAATTAAAAAATTAAATTAAAATAAAATAAATACACACAAAAGATATATTATCAACTTACCAAGCAGGATAAACACCTACTCAGTTTCTATGGTAATAGCTCTAAAAATATATATTTTCTTACAACTAAAAATATCCAAACTGTCTTGAAGGCGATGATAATTATTGATCATTTGAAAAATTGGAGAGCCGTTCAAAATATTTGTATTTGCAGCTGGCAAGTAAAAGCTTAAGTATATTCTAAGGCCAGGGCGGGGTACTTTAATGTTGATATAATCCTCAAACTCAATGCAGTATTTTACTTCTGTGCTTTCGCCAATAATGTCGTCAATAAAAACTATGAAAAGAATGGACTCAAGTACCGAACCCTGCGGTACACCTGAAATTTGCTTAAAATGGTTTCATCTAAATCCTTGGTGTTGCACGCACTGACGTTTATTTTCTAAATAAGAATCGATAAGTAAAAGAAGAAGATCAGATAGTCCCTTAGACTTTAATTTTTGTAATAGGATTTGATGATTAATTCTATCGAATGCCTTAAAAAAGTCGGTATAGATAACATCGACCTAACTTCTTCTATCTAAAGCCTCTGCCAAAAATTGTGTTTTGCACACAAGATTCGACACAGTGGACCTACCCTTCATAAATCCGTGTTGGAATTGCTATAATGAACCCGAAAGATACCTAGATAAGTATGTATGAATAATGATTTCAAATACTTTGGAGAAATTACAAAGTATGCTAACAGGTCTATAGTTGTCAAGGTCATCTTTGGTTCCCTTTTTATAAAATGGTGTAACGAGTTAATTTCCATAGATCAGGAAACATGGCTGTTTTTAATATTAAATTAAAAATAGTACATTGTGGGGTTGAAAGAATGTGCGCGCAATCTTTAATGAAGAAGGAAGGAATATAATCAGGTCCCATTGTCAGCATAAATCTTTTCTTACTGCAGCTAATACTCCACCACCTCTCGAGGTACCGGTTATATCATATTTACGGTCAGCTCTATAAACATCAAATTGACTAAGATCAAACAATTCCCCATCCAAATTAAAAGATTCCTTTGCTTTACAAAAAATAAAATCAACTTTTAAGGAATTTCGTAACGAGTATAAGAAAATTTATTCATTTATTCATTCATTATGAAGATCTTTAGGTAATAAGTGGCGAAGAAAAATTATTTTTCATTACAAAATTTTCTTTCATGAGAAAAATGTGAAGTAACAGTTGGGAGTAGATTTTCCAGAAGTTCTGGTTCCATTAAAATATTGATTATCTCCAAACTCAATTACTAAACTTTCTTTAAGATATTAAAAGTGATTTTTCTGAAGAGATTAACATTATAGCATTTGTGCGCTAAAGCTAAGCGAATATTAAAAAACCGGGAATAAATGGAAGCTTTAAAAAATTTTTTTTAATTAATACAGCTAAAAGAAAAATATATTTTAAAAGACGGTCCGAAAGTATTCACAATCGAAAAGACTGGAGCTATCTATAATGAAAATGGTTGGGACATTTATCTACGATGCAATAGGAATAAAATAATAATGCCTATGTATAAGAGTAAGAATATGTACATAAAACTAAAAAACATCTGTTTTATAACAAAATAAGTATTTGCTCTATAAATAAGAAACAAAATATATTATATACCCAAATATACAAAACTAAAAAACATCTTTGTTTTGTAACAAAAAGGACAAAATAATAAAAAAAAGTTAATAAATATTAAGGCCATCAAACTTCAATGAAAAGATCTTTTTATTTCGTCTTCCCTCAGTGTGTTTTGGAAGTATAAGCATCAGTGGACACACTATCTATATCTTCAGAAATTGGCGAAACAAATACATTATTTCTCTTTTTTTCGTAAAAACTTAACCAATAACTTATCTTCCTCTGCAGAAACTTCCAATATAAGTCCAATATTTCGTAATTTTGGTTGTTTTATAATAAATTAGGGCTCAGCTAACCTCCTTTCCGTCATTAGGGTTTTTCAGTTCCTTTTCATAATTTATGTTCATTCTCTACTAAATGTTTGAGAGTTTGAATTTCATCGGTGTCACTAATGCTTGATATTTCGTGTTCTATTTCTTCAACTTCAATTTCTTTTTCGCTCTCTGAATCTTGTTCAACGATTTTCTTTTCAAGGCTCTTTTTCTTTAATAGGTTGTTCTATTTAAAAAAATCGATGACGTCAACTACACGAAAGTGGTGACGTCATTAGTACATCCAATTGTAGCGTAAAACACGCAGCTTATAATAAAAATTTATATGTAAAAGCATTTTTTTAAAATAATGTTAGACAGAAAAATATTGAATTTATTCCAACCTGTACGTTTTCACTGTATGTGTATACTTATTTTATACAATTAATTGTAATTGTCTTATAGAAAATAAGAAATTATTAATGGGTTACCTGCATTTATTTATTTCAAATAGGATATATCCTTGAAGCTCCATACAAATTATTTAAAATTATTAAAAAAAAAAATGTTGGCCCAAAAAAATATTGGTGCACCAAAAGTTGCTTGCCCTCAAAAAAGATCACCTTGTTACACATAACTACGTTAGACCAAAAAATTTAAATCTTCTATTGGCATTGATCACTAGGTATTGAATAAATATTCTTATAGGTGAAGGTGTTGGCTATTTTTTATTTTTATCAAAACCGTTATATATACTTTTTCTTCGATGTTACACAAGAACAAGGCTGTTATCTATGGAGGAAATAGCCTATTGTGAATGCAATAATTGTGACATTGAACAACTTAATGTAATTACTTTCTCGTATATGATAATGTTTATAATGAAGTATTATAATTATAATCTAATGCAAGTGTGTGGGTGTACCTTCAACAGATAGCACACCGAAGTTACTGCGATGTTATTTTTTATTTTTTAACCCCTTTTGCTCAAGATAGTGATTGGCACCCTAGATAATCAAATTAATAATGGTTTGGATCTGTTTAAAACCTCAGATGAATAAGTAAACTATCTTGATAAGCAGAAGCGGCGCAAGGCGTGGGCGACGTGGGCCACTGTCTACGGCCTCGCGCCTCAAAGGTTTAATGCAGCTTTTTTAACTTATGAAAAATATTTATTTTGTTTCCTTCTCACATCTGACCAACCTATATGTAAGCAAAAATCAAATAAAATAATTTTAACTTTCAAACACTCTGTATTTTAACTTTTGCGTTTTTGTTTGCCCTCTTTCTCTTTCTTTCCTTTTCTCGTTTTTCTTTTCTATTTCTTTCCTAAGACGTCCCCCTTTATATGATTTTTGACTTATTTTTGTATCTGTTTTTAAAAGCATTACCATTAAAATGATTTAAAGTGGACTGTTCTCGAGTGGGTGAGAGCAGTGCTTTCAAACCTTACGAATTTTATGAAGATTTACAAATTTATCTGATTTCATTTAAGATGTAAAACAGCTGCTCCAATACATAAAAAATAAGTTGAAAGAAATTTATCCAAATATTTATATTATAATTCAAATTTTGTTAACAGTACCAGTAAGTACAACTGCTGAAAGGAGCTTTTCAAAATTAAAACTAATAAAAAATTAAGAAGTACAATGGGCCAGCAAAGACTTTTAGCATTGTCAATTTTATCTATAGAAGCAGACATAGCATCCAATCTGCATTATGGTACAGGAGTTCAGTAAAGCTAAAAGCAGGAAATTTATGTTTCTGTAATTCTTTACTGCTAGTAATAATTACTTAATAATATTAGTTAAAGTCTAAAAAATGTAAGCATTTTTATGTTATTTCTCTCTATATAAAATCCGTCTTTTTGTGCCACCAGAGGGCCTCGCAAAAATGTATCTTGCCCACATAAAATTTAGGTCTTGCCCCGCCACTGTTGATAAGTATTTATAATCTTTTAGCACAGGGTTTGTTTTGTCGGAACACTAACAAACCAAAGGATAGGCGAAGTGAGAGGGAGGTTGTTTACATAACATAGGCGTATCATAAATTTATTTTAATACGATAGGAATATTATTGAGATTTAATATTTTTTTAATTTTGGTATTTTTATTATTATAAAATGCATAGGCTTATATTTGTTGGTTTAAAATAACCTTTTTAAGTCTTTATTTAAATATAATACAAATTTGTCTACAATATACACGATAAATACTATAAATCGGTCGAAGATATTTACTTCTATTTTATGTACTACTATAAAACAAAGATATTTAACAGATCAATACGTGACGTGAGTTATTATGGTGAAAAGAATTTTTTATTATTGGCCGACAATTGTGAAATTGTCTTTTAATGTTTGAAAGTACCGCAAATCTGTGCAAATTTATAAATTTTACAACAAAAATCTCGCAAATGATTTAAAGTTTTTTAGTAGAAAGAGTCGCCATAACTCCGCCTTAGTCTGACCTAAATAAGTTTGTTACCTGTTCTAAAAATAATGCCCTTTCTATAAATGTTTGTAAGTGCACAACTATGCATTTTACATGATTCTATAATCCTACTGTTACAGTATTAAGAGCATCTACCTAGGTAGATAGTTCCTTGATAGTTATTGATCTAGGCATTATTTTCGATGCCACAATATCTTTTAACAACCACATGGATTCCATAGTGTGCAAAGCCCTCAGAATGCTTGGCTTTATCAAGAGACATACAAGACATGCAGGATTATTACTTTGTGGCATGCATAGCATAGAATGCAGAAGATAGCAAATGTAGAAAAACGCAGGCTTTACTCCTAGTCGTGTCTAAATTAATAGGTGGTTCCATCAAGTGCGGATCACTACTTGAAAGAGTTCAACTATTGATTCCAGAATCAATTACGGACAAAGTGCATTTAATTTTAATATTTTAGCGCTAAAAAAGACTTGCAACTCCTGAGCGCCTAAGTTATATTGTGTGTTGTAGTGTTTTTCCGTTTTTAATATTTTATATTGTTTGACGCACTGCTATTTAGAAATTATTTTCTGTAAATAAATGATTAAGTACCTTTCTTCTGAAGATGGGCCAGGTTGAGGATCTAAAAAAATTATCATTATCATTCTATTTTCTGTCACTAGAAGGTTTAGCTCCCTTTTTTCAAAAATACTCTACCATCAGGAGAAAAAATAAATTTAGTTTTTCTAAAATGAATTTCGGATAAATGGAAATGTCATAGAAGCAAAAGTACCACTGATCCAGGTACATTGATTTTGTACGTTAGACATACACAGGAATCATAAAAGTAACAAAAACGTCTTGTATTTAGAGCAACCATATGTCGACATCGACATAGGTAGATCATCGATTGCTATAGAAACAGAAATAAGGGAAATATGCAAGAGTTTTGAAAATGTACACTGGCAATCTAATGTTAATATACCTAGTCTAAGGTGCCATCTATGGTTTTACGCCTGTGTTCTACCAACAATATTATTGACAGCTGACACTGACAAATGTTTTCAACCTTTAGATGTAAAATACCCTAAACTAAAAAGTATTTTTACCCTACTGGTACAACATGGTATGTAAATGGCATAAAAGTAGATAAGAAAAACAAAAAATTAAACAAAAAAAGAGCCTCTTTATGTGACACGATTTCTTATGTCATTAGTGCCAATTTTATTTGGACAAGTTGGTTTTACTTCCCTTGTATAGAAGTCCTCTATTGACATAATGACGTGAGCTAGCAATAAATGACGTCGCTGCAGCGTCGGTGTGTAAATATTCAGAAAAGTAGATTTGGGTATTATTATTCGATTCAGGGTCACACTGTTAGGTATATTTAACCCTGTCCCGTCATTCTCGTTTGGTTGCGGTCTAGAGATTTTTATCACAATACTTAAATATTCTTCTTTATGGAAAATTCGTTAACCGAATTTTGACGTCAATAGGGGTAATTAGTTGTTTTAATTTCTAAGTTTCTGATTGTTAATTAGATTGATGATATTTATCAGTCTCTTTACCAGATTTGTTATCTTCAGTTATTTTATTTATGTATCAATTATTTATTATGAAAAATTGGAAATAAAATGTATTTTAACTTGACATTGATACTTTAGCTACTTCCACATAATGACATATACAGGGGGCGTTAATAAAGTATGAATGAATTGCCATAAAAAAATTTCCAAATTTGGTTTGTCAAAATTCAGTCTAGCTACTAGAATACAATTTATGGCATTGAATGATAAGGGCAAGGTCATAATGGCAAAAACTAAGAAAAAATGAAAATTATAAAAAGAATGCCAAAGAACATTGGGTAAATTTTGTTTCTTCGCTAAACGAAACCGTACCATCTTCCTCTCTCTGGAATCAAGCTAGATAATTATACAGAAAACCAGTGGCCAATATTAAACCTTTTAAAGACAAATGGGTAGAGGAATTTTTTGACAAAATTGCTCTGCCATCAGCTGAACTCACTCCGGAGAGTAAAACAACCGTAAATAATCAAAAAAAAATTTACTAGAACCTTTAACTCATGTAGAACTAGACAATGCCCTTAATAATAGAATGAATACCAGTCCTGGTTATGATGAAATCAAATATCACATGATCCAACATCTCCCCAGTATTGCCAGAGACATGTTACTGGACATTCTTAAGGGTATTCTTGCAACACCAAAAATAAATCAATTTAAGGAAGTTGTTGTCATTCCAATTTTTAAACCAGGAAAAGATCCAATCCTATCGGCCTAGCTCTCTTATGTCCTGCATTCTTAAAACCTTAGAACGAATGATAGATTAGAATGGTGACTCTCTAGGAAAAACCTTTTACCAAAGTCTCAATTTGGTTTTAAGCCTAGCTAGGGTAGTAACATGAGTCATTTGATATTGGTGACGATGTTAATTATTTATCATTGATTTTTTTAATCAAAATGGATTATTTTAATACATTAGATATTAAAAATATCCAAATTCAAATGCGATTAAAGACTATATTTACTAATTTCGTATCATTTTATTTATTGAAACATAAACTAAGAGGTGACCGAGAAAATTAGACGGGAAATACATAATTATTATCATTTTATATTTTTAATAGAAAAAAAACCCAAAATATAAAATGATATTGCTTTCGTTACATGGTTAATTAATTTTATTAATGGAGATGAGATATCTTTCCTTAAAAAGAAATACTAAAAATAATCAACAATTCAAGGTTTCATTAAATTGAAATTGTTATTGGTTTAATCTTTTCGGTTAAAATGATTATTGTTCCAAGAAGACAGGCAGTGAGTCAAATTTTTACCATGCTATGTGTTTTCTATTAAATATGTCTTCCTTTTTTTTTTTTTTTTAGTTTTGGAATGCTGAAATTTAGTATTTTTATTTATAAAACATTGTTCTGCTATTAGAATTAGGCTTCTTGATAAAATATGTTGGCATTTTTCTGCATTTAAAGTAGCATCAATGAACTCATATCACTATGCTGGAGAAATTTTTAAAAGAGGAGTATTTACTTGGTTCCCCTAATATATATGTGTATTGTCTTTTGTGGATCTACATTAATTTGTTGCTGTATAGATGAAGTACACAAAATTGCACTGTATCTGTGTTGTGTAGTTTCAGCATTTTGTTCAGAGTATTGTTCAATGTTTTTAGTAGTTTGTTTTTCTGTACCTCACAAAAATATAATTTATAGAAAAAGAGTTTGGTGTATTATTTTTTCAACTTTAAATATTTAATAATCAATAGAATTTTCAAGTTTTTTTAGCGAAATTTACAAGAGTAATAAAAACTATGTTCACTGCTTATATTAAACTGAATAAAACTTCCTTTATTGAAATGATTATTTTTTGACTAGTTTTTGTTTCTCCTGTAAAGGACCACGCACTTTTCTTATGCAAACGGGAGTATCGTCAAAATTTCTGAATTTTTGATATGTTAAATAACTTGATGTCCCCATTAAAAATGTCCATGGGCCCAATCGTATCCTATGACTAGATTTTGAGATACAGGGTGTTGAAGTTAGAAATCCCTAATTCTTTAAAATGGACACCATAAATCACCCTTAAATATATTTGGAAGTTATTTGCTTATTCTGTATAGTCAAAATACATACTTAACTACTATAATTAAAATATTGTCCCTTACAGGGTGATTAATGATTCGGCAGATCTTTATTTCCACCGAACAAAAATAGCTGAAATACCAAAAAAAAAAAAAAAAAATATCACCGTCAAAGTTTCTCAATATTTGATATCGTATAGTACTCGGTGTACTCGTTCAAAATTCTTATTGGTAAAATTACATCCTATGACTAGTTTTCCAAATATAACCTAATATGTACCAAATATATGAATTTCGTACCTACAGGATAATTGCGATTGAATATGTAAGATAAAAAAGTCAACAAAATGTTGAAATTGTTGCCAAAGAATAGAAAATAATTACCTTGTGAGTTGTTCATCAAAAAAAAAAAATATTATAAGTCCACATACAGGGTCATACTTTATTCAGGTACAAAGAAGTTGATTATACGGTAGGTCTAAGTAGGATGTAGAAAAATTATGATCGGATTACAGGTTTATTTGGCTCGAGTATTGTCGTAAGTGCCTATTTGTATTGTATATTTAAATAAGATTATAAGCTCCATTCCACGCCACCAATGAGGTAAAGCCCCCAATACATTTTGTTTTAAGTTGCATCCCCTAAAAGATGGTTACAGTTGAACTTGCAAGGTGAAAAAATCAACAATACATAAAATTATTGCCAAATATTAGAAAATAAATTGCTTGTGAGTTCTTTATTGAAAAATGATTATAAATATACATACATTAATATTTTAAATAGTCAATAACAAACTTTGTCGAACTGACATAGTTTTTTAATAACTAGAAATTAAAAACATTTAATGGATCCTCAGAATAAAGTAGTCAATGAGCAGAAAAATCTGAGAAATTATCAACTTCTTAACTGTCTTCTTATTCATTGCGAGTTTTCTTCTATGAAATCCATTGAGTAATAGTTAGGCACACAATGAAGTATAAATGAATCGGTCATTTGAGAAACGACACATGTCACATTTTTGGCCATTTTGTTTTTATTACAAAAATACAATATTTAAAGGTAAATTATAATTATTGTATATTACCCAAAATAGAGCAAGTTTTAAACGCCAAGTGTACAAAATTATTTTTTAACCATGTTTTGAGATTTTTACTTTTTCTTATTTTTTGAAAAATGATCTACAACTGACATGTGCTATTTCTCAAATGACCAATTCAAATAATGTCATATCTACTTATTGGTACACATTCATATAAGAAATAGCATTTTCATGTTATTGGTCATTCAAATATTTAAAATAAGTCGAGCAGCTATATTATTCTAATTTTCACGAAACGATTGTTGATATTTTTATAGTTTACAGCTTATCTGTTCCTCTCTTGATTTTTCAAGGGCTTCTCAAAACAATATGATATGAATACAGGGTAATAAAATATTCGTAATTTTCGAATCACCGGCCTATTTTTATATTGTCATTATGCAAAGACATGCAAGTCGTTTTTTTAAGTATTTAATGATTAACGCCATCAATATTTAAACTTGGAAATATAGTTATTCTTTAACATCCTGTAACTCCGTAACTTTTCACTTCAGACGTAAAGTGTTATAGCTTGTTGTAATCGACACAACCAAGGCTGGTACCGTGTTAAGAATCACCCTATATATTCGTACCTGAAGTTTTGCTTTTTTATATCTACTGTGATAATATATAATTTTACCGAAGATTTTCACAAAAATTGATTACCCTGTATATTTTGTAAGTGGTGAATATGCCAAAAACCTTATAGGATATATAAACATGCTTACACTTGATTTATATACAGGGTGTTATTGAAATACACGTACATATTAAAACTGGGTATTGCGCAGATCCCCACTGAATGTAGAAAAATATTATTTTTTAAAAATACCCCTTATTAAGGGAGTTATTAATTTTTGAAAATTAATTCTAAAACAAACGTACTTCACTGATATGTTGAGGATGACCTATATAAATTAGGTTTATTTACCTATTTTAAACATCAACAGTAATTAATATGCAAGTTTTTGTCAGATGATAAGAAAACTAGTCTTGTAAGAAATAACCATGTTGCCAAGATTTTCGAATTAATTTCTATTTCCGAAGACTGGTTTTTACTACCCTCGTTATCAAAAAACTAGAATATTTGATAAATGATTGTTTTTAAACTATACATTTTTGAAACTATAGATTATTAAAATTTTAGTTGATTTACGAATTTGGCTAACACGAGCGCGTCATTTCCAAGTTGGTAAAAAGTGTTGTTACGATTACTTTTAAATATTTTTTTACGATGCCACTATTTACGAATATTGAACTAACGGATATAGTGCTGGTTTATGGGGCAGCTGGAGAAAATTCTCGGCAAGCACAAATCCTGTATCGCGAACGGTTTCCAAATCGGAGAATTCCGGACTGTCGTACGTTTATTTCAACTGTTCAGAATCTAAGAGACCATGGAAAATTTGAGAGTGTCAATGCAGATCGAGGGAGAACAAGAACACAAAGAACATTGGCGGCCGAAGAAGAAATATTGGAAGCTGTTGAAAACCGGCCTCAATTAAGTTGTAGAAGACTAGGTCTTGAAATTGGAGTGTCGTCATTTGTTGTGTGGCGGACACTTAAAGAACAAGGTTTACATCCTTATCACATCCAAAAAGTCCAGGCCTTATATCCAGGTGATGAAGAAAAGAGAGTGGAGTTTTGTGAATGGATGATTCAAAAATGTGTTGATATTCCTGATTTTCTAAAAATATTATTGTATACTGACGAGGCTTCATTCACTCGTGATGGCGTGTTCAATATGCACAATACGCATATTTGGAGTGATGAAAATCCTCACGCCATTAGGGAAACTGAGCATCAAAGAAAATTTTCAATAAATGTTTGGGCTGGCATAATAGATCAGTATTTAATCGGGCCTTATGTTCTCCCGAACAGATTAAATGGGCCAGGATATCTCCTCTTTTTAGAAGATATTTTGCCAGTACTCCTAGAAGAGATACCGTTACAATTAAGGCAACGGATGTGGTACCTACTAGATGGCGCTCCTCCTCACTTTGATTTAAACGTACGGCAGTTTTTGAACATTAGATTTCCTCAAAAGTGGATAGGCAGAAATGGACCTACTAAGTGGCCTCCGAGATCTTCAGACTTAAATCCATGCGATTTCTTTTTGTGGGGTCACATGAAACAACTGGTTTATAATGAACCTATTAATAGTGTTGAACAATTAACCAATAAAGTTAATGCGGTAGCCGAGGAACTACGACAAAATCCAAGACTAATTTCTAATGTTCAAAGTTCTTTGAAAAGACGATTGCAAGTGTGTGTAAATAATAATGGACGGCATTTTGAACAATTACTGTAATAAACTTTATTTTGAATTAATTGGTTTTGCTACGGCAACAGTGCAATTTCTATGGGTAAGTTCAATTTCGATTTATTTTACTTCTTTAAATATGGAAACTAGTAGGTCGGAAAAGGGGACTCTTCCCCAATATTTAAATTTTAGAATTTGAAGTTAAAATTGGCGCCAATCGTTTTTGGTCATTACATACTATTCCCCATTTTAATATGTACGTGTATTTCAATAACACCCTGTATATTTAAAATTAAATATTTTCCGAATAATTGAACATCCATCTATTGCTGACTTTTATAATGAATGACGTTTGTATTACTTTAAGTGAGCATTAGACCGTTCTGTATTAGTGTTTTAAATAAATATTGTTGCAAGTATGGCGTTTGCAAATAGGATAGGCTGTTATATTTGCAATAGACACTTTCAACTTCGACTCACTATTCGTTCAAACAAAGACAATAATATAGATGTACTTAACGTTGCTAATTTAAGAAGACAAGCTGCCGGACATCCTGCAATCGATAATCTACAAGAAGTAAGATTATGTTTAAACTGTTATCACGCAATTACACAGAAATATTGAAAATGATCCAAATTGCCTAAGACTTAATGTTTTAACACCCCACTCAGTTCGTGGTTGTATAATTTGTAACGCACAAGTAAATGTAAGAAAACTATCGGCAGTATGCAGAGCAAATATTTTTTTAGTTTCAAATATTTATGTACCCGAATATCTGAAGATTTTTGTGACATTCATCTAAATCAGCCATACTTAACCTGCAGCCCGCGGGCCTCATGCGGCTCTCCAAGCTGTTGTGTGAGGCCCTCCAAGTTTTTTTGTGCATCCCGAAACACGATTATTAGTAACTGAAATGGTTGAGCTACAGTCCTGTATCAAAACAACATGAGGACTTTTTTTTTTTAGAAAACATTTAAAGCGGATTCCTATCTTCACCCATTGTCCTTTATTTGCATTTCAAAAAGGTGGCAACTTTAGTTATCACCCAAAAATATTGTGGCCCGTGTAACATAACAAACAGATTTATGTGGCCCGAAAGAAAAAAAGGTTGAGTACAGCTGATCTAAATCTTCAAGTTTACTAATGATTAATTTACATGCTAGTTTGCGTTTTGTTTATAGACCATTCTTCCCCGTTAATTTAAGAGCGGCTGCTACTGCTAATAATAATTTAAAAATTGAGAAGACAAAAATTCTTTTAGTTTAGAAGAATTTAAATATTTAACTTCAATTTCTAAACAGAATTTCCAAGTATTATATGAATTTTGTGAACCAATAAAACAATATGATAACTTAAGAAACATTGCTCAAAAAGATTTACTTGCTTTCCTTGTTAAACTAAGACATGGATTGTCAGATGAGTTCCCAGTTTGATATAAATATACATAAAGAGGCAATATAAAGAGCCAATACTCCAGTCAAAATAAACATTTAATTCGATCGTTATTCATTTCCCTAAATCCTACTTAGACCTACCGTATAACGAACTTTTTGGTAACGAAATAATGTATGACTCTGTATGTGAACTAATAAGATTTTTTTGATAAACAACTCCAAAGTTAAAAGGCAATTATTTTCTATTTTTTGTCAACAATTTCAACATTTTTTTGATTTTTTCACCTTACATATTCAAACGCAATCACCCTGTAACTACGAAATAATTTTGGCTGCCCTCAAATAGTACAAGGGGTATATTTCTAATCCAACACAGTGTGTCAAATTATCTAATACACAGTATTTCTCTGAAACATATCTACCTATATCAGTATATTTATTGTTTACAATTCATATATTTGGTACATATTAAGTTATATTTGGAAAACTAGTCATAGGATCTAATTTTACCAATAAGAATTTTGAATGAGTACATCGAGTACTCTACGATATCAAATATTGAGAAACTTTGACGGTGATATTTTTTTTTTCGGTATTTCAGCTATTTTTGTTTGGTGGAAATACCTACTTTGACCAAAAAACATCTGCCGAATCATTAATCATTAATCCCTGTAAGGGACAATATTTTAATTAAAGTAGTTAAGTATGTATTTTGACTATACAGAATGAGCAAATAACTGCCAAATATATTTACCTGTTTCTCAAAATCTAGTCATAGAATACGATTGGGCCCATGGACACTTTTGATGGAGACATCAATTAATTTAACATATCAAAAATTCAGACATTTTGACGGTACTCCCGTTTGCATAAGAAAAGTGCGTGGTCCTTTGTATAGAAAAACTATTTATTTCTGATTCCATGTTTAAATTTCCCGCTCTAAAGCATTTTTAAATTTTCCCGCTATTTACTAGTGGCGCTATCATAGACTGGTTGTGGTTACAATCGCCCAAACAACTTTTACCCAACAAAAAAGAATACATTGAGTTACACGTCTCGCTGGGTTGTCTCTGATGATATTGATAAAATAAATTACACTTGTACAAATTTTTGAACAGAACTTACAAATAATAACATTATTGGAAAATATTAACACCCATTTTAAATTGCCACAAGTCGCCACTGCATCTACCCTTACTAGAGGGTTAAACCGCGAGTTCTGAAAGTGATCTGATTGAAAATACATGTCTGTTAGATTTTTTTATATTATTTACTCAAAGAAAGATGTTAAGGAAAGTTTTCAAATGAACACCTTGTATATCATTGTAATTAGTTTGTATTTATTAATTATTGTAAATTAAAACCGTTGAAAATATGCAGGTATGTTGAAAAAATAAATTTTATAATTTTGAAAAATAATATTTACTAAAATATTAAACATATCAAATTGCGATGAAACAAGCATTTTTCCTGGTTTAAAATAAAGTGCTTGGTATAATATTTAATTTAAAAATTTTATTATTAGAAAAATAAAAAAAATTGTTTAGTTCCTATTAGTTTTCAGTTTTTTACATTTTTTTTATTTTAATTTTTTTGCAAAATCATAAAATATTTTTTTTTCAAAGAAATTATTTTAATTCTAGTATTCAATGGCGAAAAATCTTGTTTCCTACCTGTTTCTATACATTTAGTCACATTCTTCAGACATTTTCTCCCCTTGTGTTCGTCGTTCAACTGAACTGCATCCACATTTTTCACAACACTAACGTTCGTCTTGTCCGACAAGTCATTAGAAAAAACGTCGAATTTTTCCGATCTATTTTCTAAATTGTTCGTCAAAATAATACAAAGCGCAAAAATCGCGAAAAATAAGCAACGCATTTTGAAAAAATCGAAAAAATTAAGTTTTGGTAGCAAAAGTATCAGGATCACATGTTAGGTTAAATGTTAGACGTTCTGATGAACTTTTTGGCGTCGGTCTTAAAATATGTATTAGTTATGAATGGGTTGCAAGGCAGGTACGCGTAAAGCTCTGGTGGTTCCAAGGTGGTCCCCCTCTCTTCATGGTACTAATACTAATACTTCTTGTCGATCAGGTACCGATGCGATTTATATTTAACTTTAATGGAAATAAATAATATAATTAGTCAATTTATTTTGTAATGTCAAGATTAGGTTCTAATAGAATAATTATTGCTTGTAAATATGCAGTGGTTAATAATTAGGCAATTAGAATTAATTTAAATGTATTCGTCGATTATACAATAATGTGTTTTTTTTATATAGAAATTTATTTTTGAGGAAGGATTTTTGAATACCGATTCAATGCAAATTTTAGGTGAATGCATAATATTCAGATTTGATTGAATTGATGCTATTTTTGGAATATTTATTTTATTTAATTTTCGCGCTTGATTAAATCATTTTAATGTAATCCTAATGGATTTATTTTTATTTTGATACAGGGCGTTTTATTTTGTTACAGTTAATTTTTACAAAAGAAACACTTAATATTAACATTTTTACCAAAATTTGATTCATTAATGAGCAAGGAGTATGAACAATGTTTCTCAGTAATTAGTTTTGAACAGCGGCGGCTTGTGGTAATTTAAAATAGGTGTTCACTTTCTCCAATAATTTTATTATTTGTAAGTTCGGTTCAAAATTCTCTACAAGAGCCAATATTGCTGTTTTTTTATTATTAGAGTTCCCAGACAACACACCAAATGCCAGAAATATCCACAGAATATACTTTGTGGATATCCAATACATCCACAGGCAGGGGCGGTTTCTCCATTGGTTCATTTGTGTAGTAAACACCCAGTTAAATTTCATAAAAATATATTATTTTAATATTACATAAATAACGTAAAAATATAAATTTAATTTTAATATTTTTATTTTCATACGTGTTAATCTATATTTTTTTGTACATCATTGTCCTCTGGCTGATCGCGTCTCTGTGTCACAGTATACTGTGTCTGTGGCGCATTATGATGAGTGAGCTTAACACGAGTGAGACGATGTGCCGAATGCATATAGCTAAAAAGAGAAGACAACACGCCAACAGATCCTTCAAACTGTCAAAGAACACATTAATTGGCGCGCCGCTCACA
This sequence comes from Psylliodes chrysocephalus, assembly GCA_927349885.1. Classification (NCBI taxonomy): domain Eukaryota; kingdom Metazoa; phylum Arthropoda; class Insecta; order Coleoptera; family Chrysomelidae; genus Psylliodes; species Psylliodes chrysocephalus. The sequence goes on from OV651830.1 coordinate 12,337,479, forward strand.
AACAAGGTTGCCAAACCAGTGTTGCCAGTCTAATACAATTCGCAAATGGCTACGTTCGTTTGATCTGTCTACAGACACAGCATAATTTTGTAAATAACCATAGGAATAAAGTAAGGGTTATATTTTAATATTTTATCATTCCATTTTTTTTATTTTGCAAAATAATTATTTTTTTTTTAATTATATTTGACCATAAATATGAGACACGAGATACTGGCTGAATACTATTCTTTTTAGTCTTAATAGGTTGGCAACATTTTTCGTTAGAAATTTGTCAGTTCTATGATCGAACTGTCACTTTTTTTTTAAAGCATACAACTATACAAAAGGAATTATAGAGATAATTTATTTTAAAAATAGGCATTCAGTTGCGATTTGTGATTACAAAAAGAAAACTTTAACCACTTTTTCTGATCAGTAATGTTAGTGTTATAGTGAAAAAGTTTCTAGAAACTGGTGTTTTTAATCCTAATAAAGCATTGTGAATTTCCAAGAAAAGTGCATGATGAAAATTGTTTTGACCAAAATTTTGAATGTCATGCCATTTAAAAAGAAACCCTGTGGCTGTGGATAACATTTGACACAAAATCTTATCCTAAAAATGGTTGCATTGGAGGAATAATTTCTTCATTGGTACTTTTTTAGGGTGCAAGGATGACTTGACATTACTAAATTTAAACTTTTGTTATAAGTTGTCCTTTTGCTTTAATTTCTGATACACCTGTATTTTACATACTTGAAAAATATAAAATTGTTCAAGTGGGAAGTTTATATACAAGGTGTCTCATTGAGAAAGGGATACAGAACAACTGAAGAGTCTGATTAAAAATAAGACTATGCTTAGAATGCGAATATTCTTCATTTTAATTTTAAAGTTTCTTATAAGTTCCCAACAAAAGTATCTATATGATTTACTTCATCAAAAAATATATAATTATAGTTCAAATAAGTGTAACGTATCTCATGACACCAAAAACTTTTGCCAAATTTGGTAAAATTATAGGTAACTCTTCAGTTTTTCTATGTCCCATTCTTAATAAGACACTACAAAAAAAAATTTTATTCTTTAAAAAAATATTTATTGACCTTTAAACAACACTATTTTGTTGTTCTGATGTCTTATGCTAGCAGCTTTATTAACTCTAGTTTTAGTGAGATATGTTAGTCAGATACTAACATATTTATCAACTATGCACTTGATTAATAATATTCTATGATTAACCAACACAAACTGGTCCAAACTATGCTGCATAATATTCGAAAAGACATTAGAATTTATGAATTCTTTTAAAACTAATATGCTGATGATATCAACTGATATTTTTTTCTTAGGGTCTTTCATAATTTTTAATATTTTTTCACATTTTAAACATATGTTTATTACATCTTCCGATGGATATTGCAAACCATTTTTATTCTTTATATCAATGAATGAAAATAGAAACAAATCTCTAGTTTTACTTATTAAAGCATCTAGACATTGTTCACAAATGATTTTCTTTTTTAAATGATAAACAACATATCCAGAAATGTAAGTGATTATATATTTAGAAAAGGAGGAGACTGGATCTGGTAAATAATCATGATCATTTTCAATAACATTCACTTTCTCAAAATCGTCAATATTATCAGACATTGCATATTCCTTTGAAGTAACATTTAACTGGCTTGTTATATTGCACTTTCAAATAGTTAATTCTTCCAAAGGAATACAATTTCCACGGAAACTATCTCTTAATTCAACATGAACTAAAAATTTTTTATATGCAGACTGAAATTGCCTGACTGTAGGATTATTGTTAAAACCTCCATGAGACAAAAAAATAATTCTATATTGTCTTGTGAAATTTTGTACAAAGGCAAAAATTTTAAAAACTTATTTTCTACAATTAAATTATTGTATAGTAATTTTAGGCTTGCATTGCATATTTTTAAACATAGAAAGCCAGTGGATCTATCAGTTTCTAATAGAAGTTTACCATCGGCATGTGTTCTTAAAGAACTAACCTATTTATCGACAGAGTCAAGAAAAATACATGTATTATTGTAATTATTTTCAGGTAGATGTTTCTCATAATTGAATTGCAAAAGATTTCGTGAATTCAGGATGTCAAACAGAATGTTCGTTTTTCTAATTAAATTAATTGTCACCCCAGCATTTTTAAAATCTTCAATATGTAGAACGTTCGCACAAAAATCTAAGGCATTTGCGACGCTTTCGCTAAATAGTTGGGTTGCAAGACGAACTTTCATTTTTTGTTTTTTAAAAGCTATATGTTGCGAGTTTAGCTTATTTGCTCAGTGGAAAGATTCATTTTTTTGTAATTCTTGAAGTTGTTTGAAATACTTCCACTCAACAATTTTATTTTCTTTATTAACAAATGAATACTTTTATGCTAAAGTATTTCTAATTAACTTTAGCATATGTGGCGGATCTAAAAATATAACAATTTCTTCATTATTTGATGGATGCTTGAAACTAGTTTTTAAAGTTGTATGATGTAAATTACAGCCCAAGAGTTTGGCCATTGTTAGATTATTAGAAGCACCATCAAATGTTAAACTTACAACACTAACACCTACTTCATAACACTTCTTTAAGCCAGCCCCTTTTTCTGTTCACCTGTCATACTTGAATTTGAAAAATATCCTACTGGAGTTTTCCAGCTTCCATTTACACAATTTAATAAGAAAACAAGAGCATTGTTTGCAAGCGTAGTTTCATTTCCTACATCTACACAACCATAACTTCTACGTTCGCTTCCAACAAACTCCTCATGTTGACGAATGGCCATTTCATCCATAATAAGTGCACAAATTATTTTTTCATTGGAAGAATTTGATTTAATCTGTATGGCATTGAAAGCCTCACTTGTGAATCCAGGCTCACCTTTTATACTTTGATACCATCGACTGATTGTACGGACATGTGGTAAGCAAGTGTCAAATGTTCTTCTTACATAATTATAAGCAGCAGGTGAGTAATAGTGGAGAGTTAAGGAAAATACTTTTAGCTCTTCTGAATACTTTTTAGGCAATGGTAGGTTAGACTTTTTTTTAATTGCCTGCTACATATCTCTATGGGGCCCTCACGTTTTGACATTATATCTAACTCATCTTCCTGTATCAAACGTTTTTTACTTAAATCATTTAATATATTTTTTAAGTTGGCAATTTTATTCACTTTTTGAGAAAGTTGTCGTCTTAGCAATTTTAATTTTTGCTTTCTTTTTGCACTTGTTGCCCGGAATGAGGAGAGTGTATCTAATATTTTTTGTTTCTTTGGCGTCAGCGGTTCTTCATATGGAATATTTAGAGAAGAAATAGAGGGTACAGGTAATTCGATCTGACTGGTTTGATTTGCTAGTTTAATAAGAATATTTGATAGGATCCTGATTTTAGGAGGAGGAGGTGTAGGTATGGATGGGTTAGTCTGGAACAAGATTTGGTATGTTATAAAGCCTTAAATATAGATCCATGATACATAAACTACTAGTTTAAGTTCCAAAACTACTAATTTTTAAATCATTAACTTCGTAATATGTTTTAAATTATATTTATTGTGTATTGTGAACAAAGTCGGCAGGTTTTTAAATTAAGGAACATCAATTTAATGTTTGTTCATTTAATATTAATAATAATTGTAATGTGGTATATGAGTGGGCATATTATTTTATATCATGAGAATGAGGAGGTACATAGCAGTGAGTGATGTCCACAAATATAATTAAATAATAAAAATACATCACCAGTATTTATTATTATACAGTATATTCATTATCAAAACGGTATAATAATAGGAAATTAGGATCTAATAAAAACCGCTTTTAATTACTTGAAATTTTATTCTAAATTATGTGTTACTTAAAAAGTTAGTCATTTAAGTGTAATTATAAGATGGTTTTTAAGTTTAATTATAAGTTGGTTTTTAAGTTTAATTATAGTTGGTTTTTAAGTTTAATTATAAAGTTAGTTATTTAAGTTTTATTATAGTTATCTAAGTTTTAATATAGTTATTTGACTTTATTATAAAGTTAGTCAAGCCAATGTTCTGTATTAAGTTAGTTATTTAAGTTTTATTGTAAATAAAGTGTATACTAACTAAACATTCATTTATTGTCGGAACAGCATTCTTCTTCAATCTGCCCCTAAACTCACTCTTATCAAAAAATTCTTCCTTGAAGTGAATAGAGCACAACATGCTATTCGGTTTAGGCTCAAATTGGTTTTTTCCCACAAATTTAGACCACATTTTGAGATATTGTGGGTCTTTTGGAAACCTATAATAACAAAAAGTTAAGCATTCTAAAAAAAATTCTAAGTACACTCCTTATACTTACTTATGAAAACTTAAATTAGATATTTTCTTACGCTCTTTCACTGAAGAGTGTTTACAATTAATTTTGGCACACGTAGTCATGATTTTTATACAAATTAAAAAAAAAAACACTTATTAAGATAGAAATAACGTCGAAATATTTAAATTTTAACAAAGTTCTGACAGCTCTTTGACAACTATGACATGACCACTAAGAGAGGGGGAAGGGGTGTCGTTTTTTTTTGGCATGTCATCTCCATAGTATTCAACCTCATTGGTTTTATATTAATGGTGCGTTTGATTTGATCATCGGAGATCTCCGAGCGCTGCAAACGTGTTTGAATTGACACTCCGAGAGATCCCTAAAGTGTTTGTTTTGCTTTGGAGCGAGAACATAGAGCGAGCTCGATGTTCTCAGAGCAGATGGATCGAGAAGAGGGAGAAATTTGTCTTTGTCTCTTTTTAACTAACTTACAAACAAATTTGAATCTCAAAATTAAAGACCAGACAAGAAGTCAACAAATTACTTAGCAGCTTTTGTCTTAAAGCTAAAATTATTCATCATAAAAAAACACAAAATGTGTTTGGAAAATACATTTTTTTCTGTCCAGATCTAATCACCAGTAATCACAGTCATGGAGTATGAGAGCGAAGCGGGCATTTGTGGTAAATGCTGCATTTCAGGGCCATTACCCCTTATTATTAAAAGTTTATCCATTTTCTTTACTTTTTGCTCACTATTTTAACATACAAACCAGAAACAAGAATCACAAAAAAGCGAGGTTATGTTTTTTACTCTGTTTTATTTGATTTGATTCAATGCTCTATTGTGACGTCATCACTTCTCGGTCTCCTCGACGCTCGCTCGATCGAGTTTCAAATCAAACGCCCCTATACTAGACTCCTGTCTTGTTCTGTCTTTGTCAATACTTTTTTTATTTATATATTTTCGTATTCTTCTGTTCTTCCCCGTCTCCATATCAGTGGTCGTCAAGGCTCGGCAAATCAAGATGTACCTCAAAGGACATCGACCTGATATACCTACCTATAGCTTAACGTAATTATGACATCAGTTCTGACATTGACACTTGAATAACTCAAATAACAACTTTTTTTTTGTGGTAAGTCCTTGGGTTTTTAGGAGCCTGGAAAACAATAATAATATAAAGTAGTAAACACCATACTGAAGAAGACGTTGATCATGAATCATGAATTTAATTTAAAAACCATCTAAATACATAAAGGCACCCACAAACTTAAGAAGTTGTTAATACAAAAGAAAGCAGATACCCTAACTTCCTTTGTAAAGTACTATTAGCAAATAAAAATGACCTAATAGTATTAAACTGAAATGACATGTAAGTCAAAACTAACGGTAAGATTATCTGAAGTTCACGATGTTGTCACAGTTTTGTTTTTTTTTACTATAATGTTAATTTTTAGCTAACCGAATCCAAAAAATTGTTTTACTAACAAAATTATTTGCTCTGAATATTACTTTCGTAATGTCTGTATCCTTAAAACTTTAATTAATAAAATTAATAATTTACATAAATACATTTTTAATCATTTCTACAAGCGATATAATTGCTAAAAGATGTAATACATTTTTTATAAATCTTTTTTTTATATATATATCGAAATGAACTTTAGTTATTATGTCAAGGTTTATAAAAAATGGTTGTTTTTTTTTCGCTACATATTTGCAAGCATTAGTGAAAGGATTAAAATGGGTAACACATTTTCAGAAGGTTGGATTTCAAATGATAAATTTTTATAAGCAAAAAACAGGGATTCTACATGGAAAAAAATTGTAAAACAAATTTCTACAATTATACATTTTTTTTCTACAATAAATAGTACATGTAGGGACAGAGATAATAGAGTGAGACCAATCATCACTGTAGCCTAAAGAGAGAGACGTATTCTACAGAGAAAAAACAAATTTAATGAGGGTTCTTGGTCGTGTCTTGTATCTACTATAATAATTATGGTAATATCTATTGTTCTGCTCTATGACTAATTCAATTTAACAGTCTTTAAGTAATTATCTGCTAGCTAGACTACAATATTTATTCTTCAAACGTTCTGTGAACATTTTCGGTTACTTACCTTACGTAAGAGGACATGCCGAATTTTTTAATTAACATGTGTGTGGGTATACAAATATTAGCCATAAATATTTTTAACAATAAAATGACGTCAACCAGTCTATAATTTTACCTATAAATATAATCCTGGATTTTTAGAACTACCTCTTAATACTTTTTATTAATATACAGGGTGTCTGTAAAAGGTCTTTACAAAAACATACCACATATTCCTTTAACCAAAATAAGTCGATTCAAGTAAAATTACCTTAGTACAAAGTTGCTTCGTTTGGGCTCCAGAGGGCCTTGAAGTTACAATTTTTAAATCGTTTTTCCCATATAAATTTAAAACGGCATATGCGATTTTGCTGAAATTTGGTATATTGGTAGAGTTTTGTGGCAAAAAAAGATGGTATTAAAATTTTGTCCGATAATAATACATAGGCGTAGAACTTAATTTTTTAAATAATTGCACCTTTAAAAATTCTATGCCAATGGAAGAAAAGGAGTTTGAGTATGAAATTTAGATTGCGCAACTCATTTAATTTAAAGAAGGTACTCTTGATAAGACTCGATTACTCTCATGGTTTTGACGAAATTTGCATTTTAGTAATTTTAGAACATAAACAATAATTATTAAAATACAAACTTTGTCAAAACCATGAGAGTAAATCGAGTGTTATCAAGGGTACTTTTTTGTAGTAAATGAGTACCTAATCCAAATTTCATACTCAAACCCCTTTTCTGCCATTGGCGTAGAATTTTTAAAGGTGCAATTATTTAAAAAATCAAGTTCTACGCCTATGTATTATTATCGGACAAAATTTTATACGATGAAAAACATAAAAATGTACTTTTTTCAAATCTTTTTCAACACCTCTAATCGAGACTTTTAACAAAAATACTCGATTCTTGCCATGTACGATTTTTTGAGGGATAATAATTATTTGCCTACAATACGTATACAAAAACATTTATTGTTGGTTTCCATAGTTTCATCTAAATAAAAATATTGTCAAGTTTTAATACCTAATCTCTTGTTAACGATTGAAAGTGTTCTATCTGACTCAATAATTAAAAAAACAAATGCGTGGTTTATTAATATGGCTGTACAATATACCAATACAGAATATACCGATATGTTACTGACATTAGGATTTTGTGAAGGAAATGCTCGAGAGAGTGTCAGAGTGTACTCTGAAAGGTTTCCAAATCGTCGTGTACCTAGCCACCCAACTTTTGCTGCTGTTGAGAGATGTTTTCGGGAGACCGGTTCCTTTGCTCCCAACACTGTTGATAATGGAAGAGAACGTTTTGTAAGGATTCCTGAAGTTGAAGAAGACATTTTAAAACGTGTTGAAGAAGATCCAGAATTAAGCACCAGACGAATTGGAAGGGAACTAGGAATAAGTAAAGATGTCGTTCATAAAGTGCTTGGATAACAATTGCTATATCCATACCATAAGAAGCCAGTACAAGAATTATTAGTCCATGATCCTCAAATTCGTTTGGGTTTTTGTCGATTTGTTAATATGCAAAGAGAAAGAGATCCAAACTTTGTCAAGAAGGTTCTCTTTACCGATGAAGCGGGTTTTACAAGAAGAAGTATAACTAATACCCATAATGAACATGTTTATGCCGTTGAAAATCCGCATGCAATAAAGGTAAATCATTTTCAACACGAATTCAAAATTAATGTGTGATCTGGAATAATTGGTAATTTCATTGTTGGTCCTGTCGTACTTCCACGAAGATTAACTGGAGAAAATTATTTGGATTTTCTACAAAATACGTTGCCAGAATTGTTAGAAGATTTACCTCTCCAACTTCGGAGAGATATGTGGTTTATGCAAGATGGAGCTCCACCACATTTTTCTTTAAACGTTAGAAACCACTTGAATGAACAATATCAACACAAATGGATAGGGAGAGGTAATGACGCACCTGTAAACTGGCCACCACGTTCCCCAGACCTAACACCGATGGATTACTTTTGATGGGGACATCTGAAATCCACAGTTTACAGGGAACCTGTAGAAAATGAGGAACAACTCTGGCAAGGTATTCAAGATGCAATAAACAATCTTAGAGGTGATGAAGAAGTTATGGAAAGGATACATTTGAATTTTCTTCGACGTACAAATCTTTGTATGCGTGAAAATGGTGAACATTTTGAACAATTTTTGTAAAATCTCTATTTTGATTGTTGTAAATAAATATTTTTGTGAAACCTATACACTCTAAATTATTAAAACAGAAATTTAGCGAAAACCATGAGAGTAATCGAATCTTATCAAGAGTACCTTTTTTAAAGTAAATGAGTTGCGCAATCTAAATTTCATACTCAAACTCCTTTTCTTCCATTGGCGTAGAATTTTTAAAGGTGCAATTATTTAAAGAATCAAGTTCTACGCTTATGTATTATTATCGGACAAAATTTTAATACCATTTTTTTTGCCACATAAAACTCTACCAATATACCAAATTTCAGCAAAATCGCATATGCCGTTTTAAATTTATATGGGAAAAACGATTTAAAAATTGTAATTTTACTTAAATCGACTTATTTTGGTCTAAGGAATATGTGGTATGTTTTGCCACGTGCTAAAACGGGCTACGGAAGTGAGTGCACGAGCAAAAAAAGGTTACCCGGCTTGGGGTGAGTCCTGAAAATATTTATAAGGCGCCACCAGCTCGACCACGACTCGAACTGGAAAGCCCCTTGATCTAGTAAGGTTCCGCACCCGAAATACCGCAAAACAAATCTAAAATCCTAATTACACTGTACTGTAAAGTGAAGCTTAATACCTAATTAACAATAGAAAGAGAAAAACATAAAATAAAACACCGTTATCCACAATAAATCTCCAGAATATTTTATTATAAATTAACGCCTGAAATTTATAGTCCAGAGATGCAACAAAAATATTAAAACAAATGACTAATATTTAGTATCTGATTATGTTATTTTATGTCCAAAAATGTGGTTTTAAAACCCCCCAGCGTGTACACGTTGAGTTCACAGATGTAAACTAGCCAAATTTTAGATAGAAGGAAAAATAATAAAGTTTTATGAGTCATAAATAAATGTTCATGTAAATTCAAAACCAAAACGTTGCGCTAAATAAATGTGTTTTTAAAATAAACGATATACTATTAAAATATTTCTTATCTGTATTTTCCTGTTCGTATTCGTCTGGGCGTGGTCATACAATAGGACAAGCTGTATACTAGAAAAGCAGAAATTCCAGAGGTCTGGTGAGGATATAACGGCGATGATGAACTCCAATTCAAATAGTGTGACTGGCCGAAAAAGTTTAACAATGACGTATTCTGGTGAACCGGTGAAGACGACGTGAAACTGCCAATTCCTGGATCTTTTAACGGGACCCTATGCCTGATTGGGTCGTTACTTGGATTGTATAAGTACTTAGATCGTATACTCGTACCGTATACTTGGACCCTACATTATAAAAATTACCCCGTGATAATAAATTTGATTTACAAAATAATTTAAGCATGTACTTTACCTCTAATTGAGGGCGTTGACAATTTAATCCTTCCACAGAAGATTTCAATCTTAAAACACCACAATAATGCACCTAACGTGCCAAAATGCATACAAGATTGATTACGAGAACACTTATGAATTTTATCCACCAAGGGTGTAAGATTTACAAATAAATCACCAAATATATATCACAGTGTTCACTGTCAACAGTAAGTATCTCGCTAATACAAAATTAATTTATTTCGACTTCCGAAGAGTATTGAACCTTTTTTTTTTTTTAAATGGGCAAAAACATAGGAGATAGCTACGGTTTATTTTCTACTGAAACGAAACAACTATCGACACCTATTAATAATTGAAGAATATAATAAAAATATCGAAATAGATATCCTCAAACATGGAAACAGATAAGAAACGCCATTTTTAGTCTAATTTATATTTAAATTATTAAAATAAATTAAAAATAGAGATTTCACCATTTTAACCCGTTACAGTTTTTGTAAAGACCTTCTGCAGACACCCTGTATATTTATAAATTATACGAGTATTTGATTTAATATAATGTGAAAATATTCGTTTGGAATCCATTCAAAGCTATCAAACAAAAAGAACTATATTCTGACAGTACTTCATTATAAGTTATATGGAGACAATAGTGAGACAAACAAAATAAACAAACATATGTATCACAAATATAGATGTTTGTGATAAAACATCTATATTTATATTGCCTAGAAATAAATGACAATATTTATTATTACTATCATTCACCTGTAGAAATTGTTCTAATAATATACAAGGGTTTCATAGTACACCAATTTTATGGAATATTTTTTATTGAAATATCTACATTTAATTTTTATAAGATTTTTTAATTTGATTAAAATTTTAACCTTAAAATAGGTGTTATAAAAATAAAACAAAAATTATAATTTTTTTTTTAATAAAAAATTTAGACATCTTGGATTTACAAGTACATCGACGAAATAGGCAAAATATATACAATTTCAAAATTAAAATAACACGTTAAAAACTTTTGTCACTTTGTTTTGACAGTCTTAAATTCGTTTTGTTCGAAAACGGGCTAAAAATTAGCTAAGATGTTTGGGCATTTTCAAAATTATAACTACTTTCTGCTATAGCTGTTAAGGTCTTGGCTGTAGATCTTCCAGTTTGCTGCACTAACGAATAGAATATACCCTGTTTATCCTGTAAAAGGGTATGAGGATGGTCGAATTCTACAGATCTTCCAGCATCCATCACCAGAACCTTATCAGAATCCATGATGGTATGCAGCCTGTGGGCTATAGTTAGCACCGTACAATTAGCAAACTTTTTCCTGATAGTTGTTTGGATTAAACCATCTGTATGAGGATCTATGTTAGCCGTGGCTTCGTCTAGTACTAGGATTTTGTTGTTTCGTACTATAGCTCGAGCTAAACAAACCAGTTGCCTTTGACCCACACTGAAATTTGAACCTCCTTCGGCTATTTTACTATCTAGACCTGCTGGTAATTCGTTTACAGCGTTTTTGAGTTCTACTTCGTCCAAGGCGTTCCAAAGATCCTGAAAATTACATAAGAAATTATATACAAGTCATCAACTAGAAAGGAAAATACATTTATATAGGTTTGTTATGTGTACCTCATCTTTATACTCATCAAAGGGATCCAAGTTTTTCCTCAAAGCTCCAGAAAACAGCACAGGCTCTTGAGGTATAATGGAAATTTTCGATCTCAGTTTCTTCAGAGAAACAGTTTTGGTATCGACACCGTCCAAAAGAATCTTTCCATCTATATAGGTTAATCTAAAAAGTGCTTGTATCAAAGAAGACTTTCCTGCTCCCGTCCTACCAACAATTCCTATTTTTTCGTTTGGTTTTATAGTAAAACTAAGATTTTTAAGCACAGGTGGATCGTCTGGAGAGTAATGTAAAGACATATCGCTGAATTCCACTTCACCATTTGAAGGCCAATCAGCTGGAGGTTCGTAGGTTGTATTGTCTTCTTCTTGCTTCAAATCGGCGTATTCTTGGACTCTTTCTACGGACGTCATCTGGTTTTCTAACTCACTCCATTGTCGCATACCCCATTGGAACATACCTGTGAGACCCATGGCTTGAGTTAGAGCCAGACCCATATTACCACCAAATTGTTCTTGAGAAGGAAAAATAAATGTCAAAAATGTATCTTTAAAATTAAAATAATTTCAAAATCTTACCACTTTTGAGGAACAACAAAGAAACGATGACCAAAGCAACGTAAATGACACAAAGGAAGTCCAACCAAAAACCAAATGTCCTATTGGCACCGACATACATGAAGAAAGCAGCACTGTTTAGGTTCTGGAACTTGTCGAATTCATCTTTGAGTATTTCTTGGGCTTTAAATGCTCTTATAGTTGTTAAACCAGTCAATGATGCTGCGAGATGAGTGTAAATGGGACTTCGAGCTGTAAATGAAAACAAAGTTGAATTATGTTTAATATCTAAGCAATATTTGGGCAGTAGAAGGAATAATCTCTTGGGGATAAGACAGGCTCAGATATTTCTAGGTGAATATAACCAGTAAAGCCTAAGAAAGAACAGGCTACGTATTGTAACAAGAAAGTCCTTACTGGGCTTTGCCAACTTAAAGAACACCTTAGTAAACCGAGTAAATCAGTAGAAGATAGTGCAGATTGTATGAGGAAGAGGACGAAACTTCCATTCATATTCTGACTTGAATACAGAGTACTCCAGGATCCAAGGGCATTATAGAAGAGAGATTTACCTTGAAGCAAACTCAAAATTCTACACTTTCTTGAGAGAATAGTCTTGGAAAGGCTCTTATAGGCATCAAGACATTTCCTTGCTGCATTAGCGATGGAAGGGGGTACAATAGATCGTTTAAGTCGCAGTGTGTTAACACCCCATTCCCAACATAACATACCTAAATAATAACAAGTCTGACTAAGGTCGGATACTTTTTAGACAGGCCTCGTACATGAATAGTTCTTAATACATATAAAAACTACTACTACTACCACCTGTATATATTAAAACTTCTCTTCATTGAGTCTTAGTTTCTTCACAACCAATAATAAAAATTGCAAAAGTACACGAAGTTGTTAATATAAATGATTTAAAGAGATTAACTTACTGACCGATTCCACTCTCTTGATATCTCTACTGGTTTCGAGGAAGACAACTCTCATGATGTAGAAGAGGACACCTATTAACAAGGTGGGAATAAAAATCCAAACCGTTAAGCTTCCTATGACTAAACTGATTGCTGCCACGCTGAGACCAATCTAGAACAGAAGAATTGGATTATTTTTGGACATAAAGTTACATTATTCAGATTATTTATTATTTATTATTTACCTGTACTGTATCCAGTAAAGTCATAGGCAAAATCTCATCCAATGTACCAATATCTTTAGAAAAACGATTTAAAATTCTCCCGCTTGGATTCAAGTTAAAGAATCTCATTGGACTGTAGACGATGTTGACGAACATCTTGTTGTGCATTTGGGTAGACGCCGTCATGCACCATTGATAAAACGCTAATGATCTTAATATTACTATAACAACTACAAGAATTACAATGGATGAATAAAAATAAGCAACATATTCGCTGGTAAATACTGGAGTCAACCACCAGCCTTCGAAAGGATTTTCTTCTGGAATTAGGGGAGATAAAGTAGTTAAATTGAGTGAGGATAAAGTTATATTTGTAGTAATTGCTTCGTTAAAGTTTGAAATACCGCTAACTGGAGTATGTTGTGACTTCCATTGTTCGATATTTACCCTAAAAATAAAAGAATATGTTTTTATAGTCCAATAAATGGCCATGTCCAGAAATGGGGCATCTAGTGGCTTTTCGGTAACGTATTAGCCTGCAGAACTTAGACGAGTGAGCCCTAAGTATTGTGGAGTAATATACTTTCTCCTTCTTTACAAATACAGAACTTTAATTAACATTGCGTTGTCATATATATGTAGTACTACATTCTTCCTTTAATTTTTGACCAATTTCGTCTGAATTGTGTTTTTATTTATTTTAATAATGATAGAAATTGGATCAGAGTTGAAAAAACTTAAAATAGTACAGGTTAGACTGCACCTTTACTGTCCCCAGTCTTAGCATATCTCCTAGAAAATTCCTGTTCGGTATAATCTATCTATCGTAAAAATATTCTGGTCTTCCATTTACCTACTTGTTGATACAAGAAAAATAATAAACTTATCAATTCTTAACTTACCAAAATGTGACGTAATATTCAGTCACACTATCCAAAGCTTGACCAAGAATAAAACAAAAAATCAGAAGGAAAACTTTGAAAAGGTGCCCGCCAGCTCTGGCATAACTTATATATACGCGACCAGTTATCTTCCCAGTACCCTTGTCTTCTCTTTTTAATACTTGGATATCATTTTCTTCGTCTTCTTCTTGTTTGACAACAGCAATTCTGGACTTTTTTCTAATTTGTTCTTCCTCCTCTTCTTCGATGTTGGCGAGAAGTTTGCTGTATTCCGTGTTGGACTTTTTGATATCTTCGTAAGATCCAGATATTTCAATTCTTCCATCATTCATGAGATAAATTTTTTCGATTTTTTTCAGATATTGCAATTGATGTGTTACCAGAATGACACATTTGGTGTGGAGATAACTTGTTATACAATCGTCAAATAGTTGTTTTCCCACATGAGCGTCCACAGCTGATAGAGGATCGTCTAGAAGGTAAATATCTGCTTCTTTGTAAACGGCTCGTGCTAAGTTGATTCTAGCTCGTTGACCACCGCTGAGAGATACACCTCTTTCTCCTACTAAGGTTCTATCTCCGTGAGGGAATAGGGTGAAATCTCTTCGAAGTGCACATACTCTAATTACTTCATCGTATCTTTTTTGTTCAAATTTCTGTCCAAATAGGATATTTTGTCTGACGCTTCCTCCAAATAACCAAGGCTCTTGAGAAGCATAAGACACTACACCTTTAATTTGAACAGAACCACTTTGAAGCTCCAGTTCTCTCATGACAACGTGCAGCAAAGTTGATTTGCCACTACCTACACCTCCTACTACAGCCACACAATCGCCAGCTTTAATATCCAAGTTAATATCGTCTAAAGAGTTGTCTGGTAGCGATTTTAACCATTTGGCAGAAGCGTTTTTAATTTTAATATTTGCATCTGGTCCTTTTAGTAAAGATTCTGGTAAAAGTGTGGGCTTCAAGTCTTTACTGTGAACTACCAAGCTGTTTGTAAGTGTGTTCTTTTCGAATTCAATTTCATCAAACAACAGGAATTGTTGAATTCTTTTCAAAGATATATACATTTCGGATCCTTGAGAAATGGCCTGAGGAAAGAACATTGTTAAAGTATAGAGAAGTTCGTAGAATGATGTCACAGTGTATGCGTAGGAGGCTGTGAGTGGGTTACCCGTAAAAGCATATACTACTATGGATATTGCGACAGCACATCTGTTCATCATTAGTCCCATGGACATCAAGATGGCTCTGATCCTCGAAGTCAGGCGGACGTATTTCATTTCTTTCCTGAAAAGAAAAAAGGATACTTGTAAGAAGGACCTAGGCGTTCACTTGATGAAGAAGACAATATGTTTGCTTTGATATCCTAAACATTTCAATTGAAACATTATTTAAGATATCAGATGCAACTTAAAGTTGTTGGCCTAATTCAGGCAGCTAATTTTCCATCAAAAATGCCTGTTTGTTTTTAGGTAACAGAATTGTTGTTACCCACATTCTAAGAAATCGAGTATTGGAAATTTAATATAATCAACACTTGGAAATAATCAGAAGAGGTGAGATCTGGTGGCTTCCTACAGATGAAGATAGCGGGAATTTTATAAAAGTACCCAACAATTTATGGCCTAAAATATTTCAGCGAGTACATATTGATTTTTCTTTTAAATTTGGACACATATTGTTATAGTAAATTTACATGATGTCCATTGGTACAAAGATAAATCAAACCTTTTAAAAACTAATCACCCTTGCTACATATGTCATACGTTAGTAAAATGTGTCTGAATTCTCGATTTTGGTACAAGAATGTCATATTGTCGCACGTTGAAGAATTCTTAAACGATTTTTGGTGACATTTTTTGTGACATTTCAGTTGGCATTCACTAATAATTGTAGGCGGGAATGGCTTGCAAATCTAAGGTGCCTTTCATCCAATTAGGTTGAATACTATGGAGAGAAAAAACGACACCCCTTCCCCCTCTCTTAGTGGTCATGTCATAGTTGTCAAACAGCTGTCAGAACTTTGTTCAAATTTAAATATTTCGACGTTATTTATGTCTTAATAAGTGTTTTTTTTTTATTAATTCGTATAAAAATCATGACTAAGTGTGCCAAAATTAATTGTAAAAACTCTTCAGTGAAAGAGCGTAAGAAAATATCTAATTTAAGTTTTCATAAGTAAGTATAAGGAGTGTACTTAGAATTTTTTTTACAATGATTAACTTTTTTTTATTATAGGTTTCCAAAAGACCCACAATATCTCAAAATTTGGTCTAAATTTGTGGGAAAAGACCAATTTGAGCCTAAACCGAATAGCATGTTGTGCTCTATTCACTTTAAGGAAGAATTTTTTGATAAGAGTGAGTTTAGGGTCAGATTGAAGAAGAATGCTGTTCCGACAATAAATAAATGTTTAGTTAGTATACACTTTATTTACAATAAAACTTAAATAACTAACTTAATAAAGAACATTGGCTTGACTAACTTTATAATAAAGACAAATAACTATATTAAAACTTAGATAACTATAATAAAACTTAAATAACTAACTTTATAATTAAACTTAATAAAAAAAAATATTAAAAATTATGAAAGACTCTAAAAAAAATATTAGTTGATATCATCAGCACATTAGTTTTAAAACAATTCATAAATTCTAATGTCTTTTCGAATATTATGCAGCACAGTTTGGACCAGTTTGTGTTGGATAATCATAGAATATTATTAATCAAGTGCATAGTTGATAAATATGTTAGTATCCGACTAACATATCCCACTAAAACTAGAGTTAATAAAGCTGCTAGCATAAGACATCAAAACAACAAAATAGTGTTGTTTAAAGATCAATAAATATTTTTTTAAATAAAAAAAAATTGTAGTGTCTTATTAAGAATGGGACACAGAAAAACTGAAGAGTTACCTATAATTTTACCAAATTTGGCAAAAGTTTTTGGTGTCATAAGATACGTTACACTTATTTGAACTATAATTATATATTTTTTGATATTTTTTAAGTAAATCATATAGGTACTTTTGTTGGGAACTTATAGGAAACTTCAAAATTAAAATGAAGAATATTCGCATTCTAAGCATAGTCTTATTTTTAATCGACTCTTCAGTTGTTCTGTATCCCTTTCTCAATGAGATACCTTGTATATAAACTTCCCACTTGAACAATTTTATATTTTTCAAGTATGTACAATACAGATGTATCAGAAATTAAAGCAAAAAGACAACTTATAACAAAGGTTTAACTTTAGTAATTTCAAGTCATCCTTGCACCCTAAAAAAGTACCAATGAAGAAATTATTCCTCCAATGCAAGGATAAGATTTTGTGTCAAATGTTATCCACAGCCACAGGGTTTCTTTTTAAATGGCATAACATTCAAAATTTTGGTCAAAACAATTTTCATCATGCACTTTTCTTGGAAATTCACAATGCTTTATTAGGATTAAAAACACCAGTTTTTAGAAACTTTTTCACTATAACACTAACATTACTGATCAGAAAAAGTGGTTAAAGTTTTCTTTTTGTAATCACAAATCGCAACTGAATGCCTATTTTTAAAATAAATTATCTCTATAATTCCATTTGTATAGTTGTATGCTGTGCATCAGTGAGATTGTTGTTTATTATACATAGGTACTAATTATAGAAATCTTTAGTAAGTACTTGCTTGCAATTTTAGTAATATATGTACCTACCCTATTGTGGGATCTTTTAAATGTTAATAATAATACTCTTCGTAATAATTGTATCCCATCAAAAAATAAAAATGTACTTATAAAAGTATAATTTCGTATAATGAAACTCGATGTCATGACATGAATATAAATTATCAAAAAAAAAAAAAAAACAGCGGTCATAATTATAAATAAACAATTCTTGTTTCCCTCCCAATGAGCTCAACCTTTTGTCTTGCTAGAACTGCCACGAAAGGTTGTCTAAATGATGACAACAATTTAATTCGTATGACGTAATAAAAATGATAAAGATATGTAGTGCATAAATAAAACCAACAACTATTATCTGAGTCTTTTTAGTTCCGATTGGTTTTGACAGAGTAGTTTTGATCATGGTTTTCTTCCATCTACTTTTAACCATAAAGTCATACCTAGCTGAATTTTTGGTCTTTTTAAACTTTTGACTGTAGCGGGTCATATTTTTAATGTATGTCATCTGCAACAGAAAGACCTACATGTTTTACATTTAAAAGTAATTAATTGTCCTTTCTACAAACTCGACTGTATTTTTAAGGGCCCCACTCACCTCGTTCTTCTTCGCCGTTTTTAACAGACGGTTAAAAACGTTGGAAGGAAAAACGTTGACTAATATGTCCACACACAACAGTTTTTGTTTTGGCAGTGGAAAAAAAATCGCGAAAAAAGAAAATGTCGAAGAAAATGGACTAAAGACTGGCTAAATAAACGCAGTACACTGTCACAAACAAATTTACTGAAGGAGCTAAGATTGGAGCCTGGTGATTGGCACAATTACTTGAGGATGGACGAGGATTCGTATCGAAAACTGTTAAAACTAGTAACACCGTTAATTGAGAGACATAAACCCATTTACGGGAATGCATCAGTCCTCACGAACGCCTAACAGCTACTCTGCGGTTTCTGGCCACTGGCCGCAGCTACGAGGATCTGAAGTTTTCTGTTATTATTTTACCGCAGGCACTAGGACGCATAATACCCGAAACCTGCCAAGCTCGATAGACTCTAATAAAAAATCTTGTAAATAATAATAAATAACAAAAACATGCTGAACGTCACTGCTACTGATATATGCCCGACCAGTCAAACTGTTGAGAACACACACCTCGTGTTTACTCGAACGGTTGGCACGATAACTGTCAAAAATCAAGACTCGCCTGAAATTTTGGAACGACGTTCTTGCCCATACACCTCGTTTTTGTGACATTTTTACCCTGACGTTTTTAACCGTCGGTTAAAAACGGCGGCAGATTTTGACATTTGTAGCTTTGATCAAGACAAGAGAATCCTTGAACGAAAAATCGTAGTTCGGGTTTTAGTTTTAAAGCACAAAGAGATTAACAAATCTGATGCACAGTGTTATTCGAACGTTGATTTTCGATCACACAGGTACTATATCGGACGGTTTCGGTGAAGACAGAACAATATAATAATATTAATCTCTTTTATGGTCTTGGCATTGGCTTGGTCGGAAAACGGTTAATAAATAATAGTAAATAGTGTAGAAGTCATAATTGCGCAATGTCATCAAATTAATTTCGAATCGATCATGTTGAAACAAATCTTAGGTAAGTAAGTCATTTAAAAGTTGTAATTCTGCATAGGACTTTAATTATATTTGAATACGACCCTGCTTAGTCAACCATTTAAGCCACGCCCAGTGGGGGTCATTTTTAATAAAACGTATCATATGCAAAACAATTGCCTCATGGCATCTCCATTAGTATTATACCTCCATGCTTTCATCTTGGAGTCTATTTTTATTTGTTTAAAGCCAGTATTATCGAACTTCTGACAGTTTTTGTCTCCATGGGCGTATCAAATAGTTTTTTTATCAGAATTCAAAGCACAAATTTAAAGAAAAACGACTCTCAAATGATTTTGCAGTAAAACAAGTTTGTATCATCAAAAGAAACTAATAAAATGTATAATTTTTCCTTTAGAAACATTCCCAATAGTGTGGAAGGTCAAAAATACAGTCAATCAGTCCAAGTAATGTACTATGTCTGAAAAATCAATAAGAAAAAAAATAAACTAGTTATACTTACAATCGAACGATTTCTACAATTTTGGCAAATGGATATTCCCACGTGTACATTTTGATCACTTGAATTCCAGCTATAATTTCGTTCATCAGTCTTACTCTCTCATCAGTTAGTCCAGCTACTGTTAACCTGTACTGCGATGTTTTCTTACCCAGCCAAACTAAAAATATTTTAAATAAGAGAAGTAGGTTGAGTACAAGAAGGTGGGTAGTTCAGTGGGAGTATTTGTGGAATATAATCTTTTAATCCGCAATGAAATATAAGAATTAAAACTTTGACACAACATTCTTTCTCTGATTCATATTTTTTTTGTGTTTTAATCATCTCCTCTGCCTTCCATCTTAATGTTTTCTTTAAATGGAGTTTGGTTATGAAATTTTGGCAGCTATGAAAGAAATTTAAAATAGGAAACAGTCTGAATGGGTGACGCAAACTCGTAAAGTTTGAAACCTATTTAACGAGTAGGGAATCCACATAGCAGTATGTCATTAAGGTTGCACTGCTGCAATGTGAACCGCAGAAGAGGGAAAAGCAGGGGAACCAGTGGCTTGGAGCCTGCTGGAATCTCTCAAAAGGGAGCAGAGGTATGCCTGAAATAATAATACTTACATTGTAACGGAATAGACAATAACAAAAACAAAGCACCAGACAAGGCAGTCAAACCAATATTGATATACAACAAACACATAACCACCAGCGTCTGTATAGGTGCCAAATAAACGTAATGAAGACGATGCACTGCTAAATCAAATCTACCGACATCGTTGGACAGCAAATTAACCATCTGACCAATTGTGGTTTCGGCTAAAGCAGATTTGCTCAGTTTCAGCGATTTTCTGTAGATCAAAGAACATGAAGCTATTCTAAACTTCATCGCGACTTGATTCATGGCTAGGATGAACTTGTGGGTGCAAATTACGTTTAGAAATTGGCTCAATACTATGAGACTGGAATAGATGTAGACCTCGTTTGCTCCTTCTGATGTCATTCGTTCGTAGACCAAGAGGAGTTTCGATATCAAAAATGGTTGCGCCATTCTGAAAAAAAAAGAGCCATTATTAATTTACAAAAAAAGAGGAAATGCATCAGAAAAAATAGTATATTAACGGAAAATTAATTTCATACAAAATAATAAAATTATAGCAATAAGTTTAAGTAGTTGACATAGAGAAATATTTCAAAATTTTGTATACAAACAAACTTTTCTTTTAACTTTGTAATATTCTTTTAAAACCACTAAATAAATTGACAAATATAAATTTAGATATGAAGTACGTGACACGAGATAAGGTGTTAGCGAACTATGACTATAATAATTTGTTCAATGCATACTTTTATACAGGGTGTCTGTAAAAAGTTTTTACAAAAACATATCACATATTCCTTAGACCAAAATAAGTCGATTTAAGTAAAATTACCTTAGTTCAAAGCTGCTTCGTTTGGGCTCCAGAGGGCCTTGAAGTTAAAATTTTTAAATCGTTTTTCCCATATAAATTTAAAACGGCATATGCGATTTTGCTGAAATTTGATATATTGGTAGAGTTTCATGTGGCAAAAAAAATGGTATTAAAATTTTGGCCGATAATACATAGGCGTAGAACTTGATTTTTTAAATAATTGCACCTTTAAAAATTCTACGCCAATGGAAGAAAAGGAGTTTGAGTATGAAATTTAGATTGCGCAACTCATTTACTTTAAAAAAGGTACTCTTGATAAGACTCGATTACTATCATGGTTTTCGCTAAATTTCTGTTATAATAATTTAGAGTGTATAGGTTTCACAAAAATATTTATTTACAACATAATGAAAATAGAGATTTTACAAAAATTGTTCAAAATGTTTACCATTTTCACGCATACAATGATTTATACGTTGAAGAAAATTAAAATGTATCCTTTCCATAACTTCTTCATCACCTCTAAGATTGTTTATTGCATCTTGAATACGTTGCCAGAGTTGTTCCTCATTTTCTACAGGTTCCCTGTAAACTGTGGATTTCAGATGTCCCCATAAAAAGTAATCCATCGGTGTTTGGTCTGGGGAACCTGGTGGCCAGTTTACAGGTGCGTCATTACCTCTGCCTATCCATTTGTGTGGATATTGTTCATTCAAGTGGTTTCTAACGTTTAAAGAAAAATGAGGTGGAGCTCCATCTTGCATAAACGACATATCTCTCCGAAGTTGGAGAGGTAAATCTTCTAACAATTCTGGCAACGTATTTTGTAGAAAATCCAAATAATTTTCTCCAGTTAATCTTCGTGGAAGTATGACAGGACCAACAATGAAATTACCAATTATTCCAGCCCACACATTAATTTTGAATTCGTGCTGAAAATGGTTTACCCTTATTGCATGCGGATTTTCAACGGCATAAACATGTTCATTATGGGTATTAGTTATACCTCTTCTTGTAAAACCCGCTTCATCGGTAAACAGAACCTTCTTGACAAAGTTTGGATCTCTTTCTCTTTGCATATTAACAAATCGACAAAAACCCAAATGAATTTGAGGATAATGGTCTCGTACTGGCTTCTTATGGTATGGATATAGCAATTGTTCTCTAAGCATTTTATGAACGACATTTTTACTTACTCCTAGTTCCCTTCCAATTCGTCTGGTGCTTAATTCTGGATCTTTTTCAACACGTTCTAAAATGTCTTCTTCAACTTCAGCAATCCTTACAAAACGTTCTCTTCCATTATCAACAGTGTACACGACGATTTGGAAACCTTTCAGAGTACACCCTGACACTCTCTCGAGCATTTCCTTCACAAAATCCTAATGTCAGTAACATATCGGTATATTCTGCATTGGTATATTGTACAGCCATATTAATAAACCACGCATTTGTTTTTTTAATTATTGAGTCAGATAGAACACTTTTAATCGTTAACAAGAGATTAGGTGTTAAAACTTGACAATATTTTTATTTAGATGAAACTATGGAAACCAACAATAAATGTTTTTGTATACGTATTGCAGGCAAATAATTAATATTCCTCAAAAAATCGTACATGGCAAGAATCGAGTATTTTTGTTAAAAGTCTCGATTAGAGGTGTTGAAGAAGATATGAAAAAAGTACATTTTTATGTTTTTCATCGTATAAAATTTTGTCCGATAATAATACATAGACGTAGAACTTGATTTTTTAAATAATTGCACCTTTAAAAATTCTACGCCAATGGCAGAAAAGGGGTTTGAGTATGAAATTTGGATTGAGTGCTCATTTACTACAAAAAAGTACCCTTGATTACACTCGATTTACTCTCATGGTTTTGACAAAGTTTTTATTTTAATAATTATTGTTTATGTTCTAAAATTACTAAAATGCAAATTTCGTCAAAACCATGAGAGTAATCGAGTCTTATCAAGAGTACCGTCTTTAAAGTAAATGAGTTGCGCAATCTAAATTTCATATTCAAACTCCTTTTCTTCCATTGGCGTAGAATTTTTAAAGGTGCAATTATTAAAAAAATCAAGTTCTACGCCTATGTATTATTATCGGACAAAATTTTAATACCATATTTTTTTCCACATAAAACTCTACCAATATACAAAATTTCAGCAAAATCACATATGCCGTTTTAAATTTATATGGGAAAAACGATTTAAAAATTGTAACTTCAAGGCCCTCTGGAGCCCAAACGAAGCAACTTTGTACTAAGGTAATTTTACTTAAATCGACTTATTTTGGTCTAAGGAATATGTGGTATGTTTTTGTAAAGACCTTTTACAGACACCCTGTATAACAATTGTCTATTGCTAGTTCTTGATCCAATATTAAAATGAAGTAAAGCAACAATTTATTAAAACATCTAACAACATATGCAAGAATAGTAAATCCGCATCATCTTTTTGTTGTTCAAGAGAGTAAAGATTAGTTATTTCAGAAATTTGATGAAAATTAGTATCTGGCCAATTCATTTCTAATTTGTATGCCTAAAAAACCTCTTCTGCATTCTCTCAATTAATTCCAAATCTTACATGAATTATAGTGGAGACAAACAATTGAATCATATTTTAAAATTCACCCAAATAAGTTTGATATTATTAATAGATATATCTTTGCTATTTTTTAAAATAAAACCAAATCGTTTCCAGTTTTTTTTTGGATGAGATTTGAAGATTAACAGTAAAGAACTCACATACTCTTTTAATATCAATATTATTTATTTTATATTCATACTAATGTAAATGTAATAATTACAAAGTACTTTTTTATATTTACTTTTGATAAATTTATTACTAACCAATCATACAACTGATTCACCTTTAACAGCGTACCAAAAACCTTTAAATGTATGTTTAAAAAGTTTTAAATCGCTTGTAAACAGAAGATTATTTACACCATCCAATACTTTACCAATATTAGTAATAAATACATTGAATAAGAGTCCACAGTGTGACCCTTGTGGTACCCATGTAAAAGTCGGTAAATGTAGCAAGAAACTTGACATTTGATTACCTACCATTTCTAAGTTTAATTTTTTTCATACAAAATCACTACAGTCTGTTCGCTATACTTACGCGGGTTTCGGATTAAAAATTTTATGAGTATTTCCAGGTAAGTACCCGAAAGTTTGACCTGTTCTTTGGGGAAATATCAACTGGTTAAATGAAATGAAAAATAATGTACAACTTTTTAATTAAATAATAATGGAGAATCTTTTGTATAATTGAGAGCAGAATTAAACTTCTTCATTAATGGAGTCTAATGTGGCTATTATAAGCCTAATAATAATTATTTTATATTACACTTCACATAGAAAATATGGTCTATGTATATAAGAGGGTTATTTAGCTCAAATAAAATATTTTCTAACATAAAAGTTTGTTCCATGTAGAGAATTTCAAATAAAAAATAAAAAAATTGAACTTGCCAACAAAAATGAAAATCAGTCATTATCATCCAAAATATCATATTTTATTTTCACGAGTCCACCAATCTTCTATTAGTTTCTCGCACTTGGATATACAGTTCCGCCACACTTCTGGAGTTGCAATTGAAAGTGCTTTTCGTCAAGTTTCCCGAACTGCGTCGTCACTATAACCATTAGGCCCAATATGGTTGTCATAATATTGTTTTGCTATTCCCCATATATATTCGATGGGATTAAACTGGCAATGATACGGTGGCAGACGTAAAACTTGATGACCGTAACTTTCAATAATCTGATCCACAACAAAGGTTTTTGGTTTTGCGTGTATATTTGCCAAGCGTAATAATTCTGATTTTAATATATATTGAGGAAATGGTATATGTTCCTTTGTCAACCATTCTTTAATTTTATCAACAGTCCAAGAATTCGTTGGACTTTTGTGTAATACTTCAGAATGGTAGGGTGCATTGTCTAAAATAATTACGCTGGGCTCACTTAAACCTGGGAGAAGTTTTTCATGCAACCATTTTACAAACATTTCTGTGTTCATATTATCGTGATAGTCACTGGATTTTGATTTAGATGAAAATATTAAATCAGCACCTTCTATAAAACCCGATTTCCCTCCTGCATGTAAAATTATGTGTCGCTTCCCTTCTCCATCGGTATGTTTGATGGACTTTACGTTATCATCTTGCCATGTTCTCTTGGTTGCATTCCTAGAAAATATCCATGTTTCGTCTAAATATAAAAAATTCGCCCCTTCTTCTTTAAATTTAGAATATTTTCTTAGAAAGTTAATTCTCTTGTGTACGACAGAACTTCTTTCACAAAGGGCCTTTCTGTTATCCTTCTTTTTAAAATTTGAAACCCAAGTTATGTATCACTTGCCATAGACTTGTTCTGCCAATGTCGTCAAATTTTCTATCTATTAATTCCGAGAGAATTGTATTTAAGGTCACATGTTCCTTGTTGGCCCTCATTCGATAAATGGTATCACGAATTTCAAATTTCTTTCCATCTGGAATATCTTTCGTTTTCAATGATGGGCGAGTTTTGCGGTGATCTTCTTTCGGCAGTTCACTATTGTGATTTTGTAATACTCCTCTTAATTTGGTTTCACTAATTCCTAGAGCTTCGCATACGCGTTGTTGTACAGACATTACCGATTTTAAAGGACCGCCATTTTCTTTTTCATCCGTAAAATACTTATGTACATTACAAATTTGACCATCTACATCTAACACACGTCTAGGCATTTTTAAAATTTCGACTAAATTTACAATATACATACAATGTCAACACTTGCAAAGAATCAATTCAACTGCAATATTTGTAACAAATTTAGTACCTACCCTAATGTTATTTTAATTTAAATCTCACCATTAGGGCAATTTTACCTAATTTCTTGGGAAGAGGCTTATTGGAACTTGTTGTCAATGACTAATTTGCATAATTTTATTAATCCGAAACCCACGTAAGTATAGCGAACAGACTGTACTTCTGAATTTTTAAACGACTCAATAATTTATCATAATAACGGAATCAGTAAAACATTTGACTACAATTAAATAAAATAAAAATACAAGAAATAATGAAAAAGTTAATACTTACTTTATCATTTCCGCAACCACAGAAAGTATATTCAACAGAACAACTTCATAGATGAAAGTTCCTAGTAGCACTCTTAAAAACGATGGATTTTTGTTATTTTCGAGGTGTTTCTTCCATCTCATTTCCAATTTTTTACCAAGATCTCCAGAATCGTGGTCCTTTCTATGCATGTACATATCATCTTCAGTCAGTTCTCTTTTGTACCCCTTCACGAAATAAGGAATAAGCCAACTAAAATAGATATATAAATAAGTAAAATGTTTACAGAAATAAAGTTCTATGTTCTAATACAGTAATCCTATTCAAAGGTCAAAATAACTATATAAAAATATACTGGATAA
This sequence comes from Psylliodes chrysocephalus, assembly GCA_927349885.1. NCBI lineage: Eukaryota > Metazoa > Arthropoda > Insecta > Coleoptera > Chrysomelidae > Psylliodes > Psylliodes chrysocephalus. The sequence continues at coordinate 12,364,252 of OV651830.1, forward strand.
ATGGTCATAAACCCCATTTGGATATAGAAAATCCCGCTATGGGGATGTGTTATTACTACAAATATTAATCTATACTTAAATGTAAAGAGAGAATCAAATGATTTGCCCAGAAATTGAAAGACATACTTCATAAACCCAACTTAGAAGCCATTAGACTACCAAAACAAGATAATTAAGAAACATTACTTAAAAGGAGAAAACCTCAAGAAGTGGTGCAATATTATTGAACGTGTAGTGTAGCAAAATGTTTATTAAAAAGAAGTAATTTAAATTATTAAATATTACACTGGTAGAAAAAAGAGATAAAGGATTCTACATTGGTTACTAGCGGTATTTTCATGAAGAAATGGTAGATTTCATTCATGGAGGTTTATAACTAGATGATTTCATTAGAGTTGTTATACTGTAGCAAAGTTACGGAGTTACGATGGACAAGTTATGTTATTTTTAACAGATTCTATGTGTTTATAAAATAATAGACCTATTAAAAATAACACAGGTTGTCAATCATAACCCCCAATATCACTTAAAAAATAACTGTTATCACCAAAATGACTCTAGTCATCAACCAGCCATAGAGTTGGAAGGAAATATTGTTAACCCATTACCATGATTCTATAAGAATCATAAAATAAAGAAAAAATATAAAACACATAGAGGAGATGACATTTTTACAAGATAAAATTTTCCATAGATAAGAAAAATATCTTAAAAGTAGAAAGCAAAACATTATTAACTTATTTTACTTACCAAAAAAATAGACTAGACACAATATTCGTTCTATCCCGCGGATTAATTTTTTTATCGGCAACTTTGACTCCAGCTTCCTCCATATTGGATTTTTTCTGTAAATAATAAATAAATAGAAAATATTAGAAATTTCTACGTCAAAAATTAAAAAAATAATAGCAATTAAAAAAAATTAAGTGGAAAAGGAAGACGGGCAGATGCTTTTGGGCCAAATCCACACTCAAAAGGGCTTCTTTTTTCTCGATCATAAAATGTCTTTTTAGAAATAAAGTTTAATAGTCTAATTAGAATAATTAAAAGAGCAGAAATTAGTATTGATAATATAATTGTTCCATGGAAAGTTGCTAACCAACTAAAAATGTTAATACCAGTAGGGACTGCAATAATTATTGTTTCTGAGGTAAAATATGCTCGGGTATCAACATTTATCCCTACTGTGAATATATGGTATGCTCATACAATAAACCCAAGTAATTCAATTGCTACTACTGCATAAATTATTTCCCAAATGGTTAATTGAAGAGTAAGCTTAAAGTTTTCGTAATTTAACTTGATTTATCCCATAAATTCCTCCCACAATTGAAGAAATAATACTAATTAATGTAAATAATAGTATTATATTTACCTTATTATATAATTAAAATTGATGGAGAGAGTTTTTGTCAAGTTATTAAAATTAGGTTAATAATGGGCCATGTTCACATGTGAGATATGCTGTTTTATAAATTATATTGTAATAGTTAGTCGCTATACAAGTTATTCTAAATAGTCAGTTCGTTAAAAAAGCCAAAAGTTTTTAAATTAAGCCCAATTGAAATTTAAAATTTGAAATTATACGTCATCGGGAATAGACCAATCATCTTGTGTCGAAGTTTTTTTTGTTATACAAAACTAAGCCAACGAACAAACCGACACACAGAATGTCGAAGTGAACGCATATCTAAGTGACATTAACATTGACACCACCTAACACCTAACCTTAGTTTTTTGTTTTGGTTTAATTTTATTATTAATATGGATCAGCTGGATTTATAAAAGTTGAATCAAGTGTTTTACCCATTGTAAACGAAAATATAATTACCGAGATGATTACTGCATTTTTTAACAATACTCAGTTTACAAAAGTCAGAACGGTAAGACTTTGTTTTAATAGTAGGTATTTACAGTTTATGTGGAGTCAATACACCTTATAGTAAAACATATTTATCTCAGGTTTTATTTTTAGATCTGCCAAGCAAGAATATGGGGATAATTTCTTTTTCCATAAGAGAGAAGGAGACAAATTACACCTAAACATAAAGTACGGCAAAAACCTTCTGATGTGCTTGTTGTAATTAACAAAAATGAAATTTTTAGTGCACAATGCTTACGATATGCTGCATGTCAAGGTTTGTAATATTTATTATGCTTTTTTGTTTTTATATCACATATAATAAACAGTGTATAAGGCCTTTTATTTCTATAAATATTTTTTTTCTAATTTTGACATATAGACATTTTTTGTAATCGCAGCAAGTGTTAAAATAATCTAGAAATAGATTTTGTTAGTGAACCTAGTAATAATTATGATACCAAAGAATGCTGCAGAGCACCTATGAAATTTTGAGTTAAAAAATATGCCATATTTTTAGGCTATTTTTATACCCTTTTCAAAAATTTTATGCTCCTCGTTTTTTGCAAAACTTAAAATGATCTGATAGCCTTCGAACGAAGTCAGCAAAGCACCTCTGTTTTATAAAGTTTTTTCTGTGAAAACAGCAACACCATATATTTATGCACTTGAAATATTATATTTTTAAAAAATACATGGTGCTTCTTGCTAACCTTCGAAAGAAGCCAGCAGAGCAATTCGGTTTTTTAAAGCTTTTTTCTAAAAACCACACCCCATTTTTAGACTCTTGAAATATTGTAAAACTTTACTAAAAAAATTGCTATTTTTAAATAATACAGGGTGCTTTGTTGGAACAAAGTCAGCAGGACACTTCAGTTTTTTAATTTGTTTTTTTATATATAAAAACAACTACTTATGACACATGTTTAGGCTGTTTTAAAATCCTAAAAATGTGGTAAGTATATTTGTTTTCAGAAAAAAAACTTTGAAGTCAGCAAGGAATTGCGAATTTTTTTAAAAATGCCAAATTTCGAATATTTTATAATATTGTAGGAGCCAAAAAACGTGGTGTGGTTTAAAAAAAAAACTGGGGTGCTTTGCTGGATTCGTTTGAAGCTAACAAAGCATCCCGTAATTTTTTATTTTATAATACTCAATAGCCTAAAAAATTGTACTTTTAAAAATAGCAGTTTTTTTCGAAAAGCTCTATATTTCAAAAATGTGGTGAGATTGTTTTTTTTTAACTTTTGAAAATCCGAGGTTCTTTACTAGATTTGTTCAGAGCTAGTTAAGCTCTGCTCATCTTGTTACATAAAATAAGGCATTTTGTAGCTGGTTATATAGTTATTTTGTAACTGCATATCTCTTTTATTTTTTTCAGGTGGTTATAAACATGTGGCTTCATAGAAGAAGTGAGGAACCATCTGTAACATCTACTCAGTGTTATTGGAAAGGCTCTAATTTATCAAAATGCGTAAATATTGATGTACACTTGGCTAGATTGTTAAAGAAACCTCTTCATCCACTACAGGAAAATAAATCAGTACTTTTATATTCTTAGGATTCGTATATATATTTTTTATTTGTAAATAAATTGTTTTTTACTTCATTTTTCTCATTTTTTATTAAAAGGTTGATAAATAAAATTTTCACAGATTTTTATATTTTTGTTTGTAAACAATAATTGAAAAGTTTTTATTAAAAATCGCCAATGTTAATAATAATAACTTAAGTCAATATTATTCTTTCTCCTTTTTTAAAGCTACTATCAATAAAGGTATTACTTTAGCTTGACCTATGATCAATTTTTAATTTTGTGATATATTTGGTTTGACAGAAAAAAAATTATAACCTTTTGACATTGGTTTTTACTTAGATTTTCATAAAAAATAAACGGAACTGCAAACATGTTTTACTATCGTAATAACGAATAGCAACATAAATTTTTTTTTTCACATTTATTACTGTTGTCATTTTCATAAAGGATTGATAAGAAGGCACACTTTCTGGTTTTTTGAAAAAGGTAGCAAGAATTGTGATATTTTTAAATTTATCACCAGTGATACCACATGTAGTTACCCGATTTATTGGAATATATAGACTTTGCTACCACATTCAACTGAACTTGGTTGTTTTTAATATTTATCACCGCGACATAGGCGTTTTTGTTAAAATGTTTCATTTTAAACTGCTGTAAATAGGTGCCTTTGTTTTGGTAGTTTTAGTCCCAAAAAAATCTATGCATATACAGGTACTCATTCCTCTTTGATTTGCCCGAAAAGTTAAATTTTTATCAAAAATTACATTGGCTGTTTAAAAACTCATTATAATCCCTGAAATGTGATAATTAGGTAAATTAAATTAAAAAACAAACAAAAAAGTTTATTAAATTAATATTTACTCTTACAAAATAGGTTCTTGTAAGTTAACAAGCAATTATGCAGATATTACTAAGTAAATGTACTTGCTTAAAATTCACACACGAATGTGGTTTTAACATGTTAAATTAACTAACCCTTCTTATAACTCTTTCCACATGTATGTATTCTTAGAGATGCTATTCTTTTACTTAATTGTACATCTTCTGGAGAACTTTTTTCATTCTGTGATACACTAGGTGTGGCTTTACTAAAGTGCATCCCATGTTTTCAAGTAGCTGAATATTCTGAAACCCCTATCTGCCATTATATGGGATCCAGGAACCAGTTTGTTTAAATACCCACATTTTTCTATTATTTCTTTATCACTAGTTCTTCCACAAAATGATGAATAAATTCGGTATCTTCTAAACTTTCAGGAGATTCTGCATTTTCTTCCAGAAGGGTTTTTAGGTTATACACCTAAGAATTTATAGTAGCCTCATTTTCAATTTCCTGAAGGGGACAATTCGCAGAAATGGCTACTACATCTTGATAATCCGGTGTATTTTTATTAAAAAGTTCACGAGAAACATCGCCAGTAGAAGGTTGATTTTCTTCTTTCCAAATTTCTAGGAACACTAATAAATATTTTTGAAGATGAATGTGAATCATTATCACATTCTGGAACAAAACACTTTTTCGTAGTCATAATATTTATAAAAAGTACAAAATTAAACACTCAAATTCCAAATAAATTCTTGATCGAGACACTATGACAGATGCCATACACAGTGCTGCCATTTTGCCATTTTCTGAATTATTAAGTGACTTTTAAAACAATGAAACTTTAAATATGGTATAAGTTTAAACAGAAATAATACTTTCAAAAAACATTTGATATTATGTATTTAAAAGATATTTGTTTAACAATGTTTTAGAAGTCTAAAATTAAGAAGGAGTACACAAACGAACGTACATCACTTCTCGTAAACCTTCTAGCCGGCAACGTTGTGCGCTAGCTCCTATTGGTCTATTCCCGGTGACGTCATAAATTTTAAAAAAATTCGTAACTCCGGCAAATGAATAGATAAAAAAAAAATAAAAAAAATGTAGTTTTATTTTCAACTCTATTATTCATAAAAAAAATTTCAAAATTTTTGAACATGCCCCATTCAATTTAATCATTCGTCTACTTCTGGAAATCAATAATTAAATGGTGCAGCATCTAGTTTTTTTAAAAGATTATTATTATTCAATAATTAAAATTTTGGGGGACAAATAATCTAAAATTTATTGAAAAAATAATTCTAAATAAAATTATTGTTGAGGCTAAAGATTGGATAATAAAATATTTTAGGGTAGCTTCTGCTGGATAGTAGTTTTTATGGGATTTAAATAATGAAATAATTCTTAACAAATTAACTTCTAATCCTATTTATATTGCAAATCACGAGTAAGCTGAAATAAAAATTAATGTACCAAATATTATTGTATCAAAAAATAAAATTTTTTAAAATTTTAAAATTAAAAAAAAGGGGGCCCGACCTTTATGTACGGGGTATGAACCCGTTAGCTTATTTAGCTTATCTTTTTGATATTAATGGGAATAGTTAAATTCTATTATATTATTAATTCTATCAAAATTATCCTTTATTCAGGCATCTTATAAAAAAAGAAAAGGGACCTTTTTTATAAAAATAAGTTTTTTTAAATAGTAATAGTTTATTCATCAAAAAATATATAGTTATAAAAATACAAATGGTAGCTTAAAAATTAAAAGTAATTGAATGAATAAAGGTACACTCGATAAGTGAGTACTCACTTGTTTCGATTATAATACATGAAACTTAAAAAAAAGTACAATAAATTATTATTTAAAAACATTAATGTTGTAAAGATAAAAAAACACAAGATTAAAATATACAAATAACTAAAACTAAATTAACTAAAATTAGAATAAATAAAATAGGATAAATATATAAGATAAATTTAATTGATCCATTTTTATAATTAGAAGATTAAAGTGAATTGAAGGGAAAACGTGACAACCAAAATCTATATTATTGAGTGTTAAAAAAACAATTAATTCAAAAAACTAAAGCTGAGACTAGAAACAGACGCAAGTTAAGTATTTCTACATTCTATTATATCTTTAAATTTTTGTCGTGGATTTTCTAAAATAAATTTTTTAAGGCTTTTTTTCATTTTAATTTTACATTTAATTGTTTTTATTGATTCTGGTAGTTCATTATGTATCTTAGGAGCAAGATAGGTATAAGATCGTTGACTAAGTGATTTACTTACTTGTGGCACGATATGGAGATTTCTATTGCGAGTTTGATAGGAGTGAGAAGGTAAGTTAGCATGTTTAGTATTAAGTTGATATTTTTGAGCCATGCAGTAGAAGTATATTTGCCTAAGATCCATGATTTGACTTTCGGCATATAATAGGTCACTTGAGTATCGATATTCCTTCGACAACATAAGTTTTAAAAATCTTTTTTGTATTATCTCAAGCGTTTGGATATGGCACCTTAGTGCGCTTCCCCAAGCTAGAATACCATATCTAAGATGGCTTTCGACTAAGGCATAATACAAAGTTGTTAAACAGCTAACTGAAAGATATCTTTTCAGAAAATTAAACTTATATAAGATACGCTGCAGTTTTTTTACGGTATAATTTATATGGTATTCCCATTTCAGATGACTGTCAATAAATATGCCAAGGTATTTTATTTGTGTTAAAGGTTGAAGAGCAAGATGATTTTTATTTATAGAAATGTCAAGTTGATGAAATTTGGGAAGACAGCTGATGTTGCAGCTGAAAGGTACGTATCTAGTCTTGTCTAAATTTACAGTAAGTACTTTGTTGTCGAGCCAAGTCTTAATATTGAGAAAATCTCTTTCAGCCATGCGTTTGAGTTCATCCCAATCAGGTGCTTCGTAGAAGATTGCAGTATCATCTGCAAATCCCACAATTCTGCCCTTACTAGAAATTGAAAACATACCATTTATATAAATGTTGAATAAAATTGGACCTAGAACACTGCCCTGGGGCACCTCGTATTTTATTGGCTTTCGATCACTTTCCTCTCCACTTACTTTTACAGACTGATATCTGCTGGTAAGGTAGCTTTCAAATAGTCTTAAGGTTTTTCCTCTAATACCAATATCTTCTAGAGATTGTAGGAGAAGGTAATGATCAACTGTATCGAAAGCTTTACTTAAGTCTAGGAATATGCACAAAGACGGCCTGCTTTGTTCAAGTGCACTGTGTATGTGAGATACTAAATCTAATATAGCATCTTCTGTTGACATTTTTTCCCTAAATCCGTACTGTTTAGGAGACAATAGTTTATATTTATTTAAAAAAGAACTCAGCCTGTTTTTTATTAATTTTTTGAATATCTTCGATAGATGAGTGAGTAGGGAAATAGGTCTATAGTTACTAAAGAGAGTGCTATCTCCTTTCTTAAACACTGGAGTAACAATAGAGGTTTTAAATGCTGAGGGGTAAATGGCCTTGTCGATACACTGGTTCAATATATATGATATCGGTTCAGCAATAAAAGTTGCAATAGTTTTTAGGACTTCTGAGCAAATCTCATCAGTACCTGGTGCTTTTTTATTTTTTAAATCTTTAATAATTGCAATAATTTCTGACGGATTTGTTTCAAAGAATACTATTGAGTTCTGCAGTGTAAACCTATCATTTGATTGTTTTTCATCGTCTCTTTCAATTTTTTCGGCTAAGTTCTTTCCTACATTGATAAACTGATTGTTGAATTCATTACAGATACTTTTAAGATCAGTTAATAGTTCTCCATCTTCTGCTGTAATTGCCTCAATTTTTTTATGCGATTTCTTATGACCACTTAGAGTTTTCACCACTCGCCACAGTTCACTAGAATTACCAGATTTAGATGCAATTTGTTGCTTGTAGAACTCATATTTGGTTTTTTGAATTGTAGCTGTTACTTTATTTCTACTGTTTTTATAGATATATTTCAAAACAACGTTATTTGGATCCCTTTGTAATTGTTTGAATAGTTTGTTTTTCTCATTGATTATTTTTAATAGCGAATCTGTGACCCATGGTGCGATCTTCGTATTTTTCCTGTTTACTCGCCTGGACAAGGTACATTGTTTTATAATATTTGTCAAGTTGTTAATAAACATATTGATTGCAGATTCTGGATCTTCTGCCTGATATATTTGATTCCAAGATGTCTCTATTGTAACATCATGTAATTTTTTATAATTTATATTCTGTTTTATGTATTTTTGTTGTTTATTATTTGCATAATTGTCATTTATAATAATTTGTAAGATGGTAGTATAGTGATCAGTTATGTCATTTTCAATTACAATTGGTAAAATATTGTCAATATCACATACCGTTTTAATAAAAATGTGATCTAGACACGACTTACTTCCGTTTTGTACTCTAGTAGGTTTGTTTATAGTAGAGATGTATCCATGTTCAGACATAACATTCAAATATTCAAAAACTGAGTTTCCGCTAGCAAGTCTATATTAATATCTCCAGAAAATATATGGTATATTTCATTTTTATTTTTTAATTTTTCAAAATATTCCTGAAGAGATAATACAAACATATCGGCGTTAGACCCATAAGGCCTATATCACGCGGTGACAGCAATGAACTTGTGCCGAAGCTTAGTACGGATCAGTATAAATTTAAAGTTGTGTATATCTATAATCTCCTGTTCATAAATATAACAATCTTTTATATATATTAAAACGCCATCATTTTGATTATATTCGCCCTCGTTGTATATGTGGTTATACAAAAAATAATTTAAACAATTATTTATAGAAAATGTTAATCTAAAATAAATTAATTAGTAAAATTTAAGCTTAAAAAATGAAATTTAATTTTATTATTTAATTGATGGGAATTTATTATTAAAAAGTTTGAAAACGAAAAGCGATATTAACATGAAATTTTTAGTAAAATCAATGATATATATCTTCATTCTAGGTTTATACTTGATTTTATTTTTGTAAATTTTTTATAGTGACGCGGCTGATCTCATAAAATAAATAAAATTTTTGTTTTCGTTTACTTTTGCCAATAATATACATTTTATAAGACAAATTTTAATATTATTAAATTTACAAAAAAACTGTTTATGACATAGACATTGTTAAAACAACATCCTCTCCACCAGATGTCCTTAAATGGCCCAAGTAACATTTTTAAGAGAATAAAGTTTTATTTATGTTTTATTAGGATTTTGTAAAAGCATAAAAATTAACAATTAATTATTTTATTAGTTATTTTTTTGCTAATAGGACTGCAGGATAAATTAATCTTATTACTTGGTTTTATAGATTCCTTTAAATCTGTTTAAGAATAGTTTATCGCTGTCCTGTAAGGGTTATTTAATAAGTAATTTTAGTTTTAAGATACTCCTAAGGTGTGTTTGGTATTAAAGAGACATACTTTTTAGCAGTTATCTTAAGTAGGTTTTAAAACTCAGTTTTAAAAAGTGTTTTAGGATTATACTTTAAACTAAATTGATCCCAAAACCTTTTAGGTACATTTTCTACAATTTTACAACATAACTCTTATAATTTATTTAATCTAGTAACCCATAGGGCTCTTTTAAAACTACATAGTTTTAATAAGAACTAAAGTTTGTTTTAAAGCATAATCTAACTTTTCAATCCAATCACATTATGTTGACGTTGAAAGATAAATTGTTCAAAATAAAAAAAAGTGGTAATTTCCATAGAGAATGAAAAAAAAAAGTATATGTTTCTCCTTCTCCTCAGTGTTTAATAAGTTCATTGTGTTCCATTGTTTAACAAATATCAAAACATTCCTAGGCTCCTAATATTCTGGAAATGATCAGTGAAAGAGAAAATGGTTATAATATATTATTACTAATTTTTATATTTTGAATGACTTGTTCGTAGAGTAAATAAGAAGCTCAAGAGTGAGGTTAGGTTATGACCGTCTTATTGAACTTATGAATGTTTTATTGAGGTTTTCGTTTTTACTATTGTTTTATGAAACGCTTTAAAAAGGGTAGCAGGAGCCTTTTAAAACTGGAAAGTCTTAAAATTATTTTGTTTTTGCTTTATTAGTTTTATAAGCTATTGTCCGTTTCTAGGTACAGATAGAACACAATGAGGAAATCCTCCATTTTAAATATGGCAGTGACTGTTCAACTACATATCATGTAAAATAGTACATGTCTACAAGACCTGTACCTAAAGGATATTCAAATAAATTATGGTCAAAGTTCAAATAATTCTAAAATATTTCGATTTTAGTAATGATGTATTTTGTGTACCAAAGACAGTGATAGTGTGTCAATGACAACAGTGTGCCAATGACAACATTGTGCCAATGACAGTAGATTTATTATTTATTATTGTGTTTACTGCGTTTAACCACATAATGTCAAATTTGTCAAATATATCCACAGCTAATTCCTCTTTGGGTATATAAATGTAACTTATATTGGACTATACTATGATATAAAGTTATACAACTCTTACCTCGCCTAAAGTAATTTATGATTAAACACAAAGTTTGTTTCTGATAGTCCAGTAGGTATAGTCTATTTTAATGTATGAGAGAGTAATAAAACAGCATTTCTAATGCAAAACTTAGTACGGTCATTTTAAATATTTTTACAGAATAATCTAAATATTTCCTAAAATTGTAATAAATGTACCTGAGCTATTACAAGTTTTGGGTCTTTTATTGGTCCTTTATAAACATAAGCTGTACAGAACAATATAAAAAGGTTTGGACAGGCCAAAAGCCCTGTGTATTAAAGATTAAATAGCCGTATCTTAAGATTATTTTCAATAAGTACCTATTTGCCAATTTTGTTTTATTTTAATTCCAAGAATTTCTTACAGTAATCGAATTATAAGTAGATAAATACCTTTCCAACAAATTTCACCGAAAATGCGATTATAGGTTTTCCATTTAGTAAGGGGGTCCAAGTTGTGTATTCTTGACAGTTAACTAAATGTCGTTTAGTTGCAACTTGCAAGGTGCAGTGTGAATTCTAGTGTGATCATGGAAAATTTGGAAGGGCCGCGTAAACGACAAAAAATCGGTCCTTTAACAGTTAATGACAAAACATTAATATTTAATTGTTTTAAATCATTTACAGACAAACATTTATGTAAAAGTGTTGATGACACAGTGGAATTAGTTAGTAGTACGCTTGGTGTTGGGAAATCTACGATTTAAAGAGTTGTTAAAGAAGAGAAATGTGGCGAGTTTTAAACAGCACGTAAAGCTCCAGGAAAACCAAAATTTTAATAAGAAAATCTTTTGAAAGAAAGACTTCGAAGGAAAGTGCATGCGTTCTTCTTTAGAAAAGAATTTCCGACAGTAGACAAAGTTCTTGCCATGGTTCGAGATGATAAGGATTACCCTGAAATGAGTCGAAGCACACTATGGAAACTTTTAAATGAAATAAGTTTTCTATGGAAAAAGCATTCTAGAAAGTCTATTTTAATAGAAAGAAGCGATATTGTAGTATGGAGAAGAAATTACCTAAGGACTATAAAAGAAATGAGAAATCAAAGAAGAAATATATTTTATTTAGATGAAACATGGATCAACGAGGGACATAAACCAAATAAATTTTGGCAAGATGAAACTGTTACAAGTCGAAGACAGGATTTTTTAAATAATTTATCTACTGGTTTAAATCCACCATCAGGAAAGGGGCGCAGACTAATAATAGTACACATCGGTAGTTCAAACGGTTTTGTTAAAGGTGGTTTATTGACTTTTGAATCTACTCGTACCGGTGACTACCATGAGGACATGAATGCTGATGTCTTTAAAGAGTGGTTCGAACGAATTACAGATCTTTTTCCTCAGAACTGTATAATAGTAATGGATAATCCAAGTTATCACTCGAGACTTATAGAAAAAATGCCCACAACCAAGTGGTTAAAAAAAGATTTACAGAATTGGCTAAATTCAAAGAATATTAAGTTCCATCCCGATTCTGTGAGAAAAGAACTGTATCACTTGTGTTCCCTTTATAAAGAGAAATTCAAAAAATATGAAATTGATGAAATTGCAAAAAATCGTGGGATGACGGTGGTTAGATCACCACCATATCATTGCAAAGTAAACCCGATTGAACTGATATGGGCACAGATAACGGAGAAGTTTCAAGAAAAAATAATTCTTTTAAAATAAGTGATGTTAAACAGTTGTTTTTGGAGGCTGTAAATAATGTGAAGCCTGAAAACTGGGAAAAGGCAATAAATCATACGATTAAAGAAGAAGAAAAAATGTGGAAGTTGGACAATATTACTGATGAAATGATCGAGCCACTCATTGTAAATATTGGTTGCGACAGTTCATCTTCTGATTTCGATTCTGATTTGGATTTGTAGGTAAGAAGTAGTTTTTATATTAAAATTATTATTTATGAACGTAACGTTGTTTAAAAGTCAAAGTTTAATTCCCTATACCTACATAACCCGTTTGACACAATGTTCTTAACATACCTTGTGGAAAAATAAAACATTTTAGAAAAAATTGCACTTTTTTACCTTCAGCTGTTTAGAAGTTATAAGCAGGTTAATTAGGTGAAAATATAAGTGTAAGTGTATACTCCAGGAATAACTTCAAAAAATATTTTAACTGTCTACTAAAATAAGTGATACGCCTATGGATTACGAACGCTTTATTATTTTAATACTCTCTCATACATAAAAATAGACTTATAGTATGCGCAATTGAAAATGGTTTTTTTGACGATGACAAGTATCCATACAAAGACAAATCTACAATAGGATTTATATTGGCGGTTAAATAGTCACTTCCATGAAATAATTTGAAAAATACAAAATGTGATATTTTATATGAAACACATATTGAAGACAAATGTTATCATGTTATAGTGTTATATATTCGATATTTACAATGTTATTTTCTATTAAAGAACTGTCATTAAATAGATTAGAATCCGTATAATAATCCTTTTTCACGTATATTTCATATATTGTAAGGCCCATCATTTATTACGACCCACCTTGCCCACTTTTAACAGTACTTTGGTGTGTGTTTGAAAATTAAAGAAATAACAAGTGTAACTAAACAAATTAAACATACACTATATAATAATTAATTTCTAATATGGCAGTCTTCCCAACATGTTTACAAAATCATTCTGTCAGAGAGTATGATAAAACAGAATAAAGCTAAAACAGTTTAAAATTTAATTCTCTTAAAACTGATTAATTTTGTAAAGTTTTTATAGCTATCCCACTTATTATCATTATCTTAAAAAATATTTAAAAATGGTTTAATAAGATTCTTAATATACTCTTACGGACTTTATCTTGAGTCTAATTAGTCTTAAGATATTGTATTAAGTATAAGGGGTTAAAGAAAAGGTCCTTTATTTCTCACAAGTCAATAATATAAAGAACCTTTTCTTTAACTCCTTATACTTAATCCCTACTACTCACCCTCACTCCAAATTAAGATATTGTTTTAAAAATACTCCTAAGAATTATTATAGGATTCTCCCTTCTACTCTTAAACCAGATTTATAGCAGCCCTAAGGCTATGTCGCGGATTCAAAAGTTTTATTAGTGTCTTAAAAAAGGGTTTTATGGTTACCTTGTATACTTTGATAAATCTAAAAATGTTACTTGGGGGGCTAGGGTGGAGAAATGTATAAGTTAAAAAAAAAGAAATGCTTGTATGATATTGAACCTATTATTATTACACTAAATGTATGATAATTTAGTTTCTCCCCTTCAGAAATATATCCCATGTACGCTTAATGAATATATTCTTATAAAATTAATTCAAGTTTAAAAAAATTAGAACAACCTAATTAGAAAAACCCACTTTCAACAATACCCATATCCCATGTGGCTAAATTGATGCCATCAGTTAGCCAAAAGTATTAATAACTAATAGTTAACTCTAAAATAATGTCACTGACCTATTTGACAGTACTGATACTTAAGTTATCACAAAAGTCACTAAGAACGGCCATTTTTTTTAATAGATCATCTGGGTTACTTGTATTGTTAAAGAATTATTTATAGTAACTAGATCTGGGATCAGAAAAAAAATTAACACAATAGGTACTTACCAACTTCTACTTGAAAATGTTTATTACACCACACGCAAATACCTAGTATTAAACATTTATTTAGAAAGTGTTATCTATTATCAATTTTATAATTAGTTTTTAATTGTCTTTAATCAACGCTATTTAAAACTAAAATTTGAGTACGGCCTATTATAATTTTGTTTACCTTTTCGAAATAAATAGGAAGGTTATTTTTCGTATTCAAATAAAAACTAATCCAGTTGTAGGAGTGTTGATTAATTTCATCAGAAAGAAGCTCAGACGTTGACAGTGGCGCACCAATTTTGCGTTGGAGAGGGTATAGTATTTCTAGTCGATAATTGGTGAAGAAAAAATTAAACAAACATATAAATTGCAGTTATTTCGCCTAGAGGGAACCGCATTAAGAAATTTTTAGTCAAATGATTTTGTAATATGTATATAAAATTTTATATGTTAAAACAAACATGATTGGTTAGGAGTGCTAGCAGTATAGAAAACGATTTTTTTGATTCTTCATATCCTTCTTTCAAAAGTTTTACTAATCATTTTCTTATTGACACTTAAGAGTACTGATATTGTCTGCCTTGTTAATCAAATGTTTTACATGATATTTTTATTTTTCTGTTGCTTTATTTAGTATTTCTGCATATAATATTTATTTTTTTTACTTGGTGTAAAATGGGGGTTTTCCGTAAATTAATTTTGCCCAACGGTAAAGTACTTTAATTTTGACAAACCTCGTATACTAATGATAAAATTTGGTATTAAATTGTAATATTTTAGGCTCCATGACAAATCAACGCAGAATAAAATAGCGCAGTTAGAATAGCGCAAAAGAAAATAGCGCAAGACAAAATAACAGCGCATGATATAAAAATTATTTTCTAGATGAGGCTATCAGAAAAAACGCTTTACTTAGTTGAGTTGAAACATGGCAAATAAGGTTAAGTTTTTCAAATCGCTAAAAGAATTTTTCCTAAAAAAAAGATTATGAAATCGATAGAATTACATCTAAAGGTCATCAACTTACCGTTTATATGCTTTGAATGTCTCAATTAATTAAATTATATCCACTTCAAAAATCAGAGTTTGAATAGGCTGGGTTAAAATTCTTTAAATTGAAGAGAAAAATATAAACATTATTACCTTATCGTCCATATGCTATAATATGTTAATTACTTAAATTGCTTTAATTTTCAAAATTATGCTTTAATAATTTCAATGTCATTAATGACAATTGACAGTATGGTTCCTTTGTTGGCATCCAGTAATATGACCTTCCTTAACCTGTGATATTTTTACTAAACAAGCATATTGTTATATTTAAAGCCACAATTATATTTAAATAATAAGCAATTTGTAATGTTTAGATAAACATAATAGTTAATTTTTAATATACGTATATTTGTTAATATATGCTATACCTTACTGTAACAAAGGTTTTGTTAAAGAAAACTTCGTATTTATGAGACATTTATTATTAATTATAATATTTATGGTATTATTAAATTTTTTTAGTAAATATTTAAAGAATTTCTTTCTAACTTGCGATATTTTAAATATAAACTACTTTTTTCTCTCAGTGTACGCATACACCCCTCATGTTACAACGTATCAACCGTGTTCGAGAAAAGTTCATACTACTGTGGAATAAGGTTATTCAATCATCTACCTACCTCTCTAAAACAAATTAATAGTATAACTTATTTAAATGTAAATTAAAATGCTATTTATCCCAAAAATGCCCCTATAGCATTTACGAATTTATCCTGTAGTTTTTGTACAGTCTGTATTTCCAGGTAAGTACCCGAAAGTTTGACCTGTTCTTTGGAGAAATATCAGCTGGTTAAATGAAATGAAAAATAATGTACAACTTTTTAATTAAATAATAATGGAGAATCTTTTGTATAATTGAGAGCAGCAAATTAGATATTTTTTATTTGATTTGATTAAAATCATAGAATGGCAAATTTTTTCAAATTTCCTTATCTGTAAGCTTTTTGTGTAGTAGATAAATAATACTAGGTATTAACATTATTTTTAGTGACAATCTGAATTTCTATATGATAGTCGGTTCTAAACCCATTGAGGTAAAGAAGCGTAGGTAAAATTATTTAAACAAAATTTCCTTATCTGTAATCTTTTTGTGTAGTAGATAAATAATACTAGGTATTTACATTATTTTTAGTGACAATCTGATATTTCTATATGATAGTCGGTTCTAAACCCATTGAGATACAGAGGCGTAGGTAAAATTATTTAAACAAAAAACCGAAAGTTGCATATTTTACGTTAAGACGAAAATATTGCGAATACCTTTCAGACAAGGTATAGGAAATGAAGGCTTCTAATGATAATGAAGACAATACAAATAGTTTGTTTAAATCAAAATAGGAAATGTAAATGGATTACCATAGCGACAATTGAAATGGGTAATAGATTAAAAAACCTGCATTGGTTAAAACAGAATTTTTATGATAAACATTTAGAATTAGAATACAAAACTCAATTTAAAAACTATAAACAAAAACTAAAACGTGATAAAATATTTTATTATCAAAATTCAATTGACAATAAGACGAACCCTATTGAAATGCAAAAATACGTATGGAAACTAGTTAATGAACAGATAATTGAAAATAATTTTGAGGTAGCAAATAGTTTTGTTAAACACTATAGTAATGCAGTAAAATTATTGAATGAAAAGTATTTTGGAAGCGCTAGTACAGATTGTACAAAATGTGTTCTGAGTAACAGTAATTCGTTTTTCTTTGACCCAGTAAATAAACAAGACGTTTTAGAGATAATTGGAAATTTAAAAAATACTAATTCTGTTGGAGTAGATTGCATACCCACTAAAATTATTAAAATAATGCTTATTATGTAGCTGAACCTTTAGCTAATATAATAAATGTTTCCGTTCAGGATGGTGAATACCCTGAAGATTTGAAAGTAGGATTAATAACTCCTTTATACAAAAAAGATGATCCGCTAAGTTTAAACAATTATAGACAAATAACAGTATCAAATGTCATAAGTAAAATAGTCGAAAAGGCTATGTATAATAGGATGATTTCTTACTTAGAAAAGTATAAGATCATAACTAAATGCCAAAATGGTTTTTACCCTGGTAGATCAACGGAGAGCGCTATATATGATTTTGTTGAATTTTTATACAAACGCCTTGATAGCAAAAAAGTTATTGGAGCACTTTTCTTTGATCTTACACAAGCTTTTGATTGCTTAAATTTGGATTTTGTGGAAACTAAACTTCAATCTTTAGGTTTTCGAGGAAATGTGTTAAGTTGGTTAATGTCATATTTAAGACAGAAAAATTATTGTCAAAGTGAATGAAACTTGTTCAAATGAAGGTAATGTAGATATGGGGGTTCATCAGGGATCCGTATTGGGACCATTGATATTTCTTATATTTATAAATGATTTACCAACATACTTAAACGCAGATTGCATTGTTCTATATGCAGATGATGTGTCAGTGGCTTCTTGTGCGAATTCTCTAGAGGAACTTTCAAACAAATTGAATTTCCTCTATAACAAATTCAATGAGTGGTGTCTACAAAATCACCTAATATTAAATTCTAAGAAAACGGTACTGATGAAATTTAACATTACTAATAACATTGAGAATGTAATAACAGTGACAACAGATAATCTAAATATGACAATGTCCGAGTCTACAAAATTTCTGGGAACTTTTCTTGACAGCACCTTATCATTTCAATCGTGCATTGATTATATTAGTAAAAAGGTTAATAGTGGGTATTATGTTTTATTTCAACTAAAAAATATTTCAGGCAAACAACAACTTATAAATATATATTACGCAATGATATACTCTCATTTGTCATATAATATAATTGTGTGGGGAAATTCATCATCCTCTAATAGGCTTTTCATTTTACAAAAAAGAGTTTTGAGATTAATTCTTGGTCTTAATAGAAGAATATCATGCAAATCATATTTCCAACAACTTAATATTTTAACACTGCCTTCTATTTACATTTATAAATGCATAATATATATTAGGAAAAAAATTAATGAATTTAGTAAAAATTTAGATAATCATAACTACCAAATCAGGCATGGTAATTTGTTACGAATTCCGAATCATAGAACAGCGTTCTATCAAAAATGTCCGTCATATGCTGGCATACAATTATATAATAAATTGCCCCAGTCAATAAAAGATGTACAAATTTTTAATTCTTTTAAGAAAAAACTTAAGGAATTCTTGTTAGAGAATTGTTTTTATAATGTAGATGAGTACTACAATTTTAACTAAATAAGTATGGCTCCACTCGGTCTGTGTAATATTATTTATTTTTATTTGTTACGTGATATATGCTCTGTTTATTTTATATATATATATTTTTTTTTATGTTTACTTGCCTAAATTATATACATTCTTTGTAAAACACTTTGTAAAACTGACTTTTCCAATACCGTGTAGCAATGGTCTTACTGGAATAAAGATTTTTTTTTACTCTCCTATAAATTTTGATATGTCAAAAATAGTGTTATTCATATTTAATTGCAGTCATCATACAATATGTTCCCCTAAGTTGGAATCATATGGAAAACTTTTTTATTATTAATTTTAGAAAAAAAAGTTGTTCTTCATAAAAATTTCTGCATTATCTAAAACCTAGAATACAGTCATCAAATATCAAATTTTTTCAGTGGTATACGAGGTTTGTCAAAAAGTATGAGTTTTACTCAAGATTAAAGTACCTTTATTCTTTATACGACTGAAAAAATTTGAAATTTGATGGTTGTATTTTATAAAGAACAACTTTTTTTCCTAAAATTAGTAATAAAAAAGCTTTCCTATGCCACCAACTGTCTACGTAAATTGGCGGCATATGAAAATCTTTTTTATTAATAATAATAGAAGGTGTTTTTAGTCGCATTTTACAATTAGTATCAAAATTAGAAACAGTTATGTGTACACTTGTTTCCATGTAGGATTTTCTCCGTACCCTCTTTTTCAATCAATTCTATTTCAAGAGAGTTTTTTGTAATTATTTTAAAAATATTTCTTTTTTATTTTAATACTCCTTATCATTTAAAATGGGGTAATATATTCTCATAGTCAAGAAGATCGTAATCTTTATCTGAAAGGACATTTTTTTACCTTTAGTCAGTTATACGAGTGTTGTGATAACTACAAGCCTCTGAATAAAAGAAAAAGTGTCATTTAATAATAAAAAAAAATTTTATCAACTGACATGCGTAATTTTTTTCCATAACATAATTTAGCATTTTTTACTATCACATGTCGTGATAGCTGCACAATTGATCATTATATTATTATGAATTCATGAGTGCTATGGTAACTGATTCATAATTATTAAGTGATGTGCATGGTTCGTAGATAATTCAATAGTTTTGTCTTTAACATTTTGGTTCTAAAAACTGCCAGATCAAGAAATTATGTATTGATTTTACATAAAATAAAAATATCTTTCGATTGGTCCCAAATCGACAAGGTGATTACGTCACCCTGTGTTTTTACGATACAGTTAACCTTCAAAAATCAATGAAAGTTGTAAAGAGTGATTGGTAAAGCCGTAACGAGTGGGGATTCTAACGCTCGTCTCCATATTGTTTGCACGTTAAAACGACCATAACCACTTCTTAAATCATCAGAACACCAGATTTTCGCATTGCTTGAAAAACCCAAGCCACACCGGCACAGAGATTATTAAAAGGGTGAAAAAAGGTTCTGAAAATAGTACTTATAGAAAAAAGTGCCAAGTAAAAAGATTTACTACACCATTAATATCACAATCTACTTGTGCCCTGAACCTTTCACAGAAACTAGTGACACAGACATTGAATGTTATGATTTGCACAGTGCACATGGATTCCTGTGTGCGAACTCGACACGATATGTATCGAATAGAGAGATATTTTGTAGACAGCTAAAATAAATTGTGACGTTCTTTCTCTTTTTTTTTGTTCCCAATTGTTAGATTCCTAGTTTATATTTGTAAAGACTTGTTTTAAATTCTTTTTTTTTATTGGAGTTACTGTTTATTAATCAGTGCTTTTACTAATTTTTATTTCATTTTAAACTTTTGAAGAGTATTCTCTTGAAACTCTATAGGATATATTTATGTTTTGTGTTTTTTTTATATTAGGGTTCCCACTAACAAATTTTAAATGGGTGGCCTAAACAAAGGGTCATCACCCAAAGATATTGCGGCCCGTGTAACATAGCAAACATACGTATGTGGCCCGACAGAAAAAAAAGGTTGAGTATGGCTGACCTATAGTCCTGTCCTTGCGTCTTTACAAAGCATTAACACAAATAAAACAACATTTTTTTACAATTTTTTACCTTTTTCACCTTTTTTTTACCTTCATTTGCCTTTTTTACCTTTTTTACCTTTTTTACCTTTTTTACCTTTTTTACCTTTTTTACCTTTTTTACCTTTTTTACCTTTTTTACCTTTTTTACCATTTTTACCTTTTTTACCTTTTTTACCTTTTTTACCTTTTTTACCTTTTTTACCTTTTTTACCTTTTTTACCTTTTTTACCTTTTTTACCTTTTTTACCTTTTTTACCTTTTTTACCTTTTTTACCTTTTTTACCTTTTTTACCTTTCTTACCTTTCTTACCTTTTTTACCTTTTTTACCTTTTTTACCTTTTTTACCTTTTTTACCTTTTTTACCTTTTTTACCTTTTTTACCTTTTTTACCTTTTTTACCTTTTTTACCTTTTTTACCTTTTTTACCTTTTTTACCTTTTTTACCTTTTTTACCTTTTTTACCTTTTTTACCTTTTTTGCCTTTTTTACCTTTTTTACCTTTTTTACCTTTTTTACCTTTTTTACCTTTTTTACCTTTTTTACCTTTTTTACCTTTTTTACCTTTTTTACCTTTTTTACCTTTTTTACCTTTTTTACCTTTTTTACCTTTTTACCTTTTTTACCTTTTTTACCTTTTTTACCTTTTTTACCTTTTTTACCTTTTTTACCTTTTTTACCTTTTTTACCTTTTTTACCTTTTTTACCTTTTTTACCTTTTTTACCTTTTTTACCTTTTTTACCTTTTTTACCTTTTTTACCTTTTTTACCTTTTTTACCTTTTTTACCTTTTTTACCTTTTTTACCTTTTTTACCTTTTTTACCTTTTTTACCTTTTTTACCTTTTTTACCTTTTTTACCTTTTTTACCTTTTTTACCTTTTTTACCTTTTTTACCTTTTTTACCTTTTTTACCTTTTTTACCTTTTTTACCTTTTTTACCTTTTTTACCTTTTTTACCTTTTTTACCTTTTTTACCTTTTTTACCTTTTTTACCTTTTTTACCTTTTTTACCTTTTTTACCTTTTTTACCTTTTTTACCTTTTTTACCTTTTTTACCTTTTTTACCTTTTTTACCTTTTTTACCTTTTTTACCTTTTTTACCTTTTTTACCTTTTTTACCTTTTTTACCTTTTTTACCTTTTTTACCTTTTTTACCTTTTTTACCTTTTTTACCTTTTTTACCTTTTTTACCTTTTTTACCTTTTTTACCTTTTTTACCTTTTTTACCTTTTTTACCTTTTTTTTACCTTTTATTACCTTTTTTACCTTTTTTTTTACCTTTTTTTACCTTTTTTTACGTTTTTTTACCTTTTTACCTTTTTTACCTTTTTTTTACATTTTTTTACCTTTTTTTACTTTTACCTTTTTTTACCTTTTTTTACCTTTTTTTTTACCTTTTTTTAGGTAAAAACGAATGAGCTCATAACTAATAAAGTGGGTTTAAAAATTATGAAAGTTGTCAAATATCAAGAACTCACCCGTATTACTCATCTATTTAAGACTAAGCTTAGATATTACCACAGGGTCGGTGTAAAAAACAAGTATGCGAGTATTTTTTAAGAAATGCATAAAAACAGTAGTTGCAACAAAAAGTTGATGTCAAAACACAAGTAGGTCTAAAACTATTAATTAAAATTATTAAAATATTTCACGAACGGACAGACATTAAGACAAAACAAATTTAAAACTTTTTAAACCCTACAAGAACTAAAATGGGCTCTTAGACAACATGAAGTGTTTATAATTCTGAAGGTATAATTTTTTATTTTAGATTAAAGATGCTATTTAACGCCCTCTAGATATAAATAGACGAATTAACAATTCTAATATTTAAGAAAAACAGTTTAGAGGTTGTCAAATTTAAATATTTTGACATCGGCTAATAGATGGCGTTGGCGAAATAAATGTTTCTTAATTAATAATATAGGTTTTAAAATGAATTATTTGAATTTGTATGTAATAATAAACAAAATGAAATAAATTAATTATTATTGTTACACGTAGAGTCTAGCATTAGCATTAGCGTGGGAAAATAATTTTTAGATGTACTTAATGTTCAAATTAAGAAGTTGGTAACATATCAACGGAAAAAGAAGGGAAATTGGTATTAAAAAGAAAGAAAGAGAAAACGAAAAAAAGAGAAAAACTATTGATTTGGTTAGTTGTTTTTTGAAGTAATGTGCTGAAAAATGAAAATGGAAAATGGAGACAGAGTAAAAATAGGGAATAGATAAGATAAGTATAACTAATGATTAAGGTCAATAGAATTTCATAGGGAGATTTTAAAGTAAAAGGGGGTAATTTAAGGGAAAATTTAGAATTTTAAAAAAGAACTGAGAACGTGGGTGTGGATTCGGAAAAGACTTGTGAGTTTAGTGATAATGCATTGGTACTTTTTCTTAATCTAAATATTTCTAGGTTCTCCAAATTATTCAATATCAACTTGTTGTGGCAAATGTGGAGTACCCTAAAGCCATAACCTGAGTCAAAATCGTGATTGGACTCTACTAGATGGGTGGCAAAATGTGAGAAGCCGGTTGTGGCAGTATTCAAACATCTTAAATGTTCTTTAAGTCTAGTCCTAAAATTACGAAAGGTTCTACCTACATATTTGGCTGGGCAAGACTTACAACTGAGTTCATATATGCCTGGTTGATCCATGATGTCCACTTTATCTTTATTCTTGATGAAAAAGTTACTAATTTAGTTGGAGGATTTAAAAGAAATTTTGAAGTGATTTTTGAGGATATTGGAGACTTTATAAGAAATATTTCCAATATAGGTAAGTGACATATACTTGCTAATGCTAGCCTCTACAGGTATAGGGTTAGTTATAAATGTTGTATTTTGAATAATTCTATTTTGTTTTTTTCTCAACATTTTATCGATTAAACTGTGATCATAATTGTGTAGATGAGCTATGTTTTTTATTGTGTTAAGTTCTCTATTGTAGTTTTCAATGGATAAAGGTACTCGTAATAGACGTTCTAAATAACAATTGAAGGAAGCTAATTTATGCGAGATGGGGTGATTAGACAAATTGTCTATTACTACTCCTGTATGAGTGGGTTTTCTATAGATATCAAAACTTAATTTAGAGTCATTGTTATGGGATATTTTTAAATCTAAAAAGTTTATAGATTTATCTACTTCGGTTTCTAAAGTAAACTTAATGTTGGTATGTAGAGTGTTAACATGAGACAAGAAATCATTCAATGAGTCTTTGTTACCAGTCCAAAGTATTAAAATATCATCCACATATCTATAGTAAAATTTGATTGATTGGCAAAAATTATTGTTATCTAAGATATTGTCTTTTTCAAAGTTATGCATAAATATGTCTGCCAATATGGGACTCAAAGGGGAACCCATAGCTAAACCAGATTTTTGTGAAAAAATTTCTCCATTGAACACGAAGAAATTTTGATCTAAGCATATTTTAAGTAGATTGGTGAATTCAATTAGTTCTAAACCTGATAAAGTAGAATTTGACAAAAAAGAATTAATCAAAGACAAGACTTCTGGAATAGGGATGTTAGTAAAAAGGTTCGACACATCTAATGAAATTAGCATATCGGTCTCGTTGATATGAGTATCCTTGATATTATCTATTAACATTAGGCTATTTTTTACTGTGTGTGTAAATTGATCTTTATAATAACCTTTGAGTGAATCATTAAGCCATTTAGCTGTGAGGTAAGTTGATGAATTCACGAATGATACTACTGGACGTATGGGCATATCTTTAAAATCATCTGATTTATGTATTTTTAGAAGACCATATAAACGTGGTATTAACTTATGATCTGGTTTAAATCTGTTAAATAAAGACTCTGTTATCAAGGATTTACTATTTTTGAGAACATTTTTAAATTTCAAGTTATATTTATTGAGAGGGTTAGTAATTTTTTTTTCAAAATCGTTATTATCAAGAAAGGTATATGCTTTAGAAAGGTAATCAAATTTATTTAAAATTACTAAACAATTACCCTTATCTGCTTTAGTAAAGATTAGATCGTTATCTTTGATCTTTTTAGAAATGTTTTTTATCAACTTGTCATTAGAAGTGTCTGTACCAAGTTTATTAGTTTTAAGTAATGATTCTTTTTCTTTTTTAAAAACGTTGATTAAACTGATTCTCAATTCTTCTTTGTTTTCTAAGGTAGTATTTTGAAGAATTGATTCAGTTTCCACTCTTAAGGACCACCCTTGTTTTATTTACCTCTTTTTTGAATATATAACTCACACATGGCTACTACCTTCAACTTTAATCAAATCGATTGTTGGAAACAAAACATTCAAAATTGCTTTTAAAAAGTGTAATAAAATAAACATTTGTTTAATTTTGTGTAACATTAAAAATATCTGGTTAAGTACTTGGTCCCTATGAGAAGTAAAAAAAACAGACAATCTGATAAAATGTTTATAAAAGTTCCTCAAAATATAGACCTAGAGATTCAAAAACGATAGTGGGATAAGGGCTGTTGCAAAATACAAACCACCTTTTGCGATATATTTAAAAATATATTTTATTTAATAAAAAGATACTTTCATCCAGTAAACAGATAGGTGAAGGTCGATCTTATTTCGGATCTTAGACTATAATCTAAAATGGCGTAATTAGTAAGGGGCGGAAATGAGCCGGGTATTTTGGTTGACCGTAACCGTGGGCGGAGATGAGCCGAAAAAGGTTGCGGGCGGAGATAAGCCGGGCGGAGATGAGCCTATATCGTTTGATCAACAGTTTATCACCCTAGTGATTATTTTGCCTTTTGCCAAAATATTTTTTAGACCGATATAGGTTTATGTTTATAATTTTTTTTGTTTTCCTATAGGTATCTTTTTTGTAGAAATTTTTAATAAAATATTTTATGAAATTATGTTTCAATTTAATAAATATCTATACATAATTATTAAGGTCAATTAATAAATAAAAGCGTTTATAATAAAGAACTAAAAAAATAATTTTAGTAGTTTTTTCGTAATATGCAAGTAAGCGTCTCAGAAACGTCAGATCTGCAGCAGTGTCACAGCTTATACAATACAGCTCCACAACTCCGTGTCGGCGTCTTTGATCTGGCGGTCGAGAACCAAGCAAGACGGAATGGTGCTATCTCTGTTAGATTAAAGGGAAAAGTCGGGCCCGGATTAAGCAATTTTTTTATTATTGAAAAAATTGAAAACCTTGACGTAATAAGGTTGGTTACATGTCATGTTAAGTAGGTTTTGGGAAATTAAATTTTTAATTTGTTTTAAATCTGTCAAATATAATTAAAAAAATTATTTAAATATAAATATTACGAAAAATAGCACATCTTTCGGATTAGAGGTAAAATAATTTGTATGTGGCTAGTAAAATCCTCGTTAACAAATGTTTTGAGCTAAAACAGTCACTTCACGACAAATTGAGCACGACGTCGTATGCGGAGTACTCAATCGTCTGCTTGTGATATGAACAATCCACTCGATATGGTCAGTATATTTTTTCTACGACCCACTAACGAAAATCTACAAATTTAAAAAAATATTTTAGGTTATTTAGACAAAATAACTAATTTTAAAATAATTTACGAAGTTGACTAATTTATAAAATAAAATAAACATGAAAAATTAATTAGTCCTCGGCCTAGATTCGATCCCGGGCTTTTCGCATGGAAGGCAGATGTTCTGTCCTCATCTTCACCGAAACTTTCAGGACTTTAGTTTTAATACTCGTAATTAAATTAGTATCATGTAGTTTGATTAAAATTTATTTTTTTTTAATTGTGGACCTAATAAAAACAAAAATGCTATTATTTATCGAGTCTACACAAAAATTTTAATGTATATTTAATATCAATAACTAAAATATATATTGACAATTAGTTTAACATAATTATCACTTATTTAAAAATTTTTAAATAATAGGAGTTGGGTGACCAAAATATGAACTGTGATTTGTAGATTTAATTTTGTTAAAGTGTTCTCACTACCTAAAATGGATATGAAATATATTCGTACTTGAACGCAATAACATAATTTTTCGTTTTGTAGTATGTGCGTAGATTGGCTAATATCCATGCACAGATTACAAAACGAAAAAGTATGCTATTGCCTTCAATTGAACGAATATATTTCATATCCATTCTAGGTAGTGAGAACACTGCAAAAAAAATAAATTCGCCAATCACCGTTCATATTTTGATCAACCGACTGCTATTATTTTTAAAATTTTAAATAAATGACAATTCTGTCAAACTAATTGTCAGTATATTTTTTAGTTATTGAGATTAAACATACAATAAAATAAGTTATTCTTTTGGAAAACGTTAGCATGGATGACTAAAGGGTATTGGGTTAATTAATTCTAAAAGTGTGGTACAAATGTTATTTTTTGTAGCCAATTCTTCAAAATTATTTTAAAATATCTTTTCAATATTGAATATTAGTTCTACAAATTCATCATTTGACAGTTGAAGATTTCCAAATGTATCTGAATTGGCGTTATCATATGCCTTTTAAAAGCAATAAAAAGAAAAATCGTCTAATTCAACGTGATCTTTGTTATATTTAAGACAGGTATCGCAGGAGTGGATCCGCAAGGTTTTTATTAAACACATACCTGACATAATTTTTCTGTAGCAATTCGTCTTTACAATAATTTAGGGTGTTAATAATTTCATCATAAAATAAAATACAAGGTGTTCCATTTAAAAAACATACATTTTAATTTTCCAGGCAAAAACGTGACACCCTGTATATCCAAAGATATTTTTAAAATATGTAGGTATTTTTCAAATCCATATAACTTTTATTTAAAACTTTCTTGCGTGTCTACAACAAAATAATGAACAATAACGCACTAATGAGACACCCTGTATAAATTATATTTTTAACAATGAAAATTTCTTATAATGTAGTACTTATCGGTTTGGGTCCTTGGGAAAACTAAAGAATGTTTTCTTGCAGGTATAACCCTTATTAAAACAGCTTTTGACTGCACAAACTCATTCTACTCACAGCTAAAGAGTCACCAAAATAATAACAGTACCTTTAACTCAAACAAAATCAACGAAATTATAGGCTCCACGAAATTATACAATCAACGAAATTATACGCACGACTCAACACCTTGCCTAAGTACGCTTCTGAACGCCAAAACCGTCTTTTCCCTTCGAAGGCGGAGCTTAAGCGATGCGCGACGAAATCGACGCAAACCGTTGCCGCCAAGAGAGTGTTTTAGCTGTATTGTATAAGCTGTGGCAGCGTTACGAAAATTTAACCTGTCTGGTTAGAGATTAAACGGCAAGTAGATCCTGGAGACATGGTCAATATCAATGCGACGTTGCTAAGTAGTTATTATCTTGGGTAAAACTAAATACATTTTTCGATTTTTAGTATTTTCAGGTTTACAAAAAAATACACTTTGTAGAAACAAAAATAGTTGAAATAAACATTATATTTTTTGAATAACAATACGGCTACAGACTCTTTTTTTACGTTTTGTTTTGTTAAAATATTAAAAATGCTTTTTTTGATAAATCAAAATTTTGACCCCGTAGCCCCATTATGCACGACTCCACAAATATGCATGCCAAATTTCATAAAAAAATATAAAAAAATAGGCCTGGAATCTTAGAATTACTCATGGATAACGCTCTTATCTGACAAGCATTACAATACAAGGTTGCCACCCATCTTTAGGGGGCAAGATAATATAATTACGGAAGTGGGAACCTTCTTAGGTAGTTTGTATCTTTTTGACTGTGAAGCGCCATACATTTTTAATGGGGTTGAACCCCATAAAAAAACATTTTTGTTGTTGATCCACTCTCTTACTATTTTATCCGCATGAGCTGGATAATTATCCTGTAACTAAAATCAATTGTTATAAACTGGGTTTTGTCAGCTATACTGTATAGTATGTTACTGAGATTTCGAGTAAATTAAATCAGGTAATAAAAAATTATTAAACTTTGATTATTGATTTATAAAAACATTGTTTATGATAAATTATTGATACATTAAAATAGGTTTTATTCAAAATTGTTTTATCTAAAACACAAATAACATTTACTACTTAACATTTATTAATAAATAATGTTTATTTACAATACATTAATATACTTAAAAAAAAATAAATACAAAATTTATATATCGACACGGGAATAACAATTTAATTAATTTTTTTATATCTTGCGCACAGCGGGTAAAATTTACAAAGTGTGTTCGAGTGACCCATCATTTACATACACATATAATTTTATTTGCAACTATTTTACTGATATAAATGTTTATACATTACGTTCTTATACGCATTTCAGGCGAGCGCCTGATTAATAGCCAAAGTAGAAAAACGCCCCCTATAAAGCTATCTATAAAGTACTCCACAGATGCTCCGACTAGGTTTAAAATGTAATCAGATCATCACAGGATAGATGATAGCTTAAGTTTAAAATTTTGAGTTTTTCCCTTTGAGGTATCGTGAATACAGACTGGCACATACACACAGACATACATCATCCCGAAAATCATCAACACGGATTCAGGGGATCCTAAAACGTAAAGATTCATCGAAAACTCGAAAAGTCACAATTCTATTACTTTACTGGTTACAGATTTTAATTTGTTTTTTTCAAATATGGCATCATTATGGATGCTCAAGATGCTAAATCGATTTTCAATTTATAACTATTTTCTGCTATAGCTGTTAAGTTAACGGCCGTAGCTCTTCCAGTTTGTTGCACTAAGGAATAGAATATACCCTGCTTATCCTGCAAAAGAGTATGAGGATGGTCGAATTCTACAGATCTTCCAGCATCCATAACCAGAACCTTATCAGAATCCATGATGGTATGCAGCCTGTGGGCTATAGTTAGCACCGTACAATTAGCGAACTTTTTCCTAATAGACATTTGGATTAAGGCGTCAGTGTGCGGATCTACGTTAGCTGTGGCTTCATCTAAGACTAGAATTCTATTATTTCGTACTATAGCTCGAGCTAGACAGACAAGTTGTCGTTGGCCCACGCTGAAATTCGAACCACCTTCTGCCATTTTGCTGTCCAGACCTGCTGGTAATTCGTTTACAGCGTGCTTGAGTTCTACTTCGTCCAGTGCATTCCAAAGATCCTAAAATTAAATGAATTTAAGAAATAGATTGCCAACATGTTTGGAAATGATTACTTACCGCATCTTTATACTCATCAAACGGATCCAAATTTTTTCGTAAAGTTCCAGAAAATAGCACAGGCTCTTGGGGTATAATAGCAATTTCGGATCTAAGTTTCTTTAAAGAAACTGTTTTGGTATCAACACCATCAACAAGAATCTTCCCATCTATATAGGCCAATCTAAAGAGCGCCTGGATCAAAGAAGACTTTCCAGCACCTGTTCTACCAACAATACCAACTTTTTCTTTTGGTTTTATGAGAAAACTGAGATTTTTAAGCACAGGTGGATCGTCTGGTGAGTACTGTAAAGACATATCGCTGAATTCTACTTCGCCCTTAGAGGGCCAGCTGGCTGGGGGTTCGTAAGTTGTACTTTCTTCTTCTTGCTTTAAGTCTGCGTATTCTTGGACTCTTTCTACGGACGTCATCTGGTTTTCTAGCTCACTCCATTGTCGCATACCCCATTGGAACATACCAGTGAGACCCATAGCTTGAGTTAGAGCTAGCCCCATATTGCCACCAAATTGTTCTTGAAAAAGAATCAAATATTCCACAAACTATAGTCAAAGTATAATAAAAGACACTTACCACTTTTGAGAAACAATAAAGCAACAATTACCAAAGCAATGTATATCACGCAAATAAAGTCCAACCAAAAACCGAAAGTCCTATTGGCGCCAAGGTACATAAAGAATGCAGCACTGTGTAGGTTTTGGTACTTGTCAAATTCATTTTTAAGTATTTCTTGAGCCTTAAACGCTCTTATAGTTGTTAAACCAGTCAACGAAGCTGTGAGGTGAGTGTAAATTGGACTTCGAGCTAAAAGATACATACAAAGTTATTGCGACTAGAAATTTTAATAATAAAAAACTTACTAACTGATTCAACTCTTTTGACATCCCTACTGGTTTCGAGAAAGATAACTCTCATGACGTAGAAGAGGATACCGATCAATATGGTGGGAATCATGATCCAAACTGTTAAACTGCCTATTACCAAAGTGATGCCTGCGACACTCAGACCAATCTGGAAAATACGAAGATTATAATCCTGTAAACTAGTGATAATTTATATTAGTTAAAATGTGAACAAATTATTTCACGAGAAGTTATCATTTAAAAATTAAATCGAGGTACAACTGATACAAGTTAAAACAAAAAAAAAAACAAACTGACTAATGAATTTATATATTTCATGGCGTATGCACCCAAAGACTGTTTATATTAACAACATAAAAATCACGTCTCAATAAGCCATATTTGGAAGTAGGTGTTAGTTTCAAAATCGTACCTATGTAAGCATTATTAAAATAAACAATCGAAAATACAAAATACAAAATCATATTTTTCTCTGTATCCTGTATTTTCTTCAATCTGGCTGTGTACACACAGACTTTTTATTACTAATTCATATAAATTTAAACAGTAAATTGAATAGTTAACTGATTAGGCCGATGTACGTATTATGTATACAACATTGATTTGGTCCAGCATCGAAAAGGTTCTAATGTGAGTCTACGGTACGCTCGTCAAAATGCTAACATGGCCCTACTTTATTTTAATTATCTCTCTTATTATTTAAGATAAAACTATGGTTTGACAATCGTTAGAATCCTTAATTTTTTATCTAGTTACATTTTTACGAATTTTTACACAGTTTTTATGATATCGGCGTATATAAATAAAAAATCGGTAAAATAGGCAGTTTACGACCAAACAAATTTGAAATTTTTTGCCTAACAGAATACAAAAAAAAATTCTCTAAGGATAATTTTTAATTTATAAACATATATTAAACTTTTTGGACAACCTATGCCACTTAAATCTAAAAATCAAAAACTTTTTCGACAACTCACATAATTGTATCTATAAAATGCCAACGAAAATCTAAACTAAGCGATTTTAGAGGTACCATTTTTGTAGGTGCGTCAGGAGACAAGCGACCACTGAGACGACCCCAAGGTCGAGTAAGACGACAGATGTATAAATGTTACGCTTGGTACATTTCTCAAGCTTGAGAAGTGTCGCGCGACACTTACAGGATAACCATTCGAGGAAACGATCAGCGTTGCCAGACCTACTGTTTTCATGTAGATCCACTGTTTTTGTCTCTAGCAAATTTTGTTCTTAATTTAATAAGTTTGCCTCATTCTTCAGCAAATGGTTAAAGAATAGTTTCTGCAGTAAAAGCAGCGTAATAAGCATCCACTACTCTAGGTTGGCTCCATAAAAAAAAACATCAAGATAATCATTGTTTTTATTTAAAATGAAACAAAGAACTAATAGGGCATCATAAAAAGAACATGCACACTACGATTTTGAATTATCTGATTCAGACTGATCTAAAAGAAGTAGGTAGAGTACGATTCAACTAAGAAAAAGCCACACACATCATACCTGACAAAGACCGCAATAATTTGCCTCTCTCTCAGGTGATTTTTGTCGTTTTTCTAATATAGAGACACAATTGCTTAATAATTTGGCAACGCTGTACGACTGCCGCATGGTCCAGAATATAATTCGAACAGAAGCTATCGCGTAAACATGTATCCCTTATTATTGTGAGCCAAATTTCGGCGTTGCCAAGCTTTTACTTACGAACAAAAATACGGGTTCATCGGAAGAAAGTGAAGACAGCGAGAGTACTATACTCTGTTTTTAAACTAGGAGGAGCGAATTGAAAAGACGCATTTACACAGGGAAAAGTAACTAGATTTATTACTAAGAGCGAGTTTCGAAATATAATCGTGTTCAAAATTTATGAAATAATTATCTTTATCGGCCTTAGTCGGTGAATGGCCAATGAGCGGTTAAGAAACGAATAAATGTCATAGAAGTAATTTTTTAATTGGTCCCAGACAACGGTTGCAAATTTCACATTATTGTGATCTGAAATGTGTGTCTAAAACGAAATGTAACTGTCAAATTAAAGTCAATATGGTTGTTGATTGATGTCAGAAATACTTTTTTCTTGCTTTTGAAATCGACTTTTTGGAATAACTATGATCTTTTTAAAATGGATATTAAATATTTAAGAAAATTGTTAATGGAATATCCAGATGTAGCCAGGTTAGTATAAAATATAAAGATCTGTTTACATTTTTAAGGATATATTTGTTATAGGTATAAAAAGTAAAAGTTAATCAGTGAATGACAAGTGGATCACACAGTAACTGGTATCTCTTCTATGATTAATGTGGATATTATGGCTTATTTAGTGTTAACCCATGGTTAATGCGCTAGAGGGCAAATAAAGGCATTCAAAAGTTTACAGGCCTATGAGTCAGAATTTGTTTTGAAAACTAGAACCAACATTTTCATAACACTACATGTCAACATAAATTTTTTAAAGTGAACTATTCATACATACCTATGTATTAATTTTAGGTATTTTTAAAACATTTTTTGTGAAAGTAATGTTAACTCATTGTGTCAAATTAAGATTATCCCTAAAGTAGTAGATGGTGTTTTAAATGTTATAACAATTTTGTAAATAGTTTTATTCTATTCTAATAAATAAAATTTGCTTGAATATTTAGTTACATTTTAATCATTTTGGTTAGAAATTCATCAATTTTTAGTTTTAAAAAATCAGTAATAAAATTACTTTTTTTTTCTAAAATACTTCGCAATTCATCTCTTCATGGTAATCTCCCATCTGTGTACCTTCAAAAACCAATAATGCATTTTCTACAAAACCTTCAGAATCAGCATGTAAAATAATAAGGTGTCTTCCCTTTCTTGTAAGGCTTTTCAGGAATTGCTACCTTTAATAGTACTCAGTGTAGAAGGATCCATAATTGTAGATTTTCAATACAATTGCTTACTGAAGAACTATTATTTACAAAATAAAGTAAAAACTAAGTAATGGATGAGATATCAAATTATAAAATGTCAGAACTGTCAACAATATCAATTATTAGCTGATGTTCATGCTAAAAAGTAATGTGTAAAACTGACTGTAATCTGACCAATCAGAAGGCTACAGAATTGCCAACTTAAATTCATATCGCTCCTCTTAGTTTAGAAACAGAGTATAATAGTTCATTAACAGACGAACTATGATGTACTCCTCTAGTTTCACTTTTTGCACTAGTTGCATAAATAACTATTATTTAAATTGTAATAAAAATCTTAAATTACAAAATTGTGTTGCTATTTTTATTTACTTCCCACTGAATGTTTTGCAAGTCTAAAGTCGAAAAATATATGTAATGTTATTTTAGTTTAGTTATTTAGGTAATATACAAATGTTTAAATCATTAAAATTTAACTTTTTAATCCAATAAATGTTTTTTGTTGGGAAACTGCTTTAATTCTTATTTAAATAAGAGCCTACGCCACTGGTATATCGATCTGGAGCAACGGAGAAGAAATATTTTAAAGTGAGGCAGACGATGACTAGTTGATGACGCTCGTGGCTTTTTCTACGTTGAATCGTACTCTACCTATTATTTTTCATTGTTTTTTTTTGTTTCCGTACGTTAAGTATATATTAAAAATGTTATTATTTGTGTTTATTCTTTGTTTACCTTCTAATTTGGGTCGAAAAAAAAGTTTATTTTTCGTTTCTTATATATTGTTTTTTATTTACTACACTGCAAAATTTAATTATTTCCCCCTGTATTAAAATCTACTGTTCAGATCTACGTTTTTTTTTCACCCATACTGTTCCAATATCTGGCAACACTGCCTAGATTGAAAGAAATTTTCAACCTATTCACCTCCAAGCGATGAAGCGATGCTCGAGGACACTGACCTCGAGTGCGACAGGCAGCAAACCTTTGCCCCGAGTCAGATTCAGAAGTGTCGTCTGACGACACTTCTCGTGTCGCGCCGTGCGAAATGTGTTTCATATAATTGTATATATTTTAGATGTGAAGCGACACTTCTCGGTCGCGTCGGCGGTCGTACGTCGCGCCTACCGAAATGGTACCTTAACCCTCCGCCGCTTAACAATATTTACGTAACAACTAGAATAGTGGATGTATTTACTTGGCAACAACGTATATTGTTGCATCTCCGTAATATCTATATCAAGCGTTGCCCTCTTTTGCTTCACGTACCAGCTCTAATAAGCATTATTTGTAGTTACAGACAATTATAATGTTTAGCGCTAGTTTTCGACAATTTTTCTTTACTTTTGTAAGGTAACATAAATCTTAAAAGGCTTTAATACTGAGATGACTAAATTTCCTCACCTGCACTGTATCCAATAAAGTCATGGGCAACGCCTCATCCAAAGTACCAATATCTTTAGAAAAACGATTCAAAATTCTTCCAGATGGATTTAAATTAAAGAATCTCATTGGACTGTAGACGATGTTGGCGAACATCTTGTTGTGCAGTGTTGTAGAAGCCGTTAAGCACCATGAATAGATGGCCAAAGATCTGATAACTACTATGATTACAACAAGAATCACAGTTGCGGAAAAATAATGAGCGACATAATCGCTGGTAAAAACTGGAGTCAACCACCAGTCTCCGAAAGGGTCATCTTGTTGAATTGGGGGGGATAGAGTGGTTGTTAAATTAAGCAATGATAAACTTGTTTCTGTAGTATTGAATTCTAAAAAATTTGTATTATTCGCAGCATTTTGTGACTTCCATTGCTGGATATTTACCCTGAAAATAAAAAAGTTTGTTTACCAATGTAAATATGCCAATTAATTGTGAACTTACCAAAACGTGACGAAATATTCCGACACACTATCCAAAACTTGACTGAGAACAAAAGCAAAAATCAGAAGAAAAACTTTAATAAGATTTCCAGCGGCTCTGGCATAGCTCAAATACACACGACCCGATATATTTCCGGTACCTTTATCTTCTCTTTGCAATACCTGGATATCATCAACTTCTTCCTCTTCTGCTTTAACTACAGCGATCCTGGACTTCCGTCTAACTTCCTCCTCCTCTTCTTCGATGTTAGCGAGCAGTTTGCTGTATTCATTATTGGAGTTTCTGATATCTTCATAAGATCCCGATATTTCGATTCTACCGTCTTTCATTAGAAATATTTTTTTAATTTTTTTCAGATACTGCAGTTGGTGGGTAACCAGTATGACACATTTTTTGTTGAGATAACTCGTTATGCATTTCTCAAATAGCTGTTTTCCTACATGAGTGTCTACAGCTGATAGAGGATCGTCTAGAAGGTAAATATCTGCTTCCTTATAGACTGCTCTTGCCAAGTTGATTCTAGCTCGTTGACCACCGCTTAGAGATACGCCTCTTTCTCCTACTAAGGTTCTATCCCCGTGAGGGAATAGGGTGAAATCCCTTTGAAGTGCACACACTCTAATTACTTCGTCATATTTTTTTTGTTCAAATTCCTGTCCAAATAGGATATTTTGTCTGACGCTTCCTCCAAACAACCACGGTTCTTGAGATGCGTAAGATACCAAACCTTTAACCTCAACAGAACCACTTTGGAGATTCAATTCTTTCATAATAACGTGCAACAGAGTGGATTTTCCGCTACCTACAGGTCCTACTACAGCAACACAATTGCCAGCTTTAATATCCAAATTAATATCGTCTAAACAATTGTCTGGTAGCGATTTTAACCATTTGGCGGAGGCATTTTTGATTCTAATGTAGGCTTCGGCTCCTTTAAGTAAAGGCTCTGATGTTGGTTTGAGCCCGTTAACCACCAAGCTGTTTCTAATAGTGTCTTTCTCCAACTCAATTTCATCAAATAGTAAGAAGGTTTTTATTCTTTTTATAGAGATGATCAGTTCCGATCCTTGAGAAATGGCTTGCGGGAAGAACATCGTTAATGTATAGAGCAATTTGTAATATGATGTTACTGTATACGCGTAGGCGGCTGTGAGTGGGTTGCCGGTAAATGCATAAACTACTATGGAAATGGCGATAGCTGAACGGTTCATCATTAGTGCCATTGACATTAAGATAGCTCTGATTCTTGAAGTTAGACGAATGTACTTCATTTCTTTCCTGAAAACCAAAATACTACATTGCAGAGAACTCCAAACTTAACTTTTCAAATCAATATTCCGACAAATGTAATGTTGCCATACAGCTAAGAGTAATTGTATTAAATAAATATTTCAGGTATACTAGAACAATTTTTAAATGATGGTGATTCATCTTGCGAATTGTACTGTGGTCAGTAGTATGTAAAGTGCCACTCCTGTCTCAAGTTGGATCTCAAATCGAACACATACAGTTTTAGTATATAAAAGCGCAAATTGCAGAAATGCTGGTGTCGAAACAATATGCACGAAGGTTGAGACGGTAGTCAAAGAAATATCAACGTGTTAACAGTGCACGAAATTGAGTAGAAAATGCAAGTTCAAAGAATATTGATAATGAAGATGAGGAATTTGATATGAAATCAAGACCCTCCCAATTCTTGATAAATTGTTTAAACATCATTGGTTTGTGCATCTTGCTATAACATTGAAAGAGTGTTTAAATATGTCTTATCCAGTTGAGTTAATTCCAAACAATATACAAAAAATATGAATACTTTCTAAACCTATTTTAAATCTTTTATACTTAAGCAACAATTATCAAAAATATGATCAACATGTTATTTTACTCTTATATGAAAATCATATAGTTGGAATTAAGAAACTCAACAGTCTATTAAGTGGACAAATTCATAAAAGACAACATCTTTTATAATAACAACGCACGACTTAAAAAATGAAAATGAGGTTTTTCGGATTTTATCGAATATCTCCGGAAACAGTCAGAAAATCTGGGACTTTCATGGACCATTGTATTATCCGTCAAAATACGAAACTTTTTCCCCGTTTCACCGACAATGTATATCTTACGGTTTACGAGATCTGTGTATACGCAAATTAAATGTTACGCAACATTCAATACGAAAGAAAAATTTGATGAACATATCCAAATTTGTATTCATCAAAAGACTACAGTAGAAATGCCTAAAGAAAAAAATAAACAACGAAAATATAAATCTAACGGTGCAGAACAGTTTCATCCCTACACAATAACTCTCGATTTTGAGTGTACATTAGAGAAAATAAATAATTCAATAACAGATTCAACGAAATACATTCATGAACATATTCCATGTAGTTTCTGCTTTCATACAATTGATGGAACAAAAGTAATTAGAAGTAGTAATAAACACTAATGAAAAAATTTAATGAGAAACTTATTTATTATGGAAAACGTTATAATGAAATTAGAAGACAAGAATATGGAAGGAAGTGGGATGAGGATGTAGAAGTAGAATTTAATAATGCAGAAAAGTGTCATATTTGTAATAAAGTTTTCGAGAATGAGGGTCAAAAAGTCATAGATCACAACCATGTTTCAGGAGAATACAGAGGAGCAGCTTGTAACGGTTGTAATTTAAATTTACAATTACCAAAATTTATTGAAATTCACAACCTTAGATATGACTCAATGATATTTTTAAGGTGGATTCTTGAATTAAGTGAAAATTATTCAGATATCAATATAATTCCTAACTCTAAAGAAAACTACACATTCTCAAAGAAAGTAATTATTGATCAATATGAACAAGGCTATGACTGTTCTCGATGTACAAAATTCAATAAAAAACCAATATACAAAATTATCGAAAAATGTGATACCTGTGGAAATAAAATGATTATCAAACGGAAAGGGGAAATTCAAAATGTAAAAATGGAATTCAAATTTATAGACACATTTAGATTTATAAGTACAAGTCTTGACAGAGCAGTGAACAATTTAGCTGATGTTAATAATTGTTATTGTTCTAAATGTAATTCTAAACAAGAAATAATAAATATTAAATGTCTACCCATTAATGAAAATAATGTTTTAAAATTAATCTCCAACTGTAAAAAATGTGATAAAGTAAGCAAACCAGTTGAATACACTAAATTCAGAAATATCATAAAATAATTTAATAAGGAGGATCCATATGGTTTTAAGAAAAGGTGTTTATCCATACGAGTGGGTTGATGATTATCAAAAATTCTATGATGAACTTCCATTAAATAAACTAGACTGGTATTCAACTTTAAATGATAAACATATAAAGAATGCATACGTTAACTTTGCTAAGAAGTTTATAATCATTTTGAATGTAAACATTTTGGTGATTATCATGATCTATATTTATAGTTAGATACGGTTTTATTAAAAGATTCAAACACATTTTTTAATAAAACTTTAGAGAAACATATAAGAATTATAAGAATTATAAATTAGATCCTGTTTACTATATTTCAGCTCCCAATTTAGCAGATTCAGCATCATTAAAAGAAGCAGATCAAACAAAAATATACGGAACATATGAACGTGGAATCAGAGGTGAAATATCAATGATTCCAAATAGATATGCTATAGCAAATAATTGCTATTTCTATGACGAAAAACAGGGTAAGACAATCAAACTAAGTAAAATAAAAGCTGAGGAAAAAGGAATATATAATAGTAAAAAACATATTAGTTATATCATGTATTTAGACGCAAATAATTACCAATCGGAAAATTTGTTAGATATAATGAGAGAAAAGATGAGATAAAAACTAATCCAGAACTCAAAAACTTAAAAATGAAACTTAGCGACTATACTTCAGAGAAGATTTTAAAGTTAAAAGATAATGATAAATATAGATATACATTTATTGTAGATTTAGAGGTTCCCAAAGAACTACATGATAAATTTAAAGACTATCCATTACTTTCAGAATATTACTGATTAGGATGAATTATCAACATATCAAAAAGAAATGATTAATAATAATATTGGAACGAAACCTAAAAAAGCAAAATTAATAAATACTCTAAAATTAAAGAAATATTATGTTATCGAATTCAGAATATTAAAAGAATGTTAAAAATTTCGGTAAATTTGACCAGAAGGCGTGGCTTAAACCCTACATAGAAAAAATACAGAATTAAGAAAAGAAGCTTAAATTGATTTTGAAAAAGATTTCTATAAACTAATAAATAATGCTTTGTACGGAAAGCAAATGGAAAATGTAAGATCAAGATGTGATGTGAACTTGGTCAGAACAGTAACTAGTTTTGAGTAACCATAAAGAATGCGAAACCAGAACAACAATTGATGAAAACAATGTTCTTTAATTTCTACAAAAAATTAAAATAAAACCTAATAAACCAGTCTATGGTGGTTTTGTTGTATTAAAACAATCAAAATTTTATTACAACTACTTATTGAGTTGATAGAAACAAATACAGATTTTTTAATTATTTATGTTGAAACTGATGACGTTTATGATGACATGAAAGAAAATTTAAAATATTTCGATACATCAGATTATTTAATAGATTGGATGCCTAAAAAAAGGAAAGTTTCAGGCTTATTTAAAGATGAATACTTAGGAATTCCAATAGGAGAATGGGTTGGTTTAAGATCGAACATGTATGCGTTTAGAAATGATATAAAAAAGATATGTAAAGGTATAAAAAAAATGTAATATCCAGAAAATGAAATTTGACGTGTATAAGAATTGTTTGTTAGATACTAAAATAACACATTTCTATAAAATCAATACATTCTCATATGGATATTATAACTTAGATAATTGTAGCTCATCTTCATAAATACCTTTTTCAATATCATTAACTTTGTAATAATTAACATTAGATTTCAATATCTTAATAATCAAAAATATTTTAGTTGTCTAATTTGTTTTTAATTTATTTCAAAATTGATCTACGTAAGATGAGAGTCTAACTCGATCACCTATTTCAAATTTATATTTCAAAGGAGAAATTTTATAATTATAAACAGTTGTTAACAACTGAGTTTCATTTTTTTTATTCTATAATATGTATTATTATAATTCTTAACAATATATTTTTATATAAAATTGGTTTTAATTTATCTCTTAAAGTTTTATTAAATCTTTCAATTATGGACGCCTCATTTTCAGTACCTGTGCTATATATTTTATTATTGTATTTATTCAAAACATTTATAAGATTCTTATTATAGAACTCCGTACCTTTATCAACGTGTAACAATTTTGGTCTCCTCTCATTAAATATATTTTCAAAAGCATTAGCAACCTCAATCCCAGTTTTTGTTTTTATAGGTTTTTAAAAACGTATCAATCACGTTTAAAAGTTATTGTTAATTGTGATATACAACCGAAAAGGATTTTATTGTGAAATAAATATAGCAAATTGATTTGACTAAAATGTCCTCCCCCGATGAGAGTGTTGGAGTTGATTGGAGAAAGCAACGAGAAGGACCCAACACATTTTATCGATAATTGTTACGCCGCTGCGTAGGAAGGATTATAGGTAATTCTAGAAATACATTGTTGCCGGTCGAACATAATTCTTCGATGAGTCATCATGATTTAAAAATTGTAATAGTATAGTAGGTAATCTTACATTCTGACGAATTCTACAAGTTTAGCAAACGGGTATTCCCACGTATACATTTTGATTACTTGAATTCCAGATATCACTTCGTTCATCAGTCTTACTCTTTCATCGGTTCTTTCAGCTACTCGAAGCCTGTATTTTGACGTTTTTTGACCCAGCCAAGCTAAAAATATTTAAAATTTTAAAATTGTTAGTAGATTTCATTAAGAGCGATATCCATGCGACACCCAACAGCAAATTCAGGTTTAGAACACACTGACAACTTTCAGTGCATCTGAACGCACTTTGGCAACGTTGCTCTATTCCCAGACTTACGCTCCCTTCAATTCATTACTTATATCGTTGTATAAAGAAATATAGTAGGGTAACCTTATGGACTTATCATTGGAGGACGATGGACATAGAATGTAGATGGCGATACTGTACTTATGTCCAAGTCAGGTCTTTAGGTCATGTCTGTGCTTGAGTATGAATTATAATTTAAAATCTTCTTTTTCATTTCTACTTGTCTTCGGTAATGTATTTTTATAGTTACAATTTACTATTTCAAATTATTACAAAAGCACAGAATACAGGGTATTTGAAGGTCACATAAAATGCGAAAATAATCGATATAATAAAATAAACCAGTTTTTGCTTGAAAAAGATTGAATTAGTTGAGATTGGGTGGAATTTTACTATAATAGGGAACATTTTTTTCTATATTGTGGTTGGATTTTGGATATATCGCTGATGGTTAATTAAACTTGAGTTGTACGCTGTTAATTTATATTCACTTTTATTTAATGGTATCATCAAATTAAGAATAGGACATGAACAACTGAATATTATTGTTCAAAATGAGACGAATAGACGAAAATAAAAAATGTTTGGATAAAATGTTCTGAAATACAGGATGTTAAGTTGAAAATTAAAAAAGTAATAATGGGTAAATATATAGGTAGTTATAATTTTATTCAATATAATTTTACTAAAATCGGCACTGACAAAATTTAACTAACAGATTTTTTTGCTGTTAGGTAAACTTATAACATACCAAACACGTTTAGTGAAATTATACTAAGTAATAAAAACATGTAAGCCACTAATTTTCAGTTTTCAACTTTTGACACCATTTGAAAACGAATCGAGTACCAATTTATGGTAGGCACATTTAGGAGTATTATTTTCGAAAGGCAAAATTAAAAATTTTTCATTGTTTTTTTTTTGTACATGGAAATACTTTGCTGCATGTCTGCTGCATGTCCTACAATGATGAAGCTTTCAACGAAGGCGTCTTAAAAAATAAATTATAGAAAATGCGAATGTTACATATTTG
Organism: Psylliodes chrysocephalus; assembly: GCA_927349885.1. Taxonomy (NCBI): domain Eukaryota; kingdom Metazoa; phylum Arthropoda; class Insecta; order Coleoptera; family Chrysomelidae; genus Psylliodes; species Psylliodes chrysocephalus. The sequence continues at coordinate 12,406,747 of OV651830.1, forward strand.
ATTAGATAATTAACATTGACATAAACTTTCATTGCTCAGGACGTTAAGTGCTCAACTTTGGGTTTCGTAAAGATCAGTTACTGACTACTACTATTTTTTTCTGAACTGTTATCAAAATACTACAAAATTTAGCAGAAAGATTGCATTAATTATATTTTTCATATTTTTTCCAAAATAAGAAAGAATGTTTTTATATGTAATTGAATCTGGGTTGGGAAATCCAGACTTGAATGCTTAACGACTTAAGTCTTGAAGGCACTTATATCAAGTTAATTATCTAATCAAATATGTGACGTGGCTTTTTAAAATACCATCATTGTGCGCTCCACTGCGTGTCCATCTTCTACAAGAGAAAAAAGGAGGAAACATTTGTAAAGTTGCCTTGTACAAATGTGTACCAAAAGAGGGCAACTGGCTCTCGTAAGCCTTTTTCGTTTAATCGTCTCATTATTTTAACACTAAGCGCCAGCATGGGAAATATATGTAAAGTTAGTTTTAAGAACTTTTAACATTCAAATAAACAAAAACAATTTATAAATCTATTATTAAAATCCGTGTTGGAACAAAACATAAAATTGTTGAATTTGAAAGATAATATTCTAAAAATGGAAAGGATTTCAGTCGAGAGCCTATTGGACTGAATATTCAGTTTAAAATCGCTTTTCCGGCCTATAAATCTTCAATTGTGTCAAAACGAATAAAATAAAGTAGTTCTGTCTAAAACTAAAATAAATTTGCTATCTCGAAGTCCCCATCGATTATTTCCAAACTTTTCTTTAACGTCTTAGTTGTAAGTTTTTTTATTACATTTTCTTTAATTTGCTATTTCTGTGGAATCATTAATTTTCACTTGCATTATTGTTCTTCTAAAAAAGCGAAATGTGACTCACGTTTTGCTTGATTGGCTTTAATTTTTGAGATAGTCAACCAGTCAAAATAAAAAAAATTCAAAAAATAATAAGACATTAATTTATTTATTTAATCAGTTTTGTCTGAGCTAACAGAAAGGCTGTATTCTATAAACAATGAAAAAGAGTGATTGTTGTTTTGAACTACTTAAAACATTTTCACTCGAACGGCGTGCGTGATTCAATTTAAAAATACTTTCCAGAATAAAACCACGTGTTACAGTTTTGACTTCATTTATTACTAAACAGCCAAGTCATACAAAAACGTTAATCCAAAATCTAAATTAAAAGTAATAACAAATAGCCTATCTACTAGGGTCAGTAACCAAACATATAAATAGAATGGGCGGATTTTGTTCATACTTAACATTATACTCGCGCACTGACACTTAACCTGGATTAAATATAACTGTAAATACAAATATTTTACAAACAAATATACTTTTCCAAACAGTGATAAATTATATAAAAAAAATGTTTTTTTATAAGATTTTCTTTTATGTTCAAAGTTAGGACTTTATAATTATTGTGTCGTTCATAGAATTCTGTACTAAATAAGAGCACTGATTTTGGAAATAAATTTTAACCATTTTGGCAAGTTGCTGAACCTTGTAACATTGCATAATGAAATATAAAGACTAACTGAATATGTCTGCCACAGATAGACCACTTGTAGGTCTATTGATTTCGTCTTGAGCTATTCCTAAAAAGTGGAGCTATTGAAAACTTCCTTTCAAGGTGATTTATTTCAACACTCAGAGCCAGCCGAGAGAACATTTTTTTCTTATATTCATGATCAACAGCCAAGATACATTTAAAAGTCGCTAATATATCCCTGTGACTATTTTTTTTTAATTTGTTTTCCAGTGTTGATTGATTTTTCCCTGATTAGTGTGATTTTCTTGTTCCTTAACTCAATATCTTGCAAACTGTTGATAGCTTTGATGAAATTTTGTAGCAAAGCTTGTTCAAATTTTGAAAACTAAAAATATTCAGCTATTTTTATGGTTATAAACTTTTCCAACACTTAGTCCAATTAGAGGTACTTAGATTACATGCAACATTTTCAGAAGCTTATTCCTTTTTTGTTTTCTGCTTGGAACTTTTCAATTTATTTAAAACATTGGACATTGTTATAAGTTGTTATTAGGTATTCTTTGTTATTGTTTATATATTTTGACATAACCGCACATAACCAAAATATTGACCAAAGTCCTTAACCACTTTTTATCAACTTAATCCAAAAATTTTATTCGTACGGTTTTGTCAACTGGAATAAATTTTCATTATTATGTTTAATTTTTCATGTCTTTTATCATAAATTGTTATTTTTAAATAAATAAAGATGTTTTTAACTATAATAGGTAGGTGATAGAGGCCATGTGCCTGAACGAAAAGAAGACGTAGATGGCGTATCTGCATAGCATTAAAAATTGACTACTTCATTAAATCATCACTAGATGCCGCTCGAGATTGCATCCAACACTTTTTACTGTTGCATTATCCTACTATATTATCTTCATACAACGCTTATATGATTTAAAATATAAAAAAAGGCCGATAAATCGCAGGTCCGGTCTAACAAAGAGTATTTCTGTTTTGTTTTCTCGTTTAAAATATTTTTTTATAGGTATAACCTGGTGTAACATTATCGAAACTCTTTTTTTCTAACTAAATAATTTATTTACGATATATATTTTTAAATAAACACATGTATTTCCTATGATTATTTTGAAAACATATCTAAAAAGTACCTATTTCTACATTTTCTTATATACAGGGTGTTTGTTGGTAAGTGTGAATGATTTTAGGGAATGTTTGCCGAAGTTATTATATATAAAAAAAACATAGATCCAAAAAGTCAGTGGCGCAGTATTTTTTTATTAAAAAAAGTGACATTCTCGCACAAACGCCACTGGTGCAAGTAAAAATATTTGGAACACCCCAAAAAATACACATTTGTCCCTTCAAAGTTTTTTTGCAAATTTCGAGTAAATATCTTTAAAACTATTTGAAATAATTAATAAAATTTAATAAATTAAAATTTAAACATTCTGTATCCCGGAAACGAAGCATATTTCGACCTACTTCTATAGGAACTTTTTTTAACAAAATAACTTTGATAACAATTTGCAAAAATCTTTCGTACTTATTTACAAATACCCTGTATAAAAATACGTTTTTTAAATAATAATCCATTTAATACTAGTTTGTGCAACAACAGTGGACAAACTGGAGTTGTACAGTATGTTTTTTTCTACGACCCACTAAACGAAAATCTACAAATTTAAAGTATTATTTTAGGAAAAGACAAAATAGCTAATTTTAATAGTTATTTATGCAACAAGTGCAAAAAGTAAGTGTTTATTGCACGCGACGTGAAATTGTCGAGTACAAAAAACACTTTTTGCACGAGTTGCATACAATATTTTTTCTACGTTCATGCAAAAACCAAAGAATGTTTTATAGAACTGCAGTTGTATTATCCAAATCATAGTAGCTATGATCGTGTACCTTTGAGGCATTTATTTACGTTTGTGTTCATAATTTGTAATGACATTTTTAATAAAATACATTTTTTTATTAATTTATTTATTAAATGATTGAAAATAATATAAAATATGCAATTGTTTTTAAAACGTAACACAGAAAATAAAAATGGACTAAATATTTGGCATTGATTTGAATATTTATGTTTGTCATCATCATAAAACGCTGTAGTAAAATGACAGATGAGTGCAATAAAATTTTTATTGCACTAGTGCAATAAAGAACCAGTTTTTTCACTAAATATAGTTCAATAAAGTTTTGTTTTTTGCATGAACGTAGAAAAAATAATTTATGACTTTACTAATTTGTGAAATAAAATAAACTTGAAAAAATATTTCTTTTAATTAGTCCCCAGCCCAGATTTGAACTCGGGCCTCTCGCGTGAAAGACATATGCCGTATCCTCATTTTCACCTCTGCATTTGGAATTTTAGTTCTAATAGTAATTAAATTAGTTTCATATAGGTAGTTTGATTCAAATTTAAGATTTTTTAAAATGTGGTCCAAATAAATATAAATTAAAATTATTTATGGATTCTACACAAAAATAACTCATTTTAAATATTTTAATGTATATTTAATCTCAATACCTAAAAAATATACTGACAATTAGTTTGACAGAATTGTCACTTATTTAAAATTTTTAAAATAATAGTAGTTGGGTGTCTAATAAACTGTGATTGGTGGATTTCATTTTTTTTGCAGTGTTCTCACTACCTAAAATGGATATGAAATATATTCGTTGAGTTGAACGCAATAGTATTTCAGACGTACTAATTAATTTATATAATACTTAGACACTGACTAACAATTCTAATTTATTTATTACACTTTAACTTTTCATTCCAATACTCTGTACTAAACTAAACTGCCCGACGATGAGTCGGACTATTTATATTAAGTCCAACTCTGCTACTAGAAGTCTCTAGACGGTCCCGAAAATTCCATCTCTGACTCAACGGCACACTCTGTCCGTTCTACCCGTTTCTCGAGCCTCAGCGGCATTCCCAGAACATTCCGTCGCCTCGAGCATGAGTCGGGGCCAGCTGAAGGTCGCACCTGCTTTAGACACAGGGTCGGATTAGTAATTTCATGACAGTATATTGAATCTCAATAATTCAAAAATATACTGACAGTTAGTTTGACAGAATTGTTACTTACATAAAATTGAAAAAATAATAGTAACCGGGTGATCAAAATATAAACTGATTGGTGGATTTAACTGTTTTGCAGTGTTCTTACTGGGTAGAATGGATATGAAATATATTCGTTCAGTTGAACGTAATGGAATACTTTTTGTTTTGTAGTATGTGCGTAGATTAGCTAATAACTATGTGGGTATAGGAAAAATCATATCCATGTGGGTGTAAAAAATAGTAGTTTGTGTAACAAGAGTGAATATAAATTAAATGGATTTCATATTAAAATTTATATTTATTTATTTCTAAATATAGATCAAATAAAAATAGAAATGCTATTATTTATCGATTCTACACAAGTATAACTCATTTTACGCAATAGCATATTTCTTCGTTTTGTAGTCTGTACGTAGATAAGCTGATATCCATTTGGGTGTAGAAAAAATTGTTTTCTAGTACTAAAAATATATAAAAATAACATTGAGTAAAATGATTTATTATTAGTAAAAGAAGAAATTAAAATAAATCATCTTTATTGACTATTGGTCGGATTTCTACTCGGATTTCTACTCGGTTTTCTACTGGGATTTCTAAAATCCAAACCTCTAGCGAAACGTGTAGTATACAATCTAAATAAAATTGCTTTAGTTTGCTTTCCATATACACCAAAATCTTTCATCTTTTTTTATTTTTTCTACAAACATACCTAAAGGTATCAAAATAATAAAAAAACAAATATTTGGTTTAGTGAAGTTGCCCCTGAACCTGGTAATAATAACAATTATGATTTCGGTTTAATTGCATTTTGCCATTATCATTAATAATTGCAAATTTTATTATGTTGCAAACCATTGATTTTTCCGTAGTCAGTTTTGAAGCAAGATATTTAATTTCGATAATATTGTCGGTTCCTAATAAACCGTCGGGACCTAAAAAACCAAATTCAGAATCCTCAAATAAACCACATTTATTGGACATCCGCTTTAAATTTGTGAATATTGCTTTAAAGCTAAAGGTTATTTTTCTGTTCCATACTATATTAATTTCCCATATATTTTGACGTTTATGCTTAGACGGGCAGGAACTGACCTGGACTGGAATAAGAGGTGATAGTGTGTGTCTTTTTCTAAGTAATCTTGCACGATATTTTATAGATTTCCGTCGAAATGGAAATATCATTTTCGGCATTTCCGAAAGTTTTCCGATTTTTACGACAAACTATTATAACTCAGCTTACACACAAAAGTTCATATAAACACATTAACTAAATACGAAACGAAAACACCGTCACTTGAACTAAAAAGAGTAAAGTTTTTTTAATAATTTCATCCTAAGCGACTTAAATGACTATCTAAATACTTTTATCCTAATTTTCCGGTACTGCATGCACCGCCAACGTCCGCCGCCTTGTTGCCAAATCAGATTTTGTAATTCAAGGTTTTCAAAAAATATGCGCATTAGACAAAAAAGTGCATTGGAAAGAATTAGCTAATTTTTATATAACAATTCCCGGTAAAGACTCCTTTTTGCAATAATTTTCATAATTTGTATAGAAAAAATTAAAAAATTAGTTTTTCTGAATTCGGGCTCTACAGCGGGGTTCTCTATCATTTGCTTAGTAGGTATACCAAATTTTATAAAAAAATATTTAAAACTGAGAAAGAGAACCTTGAAGTCGTTTTAAGCCAGTTTCTAACCATGGATATCGCTCAACATTTTTAATTATGTTACTAAATTATTGTTGTAAAACAATTAATATTTCATAAAAAGATAATTCAAGGTATACTTTTTATTTGTTTGTAAAATAAATAGTAAGATAAGTATATTCAATCCTCTATTTTTAACAGCAAAAAGTAAATACTTACATTGCAATGGAATAGATAGTAGCAAAAAAACAGCTCCAGATAACGAAGCCAAACCAATATTGACATACAACAAATACATAACCACCAGCGTTTGTATAGGCGCCAAGTAATAGAAATGAAGATGATGAGTGGCTGTATCAAATCTACCAACATCATTCGACAACAAATTAACCATCTGACCGATAGTAGTTTCAGCCAACGCAGATTTGCTCAGCTTCAATGATTTTCTATAGATCAAGGAACAAGAGCTTATTCTCATCTTCATGCCTACTTGCATTATGGACATGATGAACGAGTGGTTCATGAGGACGCAGAGCAATTGGGAAAAAACGATGAGGCTGGAATATATGTAGATCTCATTTGCTCCTCCTGATGTATCCCCTTCGTAGACTAAGAGGAGTTTTGATATTAAAAATGGTTGGACCATCCTGTAAGGATAATAATAAAGTTAATTTTATATAAAATGGCCGACAGAATTTTGGTATTTTATCAAATCAAATTTAGTGATTTTATCTTTGGTACTACCTTCATTTTAAAAACTGTTACTGAATCTGTTAAGAGATATATTCGATTTGTTAATACTGTAGTGAATTAAATACCCTATATGTTCTCATCTGATGTCTTTATCTCATCACATTTCTCTTTCGTTCAGATAACCTTCATTTCCGTGGCAGCTCTAGTAAAAGATAAAGATTAAACTCGTCTTGTTTCAAGACTATTTGACAACTAACGTTTCCAGGAGTCTAGTTATTTAATAAAGATTTTTATATTTTTATATATATGATCCTATTAAGCGTCAACTAATGTTAAAATCGCGTCTCACTCGGCGTTTGAGGCCATTGAGCTTCCTATATACGGAAGCCCATTGGATTAGCCTTACAAATAATCAAAAATGATTCTAGTTTGGCTAGCGTATAAGATTTAGTTTGCCAAATGAACACGTTACGGTCGCTTTATGTATACTTTTAGAATATATACAATTTTCTAATAGTCGCTTACTCGGCTTCCATACTTTTGGCAACAGTGTTTGTCTACAACGAATTACGCAACTGTAATCTAGAATTTAGGAATTTCAGGATGTTTCTTTTATTACACAGTCAGTTTATTTCAGACCGTTCACTCCAATACTGACAGTTCGTTATTACTACTAATGTCATTAGTTTTGCAATATTAGATTTAAAAAACATCAAACCAGATTTTTAATGTAAGAAATGTTTCAAGTGTTACTCAGGAAATGCTTAGAATTGAATATTTTGACAACCACCTTCAGATCTTCATAATTAGAAAGGCTACTTAAAGAACCATTTCCAATTAAATAAAATCTGTCAAAATAACAATAAACAAAGTATTTGAAGTTTTTAGTTGTTCTTTTTATTTAATTTTTAAGGTATATATGTACAGGGTTGTTCCCAAGTTATGAATAAGGAAAGAAATCCAATAAAATTGATAATTAACCTGCAAAAGATCCATTAAATAAGGGTTATCTAAAATCACCTCAGTGGCCTCCATCCACAGCTAACACATGTCCGTTTCCCAATGAATCACCCTGTATAGGGTGTTCGAAAACTGTGTGTACATGGAGCTACTACATACTACTACCAAAGAGGTAGATACTGTTTACAAAAAATAATCATACCATATCAATACACGGTAAATTATTATCAGAAAAAATCACACATTGTATAGCAGACTACAGTTCATCAAATTTCTAGAGGCTTTCGACGGCTAGACAGAGAAAGCACTACTGACAGGCATCCCGACGGATTTACGCAATGAAAGTACACTCTGCGCATCAAGTATTTCACTATTTCATTCAGACGTAAATGTCAGATGTAAATTTCGCTAAAACATTTCTTTTATTTTCGTTTGTGTTTTTTGCTCATTACAGTTTAATAGAACCTAAGTATGGAGTTTAATAGCAAATTAAGAGGCCGCGTGATTAACAGTCAATCTCGCGAAATAATAGCCAATGTTATAGAGTTTATGAGAAGAGAAGGAAACTTTAATTCACCTTCAATACCATTTAAAAATATAAATGATCGTGTTGCTGCAGCCACAGGAGTATCTAAAAACACTGTCGTCCGCATTTCTGAAGAGAAAAAAAGAATCGATAACCGTGAGATATCGGAATTTTCATCACCAAGAAAAACCATTAAAAAACCAAAAACAGTTAATGATATAGATGAAGCTGCACAAGAATCAAATTTTATTTTTTTATTATTAGATAGCTATTTTTGTTTCTGAGTTGTGTTCATTTACAGGCTCAATTTTTTTCCGTTTCTCGTTTTTGATTTTATATGGGGTTTCAAGTTGTTTTTGACTTATTTCGACGTAAATCACAACAACACACTTTTTTAATAAAGCAAACAAGTGTTAAGAGGTATATGTACGTGTAAACTACAATTACAAAAAATTGATATGAAACCCATGAAACCACCAACAAAAATGTAAAGCTAGCTTCCGTACTAGAACATGGTGTCATTCGTCGAGATAATTTATCGTTTTGTTTAATAGATCAAGAAATGTAAATATTCCCCTGTTATTTTTTATAAAATTATAAGAGAAATAAATTTTTTTCTAAATAGTATAGTTTATTATTTTGTAGAAAAACAAAATTTCGAAAATTTTAGTAATGTTTCAGAAACAACCGTTATTAATAATAGGTACCATTTTCCTTAATAAGGTAGAAATAAAATATAAACTATTTCCACGATTTACAAAGGCCTACAAAAAAATTATAGGTATTTTCCGCTATCCTATAAAATTTATATTTT